>CM052436.1:15943749-15969501 GCA_028533085.1 Varecia variegata
TGGAGGGAGGTGGGGAATGAGGATATATTGGTAAAATGATACAAAGTTTCAGTTATAAAGGAGGCTATATGTTTTTGAGATCTATTGCACAGCATGCTTGTAGTTAAGAGTAATGTATTAGGTATTTAAAAATTGCTAAGAAAGTAAATTTCAAATGATTTCACCAAGTAAAATGATAAGTATGTTAGGTGATGGATATGTTAATTGCTTGATTTAATCATTCCACATATATGCATATATCAAAGCAGCACATGATACTGCACAAATGCATGTAATTATTTGTCATTTGAAAATAAAAAATAAAATTTTTAAAAGAAATTATATTAAGAAAAAAGAAACTTGAATTTCTAGTTTGCATTAAATTTAGCTATAAATGATAGTTTGGTTATATATTTTAGTCTTTTATCATCTGTTTTCTAAATCGGTTTTATTTTTGTTCATTCCAAAGAAAATGTTGCAATTAGAGATGGCTAAATTTATATAATTACTGTCTTATCATTTATTGTAGACCAATGATACACTATATATATTTTTTTCACCTAATGAGTTATTTGCTTAAAATACTCATGCTTATAGTTTCCATGAATTTAAGGGTGTGGCTGCAATTGATTAAATGACAAAGCATAGTTGAGGTCTAAGTAGATGCGATGTTATTATAGTCTAGAAATGAAAATTACATATTTTATAATTTCTGTCAATAATAAATATTCAATGTATTATTTACTATTGTTATTGCAAAGTTCAGAACTAAATTTGATGCTCAGTATCTGTATTGAATAATCTCTCCTATTCACTTTATTGAACTTTCTTCCTAGTCTTTATTTTTTCTTTTAGTAACTTAATTTTGTGTTTATTTAAACACTTTAAACTCATTTTTGAAAGTGAAAAATATATCTAACAAATTATATAAATTAAATGAACCATTAGTGGTAGATAAAATATACTTTGTCTATTTCTGTTGAAAATTCTTAGCTGGATAGTTAAAATTTTTTCCAATTATTTTTTCATATTAAAATCATATTTTTAGACAAACTATCTGAATTATTATATAAATTTTGACTGGTATGTAGTGCTTTTCATAGACCATTGATTTTAACATTTTGCTTTGAGAAAGAATAATAAACCAGACAACCGGCTAAAAATGCATGCTTGGGTGCCCCACTTCCACATGCTCTAAAATATTAAGTTGGTTGTCACCAAAATATGCCTATAACAATTTATCTTCTTTTTTTTTATTTTTGGAGAGATCTCAGTATCTAAATTTTGAATATTTTACCATGAAAGTAAAATATTGTATTGTATGAGTTCTAAGGTATTGAATAGACATTTAGAGATACAAGTCTGGAATTCAGCATCTTTCAACCCCATCCAGATCTCAATGAATAGGGTGACCAAATAATTCATTTTCCTATTTGATTCACTTTTGACAGGAGGCACTATTAATAGTTAAGCTAGGATGACAGACTTAAACTTTGACAATCAGAACAAACAAGATGAATGCCATTGAATTTGGTCATCCTTTCACAAAACTTTTCTTAGACATTTATTTTGACTGTGCGCTGCACTGAAGCCTTCTCCATTTCAGCTGAAAGAAAATTTTCCTTCTTCAGCTTCAATTTACATCCAATTCAACGGGAAGTTCTGTTAGACACACTCCTAAATAAACCCAAAATGTGATCCTTTTGTACATCTGAGCTACCATTATCTCTCACCTGCATTACTAAGTAGCCTACTAGCAATGCCCCCTTCTACCTCTGTGTTCTAAAGATCAATTTAATCAGGGTAGCCAGAGTGATTCTTTCAAAATTGAAACTGATCATATCAATTAGTCCACTTAAATCTCTGTTACCATTTCTGTTCATGTAAATTTAAAGTCCTAGCAACTGCCCTCAATGACATCCTCTTCTACCACTCTAGGCTTGCTTTTATAACTCCAGTCTAGTCTCCAAGAAGTCCCTTGTATACTCAGGAACTTCCTGAATATCCCAAGACAATGCCTCAAATAATCACTAAGTCTACTTAATTAATTTTTTACAACTTTTGCTGGAATCATTATTTTTATTCTTTTCTCACTGTTACAGAAATAGATTAAAGTAGGCCTTAATTGTCTAAATGAGGACAAATACAGTTGCTAGATTCACCCATGCATCTTTAATGTTCATATGTTATGTATATTATTTTTAATTGTGGTAAGAAACCAACATAAGATGAATTTCATTAATAAAATTTTAAATATACAATACAATGTCAAGTAGACCAAAAAAGAGAGAGAAGACTCAAATAAATAAAATCAGAAATGAAAGAGGAGACATTATAAATCATGCTACAGAAATAAAAAGTATCATGATACTACTGTGAAATATTATACACCAACAAATTGAATAGGCATAACTTAAAATGGATAAATTCTTATAAACATACAATCTAAAATTTCTATTTCATGAAGAAATAGAAAATATGAACAAATTTCTAACTAGTAAGGAGACTGAATCAGTAATAAAAATAAGAAAAACTTTCCAATAATAAAAATAAAAAATAAGAAAAGTCCAGGCAGGACCAGGTAGTTTAACTTGTGCATTTTTGATCTCTACTAAAATACTTGGCAAGTAGTGAATGCTATATTAAGATTTTTAGAATAAAGAAAAGGATTATTTAACAGATAATTGGTCCAGCTTTATCTCTTGTGATTCTGCTTTCTTATCATACCATAGTTTACTCTCCCAGATTCAAAATTCCCTCAAAATTTCTCAGGGTTTTCTGTATTTTTGTTTTCACTGCGTTCTTAGTATTGGTCACCATCTCTCTTCTTGGTACAAATCCTATATAGCTTTCAAATTCCTAATAAAGTGCCTTATCCTTTGTGAAAACTTTACTGGTGCTGGATCAAGAAGCCATTGCTTTACTCCAAAAATGCTTTGTTACAACCTTGATAAATATTGCCCTTATGATGAATACCTACTTTTCTTATAAGCATGGATTATAAAATTTAAATATTAGAGTACATGATTACTTAGAAAATATATTTAAGAATTATTTTCATGAAATGATAAATTGCTCTTTAAAGAAAACTTTAGATCTATGAAAAACAATATGATATGAAAAAAGATATACATATTTTGAATGTGTACAAGCTTTGTGGTTTTATTGTTTGGTTTTGGCAAGTAAAATCAGGGCTTTATTGGTTTTGCTTGTTTTCATTTGAAATAATGTTAGGCAATATATTACTTTCACTTGTTTTCATTTTGTTAAGTCATATGATAAAAATTTTGAATATATGTATAAATAAGATATGATCCAGCCAAGAAGAGAAAGTGCCTCTCATGAGACTGATATCCACTTTAAATATAACAGTTTTAAGTTTTGTTAAGCCTAGAGCCTTTAAATATTATTTTTTAAATTCTTCTTGTATAATAACATCCTTCCTTTTGTTTTTTAATATCCTAAATAAAATGTATATCCAGTGATTTTTAATGATAATTCTTAGATAACAATATGCCATAATATGGTCTTACTGTTTTACATTTACAGAGAGAGTTATAACAGAGTTCCTGATGCCAACAGCTTTCTATTAGTTTTATTTTTGGAGGTGGGGAACAGTTCAGTATATGGGATATAGCATGTGGTTTGGAGTGCTAGTTCTAGCTCATTCTAAGTAAGCATAGTAAGACATTAAGTAACCTAAGATTAAGTTTTCATATTAAAATATAATATAACACTTGCAAGAATGTCATTATGATTAAATGATATAATGTAAGTAAAAGCCATAGCAAGTGCTTGACACACATTGTAGATCCAATAAGTATTATTGTGCTGATAGTGTTACTATCATGGATACTTAAAAATCAATTACATGTGAAGCATATTTAATGTAAATGTAAGTGCAAAATTAAATAGTATAAATGATGCAGTTTGCAGAACTAATAGGAAAAATGGTTCAGGAACAGGCAAAAGGACTCTTAGATGTTAGAATCAATAGAGAATATAAATGTGGACACATTAATAGATCAAGAGCATTGAAATAAATACATAAACAAAGGTAAACTTTAAAAAAATGACTCAATAGTGAATAGGAAAAATGTTGGGTTTTTCAATTTGACTCAAATATTAACAGGGATAAAAAAACAAATGAGCAATGTGGAAGGGGAAAGAATAGGGTTTAAATTGAAGAGTATGGCAAGATAATGGAACAGACTAATCTGCTTCCATGTGGTGATTTACATAGTCAATAACAAGGTTTAATTTAGTTAAATGGATTCTGAATATAGAAGATCTTGAAATCGAGAATTAGAAAGATGAAATTATTATTTAAGGATTGAAGCATAGGGAGGGAGATGATGAAAACAAAAGATTTAAGATTATTAATTTGATGACAGATAAGTAGAACATATTGAATTCAACATTGACTAGAGATTATTTATTCTGATAACTTGCAGGTAGTACTTTAGCATTTTGAAGACATGTACATTATTAAATTGGTATTAAAATTTTTTTATATTGAAACTCACTGTTTCTTTTCATTTTTCTTCTGAATAGACTTATAAACCACAAAGAGTCTGATGAGAACTGCAGTGGTAAATATTTTGGCAGAATGCAGCTTCCTCCGAAATGTCTGCTAAATACCACAATTACTCAAAGTAACAAAAAGGTGATTTCCTACAAAATACCAAATTCTTGGCTTCCAGGAAATGCAAATGTCATATCTCCTTAATTCTTATGATGAGATTACTTCAAAAAAGATGGTGATAAGAAGTACAGTGATTCAACAAAATTCAAAAATACATCTCAACTTTGCTTGTCTTTACAATAATCTAGGGAACTTATTTAAAATTCAGATTTGTAGACTTCAAATTCTTTGAAATTCTGATTAATTAGGTTTGAGAAAATATTCAAAATTTAGTGAGTTAAGCAGTGTTCCAAGCCGGAAATCTGAGGCATTTTATTATACTTCACAGATTCAGCTGTTAGTTTTTTTCTGAAATAGGGCTGATGAAATCTTCCATGTGGTTATTAGGTCTGGTGGAAGGTAAACAGGAGGGAAGGAGGTGGCTAAGGGTGGAGATCGGGAACTGAAATTGTACCTAGGAACCAAATTGTAGATGGGAACTGTTTCTTGGTGGTAACGTATGTAGTAAAAAGTTCCTATTAACTTTTAACTGACTTAGAGCTCATTACCATCTAATTAGCATAACATGGTAGAACTTTGTGAAGTCTGGACAAGATGCATGGGCAGAAAGGAAAAGGTTATATAACCTACCCTGTTAATTAACCTGTCATATAATCTGTTATATAATGTCGACCTGTCAATCACTCCCCAAATTGGGAAATGACAATCAATCCTGCCAGGGGAAAGGCAGGACAAATTAGTGGGCTTATAAAAGGTAACACGTGCTCAACCTTCACAGTCTTTCTCCACTCCTGGAGACTTACCTGTTCCACTCTCTCTGGAACTATTTTCCCTTTGTGTAGCTTCCTTTACTTTCATTCTTTCTTTTATGTGATAAACTGTTTGTATAAAATTGCTGTGTGTTTGTGATCACTCCCTCATCAGCTCAACTTGGTGCCAGTACTCATTCTTGACACTGGGAAGAGCAGGGAACATTCACATAGACAACCTAACAGTTAAACCTGGTATTTATTGTTTTATTTAAAATAATTCGCATGATAATTTAGTAATCGACTATTTTATAAAGTTCATATCGATTGCTCTTATCTCTGCACATTCAACTCATGCTTACTACTTGTGTATAGATAGTTTGTTAAGCATACCTCACAATCCTTTGTTACAGATTATTAATTTACTCATCGGGATGTTTGAATCCACAACTTGGAAATAAAGGTAGGGAACCAGAGAAGGCAACGTGAACAGGATGTTCCGTAGTATCTTACCAGAGCTACAGTCTGGAAAAGCTAACTGAGGGGGGCCTCGGTTTTCAATCCTTGTCCCAACACTGCCCATGACTTCCCCACATGTTTGTATAGCCGTCTCACTTATCAATCTACAGAGGAACAATATATAGATAAGCTCTGTATGTAGTAATCCTTTGTAGTTCAGTATTTTTGTAATTATATTTTTGAATGAAAATAATGCAGTTCATCTTACTTTGGTGAATATAAGATCTAAATGAAATAATGCTTATGAAAGTGCTTTAAAATCCATTGTGTCTTTCAGCAATCTTCTCATAATAAAAGTCAAGTTTTATGTTAAAAATAGCTTACTTTTTAATTACAAAAGGACTATACTAAGTCCTAAAATGTTTGGAAATATACACTAAAATAAAAGAAAGAGCAATCTCATCAGCAAAATATTGCTAGCTGAAAGTAACCAATGTTTACTACGGGAAAACATTCTTTGTTACAGCTCTCATTTGTTTCTTGTTTTGTTTTGTTTTTGAGGCAGTCTCATTCTGTTGCCCAGGCTGGAATGCAATAGTGCAATTATAGCTTGCTGCAGCCTCGAACTCCTGGGCTCAAGGGATCCTCCTGACTCAGCCTCTGTTTACTGGGACTATAGGCACACTCCTCATTGGGTCTTGGAAGCAAATTTTAGAATTTACAATTTTTAGCCAATTTTTAAAATAATATTAAGCATTACTACTATTCAGAGCATGCATGGATTGACACTGCCATACTATGTATGTGTTAGGTGATCACATATTTTAGATTTTAAGGAGCTATTTAAGGAAAAAAATGGAAGAGCTACATTTAAGAAAGCATAAAATTGTCTCCCTCTAATGTATTCTGAAATGCAGTACTTTCAGAATACAGCAATCCATTGCCATTTTTGTGCTACAGAATGGTATAGCTGTTATTTTATTTTTAGGAAGACATTTAAATAGACTATCTTAAATACAGTGTAATAGCATGGAGAATGAGACTGGAATTAACCTGCAACATACGGATATTTGCTAGCTGTCCATGAAAAAAAAAATTATAAAGCTTGGAAAGTCTGTCGGCTATAAACACACTCATGTAACAACATTTAAAATATTGGAAAATAGCACTATCCAATCTGATAAATGAAATCTATTAAATAGGAGTTTGGATAATAATTTTCCCCCTAAAATGCCTAATTGGCGTTCGGGAAATGGAAGTTTACTACTTGAGATTTAAAAATTGTTTTCACAGCCAGCAGTTAGAACTACAAAATGAATGAGATCATTTTAGCAAGCAGCACCAAAGAAGATTTTTGTTATGTAAATAATAAAATTCAATATTTTTAATTGGTAATAAAATTTGATCCAAATCATTTAGAAACCAAAACAATGTATTTTATAATTCATTGTTCAAATATTAATTCCTTATACATTTTTGAATGCTGCAAAGTGTCATGATGAAATATCTCATGGTCTTGGAATAAAGGGGAGTGTTTATGCAAAACAAGAAGTAAAAAGAATTGGAGGTGTATACTTTGCTAGGAAATTTAGATTTGGGGCTGGGGACTGTGGCACATGCCTGTAAGTCTAGCATTTTGGGAGGCTGAGGTGGAAGGATCTCTTGAGGCTTGGAGTTGGAGACCACTCTGGGCAACATAGCCAAATCTCATCTCTACAAAAAACTTAAAAAGTATAGGGCAGTGGGGGTGCACGGACATAGGCTGAGGCAGGAGGATCACTTGAGCCCAGGAGTCTGAGGTTGCAGTGAGCTATGATGACAACACTGCACTCTAGCCCAGGCCACAGACCAAGACCCTGTCTCAAAAAAAAAGAAAGAAGGAAAGAGAAATTTAGATTCTATTTTTTCATATAGAGTTCTAAAAACATAATTCTTTCAAACAAATAATGTACGCAGTTTTTAGTGTATATTTAACATGTATTACATTAAGAGTAAAAACTAAGTGCTTTAAAACCCAGCTAAATTTAGAATTCTAAGTTGAAGTTTTGTTATCACCATAAAAATAGTAAAAAGTAATTATCTGTTTCTTCCAATTTAATATTCTTTAAATAATAAGACCAAGAATGCAGCATAACAGAGATTTATGCACATAGTGATTGTTTTTGTTTATGTAAGGTTTTCCAGTATGTCACGAGCATACTAAAGCTGCAAAGAAGGAATTAATAAATGATTCATCCAAAGCTTTTCTAAATTACTAGAAATTTCAGATCCATCTAGCCTTTTATGTAATTATTTTTCTGTTTTATTTTATTTCAAAATTTAATAGTTGGATTTGATTTCTCCCAGTTTGGATTATTTATGAGTTTCTTCAGGTGTTTCTAAAACTTTCCTCTCAATATTTAATTTTAGTATTAGGATATCAAAGAGTTATGAATGATTGAAATATCTGAGCCAGTACAGATGAACTTGTGATGTTTTTAGGTAGACTACAAGAATTTTGTGATTATGAATGAATATGTGCAAATATCGGCTTACTCTAATTATTTTTCCTCACTATTTTCCATATCTATCCGTTTCTGCTTTTTAGTGCAGTTTATCAAGACACACAGTGTACATACTTATTCCCACAAAATCCCAAACATATGAAAAATAATCATGTCAATATAGTAGATCTCTCTGCTCAGTAGCAAGCAGTATCTGACACTAGTCAACTATGTTAACTGATTTAGTTCCCAGAAACTGCATGAACCTGGAGGTATCACACCTATAAAATGGGTCCAGTCTCTTCTAGTTTGTTAAGTTATTTTATTTATAGATTTTCTAATGGTATAAAACATCTTTCCATTCCTGGAATACATCCCACTTCCCATTTAAGTTATTTTTAAAATATATATTTATCTAGGTTTAATAATACATTTTGCATATATTTTAATAAGAAGGGTTAATTTATACATTTTATTATGTTATTCTTACACTTTTTGTTTGTTTTTTTGAGACAGAGTCTCACTCTGTTGCCCGGGCTAGAGTGCCGTGGCGTCAGCTTAGCTGACAACAACCTCAAACTCCTGGGCTCAAGCGATCCTCCTGCCTCAGCCTCCTGAGTAGCTGAGACTCCAGGTGCATGCCACCATGCCCAGCTAATTTTTCTGTTTTTAGTAGGGACAGGGTCTTACTCGTGCTCAGGCTGGTCTCTAACTCCTGACCTCAAGGGATCCTCTCACCTTGGCCTCCAAGAATGCTAGGATTACAGGTGTGAACCACCAGGCCCAGCCTTTCTTGTACATTTTAGATGTTGACAATAGCTTTCAAAATAATCTTGAGGAGTTATATAGCAGAAATATTTTTCATTACTTAAATATTTGAGTGAACCTGGCTATAAAAGTATCTGTAAATGAAGGCTTGGGGATAGTGAATTAAGGGGTGGGGTGATCTTTCTTTGATTTTCTTTTACTTGACTAGGGTTTCAATAATATTTTCTCATTTTAAGGTTAATTTGGTCTATTATTTTAGTCAATCTTTGAAATTTTGTTTATAAAAATGTCACTAAACTTTTTCAAAATTGTCTTCATAGATGTGTAAATATTTTTTTCTTGTTGGGCAAGCCTTTATGGTAAAATATAGTGGAAATGTTTAATTTTGGGAGAAAGCTATGCCAATAAGTGTCTCATTTTTAGAAAATGCATCTAGTTTACTCCTAGGCCCTAGTAGCGATTACATACTTAATCATTGCCTGTCATGTTATCATGTGACCTGAGCTTCCCGTTATGAACTGGGGGTTTCTTGATCCATTACCCTAGAAAGTCAGTGTGCACAGCAGTAACAGCACTCCATCACCACATAATAGTGATGTGTACAAGCTCAAGCTCAAGTAATTCCTTAAGGCATAAGTTAAGTTCCATTATCAAGAGGCTCAGATTCTCCTGACTGGCACTTCTATTACATTGTCCCCTCTCCCTCAACCCACATTTACAGCCTCTGTGGCCAGATGAGCCAGAAAGCAAATCATCAGTCCTGATTTACAGAAACTTGTGCATACTCTACATAAAATCCTGACACTATTAGATAACGGACAATTGGTGTGCTACAGCTCCACTCAGACACTGCCCTGAAAGAAGGCTGCTGGTGAAGAAAAATGCTTTCAATGGGCAGACGCAGTATATCTAACCACACATTTTTCCTAGAAAGAGAGCCAGAGTTAAGAAATCATGCTTGTGGGAAATGGATTGGGTGGATTCATCATATGAGAAAATGTAGATATTAACACTAAAATACTAAAACGTTTTTATATTTAATCATATGGATGAATATTGAGTATTTTTAAAGGCAAATAGCATGTCATAATGAAATTAAATATCAGGTGGGGGTGCATGTCTTTTGATTAAACTTTTTTCAATAAAAGTAGGCGAGTGTGCAATATAAATTTTAACTATAAGGAAGACAAACTAGTGGTTCAATCTATTGATTTTAAGAGATCTTAAAAACTCCTGCAAGGGCTAATTCAATCATTCAAGAAATATTTGCTGAGCATTTACTCTGATATTTTTATAGTTCTAGGTGTGTAGTTTTAGGATTAAATAAAGAAGACTAACTATGCTCAGATACTCAGTAAAACAATGAGGTTTAGTAAAGTCTACAAATTTCTAAAATCTTTTCTCTTTTGAGGTTGAAATTATACCTACTTTTAGATATCATTAGATTGTTTATTATATTCCTCTTGCTTGCATGCTTGCGTGGTTGTAGAAAAATAAAGTGTGTTTGAATAAGAAACATTTTCCCCCCCGTTCCAATAAACACTCATATGTATTGGTGCAGTAGAGAATGAAGATTATCCATGAGAATGAAGGTCCCTGTGAATTAAATAAAGGAAAATACATTTTGTTTTGTAAATAGAGAGTATATATATAAAATATTTATATATATATATATATATATGCCATCAAATAGCCTCTCAGTGAAAATACTATACTGCTTTTTATCTGGCTAAGATGGGGTCATTGTGTTGATTGAAAGAAAACTATAAAATTTATTTTGTGTATTATAATGTGTACTTGTATATTCCTGAGCTATGTGGAATATATCTTAAGTTTTATGATAGCAGATGCTTTGAAATGCAAAATTCAATGATTATTAATATATGGAATATATGAAATTAAGAATTTTTGTATATCTGGCTAAAGTATCTTAAATAGTAAAAGCAAATACTTCCTATTTCTTATTCCTACTGCATTACACTATAATACTCTGTCTCCCCCATCAGTTTAACTTTACCTAAATACTCATGTATTTTAGTTAAACTTTAAAGGGAAGAATCTTGAGAAGGGTCTGCACAAAAAATGTTTAGAAAGATGAACCAAATCAAATGTTTTCTCTTTATTAAAATTTTTTTGCTTTTGCCATTATATTAATAATTGCTGCTCAGATACTTTTGTTTTTTTTCCCCCTTTTATGTAGAAAGTGATTAAGCATGGTGCTATGAGGAAGGATCAGCATGGGAGAAGGGACAAGAACAAAGTGGCTGGCAGTGAGTGAGACTATGAATGAATAAACAGCAGCTAAGTACCTGGAATGAAAAAAAAAAATAGAGGAAAGCTAAAATGGATAGCTGTACATAAAGGTTTTAACTAGAGAATTACTAGGACAATATTCTACCCTCTATGTAGATTTTAGTCAGGAGAGAGAACATAGCTCAGAATAAACAAGAACTAAGAACCAACGTGTTTATGAACTGCAAACTCAGGCTCTATTTATAAGAAAGTCATGTTTTTGACAGCTCTAAACTATCACTTAATTATCTCTGTAATGTTTATCACGAAATGGCTGTACTACTCTGTAGTTATCTACAACCTGCTGCCCATAAACCTTGCCAATCTGGCAATTTCTGCTACTTTACTTTCCTCCTTGAATTTCAATGTGTTGCCATGGATATTTTGTGACTTGATGGCTCTTTGCAACTCACACCTCTGTGTTGTTCTTTGTCAGATGCCCACTTTCTGTCTTGTCTGAGCCTTCTTTGGTTCCAGATTCTTGAAGTGTTTTTGGTGGATTTCATGATATGCTCTTTCTCCATCCTTTCCTCAGCACTGCCCCATATATCCCAAAGCCAGCATCCAGGCCATCCTACTGCTTTCTAAAGGAATTAGGAGAAACATATTTGCTTTGGAAAATGCTTTGTTGTAGATGAAGGAGGGCATTTGAAGATCATATTCAAACATACTGAAAGATAGTGCAGGAGTGTAACCACAGATTATGGAATGAAATCTCTCTAATCATTAGTTTTTACATCTCTAACACAAAGATAGTACCTACTTCATAGGCTTGTTGTAAACATTAAGAAAAAATATTTTTCCAGCACTATTAATACATATCTCCAGGAACATAGTTTGCTCTCAATAATGATAGTAAGCATTACTCTGGATTTTCCAAAGACTGACTGTTTTATTGATTCTTTGTCATCCCCTCCTGCAGAGGCATGGACTAATGTCTCCGCTTATTGTTGTGCTGTGTCAGACTAAGAGAACATTAGGTAAAAGGGGCTCTTTTCTATGAAAGAGCCTAGCAGTGTGCAAGTCTGGGGAGGAGAATTCACATCACATCCAAATGAAGGCAATTAAATGCAAATGACATTTTTCATCTGAGCCAGCTTCTAGCCTCCTGAAGGGCTGAGTGTCTGAAGCAGATTGTGAGGGAAATTCTCTGATGGAGATGGGACCATTAATGAAATGGGCAGTGACTGTCTCTTGCTTTCATGGAGAGAATTGCAACATGTTCACAGAGTAGATTCTATTAATTGGCTAACCCTTCTTATAAAGCACTATAAAGTTGTTTAAATTGTGCTAATGGTGTTTTTTAAGAGTTCTTATGTTTTTGAAATGTTCCTTTGACATGATGTCATGTCAGGGAATTATTTTAAAATAATCTACTAGTGTGGTGATAAAGAAAGTAGAGGTATAGATGAAATAGGTAAAATAAAATTGGCCATGTGTTGATAATTTCAAACTGGCTGATTGGTAGATAAAAGTTCCTTATAGTATTTCTTAAATATTTTGTATATATGTGAAAACTTTCATGACAAATTAAACCAAAAGGAAAAAGTGTGTACAAGGATACCTGTTTCTTGTGCCTTAGGATATATCGGGTCAGAAACTATTTCCAAGGCCTTAGGCCAGTAGTTCTCAAAGTTGAGAGTACACTAGATCACCTTGAAGGCTTTTAAACACAGATTGCTGGGACCTACACCCAGTATTTCTGATTCCCTAGGTCTGGGGTGGAGCTTGAGCAATATTTAAGAAGTTCCCTTGGTTTTGGTTGAGAACCATTGCCTTAGGACATACTTAATTTTACAATTTTCACTGCCCATACCTTGGTGGTCATTTTTCTCAAAATAAGATAGATTATATTAATTATGGTAAAATTATAAACTAATTTATGTAGTGTACTGTTTGCAAAGCTGAGGATCTACTTAGAATTCTTTTTGACTTAGTGTCTTCTCTGTGTTTTTATTCTCAGGGACTTTTTTAATAATATAAGCTATTTTCTGTTACGGTAATTATAGATTTATAGTTATTACTCTGACTTCTCTGAAAGAATACCTCTGATTTATCATCATTTTAAATTTTACATTAGGCAAATATTATATTTTCATATTAGTCAAGTATCAAATATAAATATTGACAATTCTCTGAAGTCCAACAAATTTGATCTACTGTTTTATTGGAAAAGAAAATAATTTCACACTCATTGTAAATATTGAGTATCTGCGATTGATGAGCTTCCCCAAAGGAAAAATAGCATTTTCAAACATGTGTTAGCTGGCATTTGAATTTAGACTTTTGACATAATGTGGTCCTGATTATTCTTTTAGGTAATCAACTAAAAGAGGATATTAATTTTTTAATAAACACTTTGGGAATACTTGAGAACATGTTCATGGTCACAATATAGTTTACTTCAAATTTATAAAAAATACCAGAAAAGGAGTCCACTTTTTGTTTCAAAGTTTAGTTTAGAACTAGAGGTACTGTAAGGAATATGATACTGTGGTAAGCAAAGTAATGACATTCCCTTACTCCTCCTTAAAAAAAAAAAAAAAAAAAAGAGAAAGAAAGAAAGAAGGAAGAAGGAAAAATAAATCTCCATATTCTAATTTCTAGAACTTGTGAATAGATTATGTTATGGAATAAAATTAGGATGTGAATTACAACAAAGGGAATTTAGGCTATGGTTAAAATTAAGGTTATGACTTGCATGTAATGGGAAAATTTCAGATAGTGTGAGCATGTAGTTATGTTTTTTTAAAACACAAGGCATCTTTGAGAAGGTCAACACTGGACCTTATTTATTTTTGGTAGGAAGTTGGATGATAATTTATTTTGAACAAGACTGAAAGCACTTCAGATTCTTATGAAATTACTTTTACATGGATACCAGTGTAATCATTAAGTAAAACAGGTTTTATTAAGACTTTTTTATTTTGAAAATACCAGAGCATAAGTTTACTTTTATGTTATTTTCCAGTATTACTAGTTTATTCATGTCACAAATATTTTTAGAATTTTTCTGCTAAGCCAACACTGCACCACATAATGAGAATACAAAGTTGGATAACTATGGTTTTCCATCGTTAAGGTTTTGCCAGAAAAATGGGAGAGAGAAATCTATGTAAATAAGCTATTGCAGTTCTGTGCAAATGTCTTATCAGTTTTACTAAATACTCTTCTATTATTCTTAAACTTAATTCTATCGAGTAAAATTAGTAAGAAAATGTAAAATAGCAGAAGTGGGAAAAGGGTATGTATATCACTTGCCCAAAGGAATTAATTAGCATTGCAAAGTTAAAGTAAGTTACTAGAGGATTTAATATAGTATTCTCAAAAAATTTAATGCCACTTTCCTGCTACTTTTTTAGTTAAAACAATATGAAAATATATATTTTAGTTGAATTTATTTTAACGGACCTTATTATTCCTGTGTCTACCTATATGTATAAAATTTCTTTTTTTTTTTTTTTTTTTGAGACAGAGTCTCACTCTGTTGCCCGGGCTAGAGTGAGTGCCGTGGCGTCAGCCTAGCTCACAGCAACCTCAAACTCCTGGGCTTAAGGGATTCTACTGCCTCAGCCTCCCAAGTAGCTGGGACTACAGGCATTCGCCACCATGCCTGGCTAATTTTTTCTATATATATATATTTTTAGCTGTCCAGATAATTTCTTTCTATTTTTAGTAGAGACGGGGTCTCGCTCTTGCTCAGGCTGGTCTCGAACTCCTGAGCTCAAACGATCCTCCCGCCTTGGCCTCCCAGAGTGCTAGGATTACAGGCGTGAGCCACCGTGCCCGGCCTAAAATTTCTTTATAATTTAGTTTGTAACACTAAATATATCACTTCACTTTAATTATACAGATACTCAATTGTTGAAGCAGAAAAATATAACTGACATAGGAAAGTGTTTATAAAAAGGTTAATGACCCTTTTTGTTAAATCTCTAAAACAATAATCAGGACAATTTTTAGGGCCAGAGTTTACTTCAGTGTGAATAACATTGAATTGAATTTGAAATAAAAGGAAAATTATTTTTAAGATTTATCCCATCTGTATTGTGATTATTTTCAGTGTTCTATTTGTTGTAATTTTATTGCATCATAAAGAATTAATACGTACTGCATTCTGCAGACAACACTGTATTATGATCATGTGTTCATTCTCTAAGACTCACTATTCTAAAATACAACATGATTTTTCTAGAGAACATAAAAAACATCCTCAATATATTGGCCAAGTAAAACTAGCTTTTATATGTTAGTTAACACTGTACAAATTGATAGTGTTGTCATGTCTATATAGGTTTTTGTTTATAATGTACTTTTGTGCCATGCTAGTCTGTTAATGTATTTCACTTAAATAACCCAAATTATATTTGTAAATACAGCAATCAGTAACTGGTTGTGTTTCAGCTTTTACTTATCTTGCTTGCCCCCAAAACTTGTCAATAAAGAAAATGGAATCAGAAAAGAGTAGATTACAATGATTTTAACTAACCCAAACATTCACAATGATGAAGTTACATAAAATATTCAGGTATAAGTAAATTCATTGGTAAGTATTTTGATGTAAATATATATATATATATATATATGTCAAATTAACAGCAGATTTTTTTCTTTTTTAATATGCTAAAAATTTAAGAAAATACATCATATTAAGATTTTTATGGTTCTTTGTATTTTCATTGAAGAGTGGTAGATTTTACACACACACATTAAGACTTAGAAAAATATTACCCTTCTCCATCCCCTCAGATCCCCAAAATTATTTTCTCAAACATTACTGCACATTTGTTCATCAGTAGAAATAATACACAATTATGGAAGTACATTCTGTTCTCCATGTATCATTTAGTACGTATTAGATTTATGAGGATGGCCAACTACATTAAATACATTTAGGTATCTTTTGTCCCTATTCAGCTCTGTTCTTTCCTGCACCTACAGCAAGTCCTTCCTCCTCTACTCAAGGCCTTCCATATAACCTCTGACTCTCCCATTCAGTGATTAGAAAATTATTCCCCCTCAATCCCTTTTGAAATCTGTTTTTCACTTCCATGCCATAACTGGAAAATTCCTGTTCCCTAAATAGGCTGATTTCCTATATCCTTTTATTATCCTGGTTTTCAAATCTCTGCTGTTGGATTCTCTTACTGTCTTCTGTTTTTCCATAAAGCCACTTCTAGATCACCATACCCAGCTCGTAAGGAGCATCATCATCATCATCACCATTGTCATGATTCCATGGCACCTCATGGCATCTGTCTGCCTCATTGCTATTGTTTTTCTTTCCCCTCCAGAGTCATTGAGCACCTCAGACACATGGTTCACTGTATTCTCTACTTCATAAAATCACTTGCTTAAGCTTTCAGAAATTTCTGAGACATTCTAAATAAAGCAAGATGAAAAAGAAATTCTGTTTTATAAAACTTTAAAGAGAAAGAAAGTGAGAGAGTGGTTTGAACATTGTGATGAGGAAGCAACGGGCTTTGACTTATTGGCAGGTAAGTTGTCTTTTTTCCTGTATAGTGGTATGCAAAATTAAAAACAGTGATTAAGAGGTATTGGAACATTGCATGCATTAAACAAAAAATTTGAAGTTAAGAAATAAAAACTTGATTTAAGCTAAAGACTAATATGGAGCTTAGGAAAACAAAAGATTAGGCAATAGTTGTTATATATTCTGTTGCTTAATTGTTGAAGATAGTCAATCTCTTGTACCTTTTTTTTTTTTTTTTTTTTTTTTTAGTAGACACAGGGTCTCACTCTTGCTCAGGCTGGTCTCGAACTCCTGAGCTCAAACGATCCTCCCGCCTCTGCCTCCCAGTGTGCTAGGTTTATAGGCATGAGCCACTGTGCCCGGCCTATACTTTTTTATATATTTTTTAAAATTATATAATGGGAATGAGGATAATTGGTTTAGTTTAAAAATTATTTGGCAACTACAACACTATCCTGAAATGAAGATAACTTTCAGAACTAAATCTACTAGTATTTTAATACCATTTAGTTTTTAAGAGGATTTACAAGGGACCCTGATAGAAGTTGGAGGAAGGGAGATCACACATGTTAAGCCATGACCATGATCTATGTGAGATAAAACTGCTTCCATGTTGGATTATTCAGTGATACATGCAGCTACCCAGTTCTCAAACTTACTTTTGTATCAGAATCAACTGGGGAGATTATTAAAAATGCAGATCTCTAAAACTCACCATCAGAGATTTTATTTAATACAAAAGTTCTGAGAAAGGGCTTACTGATTTTCACTTTCAATAACCACCCCTGTTTATTTTAATGTACTTTAAGTCTTAAGAATCAGCACATATACCAGATGAGTTTTCCAGAATTGAGCTGTGAGGAACTTGGAGCAGCCTCTCCTAGAGACATGTATTAAGCAGACAACATTAGAAAAGACAAGTATTCAAATTTCTACAGATGGATCAAGGACTTACGTAAATTGAGAAGCATTTTATTCAACAAAATTATGAAAGTTTGGTAAAAAATGGGAGGCTATGGCATGTGAGCTAGAGACTGCGCCCATGACCCCACCACTCTGTCTTGTGTAGGAGCTGACCCGGTGGCCTCAGTAGCTGGTTAGCAGTGAGAATTTCCCCCAGATCTCTGGGTGGAAGAGCTATTTTGTATGGTTTCAGCAGCTCATGAGCATTAGAAGACAAACTTTCACAGCTCTACAATGTGGAAGATTTTTACTGAGTGACTGGGGTCACACATGTGGCACCTATTTCCCTCCCCTCCCAACTCCCACTACACAGTGAAGAACCAAGTGGTGAAGAGAGCTGTTCCCCTTCCCCACAGAGCTCTGTGTTGAAGTAGAGCTTCCCTAGTGTACTGGCAAATGAATGAAAGCTCAGATCAACCCCGGTCTCCTAAAGAATAAGATTTATTCTGGGTAGATTGGTCAGACAGTGAGCATTGGCACATGATTTCATCATCCTTGGCTCTGGGCTTCAGAATATCCATATGGGACAGTGACAGCAACCAGAGGGCAAAGCCAGTTCCTACTGCACCCTCTCCAAACACACACAGACACTACTATAGGGAAGAACGACTTAGGGAAGCTAATACACAAGTTCCCCTTTCTCCTTTAGCTCCTGCTCCAAGGCTCAGGGTTTGTTAAGTGGATGGACCCAGAAAACCTCAAATACTGATGATAGTTGGCTCTTGGCAAACAGTTTGACTTCACCGAGTAAGACTGTAGCACAATTTATAGTCCAGGGTACAGCTGAAAAACAATAGACCAACTAGATAATAATGAAACCCAGTGTCTGCCTTTCATAAACAATTTCTACATTTTTCCATTCACATTGGAATAGAATGGACTGGAGATATCCCATCATTATATCAATGGTGCAAATATTAAATTTCAGCTCAATTTTTGTTTTATTCATTGTTGCCTCCATATACACAATTATCTTAAGCATAAAAAGTTGGGGCACAAACTAGGAAAAAGGAAGCTATGCCTTGCATTTTTCCAAATTAAAGGTAAAATGTAGATACTATGATTCTAAAGAAACCAAATATCAAGAATAATTTGTTGTAACTATAACATGTAGATAGTCTTGAAATTTTCAGAAAAGTACACATTTATTATATAATAGACTACTTTTATTAACACAAAGGACCAAAAATTACAGTTTTACATAAAAAGAAGATAAAGCTTAGTCAGTGAGTCAGGAAGTGAAATTGTTTCTGCTGGCTCCTACAAAAGACTGTTTCCCACCTTGCTAAAATGCTTCTACTTTCACATATATATACATTTTAAGAGCATATAATGGAATTGAAACATATTTTAATATATGCAATAAAGCATGTCTAGTTAAATAAATCAAATTAGCTAAAATCATACATTTTTAAGTGTAATGAGTCTGATGTAGTTAATGACTCATCAGTCAATTTTAAATGACTTTAACATTAATTTAAAGAATGCAAGTGCTAAATATAACAAATAATCTAAGTATAAAGTTACTTAATTTATCAATAAAATAATTGTTTATTTTTACTTTGAATAGTTGTGAGATATTAAAATCATCACAAAAATACTAGAAAGCGATATTAATATTAATGAACATTAGAATCCCTACTTGGAAACTAACTCATCATTTGTTTTGAATCAGGATAAGTAGTTGTTTCTTTATTTTGGATCTTGTTATCTAATCTGGAAAGAAATGTAACTCAATAAATTCACTGCTTTCACTGTTAAGATGATTCTCTATAAAATATATTCTATTATGCTAACCTCATAACTGGACAAATGGTGACTCGTGGGCCCTAGTTCTAGTCTCTATATCAATGATATTAGACCAAAG
Organism: Varecia variegata; assembly: GCA_028533085.1. Taxonomy (NCBI): domain Eukaryota; kingdom Metazoa; phylum Chordata; class Mammalia; order Primates; family Lemuridae; genus Varecia; species Varecia variegata. The sequence goes on from CM052436.1 coordinate 15,963,449, forward strand.
CCTTGATTTGCATGCTAAAATTGACAAAAGTAAAGTTGGGGTAAAATTTATTCATATATAGTTTTTGAATTATATTGATTTTTACTAAGTGTTATTCACTGTTTTTATTTGAAGTAGTAGTTTGCTTTTGTCTGATTTACTATGTCAATTAATGGTGTTTTTGCTTTCAACTTAAGGCTGAAGAGATTTGAAATCTTTAGTGGGAAAGCTTGTAGCACTCTCAATTTTAAAGCTGGATTTGTTTAATCTTTCAAAAATAAGTAATTTCAATACCACAAAAAGCAGTTTAAAGCAGAGAACAAAGCTAATATAACCCTGCTATCAGTTTCTAACAAAGTCAGAGAAAAGAGAGAAAACAATAGATCATTATTATGTATGTATTAAATTGCAAATAAATGAATGGATAAATGAAAACTCTCATGTCTAAGACCTTGTAAGTAACCAGTAATCTTCATTTGGGTTTATAGCAACAGTCACACTGCCGTATTGATAAACTAGAACATCTCAAACTAAAGGAAAACTCAACAAAAGTATGTATTTTAAAGTAGTCCAGTATTGAGAGTGCCGCCAAGCACCCAAATAAGCAAAGTTCAAATTATCTGACTGAATATATCTTCAAACCACAGGTTAAGGCTTATGAGCTCACAATCAAAAAGGAAAGAAAACAAACAAAAAAAAAAAAAAACAGTGTGCACAGGCATATGTACACACACGTGCACAAACACACAAGGAATTATGAATTAGTCAGTACAAAATGAGCCAACTGAATCAGAATCCCAAAAATGTAATCCAATAGAATTAATACAACAATACAAAATAAATGTGTCAGATATTTAAATAAATAAAAGGTAGAATTTCAAATATTAACATTAAAAATTGATATAAAAATACATAGATGTGAAAAAAGTATTTTAAACAGGAAATAAAGCTGAATTCTAAAAAAGAAAAAAAAACAATTTAAATAATAGAAAAGGTAAAGCAGGAGAGAAAATTATTACAAAGAAAGTAGAAGACACACAGTACACATTAAAAAACAAATGTCTTAAATATTAAAGAGAAGTTAAGAGAATGCAATCAAAATGAGAATATAAATGGAGTTTCATAGGGAAAAAAAGAAAATTGGAAATAAGATGAGAATTTCTGACACAAAACTAACAAAATAATCATTGACAGGAGTCCAAAATTCACAATTAAAGGAGAATAAATCCATACTTAAACTGCCAAACTATAGTGTGATAAGCAGCCTAATCACTCTCCCAATATCCTCCCAATATCCTGAAACCTGTGAATATATGACCTTATGTGGCAAGTTGATTTCGCAAATACTATTAAGGCTAAGTCCCTTTAGGTGGAGAAATTATCCTGGATTATCCAGGAGTGCTTGATCTAATCCAAATGCCTTTCCTAGCTGTAGTAAGAGAGGTGTGACATGAGGACTCCACTTGGAGGAAGAAATCCACAAGCCAAGAAATGTTGGCAACCTCTAGAAGCTGGAAAAGGCAACAAAATAGATTGTCTTCCAGAGCCTCTGGAAAGAAATGCAGCCCTGCTGACCTCAATTTTGGCACTGTGGGGCCCTTTTTGACTTCTACATAACTGTAAGTTAATAAATTTGTGTTTTATTAAGCCACTAAATTTGCACTAATTTGTTACAGCAGCAAGAGAAAATTAGTACACGTACAAAGAGATATTTCTTAAAACATTCAGAAAAAAAAGACAGCTTTCAACAAGGAAAACTAATTAGACATTTAACTTCTCAAAAACATCAATAAAATTGAGACGTGAAATAATATATATGAAGGTCTGAAAAATATATATCTAAACCTAGAACTGGAAGTCCAGTGAAAGCATCATTCAAAAATGGGAGCAAATTAGAAATATTTTCAGATAAACCAAACCCAAGCAAGTTTACTACCTCAAAAATCTTCACTAAAGTGATTGCTGAGCAGTGGTTCTCAAGTGTGGTCCTTAGGCCAATAGCATGGACATTATATGTGAGATTCTTTGAAGTAAAAGATAAAATGATTAAGCAATAAAAAATAAAATAATTAACAAAATAGATGCAGGAAAATGTGATAAGATTATCCAGGTATGACAACAACTTTTTAGCAAGGTAGGAATAGTAATGAACTCTATAGCTAGTCAAAAATAATCAACAGAGAAACTACAATAAATGCTATACTTGATGGTGTACTTAGTGCTATACTTAATGGTACAATTTCCCATTCCTGGTTTAAAAGGAGAATCCAGGTAAGTATGCCTACTGTCATCATTTATGTAAAACATTGAACTACAGGACTTAGCCAGCACAACAAAGCAACATAAAAGACCTATAAACTCAAAAAATGAAAACAAAAATGGCATATGTTGATGGATGATATGATTATATTCATAATAGTTGCACAAAAGAAATTGCTTCTTCAGTGGTGCATTTTCCAAATCAATTTCCAATTTGTAACATGTGCTTACACTGTATTCCAAATACAACTTGCAGAAAATACTTTCTGTACTGTTCATACCAATGAAATGAAGAGATATCTAAAAGAGAATAATTTTCCCCAACTACCCTAAAAATTCCCATGATAACATAATTATTTGACACTGTATATTCTACTTCCTTCAGTGATTTTAATGGACCCTTTACACATTATAATTAAATGGCAAGCCATCAAATATCCAAAACAAAATTATGTTACTCTTGAATTTAGTTATGCAACAATATTGTAGATGCAGAATGCACTGGAAATCTGACAATCTCTACTGATTAAGCCAAGCAAGATCTGGATATTGTAAGTGGTGAATATCAATATTCAGTTGGACTGTTTTTTGGCAAAACAATACCACGTGAAGTGCTAAGGAATGATTTTAGTCCTTTAAAACTGTGTGTTTGTGTGTGAAGTATTATTAATAATAATTAGAACTACACTATTATTTAAATAAAGAAAAAAAGCAACTATCTCATCATGAAACTTTTCTTAGAACTTGAAAAATATATTCTATTTCTTTTCTTGTATAAATTCTACTTATAATTTAATGAAAAATATAAATGTATAATTGTGTTCATAAAAGTATAATAAATATTTAATATGGAGTATATATCACATAGCACTTGAGTGCACTTGAGTGTACAAAATAATATTTTTAGGTATACATTGCCTATATTAAACCCATAAACATGCACGGCTATTATCTGTTGTAGTGAAAGCTTCAGGATTTCGGGTATTAATAAAATCTCAAGAAAAGCAAAGGCTTAAGTCTCAAATATTATTGTGGAAGTAAAAATTATACTTTATTTATGGAATTCTTTAACCTGGAATCCAGAAATGAAATCTATTATATTGTTTCCTCACTGTGGGGAATTAAAACTGGCATAAATATTTTTATAATTTCATGAAGGTATCAGACACACCTCTATTATATAGACAGCTGAGGTAGTTATAACGTGATTGAGTTTGCCTTGTTGGTAATGGTTAATTTGAGGAATGTCAAGTTAACTTCTCAGAAATACAATATGTATGTGATAAAAAGAATCCATGGCTATGCTTTATCAATCTGAACAACAAATGCTGAAAGTCAAATTCCCCAGTGTATGTAATTATATAAAGCACATTTTAGGGAAAGAGCATTAGTTATATGAGGTTAGTAAAATAAAATTCACTCTTACCAAGTGTGCCTAATACCACTGGTTCAGTTTCCTTCTTTAGGATAAAATATGTATTCTATTTCCAAGTAATATCTACATAAATTTGGTATCTTTCATCAAAAAAATCTGTTTTTAAAAATTTCCAATAATATAGAAAATATTTTATTGAAACATAAATTACTAATAAAAGTTGATAATTTTGTTTGGTGAGCTGTTAATTTCAAATTACACCAGTAGATGGAAGGAGAAGAGTTTCATTAGAAATATTTATTTTAAAAAAGTTTCCTCTTGGTACCTGATGGTGAAAGTATAATAAAGATGCCTTCTGAGAAACATTTTTTAATTCATCTGCTGAGTGAACTAATTATCCACTTGCAGACATCTCACCTAATTAAATTCAACAGAAGAATTTTCTAACGTATCACTTTTAGAAGATAAAGTGCTTCTTGGGTTTATTGAACTTCATTTCAGAAATGAAGAAAGTTAGAATCAATGAACACTTTGAAAATGGTTCTAAAAGATGAATGAAGTAATTGAATTCAGATTGCATTGCCTTGTTTACATTCTGACCAGAATGAATGTTGCATATTCATATGGAAATCTTCTAAGAGAAAGAAGCAACAGTTACAAAGCCTCTAAATTGCATATATACATGTGGTCATTCCAAAATAGTTGTTACCATTTAAGTGCCATTGTAAATACATTTCCATCTTGTGCAAATGCAGAAAATTCAGTATCAAAGCAATTGATCAGTATCAATGCATGATGCTGTCACTGGAGGGGTAGTCCTCCCATAAAATTTGTTTTTCATAGCAACTTCCCTTAGTAGCTCTGATAATAGTTTCAAACAGCAAGTGGCTAATTATTTTAGAGAGAATTATTTAGGAATACACAACATGAAAACCAGTAAAAGTCTAAAAAACACATTAATGTCTTCAAAAGTAGGTAAAAATAATAAATTTATACAGTTATCCTTTCTATTTTATTTAGCATATGAAAGGAGAGCATTAACTAAGTGTTCCTGGAGAAAGAATTTTTTGGAAGGAATAAAATTGTGCTTTAGGGATTGTTGGCATCCTTTGTTGAAGACCCCCAGAAAAAGAATTGTCATCAAGAGAAATCTGTATCTTTATTTATTTATTTATTTATTGTCCCCATCAGCAGGTACTCAGCAAACAAAAAGATTCTTACATAAGAAGGTTTGGTGGATTAAAAAAAAGTAAATTGAACATAATGAATATAATACTTATTTTGCCAGACAACAATTTTCATACTCAATCAAAATAGTGGAGACATGTTTTATACTTGCTTTGCAGATAGAGAATGTGCAGTACCATTACAGATTCAGAGATGGTAACAATCAATTGTTGAAATGAAAGCACTAAAATTTGCAGTTCAATGGCTGTCACTTTATAATTAACTACTTGTTTTTTCATTAGCAGTTAACAAAGCATTTTACTGGTGAAAAACTGATAAAGATACATAGAACATCTTCATATTATTCTTATGATAATTAGCTTCTGAGTAACTGCTAAACTATATTAAATGCCATAATAATATTGGCATTTCTACCATTTTTTTTTTTCATTCCTGCTGTTATATTTTAGCACCATGAGTTATGAAGTGAAAACAGACTTGATACTGGAAATCAGTTTAAAATGAAGACCTGGCCCTTATAACAATTCATTATTGACATGCTTAAAAACAGATTGGTTCTAGTAGTTTGCTTGGTTGACTGACTAAAATTAAACTAATCTTGGCCAACATTCAGGGAGGAGGAGATGCCATAACTTCCTTGGTAGCATATAGAGGAAGGTATCCAGAAATATAAAAACATTAGAGTGGATTAATCAGAGCAGAATTCATGCTCCCCCCCCCACTAGAGAGTCCAAAGATTATGTCCTTTAAAAACCACTATACTTGCATTGTAATAAGGGAGAGTCATGGTGGCTGTCCTAAGAGCTGAGGGTGGGGGTTGCTGCCTGAGCTCAGAACTATTACGGTAGGTGATGGGACCCTGGATTCGCAGAGGCAGTAGCAGAGCAAAATGGAACCCAGAATGTTTGTCATGTTAGAGTCTGTGGCACTAGATCATTTTTTTTCTGAGATTTTAGGCTTAACATAGATGGGAAAGCTTCTAAAGTACTAGTGAGTTTATTAGGGTTTCTGAACTGTCTCTTCTATCCCATTATCTGTCTTTTTCATAAATTTTACAATATCTTAATTGATATATACTTATAATGTCATAATTTTAGTACATTTTGCCTTCCTACTTTGTTCTTATTCTTTAATGGTTTGTTGGTTATCAATGAGCTCACTCATTCTCCTCCCAACAAAAAAACAAATAAAAAAACCCTGTATTGGGGGGGGGAGAATTGCATTGAATCTATTAATATATATAGATTTGATG
>CM052436.1:15970001-16001594 GCA_028533085.1 Varecia variegata
ATTTGTATCTGCTGCATAAAAACTGAAGAAAACAAGAGGAGAATGTGTATTTAAGCTTTCCCAGATTCCCTTGCATGGGCAGATGAGCAAGGATTTTGGATTAAGTATAGGATTAGCCAAACTATATTATCAGCTTAAAGCCTTATGATCATTTATATAATACTGCATGATTTTTCCAATGGTCAACTCTTTTAAGTAACATTTCCTCTGTGTAGTAGTGCTGGGTGCCACATGCTTAGAAATTATCTTAGTTCTTTTGCTGTGTCTTTAGATCTGAGGAAGGTTAAAGATCAAACAACAGTCACTTAGTAAGGGATATTTTTATATCCGCTATGCATTTCCTTCCAGAGTGTATGAGAACCCATCACAATCCATCTTTTCCTCCCAGAAGGATTTATATTTGGTTGGGAGCCTTTGCAATAAACATAAACTGCTTCTGTAAACTTTTAAAAATCTTCTATAGAAAACAGTATCTCATAACAGTAGACAATTAGATAATTCTGACATTGTGTCTAATACCATTATAGCTATTCACTTATTTATTTTGCAGATAGTAAAACTGCAACCCCACAGAGCTTAAGTGAACTACCCAAGGTCATTCATGTAGTACCTGGCAGGACCAGAGTTCAAACCCAGGCAGCTTGGCTCCCAACTATATTTAACTACACTATTTCTATCTTTATACTATTTATGGCAGGAGTTATATATCTCTTCAAATGATGTTGCAAAAAATTCTCCAGAGTCCCTTACTTCCTCTATGAACTTAAGGAAATAAAACTATGAAAAGGAACTGATGTTTTACATGAATTTGTGGAAATACGCAGGAAAAATTAAAGTTACTATATAAATCTTTATCTTACATTTTCATTGGAATTAATATGACACAAACACCCAACTGTCCTTTTATAGCAGTGTTACTTAAAACAAGGCTTCAAACTCCATCAAAGGTAGTTTTGAGAGTGAAGGGGCATGTTATTAATAAGTAAGCCAGGACAATATTTATGAAATAGAATTATCCCCCTGTAAACTGGGACTTTTCATCGCCCTATTTTTAAGTCCTCAAGATATTCAGTAGAATTATCTTATTTACTTTCAACAAACTGAAAATTCTAATTTAAGTGATCCACCCATCTTTCCTGAAGCATGAAGCTCAATTTTAGAAATACATCTTTTCATTTCATGTAGGTAAATAACTGTCACTCTGTTCAACTAATATCCGTAATTGTGAGCTTGTTCCTGATTGTCTTGTCAGATTCCCTACTGCTATAATTGTATTCATTATTCAATCTCTGGGATGAGAACACAAGCATATCCATGGAACAGCGCACTATGAGATGAGGTAATGATCTCCAGCTTTGAAAATCATGATTTCAAGATCTCCTTAATGTTTGTTTGCTGAAACTGCCTCAGCTTTGTCCCAACGTGTGTATTATAGTGGGGGACTATTAGCATGGCATTGAGGCTGTGGGTTATATTTCTTAGAGGAGTAAATACCTGAATAGTAATTTTGTAAAATAATGTAGATTACATAAATAGATGTGTTTATGTTTTCATTAGCAATATGATCTCCAAATCCACCCAGGCAGACTTTTGCACTCTTCCATTCCTGGGAGATGATGGATGTTGTCACACGTAAAGTTCATCTCTGATCACATTGCTCCCCTGCTCAAAAATATGCAGTCAATTCCAATTATCTGCAAATAAAGCCTAACTTGTTAGCCAGGCTTTCAACCCTTTCACAATCAAGTCCTATTGAACCCACTTTCATAAATTATGAGACATACTTTTATCCACATTTTAACATTTATGAATCTGAGAAGAATCCCACAATCACCATTGTTCAACGTCTTTCTTTGCAGTTTAGGTTCTGTGTTCCTGATGTTCCCGAGGTCACTGATTTTTCATCTGTTTTGTCTCATCCGCTGTTAGACTTAGTGAAGGTTATCTTTGAGAATTGGTGTTTTTCAATTATTTTTTATGTCTACCTTTTCTCACTTCATTATATTCTTATTTTCCTTTAAATCCTTGATCATGTCTATAATAGCTATTTGAAAGTTCTAGTGTTCTAATGACACCATCTCTGTCATTTCTGATGTATTTCTACTGAATGAGTTTCCTCCTCATTAGGGATACCATTTTTCTGATTCTTTGAATGTATAATCATTTTTATTTGATGTTGGGTAGTTTTGTGGCTATTTTTTAAATGTTTACTAGATTTTATCTTTTTATTAAGATTTTTTCGTGGTGGTTCACTTGTTTTTGGCATGTGCTTAAGTTGCTCACAGATCAGATTGAAACTTTCAGGATCTCTTTTTAAAGTTCTATTTGGTAGGGTTGGAGTAGCTTTTATTCTAGGACTACTTTACACTTTACTGTTTTTTTTTCATTTTTTTTTATTTCAGCAAATTATGGGGGTACAAATGTTTAGGTTATATATATCACCTTTACCCCACTCGAGTCAGAGCTTCAAGCATGTCCATCCCGCAGAAAGTGGTCACTGCACCCATTAGGTGTGAATATACCCATCCCCTCCCACCTGCCTGACACCTGATGAATGTTACTACGGTATGTGCACGTAAATGTTGATCAGTTAATGCCTATTTGATGGTGAGTACATGTGGTGCTTGTTTTTCCACTCTTGTGACCCTTTACTGTTAAAGCAAGATGCTTGTGGAGTCTCTGAATTTTCTAGGTGTGCACTAAAGGTTCTCCACTTACACCTATTGGAACTTGAATGTTTCCCTACTGTCTGTAAGTACTCTGTACCTTAGCAATGGTTATTGCCTGGCTTCACGGAGTTCCCATTTGCATGTGCAACTTAGCATTCTACAAAAGATCAAAGGGCCCTATTCAGCCTTGTATCACTTTATCTGTTTATTTCTCTTCTATTTGGTACCATGTCTCACAAATTCCAGCCATGTCAGCCTGACTCCCTCCCGTCTCTTTCTCTTCAGTGAGACTAATATGATTTTCGAAGTTTCTCCTCCTTGTTCTTCATGCTGGGAAGTGCTTCCAAGTTAAAAGCTGGGGGGATCTAGTGATTAACGCAGTTGTTTCCCTTCTCTTAGAGTTCACTCTCCAACAATGTCTGAAAATACTTGTTTCTTAGATATTTTCTAGATTTCTTATATAAGATGTGAAGATAAGTTCATTATCAGTTACTCTGTCATATGCAAAAGCAGAAGTACTCAGTAAGATTTTAATTGGTAAGACTTTCTGGCTTCAAGGTAATTTCCCCTCAAAATCTTGACATTACCCTTTCCTTGTCTTCTTGTGTCCAGTGTTGTTGATGTCAGCCTGATTTTATTTCTCTATAATTAATGCTTTTCTTTCCTAAACACTGCATTTTATAATTTTTAAATTATTATTTTTTTCTTTCTTTCTTTCTTTCTTTCTTTCTTTCTTTCTTTCTTTCTTTATTATAGCTTATTATGGGGGTACAACCGTTCTGGTTAAATATATTACCCATGCCCCTCCCAACCCCTTTAATGATCTAATGTTATTTATCAATGTTAGGTTTCAATTATTATTATTATTACTTCTGTTATAGGCTTTTGTCTTTTTGCTCCCCAAATTTTTTTATTTCTTCTCCTACCCTGCCCTGTATCTTTCTTAATCCTTCTATCCAGCAGACTTATGATTAGATTTGCCCCTTGGGAGATCCCATTGAGAGATCAAATAGAATGGAGAAGGTAAGGAATTAGCCAATGAATTTGCCTCCTATTCACTGTTTCAGATATGGACAGGCACTGATGAAATATCCTCTTTGGCTCTAGGTTTATAGGAAAGCCCCCACTTCTGTGTTTCCTGCTCATGTTCATCACTGTATTTTCTTCACATTGCTATCTTGAAACCAGCTGTGGTACTAATGATTTCCAACCATGTCAATTAAAGATGCATATATGTTTGTCATTTCAGATCATAGGATAAGGCATAGAATATTTAGAGTATCAGAATAATTTTTATTAATATAACAAAGTAATTGATGACTTTTAGAAGTAGTTTTTTCTCTTAATACCTGTCTATATTTTAAACGAGAAAAAGTTAGATACAATTTATAAGACAGACTGACAACATTTCATAGCTTTTGAGAGAGCTGATTCCTATATAACATTTTAAAATCAAAAAGTGTAAGTTACTCTGCAGTCCATCAATCCACTATTTTCTGAAGTGATCCATCCCTTTAACTGAGTGCTAGTAATTCCTTACAGTTTTACTAAAAAATTCCATCTATGGCACATTCAAAATGAGAATTAAATGTATTTGCTTCATTATTTATGATAGCTTTAAGAAATGGGAACAGTTTTCCTATATATCATGAAGCTTATAGAAAACTGAACAAAATTAATATTTAGAACTTATTACAGTCTTACTCATAAAGTGGTCCTAGGCAATATAACAAAGTTTACAAATATTATGGGCAGCTTATTTTGGGAGAAAATATAATAAATCAAAAAGTACAGAGAAATAAGAAACAATAGGTTAATTCTTTACCATATGTAACAGATCATTCTTTCTTTGTTGCATTTGCATGCAGTATTTTCAGAAATTAAAAAAAAAAAAACAGGATTTCATATAAAGTCAGGGCCCCTTTGACCTCTATTCAAAGAGTCATTTCTCTTGCTGAGTCTCTGGAATTAACACTGTCATGAAGTTGGTGGATGGTTTCATACAGAACACTTCGATCCTTTCATGAACACATGTACTACACATGAATATTATAAAATATTTTAGCATTTGTATATATTTTTTTATTTCAAGAGATTTAGAGGATGCAAATATTTTTTTTTATACGTGGTTGAATTGCATAGCTCTGAAGTCAGGGATTTCAGTGGACCTGTCATGTGAATAGTGCACATTGTACCTAATAGGTATTAATAATTTTGATCCCTTCCTCTTACCCACCTGCCCCTTTTTTTAAACTATATTTTTGCACCCATTAACCATCCCACTTTATCGCTCCCTGTCACCCTTTTCAGCCTCTGGTAACCATCATTCTACTCTCTGTCGCCATAAGATCAACTGTTTTTAACATTTAGCTTCCATAGTTGAGTGAGAACATGCGAGACTCATGACTCGAGACCCTGAGATGGTGGTATACAGCAATAGCCCAGGCTCTGTGAGGACCGATGTAGCAGTACCAAGGACCCAGTAACAGCAAGACATTGTGACTTGGGCCCTGGTGGGAAGGGAGCAGTGCAGCAATGGTCCCACTTCCCATAGTGATGTGGCACTTCAGAAGCTCAAACTATATAGTACCACAGTGGTGTGATACTTAGGGGTGAAACCACTCCAGCATGCTGAAATTATCAGAGCCTCCAGGGTCTAGGTGCTGCCTTGCCTATGGCATAAAGGGTGGGATTGACTCCTTTAGTGTTCAAGAGGCCTGAGATACCCAGGGGGCAGGGCACTGCTTTAGTTTGGCCCTAAGGGCAGGGTGCACCAGCAACTAGAATTGGGGGATGGAGCACCTCCAGAGGAGGTTGGCCTTATGGAGTAAAACTTAATAGAAGCTTGGCTCAGGGCTGGCACGCTTTCTTGTGGGTGTGTTGCAGTGGCAGCAAAATCTCAGGGAGGAGGGTAGCAATGACTACTCACCCACAAAACAGGATGCATTGTAACAATGGCTCTGGTTCCATGATGGTGCAGTGCAGTAGCAGCATGAACCACAGGCGGTAGTAGTCAGAGCATTGGTTCCTTCTCTGGGAGTAGCTCAGCTTGTGGACTCTGAAAAGCCCCTCAGCTGGGCTCAGCACCTATGCAGACTGGAGGAGTCTGTGCTAGCAAATACTCAAGGTGTTTGCAGTGGTGATGGGGTCTGCTGGGTTCCTCTTGCTTATCCTGTTCCCTGCAGAAAAGAGTCTCTTCTTGTTCTAAGCTTATTCTGCCTTGGAAGGGGCTTGGTGGCAGAGGCAAAGTGTTTCCTTCCCTTCCCTATACAACCATCTTGTGTCAATGTGCTCCAAAGGATTTGTGCAACTGCTTTCCTATTCTCTGGAGCTCTCCTTCAGTTACAAGTTATTTTGTCCAAAATTTAGTTTATCCAATTTTTTAAGGGAGGGGAGATGAAGATAGCGTTAGGATCTTCTAGTCAGCCACCTTGCTGTTGTCACTTCAAAAGGCTTAATTTTTTTTTCTTTTCCATTAGTTATGTTAGTTGTAAGCATCGTTTATTGAATAAGCTTATCCTTTTTCAATAGATTAAGTGTAGCTCTATCATATGCCAAGTTCCTATTTCATTCACTCAACTATTTATATTTATCTGCACCTACATACACTGTTTTATGTGTGGTCACTCTCAAATCAGTGTGATATCAAGGAGCACAATCATCCTTTCATTTACTACATGAACAGAAACTTTTCAAAAGAAGACTGACTAATGGCCAACAAACATATGAAAAAACACTCAAAGTCTCTAATCATCAGGGAAATGTGAATGAAACCTCCAGGAGGTATCACTGAACTCCAGTGAGAATGGCCCTTATCAAAAAGTCCCAAAACAACAAACGTTGGCATGGATGCGGAGAGATAGGAACACTCTTACACTGCTGGTAGGACTGCAACTAGGACAGCCTCTATGGAAAGTAGTATGTAGATACCTCAAAGAGCAGAGCTAAAAGTAGAACTACCATTTGATCCAGCAATCCCACTACTGGGTATCTACCCAAAGGAAAAAAAGACATTCTGTAAAAAAAGACATCTGCACTGAAATGTTTATAGCAGCGCAATTCGCACTCACAAAGATGTGCAAATAACCCAAGTGCGCATCAGTACATGAGTGGATTAATAAAATGTGGTCTAGTATACCATGAAGTACTACTCAGCTATAAAAAAAAAAGTGGTGAATTAACACCTCTTGTTATTAGCCTGGATGAAACTAGAGACCATTCTTCTAAGTGAAGTATCACAAGAATGGAAAAACAAACATCACGTGTACTCACCATTAAATTGGAGCTAATTGATCAACACTTATGTGCACATATGGAAATAACATTCCTTGGAAATTAAGTAGGTGAGAGGGGGAGGAGGAGATGAATAAATTAACACCTAACAGGTATAATGCACACTATCTGGGGGATGGGCACACTTTGACTCAAATGGTACAAAAACAATTTATGTAGCCAAAACATTTGTACACCGTAATATTCTGAAATAAATTTTAAAAATTTTAAAAAGAGACCTTAAAAAATAATAAAATTTAAAAAAATAAAATTATATTGGTATTCATCATCTTTTCTCTACCATACAAATTTTAGAATAATTTTTAAAGGGTCATGAAAAAATGTGGATATTATGTTAAGTTTATAAAAATTGTATTGTTATTATCAGTTAATTTGGGGAAAATTTACTCCTATAGTATTGGATCTTCTTATCTATGGGTGTAGTGCTTTTTCTCTATTTAGGTTTTCTATTATGGCTATCTATAATTTTAAAAATTAAATACACAATTCTCATACATTTTTTTGTTTATTACTAGGTGCATTATACTTTTTTTTAATAAAAGTGACTTTGCTGTTCCATTATTTATTGATGTAGGAACAATGCTAATTAATTTAATGTTATTTTACTAAGAATCTGGCTGAATTCTGTTATCTTTAATAGTTTGCTATTTGGCTAATTTTCTTGGATTTCTATCTAGTTAAAAATACGTAAGTTGATATAATCATAGGTGTATTTGTTCTGCTCAATTCATTTTATTTATAATTTTGTTTTGTTTTGCTTTTTTTGTCTATTGTTCTTTAACCTGTCAGATAATATCAAGAGTTTTTTATTCCAAACATGGAGTTAGGGGGTATTATTTTTTTATAATTGTATTGTTTATCTATGCCATAGAAAAGTTAAGTTAGGTAGGTGAGTTGGAAATTTTCATAGGTTTTCTTTTCTTTTTTAATTTTTCTGTTAACTAGGAAGTTAGACCTCCCAGTTCTACCTTTTTTAATGTTTTTTTTTTTTAATTCTGAAATATATCTTCATGGTTGTATTGTAGCTATGTTATCCCAGTTTCTGACTAACTACTCTGTATCACCAGCATTTTAAAGAGGAGTTGATTTTTTTTTTTTTTTGGCCTAATATGAGACACTATTACTGAGATATAATTAACTTTTATATGGTTAATCAAATGCATAATAAGGAAAGAAAGAAAAGTAATCCCTCTCATGGAAGAGACATCTCCTGAGAAAGGATGCAAATGTAATTTATAATGAATGGTTTTGTTTACATAAAGGCTGACTTCATCGGAAACGTTCCTAAATACTAAGCTTATCTGTCAGAATAGGAGGAAATATGTCTTGATTTTAAAATTGAAAAGGCTTACTTACCTCTAGATACATTATAGATGTTAAATATTGCTAACTAGTTAAATTAACAGCAGGTTTATGTTGATCTAATTAATTTTATTTTTAATGAACTGAAAATGTCTAAATGTGAATTATACATAAAAAAATGAGAAGACTTGTGTTTAGTTATTCTGAATAATAGTTATGATCTGTAATAGTAATAAACAATGAATAAGTAAATATAATATATATTTTAGAGTAAATAATAGATTTAGTCATCTTCAATATATGTAAAAATACTATATTACCTTGGACTTTCTCTAGGCATATACATATGAATTATAAATAACTATTTCAGTAAATGATTTTATATTTTGTGATTAAGTAGCATAGAATAAAAATGTCACACATTTCATCACAGGATAAAAAAAAATCATATCTTTGTTAGCAACAGTCCTTTATAACCAACATAAACAAGCCAAAAGATTACGTCCCACTAGAATTAACTGTTTTTAAACCTAGCTGACACAGACACCTCATTAAAAGAACACTTAAACCATCACTTTTGTTTTGACTTACAGGCTGGCAAGTATCTGGATATTAGAAACCATTAAAAAAATGAAATTCCAGAAGGATTTTCATATTCATTTAATAATATTTAACAAATATTCAATTACACTCAATTGGAAATTTTTTCTTGGGATATATTATAATAGTATATGGAATAAGTAGATAACCAAATACTTTCTGATATTAAGTTTGCATTTTATTAGGGGAGGCAGACTGTAAGCAGTAGAAATAACATATCAGTGAATTATATGGTGGTTAGGAGGTTCTATGTACTGGAGGAAAGTAAAGCCAATTAAATGGGTTTGAAAATGTCAAGATCCCAAGGGATGGCAGGTTGTAATTTCAAATAGTGTGGTCAGGTGAGCCCCACTGGAAAGTGACTTAAACATAGGTACGAAGCAGAGAAAGGAGTTCTCTGTGAAGATATCTGAAGGAAAGACGTCATTGGCAGAGGACACAGCCAGCGTAAATACCCTATGACAGGAGTATATGGGGAACAGCAAGATGCAAAACATGCCCAGAAAGGGTGAGCAAAGGAAAGAGTGGTTAGTCAGATAAGGGAGGTAACTGGATTCTCTGTTATGTAGAGTGTGTAAGCCTTCCCTTCTACTAGACTTGAAATAGGGAACCATTGCATAATTTTGAGCAAAGGAGTGAAATAATTTGACTTACGTTCCAGTGGATCTCTCTGGATGCCATCTGGAGAATTTATCATAGAAGGCACTAATGGGCATATTGTGATAAAATAGAATGTTAGGCTCAGGAGCTCATGCCTGTCATCCCAAGGACTCAGGAGGCTGAGGCAGGAGGATCACTTGAAGCCAGGAGTTCAATACCAGACTGGGAAACAGTGAGACACCATTTCTGAAAATGTGTTTGTTTGTGTGTTTATTTTTAAATTATCCAGGGATGGCGGCAAGTAGTACCAGCTACTCAGGAGGCTGAGGTGGGAGGATTCCTTGAGCCCAGGGGTTCCAGGCTGCAGTGAGCTGTGATTGCACCACTGCATTCCAGCTTGGGTAACAGAGATATATCCTGTCTCTTAAAAACAAAAAAAGAAAAGAATGTTAAATAAGTGAGAAATGATGTCATTTTGAATCAAAGTGGTTATGGGTACTTGAAAAGTGGTCATAATTTAAATATATCAGATTGGATATAGAATGTGAGAGACAAATGGTAGCCAAGATGATCTCAGGTTTTTCAGCTAATATGTCCTTGTATTACGGGGTTTCACTTCTGATTAAAAACATAACAACATAACATAAACTATTTTTTATTTCAGAATATTACAAGGATACAAAGGTTTTGGTTACATATATTGCTTTTGTACAGTTTGAGTCAATGTTGTAAGTGTGCCAATCACTCAGATAATGTGCATTGTACCCATTAGGTGTGAGTTTACCCAACTCCTCTTCCCTTCTCCCACCTGCTTGATTTCCATTGAGTTTTACTTCCATATGTGCATATAAGTGTTGATCAATTAGTTAGAGTTTACTAGTGAGTACACGTGGTGTTTGTTTTTCCATCCTTGCAATACTTTACTTAGAAGAACAGTCTCCAGTTCCATCCAGATTGTTACAAAAGGTATTAGTTCATCATTTTTTGTGGCTCAGTAGTATTCCATGGTATGCATAGACCTCATTTTATTAATCCACTCATGAGTTGAGGGGCACGGGTTGATTCCCTATCTTTTCAATTGTGAATTGTGCTACAATAAATGGAAAAAAGTCATTTTGCAAAAAAGACACTTGCAATAGAATATTTATAACGTACAATCTTGTGGCATTGTATTCAATCTATGAGTACACAAAAGATGAAAGAATACATTGTTCTAAGTTGCTTATCTTAGGAAAAAATAAAAGGACAATATGATTACACTGAAATTGTTGACAATAATTACTCAACTGAAAACACCATTGAGTGTTTTCATTTTCAAGATTTCTAACTCCATTCCTTATCAATAAAACCTGGCCCTTATTTCAATTAATATATTTACTTACTCAGTAACCTTATGTATGAACAATCTCTCGCTGGTACCGACATTTTCTTTCTCCTCCTCATAGATTTCCTTTTAAGCATACAAGTTCCACAATATGAGCTGGGCTACTTCCCACATGAGTGTCCCTACTTCGATTAGCCACTGACTGCACACACCTGGAAGTCGCTCCTCAGGGATGTCTTCTTCTCTCTCAGAATCTAACACCTTATGCCAACTGCAGCTGCAAAACGACAGCTTCCTCTTAAACACTGTGACAGACGCACCCTAAGTTAATGTAGACACCACTTTTATCCAGCTCATCTTTTAACTTTCACATAGGATAGCCCTACTATGTTACTCTGCTCAGGCTCCAAGAAAGAAAGAGAAAGAAAAGAAGGGAAATCAAAATTGAAGAACACACGCACACACACACACACACACACACACACACACATTTGTTCACTGCTTGGAAGATGCAGTATTGTCAGGATGACAATTATTTTCAAATTCATCTATAGCAACAAACCTTTTTTGTAAAGCTTCACATAGTCAATATTTTAGATTTTGCAGGCCACATACTATCTCTGTTTCTTTTTACTCTCCCTTTTCTCTTTCTTCTTCTAGCTCTTCCTTTTCCTATTCCTCTTATTCTTTTACTCCTCCTGCTTCTGCTTCTGTGCTGCTGCTTTTCTGTAAAAATGTAAACACAAAAGAAAAAAAGAACCCTCAAAATTCAGCAATAAGAAGACAACCAAATTAAAAAATCAGCAATGTTTGAATGGTTACTTCACCAAAGAAGGATATGTATATCAAGTAAGCATGTGAAATGATGTTAAATATCATTAGTCATTAGGCAAATGTTAATTTAACTACCAGTTAACATTGTACACATATTAGAATGGCTATAATTAAAAAGACTAGCTTTTTTATTACTAGCGGTGATATGAAAAAACTGGAATTCTTACTGCTGGTCGAGTGTAAAAAAGTGCAACTACTCTGAAAAATAGATGGGCCGTTTTCTCAGCACACACCTCCCATATGACCTAGACTTTCCACTTCTAAGTATTGATCTCAGAAAAATCATATGTTAAAGGCAATAATTACGCTTAAATGCTCATAGCATCATTATCCATATTAGGGAAAATTAGAAAACAACTAAAACATTCATCAATTCAATTGGACAAATAGAATAGTCATTCATATAGTAAATACTACTCAGCAATAAAAAGGAACAAATTACTATACACATATGAGTTTCAAAAATATAATGATCTATGAAAGAAGTCAGAAAGCAAAGGCTGCGCTTTCTATGATTCAATTTGTATAACATTTGGAAAAGGCAACACTATAGTGATTTAACATAGATCAGATCGGTTGTTTCCAGGAGCCAGCAGCAGGGGGTGGAGGAAGGTTAGGAGCCAAAGAACTGAAAAGGGCTCTGTGGGAACTTTATGGGGTAATGGACGAATTCTGTATCTTGGTTATAGGGATAGCTATAGAACTGCATCCATTTGTCAAAGCACATTGAACTTTACATTTTGAAAGTGTGAATATTATTATATGTGAACTATACCTCAATTTAAAATAAATATGCCCAGATTTTCGAGCAAACTATCATTTTTCATTGAACTGCTCTTTGTTACATAGTGGCCTCATACTTTTTCTTCCTTCCTTTACTTTGTTATTAAAAATATACTCCCATTTAAAGTCTCCCATCTTCAAACAGAGAATAAAAGAGCTATTTTATTAATAATAAAAAGCTGTCTTAAATTTCAATATTTTTTTCTTACATACCAATTTATCTGCAAGCTCTATCTTCTGTTAGTACATGTCAGACACTGCACTCAGTACAATGAGGTATTTCTCATTGTTTTAATTCTCTGTAAGACATATTTATGATACTTTGTATAAACCTTCAATATAAAAATAAATTGAATGGAGCTTGTTATAGCTCTATCAAAGAAGCATCCATTTGGAAAGAATTTTGGCTGAGAAGATAATGAGCAGGTACTTATGTTTGCATCACCATTTTCAAAATGATACATAGAGAGTTTTCTTTGAAAAATATGAATATAAAACATAGTCCATCGCTGTTCCACTTGGGAAGTATGATGGTTTATACTTCCCATTATGTTTTTCTCTAATTATCTTTTGCCTCAAGATTAATAAAGACTAATGTCTAATTTCTAAATAAAAATTTTACATAAACAATCCTCCAATCTTTTTTCCTAAAAGAGTAACTTTGGGTGAAATTTCTAAAAAATGTACAAAGCAGGCAAACATTAATTCTAACATGTTGTATTCTGTAGTCAATGTCTTTGCTTCAGAGATTATACTTCTATTTCCTGTGATGTGTAGTGAGTTCTTCATACTTTGATTTCTACAAGAAAAGGGGAATGTAACTTTGACACAGCTCCAAAAAAAATTGTATATAATTTGTTTTAAGAGAGATACATTTGTATCAAAATTAGAGTAGCTTTCTTGGTGCTTATATGTTTAGAGTAAAGCCATTTGTAGAAGTTGTTTTGGTAAATATCATCTACATTATGCTTAGGGGACTTAAAGTTTTATTAACATTAAGCTTTTTATTTTGAGAAAATTGTGGATTCTCATTCAGTAATAAGAAATAATACAGAGAGATATTTTTTATCCTTCACCCAATTAGAGGAAGACATTTTAAAATCAATGTTGGTTTATGTTATTTTTGTGAGTGTTTCAATTCATTTGATCATTCATTTTTCTGTAAAACTATTTCCTTCTGCTTTATTAAGTCCTTTTATGATTGGAACATAGTTAGATAATTAAATACGCCAATGGAATACTTATAGCATTTTTTCAGGAAAACAGAAATTAAAGAATCTCTCGGCCAGGCGTGGTGGCTCACACCTGTAATCCTAGCACTCTTTGGGAGGCCGAGGCAGGAGGATTGCTTGAGGTTAGGAGTTTGAGACCAGCCTGAGCAAGAGCGAGACCCCGTCTCTACTAAAAATAGAAAGAAATGATCTGGACAACTAAAAATATATAGAAAAAATTAGCCAGGCTTGGTGGCACATGCCTATGGTCCCAGCTACTAGGGAGGCTGAGGCAGGAGGATCGCTTGAGCCCAGGAGTTTGAGGTTGCTGTGAGCCAAGCTGATGCCAGGGCACTCTATCTAGCCTGGGCAAAAGTGAGACTTTGTCTCAAAAAAAAAAAAGAATCTTTCAGTTACAGTTGCTTATAAGCCCAATTAAATCTGACTTAAACAAATTTGCTTTATTTAGAAACATAAATCTAAGAGTAGATTTAACTTCTTACTTGTCCAGTGTTGCCAGTATACATCTGTCTTTTTCCCTCATTCGGGTTGTTTTCTCAGTGCTAGGTTAAATATCTGCAAACTCAGATTTCCACATTTACATCTTATATAACTACTAATATATTAATAGACCTTTTTCCTACAAAAGGCATTTATCTGCTGGTAGAAATCCATCTGAGTTATTTATTTTTCAAGTATTTCTGTGATATAAAGGCCACATTGCTATGCATATACTAGATGAAATTCGGCTAATAAGTTTAATAATAACTAACATCTATTTATAATTAACAATATATCCCAGAAAACTTTATGCATTTTAACTCATTTAATAATTATAATAACTCAGCCACAATTTTATAGGAGATCAGCATTATAGAGTTTGTGAGTACTAAATCTAGTATTGTCTACATGGAATAAGTAATTTATTCGATTATTTGTCAAAGCTTTTCATATGAATTTTCTGGAATTGCCTGTTCAAAAAATTCTATGTCTTAATAACCCAAAGTAAGATAATACTGAATATTTAATGTTGCATTTCAATCTATGTGCCTAGTTATTTGTTCTATGTAAAGTTACCTGTATTTTGTAGAGAAAAAATATCAAACTCTTGCTTTTTCCATTAAATACATGTTGAAAAGATCTTTATTTTTTTAATAATTAATTTAAAGTGCACCAAATATTTGGTCTTCTGTGGGTACCCAATTTCTCTGAACAAGCATGAGATGACTGCTTAGAGACAGGCAACTCCCAGCTGGATTATTGACCTTCCCAGAGTTCTTAATTTCTCTGCCTTTGCATTCTGCTGAAAACCATGGCTTTTAAGGAGAGGAATTTCTGCTATAAAATGGTCTTTCTATTTTCTTTTCTCCTTCCTATTCAATCTATGTTTATCAATTTCATTTTTATTTCTGCCATTCTCCTTCACATTTGAGACCCACTTTGTTTCTTTCTTATCAGAACTCCTTGCTCCTATGTATTTCCTACTTTACTGCTCTGTCAAGGCTTAAAAATTCAGATTGTTTTCATCAAGAATGCTGAGAAAAATTTAAAATAAAAGTTTACCTTGCCACGTAAACTTCCGATTAGGTCAATACTGTGATTTCACAAATTAGACTGCTAACTTTTAATCCCTATATACAGTACTGTTAAATAAAATCTGAGATTTAAAATAAAGAAAAAGGCAGTCACGCTTAAAAAACAGGTGAGAATAACGACGGTTAAGATCAAAGACATGATTGAAACTCGTCCAGAAGCAGCTATCCTACTGGGTTCCGAGTCAAATATAAGAAGACCCAACAAGTAATTAAAATAATTTTGTCTGAAGCCATTTTTTCTGTTCTCTTGTTTGGACCTGGACTTCAGTGTAAAACTTTGATCTTGGAAAATTTAGGTTTAAAAGCATCGCCCACTGATGGATCTGACATACTTCCTGCCTGTGATCCTAGAGGGAATTGGAAGGCCAGGCTACATGCCAGTTGGAGGATGGATCTGCGAAATTCTGAGAGACACCTTCCTCCAGCTGCGAGATTAAGACCTCGTTCTGAAATGAGGAGACTAGAGATTGAGAGAGAGGTAGCCAGATATAGAAGGATGATAGGTAAAAAATGAAATGTAAACTCTTATCTATAGCTATTCACTCCTCCACATACATGAAAACATGTGAGAAATGCACAGAGGTAAAATTATTCTTTGTAGCAGTGTGATATGATGATTTTTTATTTATTATAGCTTATTATGGGGGTACAACAGTTCTAGTTAAATATATTGCCCATGCCCCTCCCAACCCCCCGAGTCTGAGCTTCAAGAGTGTCCATTCCCCAGACAGTGCACATCGCACTCATCATGTAGGTATACACCCATCCTCTCCCCCACCCCTACCCCCAGAGTCAAATCTTTATGATGATTTATTTATTATCAGTTTTTTTCAAATTTAGTCATTAGCTTACCGTTATACACATAAAGTGTCATAATGAAAAGTTGAAATTTGCTGGTGGTGTTTGGGAATACCATAGAGCTATAAATAGATTCAAGCAAAATATTTTTATTTAGGCATTATTTTAAGGCTTATTTTTTACTTAGTTTTCTTGATATAGAATTTGATTATGAGTTAAAAGACTTGTGGATCTTGTTCTTGCTTTGTTGAAATAGTATTAGCCAAGGTTTTTAATTGAATTTCTTATTACTGCTATATAAAATGTTTATTGTATCACATATAAATATATTTTATTAGTTCTATACTTATGATATATCAATCTATAGAGAAATAATTCTTGAGTCCATATTTCTTCTCATGCAAACTACTTTCATTTATATTACTTTCATTCAATCTCACAGTATAAACAGTTATGAGTAATACACTACAGTCTTTTCAAATGTTGGATAAAATTTAAAAATAAAGATGTATTGATTATTTTAGCCTAGATATATATTTTTCAGATTTTAATTGACTATTCACCCTCAATGTAGCTTATTTTGATAGCCTCCACTGATATTTGCTCCTGTCTATAATAATAATGATAATAACAATAAATTACTATCAATGATGTCCCCATTGGAGTATACTAAGTAAACACATATATCTATGAGTATGTCTTTCTCTGTGGTTTCCTAAGATTTTGAAATATATAATGCATTTCAGTTAGGATTGAATGATTTTATAATAGACATTTGCTTCCCCAGTCCATCTAAAACAATAAACAAAAATTTTTCCTTTAGGCTTAATTTGATACTTCCTATTCTGTTTTCAGGTTCAAATTGCTCTTTGTAAAATGAATTATCACTGGCACATTAGCTTCAAATACTAGTTAAAATTTAATAAGAACTGCTCAGTTAGAAATATATATACATAGACACACATATTAACACATAGATAATTATTGATACCAGTAATCTTCAACTTCAGTTGTTGTGTCTTCTTCAGCTCTTAGGAAAATTCATTAGACAATGCAGGAAACTTTGAAGTGAGATCTGAACACCATCCATCTATTATTATAAAATAACTAGAATAGCTATGAACATCAGGCACTAAAATAAATTCTGCTGGTTTGGTTCACATTTATTGTCATTTCAACTCCAATCAAAACCATCCCAATTAAATTGAAGACATATCAGCACATTTACATGTGCTCCATGAAAGAGCCCTTAGTCTTCTTGGCCTATGTATGCCAACTACGAATTGTCTTCTTTACTCTTCCCAATTTTTTCTCTATGCTGGAGTAACATCTAAGACACTGATCCCTGCCAAAGGCATTGTTTGTGCTGTGACACTGCCAGCACTGCTGTGCACACCAGCATCACTGCACACTGGGCTGCTAGTGTGATGTCGAACCATTCTCTAAACTTTTTAACTTAAGTCTTTATGTTTTTTCTAGGACTCAGGCATGAATCCACTTAGAGCAAAAAAACTAAAGGGCGCAAGAAATAGTGTATTAAAAAAAATCTCTTCTGCAATATCTTCTACAATGCTATTATATTACCCTTGGCAAAAATATTAGCACTTCTCTGTTTTGTGCTGCAATAAATTGTTTCTAGGATGATCCTTTTTCTTCGTATACATAGGGCCAAGATCATCAAAGAAAATCTAAATTCTAGACTTTCCTACACATGGCAGAACTTTGGAATAGCAAAGTTTAGGTCACATTTGTGCTTAGGGGTGTGTGTGTGTGTGTGTGTGTGTGTGTGCGCGCGCGCAAGCATATATATGTGTGTATATAAAAGGGTTGTCCGGAAAGTATTCAGCCATTGTTAATATGACAAGAACAGTTACATGGCTGGATACTTTCTGGACAGTATACACACATACATATACACATATACATACATACACACAAATGCACACATAGTTATAATGAAATTTATTTTCTTAGACCTTCAGAAAAATTACCTTTCTGTATTGATTTCTAGATGTAAATATGTTTTTGGCTTTTGATTTGGGAGAGAGGATTCAGATTTCCTTTATTAATAGGTTATCAGGCAGCTGCATATGTTTTTCTCAGCTGCAGGAAGGAAGGATTTCTGACACAATAAGCATCACAAGTGAGTATTTAGTACAAAAAAATGCAAAACCCACAAATCTTCAAAGCCCCTACTAATTCAGTGGGATTCTAAGTCTGAAGAAGAAACAATTCCTTGTAATTATTGAAAGTAATTATCCTCTTTAGAAATCCAATTTGTCTGAAGCAAGCCAAAAACATTCTTTTTTATATTCAAATAAAACAAATTTGCATCCTATCAAAAATACATTTTGAAGAGGTATTGGCACATTTTTGTGTTGCTTATAACAGAATACCTGAAACTGGGTAATTCATAAAGAAACAAAATTTATTTCTTAAAGTTTTGGAGGCTGAAAAGTCCAAGATCAAGGAGCTGCATTTAGTGAGGGCCTTCTTGTTGGTTGGTGCTCTCTGCAGAATCCCGAGGTGGGGAAGGTCCCAAGGGCGCAGGGACTGAGCATGCTGTTGCGCTAGCCTACATCTCTTCCTCATGTTATAAAGCCACCAGTCTTCCTCCAATTGTAATCCATTAATTAATTAATCCACAAATGATCAGTCCACTCATAAGGCCAGAGCCTCTATGATCTGATCACCTCTTACAGGCTCTACTTCTCAATACTGCCACGTTGGGAATAAATTTTCAACATGATCTTTGGAGGGATTATTCAAACCACAGCAGGGGGTATAATCACACATATAGGAGTATATGTCATCGGTGGTATTCAAAGGACATCTATAAGGTCCAGAGTCCTCTGGACACCATGATTAGACATTATATTTTTGCAGTTTTTTATGAAAAGCATTTTTGGGGGCATCTTAACTCAAATGAGGACTATATTCTGTTAGTGATTTCTGAAAGACTTACATAAAAGCCAGTTCCCTTCTGAACGAAGTGACTATACATTAATTTTTATATTTGAGTTGGCTCAATCCCAGTTCTCGGAGGTCCACTGTGTCCTACATCACTATGATTATCAGATTGGATAATTATTAATCTGTGAAACCTACAAAGAGTAGGGCAAATAGCAAGATCAAAACATATATGTGTGTTTATGTTTATGATATATATACACATGCTTTTGCACACAGAAATGCACACTATGTCCAAAATAAATTCACTGTCAAGACATGGAGCACCAATTCTGGGGGAACCATGGCATGGAATTTGTTGCTTTACAGAGTATTTGCTTTGGTGCTTCAGAAATCGAACAACAATAATGAAAAAAAAAAAAAAAAAAGACAAATAACAAGAAAAAAATAGATGAATTTTTTTTCAGGAAACTAGTTTCTAGAATTTTAGTCTCTTCTAAAATTTAGATATGTTCATTTTCTATAACATCAAGTCGGTACTCGTGTTTTATGATACTAAGCATCTTATTATTTATATTACAATCAATTTTGGTTAATTATAAAAATCTACTTATTTACCAAAATTGTTTAATAATAAACATATCTATCTCAGTCATATATATTTGCCTCTCTACTACTCACTAAATAATTAACAACATTGATTTTCTTACATCTATATGTTCCATGTGAAATTTAATTACTTTGTATAGGTAGCAAATATTGTATTAATATAAGCATAGCTGTCATAAATGTTCTTGGCTGAAGATCAACTGATATGCTAAGATTTTCTGCAAGTTGACCTACAGTATTGTTCCTATGTCTAAGTCTTCTCACTTGAATAGCTATGGTGAGGTGAGTTCAGACTGGACAGCATGGGGCCAAGGTAGCTTTTCCACAACCTGCTATTTTAGTACTCATTATAGTGTTTGGTGTTGCTCAAGTACCTAGAAAAACAAACTAACTAACTAGGAACTTTATCAGACTGGACAGCATGGGTCCAAGGTAGCTTTTCCACAACCTGCTATTTTAGTATTCATTATAGTGTTTGGTGTTGCTCAAGTACCTAGAAAAACAAACTAACTAACTAGGAACTTTATCTTCATATGAGCAGATGTCTTGATGTCTTGGGTAGCTGGTCTTTTTTTTTTAACTTTCTTTTTTGTGTTTATTTTTATTTTATTTTTTTAATTTCAGCATATTACGGGGCTACAAATGTTTAGGTTACATATGTTGCCTTTGCCCCACCCGAGTCAGAGCTTCAAGCATGTCCCTCCCCCAGACCGTGTGCACCGCACCCGTTATGTATATATACACCCATCCCTTCCTCCCCCTCCCTTCTGCCTGATACCCAATGAATGTTATTATATATATGCACTTCAGTGTTGATCAGTTAATAGCAATTTGATCGTGAGTATATGTGGTGCTTGTTTTTCCATTCTTGTGATACTTCACTTAGTAGAATAGGCTTCAATTCTATCCAGGATAATACAAGAGGTGCTAATTTCTTTTCTTAACATGGAGGTATAAATGATGCTTGAGTTTGTTCCCTGAAGTGTTAAGATTTTAGGGGATGCGGTTGAAATAAATTTGTCAAATCAAGGATAATTAGAAATCTGGCTCTTTAGAGTTATTAGAAAACTCTTTGTAAGATAATAATACACTTGTTTTTTTAAGGTATAAGTATCACAATTAACAACTGAGAACTTAGTTATAATTATCCAGAAAAAAGGAAATGGCTAGTTTGTTGGTTATCTACTTTGATTGTGGCTACGTTTCTTGCATCACCCCTAGACATGCTTTGTATATGGAGACATATGGAGAAGGTAAGTAAATGGGTGACTTGAGAACACATATAATTTTATTTTAAAAGAAAGTCAGAAATGCTGTGGCATAATAAAATTACAACAGAAACTCAGACACTCTTTCTATACAGTGAAGAAATATGTGAGATGGATCAATTTTGTTTGGAATACATACAATACTTTCTTATGCTAACAGATAATGTGTATCCAACAACATTAGTCTCTAGTGTTATTTTCTTGCAACAGCAATGCAAATAAAAAGGACCTATTTTAATGTCTTCCGAAAGGTTTAGTTGACAAGTAAAAAATGCCACACAGAAATTGCCTTTTCTTATATACAATTTTAAAAGCTTTGAACTATATTATTGGGTGCTACATTGCTTTTAAACTAGCCCTCCATTTTTGTGTATAATTTCTCATGTGCCCTGATCATTGACTCACTAACATCAGACTTTGCACTTTTGTGAATATTTACGTTTATATTTACCATGCTATGGACTCTGATTTCTTAATTTCTAAATCTGATTTATTTCTGACCTGGTAATCATTTCGATTTCCTGCCAGATTATTTAGGGGATGAGTAGACAAAAGGAATATGATTTTGACTATTATCCTTTAGCAAAGATTTAAAGCCTTTGTTTAGCCATAATCAGTATCATATACATGAAATAACAATTTTGAAATGTAGACATATGGCATCATTAATAAACTTGACCCTTCCTCTTGGCAAGGGCAATGATATTCTCTTGTACAAACAGTTAGATTTGGCAACGTGATTAGAAAACAAGCATAGTAAAAATATCGCTGCATAATTCTTCTGAGGTACAGAATGTCCACGGGGATTTATTTGGTAATTGAATTGTTACAGGCATGGTTGAGCAATTTAACTACTGTGGTTCCACGTGTTCAGGGATTAACTGTGTTTCATTATGTCAGCCAAAACTGATTGCCAGAAGAGGAGTGTGTGTCACAGTTTAAAACATTTGGTATCCCGGGGGGTTGGTTCAATGTCGGTGTAGTGATAATTGAAGTTTACAGACAAGACCACTCTGTTATTGTCTTATTGGATAAACTTTATAATGATTAGAAAGCAAGAATGGTGCAATTTCTCTGATTATTTGACTAATTGTCCAAATGATTGCATTCAATTTATCATAATATGTAATATTTTGGGTCCATATTTTTAAAGGAAAAACCTAGTATCTGAGGATCCTATACTAGTGAACAATTTTCTTGATTATAGGCCATTTTTGGTTAAAAGTGAACACGGGGGAGTTTGAGAGTTACTGGTTTAGTGCTACTTGGCTACATGCTCTTACACAATCAGAGTAAATATTTCTGGAAGAGAATAGCAATTAGTCAAACTACCATTTTGTAGATCATACAATTTTTTTCATATTATCACTATTTTTTTAACCTGTCCTCTTGCTACCTGATCCCCAAGATATATTCTCTATTTAGCTACATAGATTAAACATCGTATTTTTTTGTTGTTGTTGACTGGCTTCTATAATCAGCAAAGAGAAGAGATTATAACATAGAGTTTAAATGAATCCCATGTTAGTTTTAGGGCAAATTATTACTTTCAACTTCCTCTTTGAAACAGATCAGTTTAAGGCTTAAAGGGAAAATCAAATCATTCTTTTTAAATCTTTTTTATCAAAAAGGGTTTTATGAAATTTTGATTCTCAGTGCCTTAAAAGAGGAGACGTATACATTTTAATACACATTTTATATACATACACATGTATGTATATACATGTACACATATTGTCAATAGATACTTTAAGGGGAATTATTAGCTACATTAATTTTTAATATATGCAATATGGCAGATACATCCTAAAATAAAATAAACATTTAGTGTGTACTCAGTATTTATTTTACTAGCAGCAGTTGTGTGAATTAGCATGTAAGCCTGACTGTCTAGTTTAAGAAACCTGGCAACTCACTTAGTTAACTGAATAATCAGGCATTTATTAACCATTCTGAACCTCTATTTCCTCATGTGAAAATGTGGATAATAATACTGGCTAACTTATGTGTTGAAAAGATTAAACAAAAAGCACTGTGTGAAGTACCTCCATTTATCTACAAACTGTTGTTTGTCCAACCACTGAAATCATTTTCTTGGTGTCAAAGTTGACTTAGTATAATTACTGCTATTTGTTAAATTAAAAATACAAATGATGAGACACACCTGCCCCTCCCTCCAAACACACACTAGAAAGAACTTGCATAAATAATGATTTATTTGTCATTTAATCACTTAAAATAATAACTATTTATTGAGATGGTTTTAGGAAGTTTTCAAATTGAAAACTGACTTCTTTTACGCTAATCCTCCTGGACTTGGTCATTGCTGAGGAAATTACAATAGATTTGGTTTCTGTGAAATCACCTTTGAGGATTATCACTCCACATTCTAGAATGAGTTTCTCCATTCTCCATTCACAATACTTTCCGTGTATAAAAGAAGTAGCACAAGGGTGAGACATCATCATCTTTCAACAACTATCAGGAGAAAATTCGTGGGTGCCTAGCAAACACTGGGTAAATGTTTAGTTGGAAACTTCCCAGCCATTTCTTAAATGTTTGAGGTTTAGATATTTCCTAACTTATTTTACTTGGAGAACTAACTTATTGTCTAAACTCTCCTTCAGGGTTCACAAGTTTACTGCAGATTCTAAAGGGAAATAAAAATGGGATTTGAGAGCTCTTAAATCTGAAATTTACGGTTGCCATAGAGATAACCTCTATCTATCCACTTTGTTCAAAGCTCCTAGGGTAAGAAAACACATGCACTACAATATTTGAAGATTGATCAGTACAGAGATATGTTTTGGTATTTTGCTCTTAGTCTAATAGCCTCTAGGAAAGTAACAAATGGATTATGAAGTTGATGGGTCTGTCAAGACCTTGAATTCCATTGCTCAAATCATTTGTGTCATTTGGATAAACAAGCAGAGTCAAAAATTTATCTAATGGGTGGCCTTTTTTCTTACCTCTGTTTCCTAGTTACCCTGTCTCTGTCTTGCTCAGTTCCTCTTTGTATTTCACAATTATTTTTTTCAGTATTTAATTAAATTACTGTCAATTTAAATCAGAAACATAAAAATACACATTTGAGTGGCATAAAGCACCAATGGCATTAACTTATATTTACATAAAAGTATTTTACATGAAGGTAGATCTCTTTAGTTTTAAAATCTCATTCTTTAACATTAGTAAAAATGACACAGCTATTCTTTTCTTATGAGATAAAATCATTGATTTTTCTCAAACTTATTCTGTGATGTTATTTTTAAACAGAAATCACTAATTCCTTACTACAAAAAATTTATGATCATTCATTTCAAAGGAAGAGCTTCACTCTAGATCGCTTTATTTTAGCAAATTATGTATATTCTCTGAATCATATTTATAAAAACAAAAATTCAGACAACTCTGCTATCCTCTCATAAATATGCATCATGAATCATTTCTTTTTTGCATGGCATTAGCTATGTAATGGGACTACAGCATAGAAAACCAACATTGTATTTGTATGGACCAGATACAAGAAAACACACAAAGCAATCTGAAGAAGATTAACAGGTTTTTGTTTCCAGGAACTTCCTCCTTTTAATTTCTACCTTTTCTCAAATATATCTGTGATTATATTTGGATTAGTCAGTTATAATATAAGGAAAAATGTACTGTTTGAAAAAACTGTTGATACAAATATATTATCATATTTATATATGCTATTGAAAAACATTTTATTTTACTCTGAAAGAAGGATGCTTATATTTCTCCACTAGAATTATTACTTAATTCTTTCCACCACTGGATTTATGCATCTTTTTTGTGAATCTACATGTCAGTGAATACCACCACTGTGTACACTAACAATGATTGGAAAACACCACAAACACAGGCAAAACAAAAAAGCAAATAAAAGAAAGTTACAAACAATAAAAACTCCTCTCAATTGGTTAATTTGTTGCTCTAATTTTATTTTGTCTAGCTAAAATATTTTTGCTTGTCTTAACTGAGCTTGATTCATTTTATGAACAGGGAAAGATTGACACACATTTTGGCATATATGTATGTATTCATTCCTTCATTTATTTAGGCTATTAATACCATGATAGAAAAGAGGAAAGAATAAAAATGATCCTTAAGTGTGTCTGAAGAAAGTGAAGTTTATTTAAGAAACAGATAATTATCACATAACAAAGCCTTGAAGAGTCATTGGCCACTGGGAAGATGTCTTCCCACTTCTATTCATTCTTAAGTTTTGTTTTTATATTTGGAGTTCAAAAAACTGACCTTCATTTTATGAAAGATTAATGCCAGGGTTAATCAAATTTCCTCATGACAAAAAATAAAATAAAATCAAACATGACTGGATAGTAAGGAAATCAGGTTCTGCCAGTCTTTGGAAAATGTCTCACATAAAGGTATGCACGCATGCCTGTGTATGTGCACGTGTGTGTGTTATGTGGCTATATTTAATTAAATGAATTGTATTCACATTGGATACATCTAAACACATATTTATGTGATTGAAAAAGGTGAGTGCAGAAGCATCAACAGCACAATTCTAGGAAAAGGAGTTTGCAATGGATAAACAATAGTCCTATAATGAAATCTCTGCTCTTGCTTTCCAAATAGCTGGAAATAAGCTGGTCTTTGATCATAGAAAATGCTGAGGAAGTCTTAGGAAACACCCCAGCAGACACCTTCTTGTGAAATGGAGTCATGTCGTTACCCATTACTCCAGTGCCGGACCAGCATCTTCCTAATCAATCAGAAAACCTTGAAGTGCAGTAATTTTTACAGATCCTAATAGTTTCCAATAGCCAAGCACATATAGCTATGGCTTCCTTCTGAAAAAAAAAATTATAGAAACAGATTAATGCTGTTATCTAAAATAAAAATATTCTAAAATTGTTTATGCATGGTAATAGTGGGAATAAAATATATTGTCCTTTACTTAGAGTTAGATTTTTTTTTTAAATCATGATCACAGTAAGATTTACCAAATTATTACCACAATAATGTGATGGAAAAACTAAGGTCTTTATAAGTTAAGGCACTGACAAATCTCGTTGACTTTTGTCACTAATAAATATGCATTGAACAGTCATTCTACAATTGTCACGACATTGGTTCCTGACAGCAAGGCTAATGAAGAATGCAGTACACTTCAGAAATTATGTGTTTGGAGAGGTACAAGAAACAAATTTCATAGGAAAAGGGGATCAAATGATAATATGTGTTTGAGTAGAACTCTGGAATAAGTGGACTGCAAATAAAGCTGGAAAGATTAAAAAATATTTTTTTTTTTAAATCTAAGAATTGAAAATTTTAGAGCTAATCTAGTCACCCTTTTTACATTCCCAGGTAGGACATACCATGTTCTGGAGAAGATATACTTCCCCTGTAGAAATAATCCTAATTATAATTGTACTCCGTTAGAGAAATTCACATTTCCATAGGACATTTATTTTAATCAGTAAAAAACAAGAGGATTTCCTTGATGACTCATGACGAGATATCATTTGAATGACAATCATGGCGCTAATACATTTTTCTTCCAAAATAAATTGATTTTAGATGAATTTCCCTTTTTTTAGACAATATTCACAAGAAGTTTAGCTTAAACAAGTATATACAAGTACTTTGCAAATGCAAACTTCTGTCTTTATGTGTCGTAAAGTATTCTGAGTTCAACTTCAACTGAAGCTACAAATTACATTCAACAGAATCTGGATTTAAGGGGTGTGTGTGTGTTTGTGTGTGCACATGTGTGCTTGCATTTGTGTTTGGAAGAGTTATTTTTTTTTTCCTTTCCCTTTGCTGGTCATATTTTTGTGACACCTTTTACTCCTATCAGTCATTTTATCACTCAGAGTAATAGTTATATTCATGTAGTTCCTCATAAGATTCCATATTGAAATATCCTATGGGAATATTGTCATAAAAGAGTTTAATTCTCAACAGTGTCTTGACATTTCAGGTGTGAGTTAATAGTATAGAAAAAAAATCATACATAGAAGGAAAATATTTAGAAAGCTTATGGTGAGTCAGATACCATAGAAATTATTTTTCTTCATAGCAAGCTCTAGTCATAAAAGCCCAAATCTAGTGGTGGTGTCTTTGGAAACCTCTGTATCTTATATAAAACAAGTTTTAATTTCAGGACAAATAATGTAAACAAATCATTCAAATAGCAATTGTGAACTTAGATTTCTATCATAATTAAGGGAAATTTAGTGGTTGTCTCATATTCTAGAGCAAGAGACATACCTTAAAATATTTAGGAAGGTATGTATCAATAAACGTGTGTATGAGAGAGAAAGAGAGAGAGGCAGTCATTAATATACTGTATCTCCACCATGATTTTCCTCTATTCTGTAATTAAGGCAGAGATCTGCCTTCCGGGCAGGTGGTAGAATGACACTAGAGAAAAGAAAAAAAGACATAGTACATTTTTAGATTTTAAATTCATCTTAGGTAAATTCTTAGTTTTTAAATTTGCTTATGTGTGTGTGTGTGTGTGTGTGTGTGCACGCGCGTGCAAGCTCATACAGGAAGAATCAGCTTGGATGCTTGCTTGTTTTATCTTCTCCTACCCCATCTTTAAACTGAAATGATGTTATCCAAACTGGTAAAAAAAAAAAAAAAAAAAAAAAAAGAGGCCTGTAGTGTGTGTGTTGCCCTGGGCCCTCCATTACCCTTGTGGACAGAGTTTTTGGTGAGATACTTAAATTTATCCACTTTGAAATATAAGATTTTCAGGTGAATATCTTGTGTCATGCTCTTAGCATCTAGCAGTGGATACAGCCAGTCCCTGAGAAAGATTGTCTCAAGGAGGAGACATACCAGAGTAGATACAGCAACATGATAGGCTTAAGTATGAAAAAATAAGACAAAATATTACCATTAAAAGAAAAGTTCGCTTTAATGCTATTATTAATCGTCCTCATGTAAAAGTTCTCCTACATCCCACTACCATCACCCACATTTTCTTCCAGCCTGGGAGTGGTAGAAGAAAGCGGGTAAAATTTTCTCTGTCTCTGAACAAGGTGTGCAGACGTGTTGAAGGATGGCTGTGAAGAAGAGGACGATCGTGGAGTAGAACAGGAAGAGATATGAACAGATATGAGTCACATGCACGAAGGTTTCATATGACAGTAGCAAGACTGTCAGGGACTGGGAATCTCAGCAACCATGTGGGACAGGTTCCACACAAAGTAGAGTGTCGAATGTAGCTAAGATAAAGGACATTTACCAAAAACCCACAGAGAACATCATTCTTAATGGTGAAAGAGAGAAATGTTTTAGGAACAAGAGAATAATGTGCACTCTTGCCACTTCTATTAGACATTTTAATGGCTGTTTTAGTCAGAGCAATTAGAAAAGAAACTGAGATAAAGGACATCATGATTGGAAAGAAAGAAGGACCACTCTATTCATAAATGACATCACCCACATATAGAAAACCCTAGGAAATTCACACGTAAAGGCAAAAAATAAATTAGAACTAATAAAGGATTTTAGCAAGAACATGGGATATAAGATCAATATATATAAAAATTAAATGTGTACACTATCAAGGAGTAATCCAATTTTTTAAATTTGTTTGCAAGACCATTAAAAAATAAATACTTTGGAATAAACTTGTACACTTGGAAATGCAAAGCATTTTTGAAAGAAAGTAAAGAAGACCTGAATAAATGAAATGACATTCGAGGTCATAGACTGATAAATTTAACATTGGTAAGAGGGTAATACTTCCTAAATTGATTCACAGAATCAACACAATTCCTATTAAAATTCAAGTTGGCCTCTTTGAGAAAATTCATACATTATATGGATATGCAAAGCACCCAGAATAGCCAAACCAATCTTAAAAAAGTATAACAAGTTCGAAGGGCTCACATTTCCTGATTTCAAAACTTCCTACTAAGCCACAGTAATCAAGAAAAGGTAGTACTTGAATAATGATAAAATATAGATAAATAGAATAAATATAAATAGAAATAAGTTTTCACATTTATGACCAAGTGATTTCAACAAGGGTACCAAGACAGTTCAATGAAGAAAAGAATAATCTTTCAATAAATGGTCCTGGAACAAGAAGATATCAAAGAAATCTACTTGGACCCTAACCTAAAACCATACACAAAAATTAGCTAAACAGGGATCAAATACCTAACTGTAAAGGCTAAAATATAAGACTTTTAGATGAAAACATAAGCTTATCTATAAAAGAAGAAACCAGAATAGCAATTAATAAAAGACATATAAAAGAAAGCCCTCTAAATAAACTATCAAGTACATAGTATTTCTCTTCCATTTTATTTCAGATTTTGTGGAGAAGATTAAGCTATATAAAATCTTACAAAATATAGGAAAAATAGAATTTACACAATCGAACTTATAAAAGTCATATGCTAGCACTGGTCTTAAAGTAACAGAGTACAACTTTGATACAAAAGCAGAAACTGTAGGTCAGTCTAAATACAAATGTATATGAGAAGAACAAAACAAACCCAAATTATCTTCATGTTTTTCTTCAACATTTTATGTAGTAATTTGAGTTCCCAACAAGATACCCCCACAAAACCCACTTCAGGGTTTTCAAGAAATCTCAAAAGATGTCTAATATTTTCACTGTAGCATCTGTTCTTCCAGCCATGGTAATGTTTCTGCCACTTTTCTAGGATTGATGACTGATAGCTTTGTTTGAAGGTTGCCCCAGTCCCAAGGACTTCTGGAATTCACTGATACTATCACTATTTTGACAGAAAATGTGACAAGTGCTTCCATGGCTCAGATGTGTAGCCAGAAAAAGGAGGCTCTGGTTCTCCTGGGATGGTTGGCTTAGTTGTGACAGCTACAACATTAGGATTAGCTGATTTGGGTCATCACAGGATGGAGTCTATGTGATGTGGCAAAGGGAAGAAATCTGTTTTTTTAGGGTTTTTTGTTTATTTGTTTGACATAGATAGAGGTATCTCAAAAACAGTGATGCTGGTGTTTCATTTTGTTATGCAAAATAACTAAATAGTAATTTTGTTCTTTTTATTTATAATTCTTCTTCCCTACATATATAGAGTAAAACATAGTGTTCACATCCCTTTTCTAAAATAATGACTATGTAATTTTTTTTGTTTGTTTGTTTTTTTTTTTTTTGACAGGACAGTAACTCATCCTACCTGGCTACTTTCTCCCCTAAGTTTCATTTTTCTCAGATGTCTTTTAAAGCTCCATGTCTTAGTTAATTTTTGTGATGTTCTAACAGAATATCTGAGACTGGATAATTTATAAAGAGTAGTGATTTAGTTTCTATAGTTCTGAAGGCTGGGAAGCCCATGGTCAAGGGGCTTGTATGTGGCAAGAGCCTTCTGGCTACATCATCCCATGGTAGAAGGCATTAGGACAAGTGAGAGAGAGAGAGGGAGAGAGAGAGAGAGAGAGATGGAACTTACAGCCTAAACCCCTTTCATATTCACTACTAATCCATTCATTAGGGTGGAGCCCTCATGGCCTAAACATCTTTTATTAGGCTCCACTTCCCAACACTGTTGCATTGGGGATTAAGTTTCCAACACATGTTCATTGGGAAACCACATTCAAGCCATAGCATTCCACCCCTGGCCTCCCAAATTAATGTCCTTCTCACATGCCAAATACATTCATTCCATCCCAATAGCACCAAAAATCATCAACTAAGAAAGTCCAAAATTCTAAGTCATATCAAATGAGAAATGGGTGAAATTCAACTCATGATTCATCCTGAGCCAAATTTCCCCCAGATGCTAGCTTGTGAAACCAAGAAACAAGTTATCGGCTTTCAAAACACAATAGTGGGATAGGAGTAGGATAGACATTCCCATTATAAAAGCGAGAAATAGGCAAGAAGAAAGGGGTCACTAGTCCTGAGTAAGTTCAAAATACACTAGGGTAAAAAAACCTTAAATCTTACAGCTCCAGAATAATTTTCTTTGAGTCCATGTCCCACATCCTGAGTACACTGAGGCAAGGGTTGGGCCCCCAAGGACTCAGGTGGCTTTGTCACAATGGTTTTGCTGGGATCAGCGCACACAGCAGCTTTCTGGAGTTGGCATCTCACCCTCACAGGCCAGCATTGCCTGGTAGCTCTACAGTTCTGGCGTTTTCATGGCGGTCCCACTCCCAGAGCTCCTTTAGGCATTACTCCAGTGGAGACTCTCTGTGGTGGTCTTGTCTTTATGGCTCCACTAGGCCTTGCCCTGGTGAAGACTCTCTGTGGCAGCTCTGCCTACAGGAAGTTTCTGTTGGAGCCCCCAGGCTGTCCAAAATATCCTTTGAACCCTAGATGGAGTTCACCAAGCCCCACAGCTCTCAAACTGTGTGCACTGTCAAAATTAGCTTCACATGGATGCTGCCAAGGCTCACCACTTTCACCCCAGAGAGGGACAGCCCAAGTTGCACCTGGGCCCACTTCAGCCATGGCTGGGGCAGCCAAGGAGAACTGCACCAGGATGCAGGGAGCAGACACTTCAGGCCGTGCAGGTCAGCAAATGCTGAGGTCCCAAGAGCACCTCTCTGGAAACCTAGCCCTCAAGGTCCTGCTTTGGGCCTGTGATGAGAGGGGCAACCTCAGTGATTTTTGAAATGCCTTTGAGGTCTTTCTCACATTGTTTTGATGAATAGCATTTGGACCTATCTGTGGTAATCTCTTTGGCAAAAGCTTGCTTGACCAAACCCTTAGTTTGCTCTCAAAAAAAAAAAAAAAAAGCCTTTTTGTTCTTTACATGGCCAGGTGGAAAATTTTCAAAATTTTTAGTTTCTGGG
>CM052436.1:16002094-16021407 GCA_028533085.1 Varecia variegata
CAATCTTAAATCTAAATGTAAAACATATTTTTAGAATTAAAATCTTATAGAATTAAGCATACAAGAAAATCTTTGTGACCTTGACATAAGAATAATTCCTTAGACATGACACTAAAAACACATTTCTTAAGAGAAAATATTTCATAAACTAGACTTCATAAAAATTAGGAACTTCTGTTTTGTTAAATACAGTGTTCAGAAAAGAGAAGGAAAACCAGACGTTGTAAGACAATATTTGCAAATCATAGATAGGGCCTGTATTTTACATTTCAAACAATAAGAACATAACCCAATTTAACAATGGTTTAAAAAATCTGAACAAATATTCACCAAATAAGATATCCAAATGACAAATAAGCACACAAGAAGATGTTCAAAATCATTTGTCATTAGGGTATAACAAATGAACAACTGGACTGAGTTATCAAAGCATACCTATTCAAATGTCTAAATAAACAAATTGACGATATTTAGTGCTGACAAGAACACAGGACAGGGGAAGTTTAATGCTTTGCTGGTGGATATGCAAAATGTTACAGCTATTTTGAAAATAATTTCAAATGTTAGTCTTCTAATAACATTAGACATGCACTTACCACATGACTCAGTAATCGCACTCCTAGATGTTTCTCCAAGTGAAATAAAATACTATGTTTACTCAAAAACCTATATAAGAATATTATACCAGTTTTATTGAAAATATATTAGAACAGAAAGCAACATAAATGTGCCTAACTGGAGGAATAGAAAAACAAACTGTGGCATGTGCATACAGTGGAATACTACTAAACAACAAAAATAACAAACTCTTGATACACTCAACAGCATAAATTAATTTCAAATGGATTATGCTAAATGAGATAAGCCAGACCCACATGCTATAGAACATGTAATTTTATTCATATTATGTTCAAGAATAGGTAAAATTATTGGACCTGAAACAGATAATGTTAGGTGAATGAAGAGGCTGGCTAAAGATATAAAGGGCATTTAGGAAAATCTCTCCGATGATGGAGCTGGTACATATGTTGATTATTATGGCAATTATGTGACTTCACTAATTTGCCAAAACTCATTAAACTGTATTCTAAAACTGGCGAGTTTTATTGCATGTAAATTACATCTTATTAATAACAATGAAAAAAATCCTACATGATGTAGATATAATTGCTACTTAGTCATTATCTGTTAAAATTTTACTTTCTGATATACTTCCTGCAGTAGCATACTTCATCTGGCACCTTTTTCCTTCTTTAGTATTTTTTATAGAGTATGTTTGCTAGCATTAAATCTTCTAAGTGTTTGTGTTTTAAACATGTTTCAAGTTCAATTTGTTTTTAGAAGAATGTTTTTGCTACTATGGAGTTCTAGATTTGTGTTTTTGTGGTTCATGTTTGTTTGTTTGTTTGTCTCTTTTGTCTTTACCATACTCAGTATGTCATTCCATCATTTTCTGGAATCCATGGTTTTATTAGAAATGGGTCCAGGCAGGTAATTGGATCTATGAAAGCCAAATTAGTTTTAGATATAGTCACTTAGAGTAAAATATGAGGCAAGATGAAACCCAGAACAATGATGCAAGTTGGAGCATTGACAGAAAGATTTTGGAATATTTTCATTTCACTTTCCTTTATTGAAGTGAGTTTTGCATAAAACTGAGCATGGAAATTCTTAGTATGGTTGTATAAATTATATATATATTCAGATTGTTTTATTTTATTTCTAAGCTAAATACCATTTACCTACAGCCTCCATAATTTGTATTCGGTATTTATACATCATGCTTTTAGTATGGCCCTACACTCACACCTTGTATAGAAGACATAAAACTTTGTAGAAAGGGTATAAATTCTGATAAATGGAAGCTATCTCCTAAAATATAATACATTTAATCAGTTTAATATGCAATAAATATATACTATATGTAACACATAATACATTCTGAAGTATAACTTTAGCCTATTAATTTTATGATATCTCAGTTATATAAATTACTTAAAATAAAGCCATAGAAATAGACATTAATTTTATTCCACAAAAATTTTCTGTGTAATGGACTTACATTGGAAGCAATAGATGGCACTATTGGTCCATTATTATAGAGAAGGTACAATTGTTTTATCTCATTTACCCCTTATCCATCGAACCCTCATTATTTCTCTACAGTTTTATAGGTCAGTGTATTGAGATATTTAAAAAGTTAATTTGAAGACAGCTTTAAAAAAAAAAAAAAAAAACACTAGGCAACTTTGATTTGCATTCCCTCTCTGTAAAAAGTGTATTAAGTAAAGAATGACAGGAGTAGGGAACAAAAGGCTTTATTTAGTTCTTTTATATGTGGTTCAGGATTGATTACTCACAGTCATTTGGAAATTGTCACAGTGCACTGCAGTGAGACCATCCATCCTCTGCATCTGTAGTTTATTGAGAATGTTTGTTCCTACTAAGCTTTCAAGAGCACTTTCCATAATGCTTAGCCTTTGAAATCACTTTGATTATAATATATTTTTAATGATGAAGCTAAATCAAATGCAATGTGAAATATCTATTTTCCCAAAATAGGTTTTCTATAGACATGTAGAAAAAATATATAAATTTTACATAAACAATGAAAAACTGGATCTTATATAGACAAGAAAGAAAACTATTAATTTTAAACAATATCAGGAATATGACTAGGAGGAATGTGCAAAAAATGATTGCCATGACAATGATATGATAAATTGAATCCCGTATTGTAGAAGAAATAAATAAAAACAAAAGAGACAATATTTCATGAATCACCTAGTTAATATTCTTAAGTAAAAACTTCTAAAACTATAGGTACAGACCTATGAAAATAATTATGGTCACGACTACCTTGAGACGATGATCAGTGGTGGTTTGATAGCAGAGTAGTGCATCTCACTTGATAAATCCATTTAGTTCTCTTGGCTTCTCTTTCAATGAGTGTGCTAGATTTCTAAGCAAAATAAGATTTAAGTTATACTTTATTTCCTGTGCATTTTTGGTACAGAGATCAAATGTCAATTCAAGTTAATAGCTAGAGTAGGAAGGTATCAGTTTAACACCATCAAATTGTTGTGAAGGCTTTCATCAATGAGAATGCAATAAATACTAGGAATCCACACTAAAGTGCTCCTTTCTCTACCTGCAAAACAATATTTCACACTTTTGTATTGCACTATAAGTAGCAACTGATATGGGAGCAAGCCGTGCTTCATTGTATAGTTCATAACATAATCAAGACGCCATGGCACTTCTTCCTTTTAAATTACCCAAAATTGAACAGACAATTCAAAATTATTGGTATCAATTTTTTCTTTGGGTTTCTATGCTCATTTTTTAATCTCATGCTATTTCAATATCCAAGCTTAAACAAATGACAAAAAAACTTCCCTTTAATTAATCTGTGCTAATTATTAATCTCTGTAAATTTTCAATTTGTCTTTTTATTCTGAAAAAAATCTATGATTATTAAGTCAGATATTGTAATTTCCAAATATCAATTGTCAATTGAGAAAAATTATAACTGGTGTGAACAAGTAAAATGCCTGAGGTCAAATAGCAAGTAACTGACAGAGGCTTCAAATGAAGAATTCTGATAATCTACCCCAAATTTTCTGCTACTTTTTGCAGCTTCCAACTTGAAAATAATCTTTTAAAGATCTAATATTTTGTGAAAAAAATATAAAAGTAATTCCTAAAACTATAGGTTGAAAACTTAAAAAAATTATGTAAAATATGTAAAATAAAACTTCTTCAGGAGAATGTAGAGACATTAGAAACCTTGTGCATTGCTGGTGGGAATGTAAAATGGTGCAAATATTATGGAAATCAGTTTGGTAGTCCTCAAGAAGTAAAACATGGAATTACCAATGTCTCAGTAATTCTAATACTGGACACATACCCCATTTCTTTTTAAATGATGAAGATACTTTAGAAATACATAGAGGTGGTAATGGCACAACATCATTAAAATACTGAATGTCACTGAATTGTTCAGTTAAAATGGTTAACTTTTATGTTATGTCAATTTCATCTCAATAAAAAATTACAAAAAAATTGCATCTCAGAATTTTCTTAGCCAGATTATAGCTTTAGCTAAATCTTTCTATGTAGACAGACCAAATCACAAAGTTGGGTCCAATTCAAAGACTGAGAAGAATGATGATGAAAGCATAGTTCAAGTTTACTCTCATTTGGTTTATAGATAAAGTAGCCCAAGATAAGTGCATAAAAGAATACAAGTGACTTGATCTGGTTCTGTTTTGCCATTTGTCTTTCTTGTAGAAACACACTTGAATAGCATTGGTTCAGCCCGCAAAGAATCAATCTCTCAAGACTTCAGAAACGCCATGTTATAATAGTACTTAATCGCCCACCTACTACCAGATAAGGAAACTCTTGATACGTTATTATAATATACTTCTCTACCTTATTTTTCACTATACCTTTCTTCCAATAGCAGTTGTAGCTATTGAATCATAAAACTAGGATCCTAAATTCTATTTATATAAATTTGCTCAGCAATGTTTGTTTAGCTTCCTGCAGTTTTCAAGGGAAAACCAAAAAATGTATGCATAGCATATGAACTGTACACAAATGATAAAACGAATAATGAACTATCAGCTTAAAAATAGGACATTACTAAGCTTTAGGCCTGAATTGTTCTTCCTCTTTCCATTCTCAGATTTTCTTTTCTGAGATAACTGATATTTAGATACCCTGAATTTTGTATTCAAAGTTATTTTTCTTTTCCTTCCTTTTGTATTAATCTCTAAAGCAAATAATATTTACTTGTGACTTTTTATGTTAATATTATTGTTACACTATTTTTACAATTTTAAAATTTTGAAATAATTATAGATAGAAAGTTGCAAATGTAGTGCTAAATCCTAAAAAAAAATAAAAATAAAAAATAAAAAAAAAAAAAAAGGATTTGTTCTGCAAAATTTGGATTTGGTCAAAAGGCCACGCATAAGGGCCTAACATGTGGCCTTAAGGCTGCAGGTTCCCCCTGCTGCATTAGGGAAATGCAAATTAAGACTACAAGTGATATTACTACACACCTATTAGCATACTTAAAATTTAAAAAAAAATGTCATAGGGACAATACCAAATATGATGAGGATACAGAAAAACTGAATCTTTCACACACTGCTTGTTGGAATGTAAAATGGAAAAGCCACTTTTGGAAGTGGCTTAAAAAGTGGTTTGGAAGTTTCAGAAAAAAACTAACCATACACTTAGGATCTAGCAACTGCACTCCTAGACATTTAACCCAGAGACCTGAAAATACATGTCCACGCAAAAATCTCTACACAAATTTTTATAGCAGTTTCGTTTGTATTAGCCCTAAACTAGAAAGCAAAAAAGTGCTTCCTAATAGGTGAATGGGTTAATGAACTTTGTACATCCATGCAATGGACTTAGCAATAAATAGAAACTTAGCAATAAATATAAAAAGACTACTGATGTGAGCAAGAGCTTGAATGGATCTTAAAGTTATCATGCTGAGTGAAAAAAAAATCTCAAAAGGTCACATAATATATGAAACCATTTACATAACAATAACAAAGTGACAAAATTATAGAAATAGAAAACAGATTGACAGTTATCCAAGGGTAGAGTTAGGGACCCTTGGTGAGTGTAATTGTAAAGGAATAGCACAAGGGAGATTTTTATGATGATAGGATAGTTCAGCAGCTGACTGTGGTGGTGTTTACACAAATCTATACATGGTATGATGTAGAACTATGCTCATATATTGTACCCAATGTCAATTTCCTGGTTTTGATATTATTCTATCATTATGTAGGATGTAACGATCCAGCAAAACTGGGTGAAGAGTACTAGCATCATAAATGAGTGGAGAGGTTATTTCTCCTTTTCTATATTCTAATAAAGATTGTATAGAATTGATATTATTTTTCTTTAAATTTTTGATAGATTTTCCCAATGAAACCATCTCAGACTACAGCTTTCTTTAGGAGTTTTAAAACTACCATTAATTTTTTTAATACTTATATGAAAATTCAAATGATCTATATATTTAATTTTGGGTGAGTTATATGGTTTAGACTCTCAAGACATTGTTGCATTTCATCTACATTTTTAACTGTATGTGTGTAGAATTGTCCCTAGAATTACTGCATTGTACATTTTCCTATTAGAGTCCTATATGACTCATGTCTTTTACATTTCTTTATTTCTACATTATTGCCTTCTTTGGGTTAACACATTGACTGTCACAGTAGAAAAAAAAAAGTTTTTCTTTGGGGCCACAATGATTTATTACAAAAAGAGAATAAAACCTTTGAAAACAAAATGATCCTTTCTAGTTTAATGAAAAATTTTTTATTTTTTATTATTTTCCATGCGTGAGTTATATGCAACTTGAAAAACAGTTCACACAGCTCCCAAGGTGAAGAGACGTGTGAGTTACACATGGTTCACAAGGCCCCGGGCTCAAAACTGGCATGAGTTAAATACAACATACCTGGCAGTTAATGTGTTAAATAGTTATTTTAAAGTATATCATTTAAATTTTGTTATGGTATATTTTACAATACTTC
Source organism: Varecia variegata (assembly GCA_028533085.1). NCBI lineage: Eukaryota > Metazoa > Chordata > Mammalia > Primates > Lemuridae > Varecia > Varecia variegata. Next base: position 16,008,673 of record CM052436.1, read on the forward strand.
TTTTGACAATTGTCTTAGAAGTGGCCCTGTGAATTAAATTCACTCAATTTAAAACAATCTACCTTGAAAATTGAAAATTAAAAAATAAATATGGCTTGGATAAATTCTAAATTACAATAGTATACCTAGTTTATATTACAATATAATATAATTATCACCCTCTCCTTTGTGATTTGCTGTCATGAAAATTCCATTTTTGCATATTATAATCTCATAAAGATGGTTTACCCTTAACAGTTCTTGTCTCTTGTGCAATTTTGAATTTCTGTCTAGTGCTCTTGCATTCTAGATTTAAGGACTTCTTTTAGTATCCCTTGTAGATTAGGCACATTAGTGGTATATTCTTTCAGTTTTGGGTTATCTAGGACTATGTTAATTTTGCCTTCAATTCTGGGGAATAATTTTGCTGCATATAGAACACTTGATCAACAGTACTATTTTTTGGTACTTTGGATATGACATTCAATCAACTACCTCTGGCCTCCTAGATTTGTTTTGAGAAGTCAACTATAAATATTGTTGAGAAGCACTTGTGTATGATGAATCACCATTCACTTGCTATACACAAGTTTTCTCTTTTTTTGGGCTTTCAATAGTTTAACCATCTAATAAGTGTAGACATCTTTAAGTTTATACTACTTAAATTTTATTAAGCTTCATGCACTTGAAAATTAATGCTTTCAGCAAATTTCAAAAATTTCAATCAATACTTTTCCAAATCTTTTTTCTGCCTCTTTCTTTCTCTATTCAGCTGAGTGACAAACACTCCAAAATATTGGATCATTATCTCTAGGACCTTTAAATGTTACCTTATAAGGGGGAAAAGAAAAGAGTATTTGCAGCTATAATTCCATTAAGGATCTTAATATGAAACATTATCTTGGGTAATACAGAGGAGCCTTAAATTTAATTGCAAATGCCCTCATAAGAGAGAGACAGAGGGAGATTTAATAGACCCAGAAAAGGAGGAGGGCATAGATCATAGAGGCAGACATTGGAGTGATGCAGTTATAACTCAAGAAATGCCAGAAGCCACCAGAAGTTAGAAAAGGCAAGGAATGGATTATCCTCTGGAGTCTGAAGATGGTGTGTCATACTGCTGACATATTGAGTTCAGTTTGGTAAAGTTAGTTCATATCTCTGGCCTTCAAAAGTATGAAAAAATAAATTTCAGCTATTTTAAGCCAACAAGTCTGTATAACAATGGCCACTGAACAAACTTAATCTGTGTTTCTTCTCCGCCGGGAATTCCTTTTATGCATAAGATGGTATGCTTAATGATGTCCCATAGTTCCTTAAATCTCTGTTTATTTTTCTTCATTCTTATTTCTTTTTGTTTCTTAAACTGGACAAACTTAATTGACCTATCTTTAACTCATTAATTGTTTCTTTTGCTATCTCATATGTTATTTTTCCATTATAGTGAATTTTTCATTTTAGTTATTGCATTTTCCACTCTAGCATTTCTATATTGTATTTATATTTGTGTTTTAGTGGGCATTTCCTATGTAATGATATATTATTCTCATATTTTAATTTTTGAGCATGATTTGCTTTCATTCTTTGTGTCCAGTCAAAGTCTATTCTCAGTTCTTGCTGCGCTCTTGCCAAAGAATGACAGGACACGCCAATAGCAAAGTAAGCTAGAGGCAAAGTTCATTCAGCAAAAGCAAAACGCCTTCACCCCAGACATCGAACAGGCCCCTGTTGCTACAGGAGGCCCTGACTACTAACTGAAGTTTTATTTTATAATGTCTTGGTTGGACCCTCCCTGGCAGGTGTAGCTCATGTGTCACTTTGATGGACAGCTGTTAGTTATATAACCTGAGTCTTACTACACATGCAGATTCCCCGCAAACATCTCTGAAAGCCCAGTTGGGGGAGGGGGCTCGAAACTACAATGCAGATTTATGCTAATGACATGATAATTGGCTTGAGACCCTTCCAGACCTTCCAGACCCTGCTGTTCCTGTGCCTCTTGGCTTTCTAGGAATTCCTTCTTCCAGGAATCCCCAGCCATTTTTGCAGTTAATGTGCTGAGTTTTGATGGGCAGTGAATCCTCTTCCCTCCTGCTGTGGTTATCTGAAGTGGGGCACTTGTTCTCCTCCATCCCTGGGAGAGCTGTAGTTCCCACTATCTACCTAACATTTGTACATAGTTATAATATCTGACAAAATTATTTTCTAGTATTTCCAATGGCTGGGTTTCCTTGGGAATCATCCCTATTAAATATTTTTGTTTGTTTCTTGCAAATTAGCCATATTTTTATGCTTTTTTTATTTTTATATATCTCAAAACTTTTGTTAAAAACTGGAAATCTACAAAATATTTTGTAGTTTTACAGAGAACAGGTTTCTTCTTCTCCCCTAGGGTTTCTTGCTGCTTGTTGTTACTGCTGCTGCTTGTTTTGTGATTTTCCTGGACTGTAAACTCTGTATTCCTTGGTGTGTGTGGCCACTGAAGTGTTTTCTTGAGTAACATAGCGGTCAACTGATAAATGAACAGAGATTTCCTCAAATTCCTTTAACCAATAAATCTCCCACACTTTGCCAAGGGGTTCTATATGTGTATTGAGACACACCTTCGAGACCATGGCAGTTTATATCTTTCTTTCAGCCTTTACATTTTGCTTTTGCAGAACCTAAAAGTCCACCAAAAATGAGATATTTTGCACTACTCAGATCTTCCCTTGGTATGTGCAAAGCCCTACACATATATATGACCTTCTGGATCTCAGGAAAATGTCAACGCCCTTTATGGACATTTTATTCTCTATATTTTGTTTCTAGTTATTTCATCAACTTTTTGCTTACTCAGCTTTTGTATTGCTGCTTGACGCAGCTACATAAACAATTGCTGCTGATTATTTTTGACAAAAGGCCAAGGTTTATGGCTTTTTATACTGAAAGAACTTTGAGGCAAGTCAAATAAAGAGAATTTTCTGGACATGGGTCTTTTACGCTGCTCCAAATTTGTCTATCTCCTCTAGCAAATGCTAGCTTGCTAGTTTTTACAGCTACCTTGGTTGTGAGGTTATTGGTTTTTGAGAATACCACAGAGCTGTGGACAGGAGGATGCAAATAAGTCAAAGTAAAGCACCACAAAGCTCACTGTTCTCACTGAGATTCACCAATTCTTCTTGAGTAAGTGCTCTTCAAATTGTCGCAAACTTTTGGTTAAATTTTAGAGTCCTAAAAAAAGCTTATTTTGATATTTATTTTCAATGTGTTTCCTATGTTCTCATTTTATTATTTTTATGTAGGATTTGGAGACACTTAGTCTTGCAAAAAGAAAATCAAAACCTCAAGGCCACCCAGCCTCTAGCTCCTTATGCAAAATGAAAGGTAAAGGCACTGGGAAGAACTGGCCCCCACAGTCATTCTTTAAGGAAATTCTTTGCTGACCTCCCAAAAGCAAGGACAATGAAAATTATAACTTTAGGTTGCATGCTATGTCTGGTTCCTAAAACTAAAGTCTGTTTGATTCCACACTAATAATGAATTACAAGTTTATCTTTATAAGCGCAGACTAGGAGACAAGAAAGGATCAGAAATTCTTCCACCTACTCAGGGACATCTACATAATTGATGTTCCCTTCATTGCTCTTCTAACATTCGCCTTATCTTATGTAAAATGTACATTTTCTGGGGCTCATAAGAATGGACCCAATTTGACTCACAACCAGCCCCCCTGCTATTTTTTTTTTTCTATCTCTCTGTATGCTTTTAAATGCTGAAGCTTCCAAATTCCCCTTCAGTAAAACAGCCACAGGTCTGTAAGTGGTTCATGTTTTTCTTGAGTGCACCATAGGCTTTGGTTTAATAAACCTCCACTGATTGAGATTATTTTTCCTCAATCACTTATTTGGGTCAATAGTCTACTATTCCTAAAGTACCCTCTCCTAGTTTTTATTCATTTTTTTCAACAAGTATTTATTGAGTAATTGATATTTAAAAATATATGTGGGATAAAATGTGAACAAAACACTTGTTTCTTATTCTCATGGAAATTAAAAGCTAGTGGAAGATCTATACATTAACCATTTATATAAATATATTATTATGCAACATTATTAAGGAAGACAGAACTGTGATATTCCTGAAAGTCTGAGGATATAAGTAAAGCCTCTCTGAATAATTGACACTTGTATTTTAATACACAATATATACAGATTATATCTTGGAGGAAAGGATTGAAATATAGATGGCAAAGTACATAATATATGTTCTGTGAGCAATCAGCTTGTGCAAAGACCCTGAAGTTGATGGGAGTTACTGAAGTAGGCTGATTGAACAGAGGTTTAAAAAGGGAGAGGGGATGCCTGATGAAGGGTAGGCAGATCAAGTCTGGTATTGAGTAAAAAAAATGTTCTATGTAGGAAAGCAACATGACCAGATATTTATTTGAAAATACCTTCTAGGAGCAATGTGAAGTGCTGAAGTATATATATAGATTTCATTTAAGAAATTTTTCAGTGGGAAAATTGAGAGGTGATGATAATATTGACTAAGTTCATAAATAATTCAAAACTTTATGATGAGAAAATTTATTAATAGACTTTATTGTAGTAATATTTACTATGTTTTTAATACTTTAACTACAAATTTATAGTAGTAAAATAAAATAAGTAAAATTATATGTGGACAAAACAGTAATCTGATGAGATCAGCAGAGTTAATTAATGTCAGTTATGCAAAGGTAACAGTCTTGCTTTAATAGACATATTTACTGGCAACATCTTGATTTTCCACTGATGTTATGCTAAACAAGCCAACTATAGGGTATAAATCAGAGGAACTCACCACTAAAACTTTATAGGAACTACCTTCCCACAGAGTAATTAAACATATTATCTCAATTTAAAATTAAATAACAAAAATATGCACATAATAATTATTGAGAGAATAAACATTCCAGATTCAGCAATTATTCATAAGTGACTTTTTAATTTTGTGTTCATTTTAAAAGTCTGTCCTAGATATAATGTTTAATCCTAAATGAAGGATGAATATTAAATATTGTCTGAAGCATTATATTTTTAATAAGATTTGTTCTGATAAATTACATCGTGTCTGAAGGAATTCACCCATCCACTTACATGCTTATAGTTATTAAAAGAACAGAGAATTTATGTCATGGTGTTTTTTAGGTTTACTAGTTCCCAGAGCAGAACAAATTATTTTCTGTAGGCTAAAAATGAAAACTATTTATCTTCTTCCTAGTATTCAAAGTATATTTCACAGCTCATGAGACTCAAATGGGAGGCAGTTTTCAATAAAAAATAGTGCTCAAATTTTGGCATAGTCAAGAAACAAAAAGGTACAGAATGGGTGGGATGTACTGTCAGAAGGAGGGGCTATAAAGTAATCCATCATATAAGTAGAGGCATAAGATGAATGATTTTGAATTTCATAAGAGACAGATATTACGTTGAAGAGAGTTAAAATGGTGGCACTGTATCTTGAAATAATAGAAGGAAGACTACCTACAGAATGGTTATTCATAATGTAGTAAAAACAGATTTTTGAGCAATGGTCCTAATCAATTTTTATTGCAAATTTTTAGCCCTCTCCCAATTCCTGAATATGAAAATTTATATTTGAAATCAAACATATAAGTTGCCAATTCCATATGCATATTTTTATGGACTGAATTATTTTTTTCCCTCCAAATTGATAAGTTGAAGCTCTAACCTCCAAAGTGATTATATTTGTATATAAGGTCTTTAAAGAGGTAATTATTGAGGGTGGAAGGAACCTGTGACTTCCTTCTAACAATTTTTTTGAGGGGCAGTAATTCATCAGGGACAATGAATGGACCTGGGAGATGGGAGGCAGATATCACAGGAAGGTGAGAAGCAAGGTTGTTTTACTATGCAAATAAAGTCCCCCAAGTAATCTCATGGAGCTGCTTCAGAAGAATAGATGTAAAGTTTTTCTCAGCATCATGATGACTCCCAGTCTCTCCTCTTATCTGGTGGTTGATCTTTCCTAGATATTTGATCAGGTCTTTGGCAAGGGAGTTTAAGACAACTGATAGCATTTTATTTGGAAAGAAGCTTTCTTGGTCAGGTAAGGAAATTCCAGAGAAAGTCTCTGCCTGTGCTTGTAGTGTGCGGAGGGGACAGACAAGACAAGGTTAGAATAGCCTTGATACTGAGGTAGCTTCTAAGGCCTCTCAGCATGTCAAAGTGACAGTCTTTCGGATATCAGTTTCTGAGTTCAAACAACATGAAATCATCATAATAAGATATATCACTATGCTGTATAACATACTAATATATGATATATTGTATTTTTACTACATTTTATTTTAATTTTTTATTAGATTTTCATACAACTATATATAACTTTTATAGTACTATCTTATTTTATTACTTAATTGATCATTTTAAGGTCTTATATCTTTATCTTGTTGCCCTGGCTAGAGTGCCATGGTGTCAGCCTAGCTCACAGCAACCTCAAACTCCTGGGCTCAAGCAATCCTACTGCCTCAGCCTCCCAAGTAGCTGGGACTACAGGCATGCACCACCATGCCCGACTAATTTTTTCTATATATATTTAGTTGTCCAGCTAATTTCTATTTTTTTTTTTTTTTTTTTTTAAGTAGAGACGGGGTCTTGCTCTTGCTCAGGCTGGTCTCAAACTCCTGAGCTCAAACAATCCGCCTACCTCGGCCTTAGGAGAAGAGTTTGAATCGACTAATTAATGGCATGACATTTTTGAAAGATTGAAGGAAAAATATCTGAGTATTCCTAAGATATGATATAGCATGTTTCAGTCATGATAACATTGGAGAAAATATTGGACATAAATATACAAATTGTTTCCTAACTAAGAATCTCTATTGGGGCAAAAACTTTGTTCATCTTTTCAGAGTCCCTCAGTGTCCATGTTTTTTTATTGGTGCACTTCCCTTTTCTGGAGGCTTCCGCCTTCACTTGTAGATCAAATAGCATTTAAGATCATCTAGGATGGCCATGCTGCTATGACTGGCATGACTCAGCCCTGTTCCTTCTGTCTCATCCTGCAGAAGGCTGGCTGGTGAATGCTCTTGCAGTGATGGCAGAAGAACAAATCTGGAAGTGCAAACATTCAGGTGCTTTGTAAGGTTTCTACACGTACCATGTACCATACCTGCTATCAACTTGTCACAGCAAGTTACATGGCCAAACTAAGAATCAAGGGATGAGAACGTAGACTCTATGTTTTCAGTTAGACAAAGGATCAAGTCACATGGAAAAGGGTGTTGAAATTATGAGGGATGAAAAATATAGGCCCAGGCTAGGTGAGGTGGCTCAGGCCTGTAATCCTAGCACTCCGGGAGACTGACGCAGGAGGACTGTTTGAGGTTGGGAGTTTGAGACCAGCCTGAGCAAGAGCGAGACCCCATCTCTACCAAAAATAGAAAAATTATCTGGGCATGGTGGTGCACACCTGTAGTCCCAGGTACTTGGGAGGCTGAGGCAGGAGGATTGCTTGAGCCCAGGAGTTTGAGGTTGCAATGATCTATGATGATGTCACTATACTCTAACTAGGGTGACAGAGCACCACTCTGTCTCAAAAAAAATTAAGAAAAGAAAGAAAGAAAGAAAAAAAAAAAGAAGGGCAAAAAGAAAAATACAGGCTAATAATGCAACCTACCTTGTTTACTTTGGCCCCATAGTCCTAAGGAAACTAATGGATTAGCATTAGTACTACTTCCTGGGTGTCTGACCTTCTGTTATTGGCTCCCTTAACAAAAACATATTTCTATTAAATAGTCCCTTCATTATATTCTTTTCAGCTAAATCCATTTGAGTATAATTTTTTTACAGGCACACAGACTGATATATAATAATTTATCACACCTGTAAATAACTTATGTATCATTCCTGCTGACTTATGCTTTTAGCAGTAGTAATTATTCACCCACTCTCATCAAAGCTACATGTAGTAAATAATCCAGGGTCTTTTCAATCCAGCTTCCTCCCTATGGGTTTAAGTTTCCTATTCTTAGGAAGTTCCTGGTAACATTTTAAGCTGGAACTCAAAAGCAGGATTTAGTTGTTATAGACTAACCTGGGACCTGGAGGGTCACACACAAGATACTCCAGTGTAGGTCTTTACACCATTCCCATTGTTTGAACAGATGCACCATTGATAGTTCTACTGATTTAGAGACTGGGTTCTTAGAAGACAGTAAGAGACAGGTTCAGATGTAGGTAGCCACCAAAAAACATTTGCTTTGAAAATAAATGCAAAATACTTGGTCATCTCACAAAGATATTCTACCCAAATAAGCATAGTATAGGGGAAATAATTTTTAAAAGGATATTGGCAAGAAAGTTCTTGGTGGCCTCTTGCATTTACATATTATTTTACAAGTGAATGCACATCTGCACCTTTTTCCAAACTATCTTTTCAAGGATTTGTACATAACAAAACAGTCTTGAAGATAGACATAGTGTCTCCCAAAGAAGAGCAAAACCCGAACATTCTTACTGCACAGTTTAAAATAATAGGGATACTTATCCCAAGAATGGAAAAATAAGCACCACATGTACTCACCAGAAAATTGGTTTCCCTGATCATCACCTAAGTGCACATTTGGGAATAACACCAATTGTGTATCAGACAGAGGTGGGGGGTGGGGGGAGGGGGATGGGTGTATATCTACATGATGAGCGCAAAGTGCACTGTCTGGGGAATGGACACGCTTGAAGTTCTGACTTGGGGGACGGGGGTGGGGGAGGGGATGTGTGTATACCTACAAGAAGAGTGCGATGTGCACTGTCTGGGGAATGGACACACTTGAGGCTCAGACTCGGGGGAATGGGAGGGACATGGGCAATATACCTAACTAGAACTTTTGTACCCCCATAGTAAGCTGAAATAAAAAATAATAATAAAATAAAATAATAGGGATACTTAAAGTCAAGATTTTTCCTCTCATAATAAAGCTTACTGCATGTGTAGTTGCTAATTAACCCTCTATATATTACCCAGTGAAAATTGGGTTTCAGGAACTGATGCAGAAGTTCAGATACTCTGGCTATGATGATTGTTGATAGTTATAAACTGTACTATGTCTTTGAGCCAGAAGTCTTGTCTCTTCTGCTGTCATTCATGAAATTTTGGAAAAAGTAACTATTTATATTTCAGATGGGATAAAATTTTCTGATCCTTCACAGTCTTTGAAAAATAATTGTACTTTTTTTTTTAGTCTACCAAATAATCGACCATTATTTTGAACATTAATCATGATCATGGCAACATTGTGCCATTGTAATTTTTTAGAACTTGTTTTCAACAAATTAAAAATAATGTTATATAAAACATAGATACATTGTAAAGTATTTTTAAAATATGTTATGCAAATTGAGAAACTGACATTCTGTAAGGTTGTCCATCATATTCATGGTCACACAGCACCTCAGTTTTTCCATCTGCAAAATAATATTAATAGTAACAACTGTTTCATAGTGTTAATTGACATAAATTTCAGAAACACTTAGAATGTGTTTGATACATAAAGTATTAACTGAAGGTTTTAAGTAAATACACATTTTATAATTGTTAAGAATGTGGACAGAGGAGCCAGATAGCCTAGCAGTCCATCCTTAAACAATATACTAGTTGTTTACTAATAAAATTATAATATTTATTTACATATCACAAATTATATAAATATTTTTAAAGTCCTTGACATTTTTATTTTTTCATGTAAAGCTATCCACATTTATTTTTAAATAGCTATATAAATTCAAGTAATGATAAAATTAAGATGACTCTATCCTGAACTACCTAACTTGTTATTTACAGACAGCCAAAGTGCTATATTGAAGGTTACAGAAGAACATAAAAGTTCTGAATTGCACTGAAGCTCTTGTAAGCTGGTGGTTATAATGACCAACAGAGACTCCACAAACCATTTACTCACAAGAGGAAAAATGGCAATGATTGGATTAGAAATGGAAAGACTAATGCATTTTTGTCCTTAAGGATTAGAAGAAAAATGGTTCTTTCAGCTCTGCAAGGGAGCATAACAAGCAATCCAGAAGCATTATTTGTGTGAAGCAGTTTGTAGAATTTGTTCCATTTGTCACTGGAAGTACTGGTGGAGGCTCAGCAAAATATGAGTTATGGTGCAGCCCCAGGGTTAGTGGCCACATGTTCAAAACAATAACTTAGGTTTAAAGGTGATTCACATCCCCAAAAGCACTCAGCAGTATCATATACCCCAAATTATCAATCTTCAACTTTCATCATCTTTTAAAAGAAGGATAGAAGATTACCTGACCAGATAAAATGTAAAGGAAATATACATAATATGTGTGTATATATTAAATGTAAAATACATATATGTGATTTTTTTCCCTATGTAAGCTATTAAACATTTTTAGTGAATGGTTATATACCTATCTCTGAGGACATTTTCATTTATTTATACTAACTTATCAACCTTGAAATTGAGACTTCACTGCATGTAAAAGCTCTTCCATTTTATGTAAATAGTGTCTAAGTAGTTATTTAGCTTACCTTAAAAAGGAAAAAAGAATGGCACTCCCTTTAATCCATAAAATTTCTGAGTCTTTGAAGGGCAACAACAACTAGAAAAGGAAAATTTATATAGTATGTAAAATAGTCATTGGCAATTTGTACATAATTTGTCCAATGCCTATGGTTAGAAGGTGACAGCTTATAGAAATAAAGCATTTCTCAACCATAAAATTTTAAAATGACTAAAAAACTAGCTAGGCAATACTTTGGTCACCGTTGTAAAATCAGCTTCTAAAATCTGACATAGAGGAAGGACTGTACCAATCTGAATATGGATCACGCCTACCGCTACATGGTATATCATTAAAATGACTTCAATATTTTAACTATCTTGAATTTTTTGTTTGTATGAACAATAAGCCAAATGAAAACTCACTGTCAGAAAGCAAATCTATATTCAACTATTTATATGTGTCAAGTATTGTTTTAGACATTAGACATCGGACATCTCTGCCGTGGTTAGAATTATTCTAGGATAACCTTTGACATTACCCCCTTTCTATTGTAAAAATTAATTCCCCTGAGCTGTGGATGAGACCTGTAAATATGACAGAATATGGCAAAACTGATGAGATTGTGCTTGGGTTTTTCATACAACATCTACTACTTTTCTACTTCTTGACACCAACTGTGTGTGTCTGCAATACAATTCAATTCAACTACCCAGAGTTAGCACAGATCCCACAAGTTAAGGGGTCAGTCTGACAAGAATTCTCACACTTTAGATGTCGGCTGCAAGTGGTAACCCAGGTGACCTATACTTCTTCCTGGCCTACTACAAATTTGGGGATTTCCACAACCTCAGCTTAGATTTGATAATTAGTTAGGTTGACTCACAAAACTCAGAAAAGCAATATAATAATGATTGTAGTTTTATTATAAAAGATGCAAATGAACAAATAGATGAAGAGGTACATAGAGTGATATCCAGCAGGGTTCTGAGCACAGAACCTTCTGTCTCCATTGATTTGGGGTGTGCCACACTCCCAGCAGGTAGATAAAGTCACCAACCTGGAATGTCCCCCAAATCTTTCCATTCTGAGGGTTTTTTTTATTATTCAAGGCTTTAATAAGTGGGTATTATTGATTAAATAACTATCTATTGGTGATTGGACTCAATCTCCAGCCATTCCACCCTCACCAGAAGTTGAGGGGGTTCCTAAAAGTTCTAGCTCTCTAATCACCTGATTGATTTTTCTGGTGACCAGCCCCCATCCTGACTCTATCTAGCCCATCTCTCCAGAACTCATCTCATTAGCATACAAAAGATACTGCTATTATTCAGGAAATTCCACAGGTTTTAGGAGGTCTTTGCCAGGAATCAGAGACAAACCAAATATATTTTTTTATTTTACTACAGAAAGTCATTTCAATGATTATATTACTAATGATTATGTTGCTCAAAATGTTTTTCATGCACAGCATAAAAACATTTTAGTCAATGACAGATTGCATATATGATGGTAGTTCCATAAGATTATAATACCGTATTTTTACTAGACCTTGTCTATATTAGATACATTAAAATATACAAGTACTTACTATTGTGTTACAATTGCCTGCAGTATTCAATATAGTAACATGTTTTTTAGCCTAGGAGCAATAGGCGATACTACATAGCCTATGTCTGTAGTATGTTATGCCATCTGGGTTTGTGTGAGTACATTCCATGATGTTCTCACAATGACAAAATCACCTAAGGATGTATTTCTCAGAATGTATCCTTGTCATTAAGTTGAGTGACACATGGCTGTATAAGATTCTGTTTTAGCAGACTGAAAAGAGACTTTCCAACTGGCCTTGAAGCAAAGTTCCATATCTGGAGAGGGCCACGTGGCACAGAATGGTGGGTGGGTTCTAGGAGCTAAGTATGGCTCCAGCGGGCAACTAGCAAGAAAGTAGGATCCATAGTTTTATAACTTCAAGGAAGTGAATTCTGCTAATACCCAGTGAGCTTGGCAGTGAATGCTAACTAAGCCTTTTGGATGTGGTCATAGCCCTGGCTGATGAGACCCTGAGCAGAGAACTCTGCCCAGAATCCTGGACTAAGAACACTATGAGATAATAAGAAATTTGCATTGTTTTATGAACTAAAAATAAAATCCTAAGCCCCCTACTAACTGAACAGGCCTTGTCTTGCCCAAGAGGACCCCAGAAAAACTTTAAAACTGAGTTTCTAGCCATGATGGGATC
>CM052436.1:16021907-16064674 GCA_028533085.1 Varecia variegata
ACACACACACACACACAGACATATGTGCACACATATCTATTACAGAAAAATGTGTAAACATATGAGTTTTACACTAAGTTATTAAGCTACTACTCAAAATAGTTTGTAGAAGAAACTGTGTTAATTGTCTTCAGCATCTGTGTCCCCTTTTGTGTGTCCCCATTTTCAGGAAAATATCTGTTCTTAGTGGTAGCCAAATTATTATTAAAGTTTTGAAAATATTCGGAATAAATTAATTCAAATACAGTCTGGATTGCTGAATCCTTGAATCAGTGTTTTTCAAATTGTGTTCTCATCCAGAATCCTTTCTTTAAGAAGCTCCTTTCACACGCACACAAAGTAAAAAATATATAAACATTTGGATTGTGATGATGGCTATTGTAATTAATGCTAATGTGCATTTTCATATACAGATATTTGTTTGAATACTTGTTTTTAGTTATTTGAGGGCATATACCTAGAACTGGAGTTGGTGGGTCATATGGCAGTTCTATGTCTAATTTTTAGAGGAAATACCAAACAGTTTTCCACAACTATCACATAATTTTACATTTCGACCAGCAAAGTACCAGGGTTCCAATTTATCACATTCATGCCAACACCAGTTTTTGTCTGATTATTATTATTGCTATCAAATTGTGTAGCAGTATACCATTGTGATTTTGATTTACAGTTCTCTTGTGACTAAAAATGTTGAGCACATTTTCATGTGTTTCTTGGCCATCTGTATATCTTCTTTGAAAAAATGTCCATTCTAATCGTGGGTCCATATGTTAATTGGACTGTTTATGTTGTTGAGTTGTAAGAATTCTTTATGTATCAGATACTGGTCTCTTATCAGATATGAGTCTGATATTATTTACATGTTTTTCCCATTACATAGGTTATTTTTTCACTTTCTTGATAGTGTTCCTTGTTAGAGAAAATTTTAAATTTTGATGGAGTCCACTTCTTCTTTTTATTCTGTTTGTTGCCTATGCTTGTAGTATTATTTCTACCACAGAACTCCTTTTTTGTGTGAACTCTCACATGCTCAATCCACATGGCCATCACCAGTGTTGTGTTAATACAATGCTGCTGCTGACTGGTCAAAATATGTACACCTTAATCTGGGTCAATAAGTTTCCTTCATGGGATTTTTGATTTGAGTTTGAGTACATCAGGCATTCTTAGTGGTGGTGCCAGAAGGTGTGAAATATAAAATTATGATCTTGTTTGGTAGATACATTTCCTACCCCATGGAGAAATACTGTAGTTAAAGTTAGACTATTATGAAAAGAGAATCAGAGACAGGTGCCTGAGATATAGTTCTGATTATTCAAGCCTTGAGTGAAAATGGCCCCTAATGCCCACTTCTGCTCCTCAGCTTTCTTTCAGTAAAATTGTTTGATACTAAGTTAAATTCCTTAGGAAATTCTTGTTCATTTAATTTTTAAGCTAAGTCAATTTGAGGTTTCTACCCTTGCATGCAAATGAGTCTCTAACTAATACATAGCTAATTTGAGCTACATAGAGCATTAAAAAGGAAAATGATGCTTAATCAACCAAATTACCACTGCAATGATTTTATTTATCCCGTAAGTTAAATAATTAGACTCACTTCCTTGTCTCCTCAACAAGCACTACTACCTCATCATTCTGAATTTCATTTGTTCAATATTTTGCTCTTTTTTTCCTTAAATCCCTCTTGTGTTTCTGAATTTCTCCAAAGTTTTATCTTAACCCTCAAAAATCACCCATCCCTAGTACTGACATTTTCTCTTCTTTCCGTTAATTAGTTACTTAAACATTGTCTAAATTTTCCATTTGATATTTATGCTCATTGTTTAGGTATCATTAATTTGGTTTCAATAAATGATAAACTAAAAATACGTCAAGAAAGCCAGAATTTATATGTCATAAACCAGAAAATGATATCAATATCCAAGTTTAGGAAATCCACATAAGGGAACAATTGCAAGCAGAAATTATCCTGTCTTTTTTGCACAGACATCTCACTATCTCCCATCTTTCATTCTCTCTGTGCATCTTTTCCACTGTTATGCTTTCTTCATAATAATAAAACTCACTCCCTTACAGACTTTCTGAGAGTCAAAATCTGTCTCAGCATAGAATAGTTCCCCAAAATGCAAAGTCTAAAAACAACACACTTTTATCATCTCAGAGTTTCTCTTTGTCACAAGTTCACTCATGTATGAATTGGGTTCCCTGCTTCAGGTCTTAAGTTGTGTGTCGGGGCTGAAGTTGCATCTGAAGGCTCAAGTGGGGAGGAAGAAACTCCAAAATTCACACGTGTCTCTTGGCAGAATTTACTTGTGCAAGAAGTGGTGGACTGAGGATATCAGTTCTTTTTTGGTTCCTGAACAGAAGCCAGTTTTATTTCTATGTCACATGAGTAGCTTGTTTTAACGTGGCGATTCCTCCAAAAAATCAGCAAAAGAGTCTGTCAGCCATCTATCTATGTTTTTATATACATTTTTTTGCTTGAACATGAAAGTCAAACACCATTACACCATTGTCTTTGCCATAGTCTATTGGTTAGAAGTAACTCACTAGGTTCAGTAACTCCAAGGAGAATGCTAACCACACAGGACGTGAATACAGGAGATGTGAATCACTGGGGGCTAGCTTAATAGACTATCTCCACAGTATTATTATTATTGTTTTGTATATGTCAAGTTAACTTTTATTTATTTATTTATTTATTTATTCATTAAATCAACAGCTATGTACTGAGTTTCTATGATATACCAAATAGCACATTAGAGTTTGGTGAATCAAGAGTGAATTATTCTTATGAGGTGCTTGCCTTCTTCATGCTTGCCTTCATGCCTACATTCTTGCCTGGAAATGGGAATTCCAGAGGAGCAAATTTAAAACAACAATTAAAATAAGGCCTATAGAAAAATACTAAAGATACTGGCCTTGAAATATATTAGAGCTTTCTGTAGAAAAATGGAATATAATCAGAAGTTGAAAGTTCTTTTGAAGAATCAGGGGAGAAAAATCCAGGGGAAGGAGATAGAAAACATGTATTTTTGCCAGTTGAATCACATAGTCAAAACTCTGGAAGGAAGACATAAACTGCCACTTTTAAGGACATGAAGAAAGGTCTGTGCTGCTCTATCACAATAAATGAGTCAGGAAATTAGGGTAGTTAGATTGATCAGCTGGGTTTATTTGGGCCCTATATACTAGTAAGAAGTGTATATCTTATTCTAAGTAACTTTGAATGGTATCAAACAGGAAAATTGCAAGTACCATTTTTAAAGAAGATTAATATTTTAAGCATAGATTTTATAACAGAGCATGATTTATGTCATACATTCTCAAAACTATAGATCATTTCCCTTGAACACAATCTGTACTCTGCTTAACCCACTATCATGTACAGAGTTTTTAAGGCTAATTTTAAACACCTTTACCCTTTCAACCACTTCCCACAGCTCTATATTGCATCCTATAATATAAAATTATAGTTACAAGGCAATTAAAAGTGTGGAAATAGGAAAAACATTAATGTACTTACATGTGCATATATTCATGTATTTTTACATGTGGTCTAACTTCTGAACTAAATGTGTACTTTAACTTAGGGACATTTCTGTTCCATTACTGAAACACCTCGAAAATCTACTCTTTTGAAATATGACTTGCCATCATTTTATGGACTAAATGGAATGAGTTGATCTCAATATCCATGTTTTAAGTCCTCTCATCACAAGCTAGCAACAAGATTGAGATAATAGACTCCTTAGAGATGAGCGCCTTGCTATAAGTTATTTTGTCATGCTCCCACAAAACTTAAACAGTGTCTTATTAACAGAGAAAAGTGCAGAACATATTAAACTGCAATACTATTGCTGAATCTAATCTTAAATCATCAGGGGAGTGGTCTGTTTTCAGCTTGAAATAAAAGATGTTTTTGTTGCTGTTTTTTTTTTTTTTTTTATTCTGAGCCTTGAGGTGATTTGGTCATTCAGATTATTGTTTGGCCCATAAGACTATCTGCAGAAAATAAAACATATCATTCTTTAAGTTTATATGTTTTCAAATAGTAGCTATTGTTAGACAATAGAATGTATGATTTATGAGAACATTATTCATGCTTCATATGCTTCACTTTTATTGTGTTCATTTAGCTACCAACATTCTAAAAATAGTTCTTAAAGAATGCATGCATCTCCTTGTGCTTATTAATGTTTTAATTTGATTATTCTTAACAAATTTTTTCGGCCTCCTGTTAGTGGTTACTGCTGAAAAATGTATATTGTTTGAACTAACAATGGGCATGAGGATTGAATTTAAGAGCCCCTGGGCTGAGTTCCAGTATTCATGCATATTAATTATTTTGATAAGATACTTAGCATTAAATTACTTTATCTCTAAAAATATTTATTAGAAGATTTAACTAACTTGTAATTAGAATAAGTCATATTACTTGAACTATCATGCTTAAGTTCAACTCCAAGGCCTTGAAAAAAATAACGTATACCTGTCTCTCTATTTTCCATCTATTCTCATGAAGCCACAAATGCTTTGTCATATCATGTATGTGAAGTTACTACTTAAGGGAGGTAATAAAAAAGGATAGATTAATGATATCAATGGTAATGAATCAGCTAGGGAGGTCAATATTAATTATATGAGTAGACATTAAAAAATTTAGAGATTTTAAGTGCTATATAAAGTATAGTCTAATACCCTCCTGGACATTATACACAACATATCAATAACCTATTTCCTTTTTAGGGAGCATATAGTTCTGTCTTGTTTTTTATCCAATCAGCTACTCTATGTTTTTTGATTTGAGAATTTAATCCATTTACATTCAAAGTAATTATTAATAGGTAAGGACTTACTATTGCCATTTATTAATTGTTTTGGGGATCGATTTGTAGATCCTTTGTCCTTTGCTTCCTCTCTTGCTATCTTCCTTTGTGATTTGATGATTTTCTGTAATATTATGCTTCAATTCCTTTACCCTTGTATTTTGTGTACCTACTATAGATTTTTGCTTGGTTGGTGATAACAGTCTGTTTTAAGCTGTAACACCTTAACTTCAATCATAGACAATCCCTTCCCCATTTTATGTTTTTGATATCACGATGTATATCTTTTAATATTGTGTATCTCTTAACAAATTATTGTAACTTATTTTTAATAGTTTAGTTTTTTTAAAACTTTATACTTTATACTAAAGATATAAGTGATTTACAAACCACCGTTACAGTATTAGAGTATTATGAATTTGGCCATATATTTACTTTTATATATTAACATTTTCCAGTAAGTTTTTTACTTCCTTATGTTTTCATGTTTTAATTAGCATCCTTTTGTTCAAACTCTAGCATGCATCAAAGTGTTTGCTCAGTTTTTATTAAGATTGATAGAAACAAGAATGAATTAAAAAATTTCCCATTTTATTATGCATCTTTTTTTTTAGAAATCAAACATTCTATGGCACAGAAATTGTTTTTACTATTTGAGTTAGAGTATTATGGTGCTGAAAGAAAGAAAACTATATTAAGCCCTCAAGCTTATGTCATTTAAGCAGATTTCTCTTTAAACAAAACATTTATCTTCTCAGAACCACACATAAGCAGAACATTCATGTTGTAGCTTTGATAACCATGTATTGTTGGAAGTAAAGCACAAGGACATTTATGGCACATGGCTCAGTGGAGAAGGTAACAAAACAAAAATTAAACTTAGCCCTTAAAAGTTTTTACTCCTCAAAACTTAAGGAATGAAATTCCTGTAACTGGGCATTAATAATATTATAGATTTTTATTTTAAAGGGTGAGTTTTTGGTGCCTTTCTGGTCCATTTATATGAATCTGTAAAATTAGTATCACGTTAGTTTTTATTTTTGTTGCCTGAAAAAGATTCTATCTACATGATGCTTTTAAATAGTAGTAGAATTATATATATGTAAATCAAAATCAATTGTCAATCTTATTTATATTTTCAAATAGGTCAAACATTTATTTTGTTAATTTTCTGTTATAGATTTCTCTTAGCTATTAATACCTATTTCTTATTTCAGTTTCTTATAAATTTGCTCTTTTATACATTTAATTTTTATTTTATTTGAATGCCAATTATATTCATTTTCTTTATTATTCTTTTTTATCATTATAAGTATTTAAGATTAAAAAGGTTGAGAAATTTAGCATTGCATGTGCCATCGAAGGCTTTTGTCCACTCCTATTCAATGGCATTCCCTTTCTGTCTTTATTTACAAAGATTAATCACAATCATATGTTAAGATCATATCATCTTTGTGCATATATTTCTACATATGATTTTTAAATATTATATATCATTGTATAGGTTTATAATTCTAAATAAATTGATATGGCTATATGTATATATATTTCTGCAATTTACTTTTCCATTTATATTGTTTTATACTACTCCAGTCTTAGGGGCATACCATAATTTTATCAATTCTCATGTGCATAACATTGTGTTAATGTACATTTAGGTTGTTTTGCATTTTCAATATTATGTAATATCTGAATTATTGTTAGGGATCTTATCTTGTACATATCTAAGTCATCCATGTATTAAAAAATCATGTATGTGACATTTTATCTGACATTCTAAATGTGTTTTTATTGTAGTGCTAGTTAAGCAATCTAACGGGCAAGATACCAAACTCTATTCCCTTTAATGTTTGATGACATATGTCATTGATTTGCCTCTAATCACAGATTTGTTTACTCTGTCATGGTCATGATATAAGAAGCTTAAGTAGTATTCTCAATTTTGTCTTTTCTAAACTATTGCTAATTATTAATATTTTTATTTTATTTCATTTAATATTTTCTATTATCATTTTTATTTTATTCTATCTTATTGCTATGACTGACTTTCTCTGTTTCTCAGAAGATAGATGTTATTACACCAAGCCAAAAGATTCCACAATTTTTCTTTGTTTTCTTAGTAGATTTTTTAGAAAGTTATTTTTCCTAGAATCTGCCAGAAGGCCTTCATTTTCCTGGTGTAATTATTCATATTCCTTATTTTAAACAAATACATTTACAATTTAAAACTTTTTTTACAAGTGCATATTCTTCTATTTGTTCTGCTACTTTTTCCCTTAGTTGCCCATCAATTCTCCCAATTCTCCACTATTTTTATCATAATCTTCCTATGTTAATCATGTAAGATCACAATAGTTTTAATAGCAAATTAACCTGCATGCTAATCTTTAGAAATGATGAAAAATTTAAATATCTATGGCTCTCCTTATAACATTACTCCAGAGCATTGCATGAGTCCCTCTTTCTATATTTCTCTTATAGAAGAACTTCAAACAGAAACAATTTCATTATAGAGGGTAACTTTATTTTTCTGATGAGTACATGACTAAGGTTTTCTGTAAAGAGGGTGACAATGGGAAATGAATGCATATTTTCCTTGTTTCCCAACATTTTTCTATTTAATGAGTAAAGAATGTGCATGTTAACAACATTTCTCATTATAATGTCAGTAGTTTTTAAGTTAATGATAAATTTTTAGCCATTCTGCTAACACATTGCCTGATAGTGTTGGTTTTCTTGCTGGTGAGAATTCACCATCTTTTGTTCTTCTGTATTATAATTATTTTATTATAAAATTGGGAAAAATTTTAATTGGGTCTATGGATTAAATGTCATTTTAGATTCATTTGCCACCATAAAATACATTTGTCATCAAATGAGATAATGTATTACTATATTAGTATGTATTGGACAAAAACATATTTATGAATAAATGATCTATAAATAAATGGAAGTCACTATTTTCAGAGCGTTGAATTGCTTTAAACTTGCAATTTCATTTATATGTCTTGGGAATACAAAAATTATTATTGTAACAAAATACAGGTAGGAGCTGAAGACAAGTGATCTGACTTGAAAAACTGCTGGGAAGAAATACATTAGCTGGAAAATTGCACAGAAGTAATAACATCAGGTGAGGATGTTACGTTTGAAAGGATACTGCCTGAAAACTATTGATTAGCCACTCCTGAAATTTTCCAATGACCATCATATTGGGCTTCCCAATGTGATTATCCAAGCCCACTGTTTTAATTCTGCTGTTGAAGAATTCCCATATCATGAAGAGAAATGATCATATCCTGTGTATACATTTATTTTCCTCTCTTTTCCTTATTTCTTCCCAATGATCTTATTTCCTCCTGCCAAGTATGGATTCCAGAAAGGACTTAATTTATGAGAAAAAACCCTGGATAATTATGAACATGACTTAAATTATATTTTACACATTGTGAAGAAAATTGCCTTGGCTGAAGAATCATTACATACAATGGTCTGCTGTGAAGATTATTTTCAGAAGAATGTGAAAAGCAGAGAGAAAGTCGGTGAGAGTGAGTGGACATTCATGGATATTTGTATCCCCTTTACTTTTTGTAAAATATTAAAGATGATAACAAGCACTATCATGTACTCTTCAAAAGTATATAGGAATATTTTAGGTTGTTTTTAGGGATAATAAGTTGCCCATGCTTTTAATATTTCATTTCTGTGATTGACAGCTAAGAAGCAAGGGAACTCTAAACTAAAATATATGATAATAATTAATATTTAGATAAGTAAAAAAGCATTAGATTATTCTCTATACATTATCCTTTTAGTAAATAGATTTTAAATTCTACCTACCCCAAAGAACTTAAATCGCTTTTTCAAATCAAAAACTGATTTCTTTACCATATTTATGTAGCTAACACAAGTACAGAGTTTTGTTTTGTGTTTGTTGATTTATTTTCAGGATACATATGAGTGCAGTATTAAAGAAGGAAAGGAGATAATAAAACCATTTTAGCACCCAAGTTCATCAACAAATAAGATACTCATTAGAAAAAATAACAGTTTTTCTTGTGCTAGACATTTATCAGCTAACTGAATTTAATTTTTTTGAAGTGTATTTTCCCACATGAATTTAATCACACACTTGAGCTGGATCACTAACATCAGATGAATTTTTCTGAATTTCAGCATATCAGGTATATATCTAGAAATCCATGGCTAGAAAACTTCATTCTGATACTAACAGAAAAGTATGGGGTATCTATATCCTAGAGAGCATTTCACATATTGTAATGGAAATACAGAATAAGTACAACTGGTATTTTATTGTGAAAACTTGTGACTAAATTTTTTGAGCATTCATTTTATTTGCATTATTGAACAATACAAATAAATTAAAAAAGTAACATTTAGTGATACTTTTAGCTTTGGAATGCAGAATTATACTTCTTAATCTCATTCGATTATCATAAAATTAGATGCACTTAATAAACCTGAGGTTGATTTTTCCATTTCAGATATGAGTAATAAACTGAACTATCCAATGAAAGAACAAAAATTCTAATAAAAATTTATTAATATCAAGTTTTGAAAATGATATAATACATTGCATCCAATCTTACCTTACTATTTAGGCTCCAGAAAAATCATCTCATTCTCGCAATTGGTAATAATATAAGATATTGCTGTTCATAATGATATAATAATATCAATGCTATTAATATGCATAGCAATGTTATTTGTATAGCAATTTTTTTTGCAAAAACACTTTACATATGTTTTTTCATTGAAAACACCTACTAGTATGTAAAGATATAAATTATTTTTCATCTCATTCTCCTTGTTATCATGGGATTTGTGATCCTGAACTTCTCTGAGTCCCTTGGGCTTGTAGATTATCACTTTCTTACAAGTTTGTTTCCCTTTTGTTACCTTCACTCTGCTGTATTTGTACTTTTGCTTTAACTAGATCTTTCTTTTTGGGATTTAAGCCTCTGTTTCACTTTTGCACCCCATGTTTAAAATTTAAGCTTCCTCAGAGTCCCTGTCCTCTCCATAGAAGTCAAACTTCTGGAATGGATCACACGGTTTGCTGCCCTCATTCCCTCATCTCACTTTCCCTTCTCAATCTTGATGATCTGAGTGTGTTTCCACATTGCTTCTCTTAACCTGCTATTAACCTTCTAAGCTGGACCAAAGGTAAGCCCTCCTTGGTCAATCTGATGAATATTTTTTCTTCCTAATTATTACGAGTTGAACTGTGTCCCCAAAATTCATAGGTTGAGGTCCTAACTTGCAGTACTTCACAGTGTGACCTTATCTGTGAATAGGGTCATTGCAGATGTAGCTAGTTCAGATGAGCTCATACCAGAGCAGGTTGGGGCCCTAATCCAACATGACTGGTATCATTATCAAAAGGGAAATTTGGACAGACACACATAGAAGGAGGGAGATGTAAAGAGACTGCCATCAGTAAGCCGAGGAGAAAGGGCTGGAACTGATCTTTCTCTCACAGACCTCAGAAGGAATCAACCCTGTTGACAACAACTTGACCTTGGACTTTGAATACCCACAACTGTGAAATGATAAGTTTCTATTGTTTAAGCCACACAATTTGTGATACTTTTTTACATCGATCCTAGTGAACAAATACACCAATTTTATCTAAATTTTGGCATGTTTATATCTAATGTGAACACCTCTTTCTTCGTAGAATTATGATTTCATTTGTCTTCCATGATCATTTTCTTCCCACTTTTTCCTTTGACAAATGCTATAACGTTAGTGTTTGTCAGGGTATTTCATCCATTCCTCTGACTTAAAACATATGTTCCAGGTGATAAAATATAAACCTCAAACTATATTTCCACTATCATCTGTCCATGAGTTATAAATCAATGCCGATAACTGCCCATTGAATATTCTTATGTAACACTTCTATAGGCACTTCACATTCCAAACTAAACTAATATCTTCTTTTTCTGGGTTCATTAGTCTTGGTTCCCTACTGCAATTGTTGCATCACCACCAAAACAGCTAACTATATGAACTCCCTGTGTACCTTCTTTACTCTGTCCCCTCTTTTCTATAGCCAATAAATCACCAAATTCTTACTTGTGCTTCTATTCATCACTGCTTCCAATGTGTTATGGAATGACACCATCATCACTTAGCTGAATAATGACTATACTTTCCCAACTGGTCTTTCTGTAATTGGATAGAATCCCTTCTAATTCATCCTCCTCACTGCAATCATAACATTTTAATTCCCTGGAGGGAAAACTTATTTTTTTGTTGTTTGGGATATTTAAAACATTTTTGTTTGTAAACAATTTTAAATTTACAGAAAAGATACAAAGAAAGTATAAAACTTCCCAAAGACCATTTCTGATTTTGTGATGTTTTCTCATGATTAAGTTCATGGTGTTAATTTTTGGCTGAAATATCTGTAAGTGATATTGTGCTCTTTCAGGGTAATGCATCCAGAGATACATCATGCTGTCAGTCTTTCTAGTCATCTTAATTTGGATCATTATCAAGACTTTGAGTAATTTAGTTCTTATTTACTTATTCAGTTTATTTCCTTGCTATTCCTCCATCGATGTATATACCTTAAATTTTTTTGAAAACACAATCTGTATTTCTCTTACTATTGTAAGCTATTTACTACTTTTGCTTTTATATATATATATATATATATATAATATATATAACAGATATATAGGTTTCTGGGTATGGATGTGACATATATTCTACCACGGTAGATGGTATTTCATTCTAATATGTTATGATTTCATCAAAAACCATAAGGGACATTTATAAGACTCACAGAATGTTTCTTCTCAGTTTACATAAAGCCATTCAATATACCAAATAGAGGAAAATGCATTAATAAAATAATATCATTGTCTTATGTGTGCTGATTATCTGTATTCTGGATTAAAATAATAAAATTGTAATGGGTAAAGTATCTTCCACTTGCCATTAAACAGTCTTTCACACACAGCTTTTCTTCCTTAATGTCTGGTGTGTGTTCAAGGAATGAATGCTTAATTTAATAACATAGTACTAAAATACAATTAAAGCTATAAATATGTAGGAAAAAATAGAAAAATATATCACCAGCCTAATAAAAATGAACCATTGGATTACATGCTATATTATCTGGGCCACTACCTTGCTCCATTAACAAAGATAATGGAGAGTTGCCTGCCAGTTTGCACTGTACAATATTAAGCATTACCTGTTCTTTCCTTTTTCTCCCCATATAGGTGGCTGTAATCTTTATTTGTTTTTATTTTGAGCTGCAACTGATTTATATTTTATTCAAAATTTTAATCCTTTATAAACATTAGAGAAGCACTTTTAAATGAAGATTGTGTAATTTTAATATATAAATAAATGATATTTAAAGAAAATATACCATTTCTTTATTTAGTTAAGCTTTCTGATTTCGATTACATATAAGAAAAGAAAAAAAGTATTTTTTTCCTAAGTGTAAAAGATTGGTAGCTATTTTTTCTGATGAAAATTGTACACAAAAATCAGGACAGACCAGCTTAATGCTTCCACTTCTTATCAGATGTTGAGATAGTTTGAGGTGCCGAGGGCACATTGAGAAAAAGCCAATATAGAGTTTGAAAAGCAATTTGAACTTGTTCGGAAGCCATAGCTTGCAATCTGAAGTGTTTTAGTAGATAACCATTTTATATTCTGTCTCGCTCATATCTTTCACTGTCAATAGTACTGAAAGTTTTGAAGTTTTTAGATAAGAAATTCCCTAGCCAGGTTCAGTTTCTCCATATTTAACAAGTAGCCTGTTGCATTCAGCATTTCTTCAGAATTTGCTACTCAAATGAAGTATCTCCTACTTAAGGGATAAATATACCTGAGAAAATAGTTATTTACTTCTTGTTGAGGAAGCTAAAATTTTAATGCACATTTTAATACTACACTGGCAACTCTACTTAATATTATCACACTTAAGAGTTGAAGAACTGGAGAGGAGATGATATGATTCTGATCTTTAGGTTCACAAAACAGAAAACAACAACAAAAATGTATTTATATCCTGATGAAACAATTATTTACTCAATATATTCATTGATATTTTTTATGAACGGAGAACACGTTAGAGTTATTAAAGCTATTTTCTAAAATGTCTTGCAGACAGGATTTAGATATACCTTCATAATTTTAACATTACCATGTGATAAATTATTCCCAGTACCCATTTAAAGTTGTATAGTAAATGTGAGTGGCATTTTTGTACTGTGGGAATATAGGAAGAAATTTTTTTTAAGTAATGCAATTTATTAGTGATCATTTCTTTCTTTCTCTCTCACTCTCTCTCTGTGTGTACACACACGTGTGTGTGTGTATGTGTGTTTTAATGTGGAAAAACAGGAATAGGCACTTTTCCACTCTTTTCTTAAGCATATGCAGAACACAGTCTATGGGTCCATGCTGTGGTAGGCAATGTAGAAGAGACACAATTGATCATAGATCAAAACACCCAGGAAATCTCATCAGCTACTTCTGCTTCTACTTTAATAGACTCCTAGTTAACAGACATCTGTTGCAGCTACCTACCAGCAAACAACCACCAGCCCGTGAAACTCCTGGCAAGTAGGAAGCGCAACGCCAGAACAGAACCACCAACTTCTGCTCTGAAATGAGTGGCCGTGACTCCGTCTGTGTTGCTGTTAATGATCGCTTAGACAACGAAGGACTTCCCTATTTTTGCTTCGTCCTTTGAGATTTTTGGATTTTATTGCTTATTGTTAAATATTTTATTCTATTGACTCAGTTTTTCTATGCCTTGGTCTCTCTTCCAATATTCTCAGGCTCTTGGCCAGGATTCCTGCAGTGCATTGTTTTGGTTCTTGAACCACAATATTTACTTCGCTTTCTCTTCTTTGTTCATATCTGTTACTACCACCCTCTCCTTTGGTTTATTTGACAACGTGAGTCTGGGTGCTGTGACCTCTGAGTGGATACTTCACCCTCTGATTTTTTTAATGTGAATTAATACTATTTGCCTATATAATCCGATGCTAACAGAATGTCAATATAAACAAACTGACCTGCCTCAAGCAGGTCTAATAAATATTAGAATTTACATAAGAGTAATACAAATACATCAGTTATATTGGCATATCACTCCAAATCAGTTTGGTAATTACAATATGTATGGATTATTTAATATTTATCTGTATCTGTCTTGTGTATCCAGCGAGGAAATGCAATCCTCACAAGAGGCCATAAATACCAAAGATGACAATCGTCAGGCCACAATATTTTATTTCACACCGTATAACATAGTATGAGTTTACTGTTGTGTGTTGTTCTTTGGCAAAGAAATATCAACTTGGCAGTATTTGATTCCCAAAAGGACTAAAAAGCATACTTTTTTAAGTTTAAATAATTCTAGATATTTTTAGTAAATTACTCAAGTAACACATGATTGTATTGTTTCTGAAAAACACGCAGCATATAGAGAAGAAGTATTTTGAATAAAATCACATGTTCCTCAGAGTTAAAAACTATAAATAGCTTGATAAGTTTCATTTAATTATTTTTCTATATAATTCTGGAATATTTATACTCATATATAGATATTTGGTTTGTATCTTTCATTTTGAATTATATTTTATTTATTCTGTAGTGATTTGTTTTGTCATTTGATAGGAAGTTTTTGGAAATATTTTTCTAATCATTTGTATACACATAGTTACATATAATTCTATTGATCTATTAATGTCAAAGTTTTAATGTTTCCCCTACTAATAACAAATAAGCATTTGTCTTAGGTAAGTTTTCTGACTTTTCAGTATTGGAAACACCTGTGATTGATAATAATACAAATGTGTAAAAGTATATAATATTTCCATGATATAGTTTTTTTTTTTTTTTTTTGCTAATCTGATCAGTGGGAATGGCATCTCCTGATTTGTTTAATTTGCATTTTTATAGTTATAGCTCTTATTTGAAATTTCTATGTATGTTTTTGCCATTTTACCAACAGATTATAATTCTTTCTTATAAATTATTGTTGGAATTCTTTTATATCTAAGTATAAATTATCTGTTATCTGTGATATAAATTTTTTTTCCTAGCATGACCTGGGTTTTTGGATGCGTTTCTGCAGAGGACTAGATTTGACTATCACCAAACTGAACTTTCTGACATACAGTTGTGGTGATCTCAGTCTACTGTAAAAAACTCAAACAAATTGTGTAGAACATGTTAAAAAAAAACATTAAAGGGAGAAATTTTCCATTAATGTAGCCTCTTATATGTATTCTGTTTCCTCATAGGAACTTTGCTTGAATGATGATTAGATTCTATTCTGTTTGTTCATGGTACAGATCTGCCCTGATATAAGAAATAAGCAGTCAAGATACTTGAGTCACCATGTGGAGGAACATTTTTTCTAAATAGCTGTCTGACTCTACAGAATTTGGATGAGTTAGGAGTATACCTCTGTTATATATAAGAACTAAAATTTGAAGTTAGATTATTATTAGAATATACCCCGGACTTTTTTTACTGTTAAACTTTTATTACTCAGCTATTCGGATTTTTCCCTCATAAATGGTTGTTAATTTAGATGAAACAAGATACTGCTGGCATCTATAAAGATGAAACACTTAATTGAGTAATGTAATAAATTATGCTATTATATTGTCTCAGGTACATTAAGTACATTAGGTGTTAATAAACCGATGCCTTGTAATTTCTTTTTTTTTCCTTCTTTTTATGTTCTCCTTGTAGAGATTTCTTATTAGGGCTCTGTAAGACTTATATGAAAAGTTGGACATCTTTTCACCTTTAATCTTTTACTCGCTTTCTATTGCTGTGTAACAAATAACCATGAAGTTAGTAACTTAAAATAACACAAATTTATTATTGCACAGTTTATATGGACCAGGAGTTTGCACACATGTTAATTGAGTCTTCTGCTCAGGGTTCCACTAGGCTGAAATCAGATGCCAGCCCTGGCATCTGTCAGGGCTGCGGTCTCATCTGAGGCTCTGCGTCCTCTTTCAAGATAACTCATTATTGGAAGAAATCAGCTCTTTGCAGCTGTAGAACTGAGGTACCCAACTGCTACAGGCCAACCACAGTTCCCTGTCACATGGACCCCTCTAAACTATGGCAGTTTGCTTCTCCAAGACCAGCAGAAAAGGATATGCTGTTGCTTCCAATCTCTCTAACATCTCTTGCCTTTTGATTAGGTTGGTTCACCCCAATTAACCACCCTTTGCTGAACTGAAAGTCAACTGTTCAGAGACTTCTGTTACATTTGTGAAGTTCCTTCACCTTTACCATATAACACAGCCATCTGTTAAATTCAGAGTCCCACCTACACTCAAGGGAGAGAATTGTACAGGGGATCTAGACCATGGGGTGGGATTTTGAGGCAATCTTAGAATTCTGTCTACCTCAATCTGAAAAATTATACACAGCTTTAAAATCAACTCTATAGCTATTTTTGTGTTTACTTTTTGTCAGTTTATGACTGTTGAAAATATCTATTCATCTTTCTAATTATTTTCCCTGAGAATTGATTTATTCATATTTACTCTTGGTACTATTTCACAAATTTCAACATTTTAACCATATTGTCTCAATAATTTCAATGCATTGTTATATATTTTTAAATATTTTGGGTAATCATTTAAAATTTAATTGTATGGCTTATTCCTCCTCCCTTTACCCTTGTTAACACTTGCCTTCTATTCATTGTACTGATCGTATAATCCTTGACTATCTAGGCTATAACAGAAATTCACTGCTTCAACCTCCTGTCAAACACTTGTGTGATGGGTTTGCTAGAGCTTCTGTGGGTAACTCTGCAGTTGTGGTTCCTTTGCAATTATACATTTTAATTCTGCTTGATATCGCCTTGAAGAAAATCCCAGCATACCGACATTCCTTTAGAGTTTCTCACTTTGCAGGTATATTTCAATCTTTAATCAAGAGCCAGTCATGTATTCTGATGGAGAATCTGGAATCTTCCCCTTCTACTTTGTGCATCTACCTCTTATGTGTCCTGCTTTACAAATTTTATTAGCTTCAGCATCCTCCTAAACTCAAGGAAGTAGGTGTCCCATTTGGGATGTATCTCTCTACTTCCAGCTCCAAAAGGCCTACTGGGAGAATGCCAGATCTACTTAGGAATGGCCCTGAGGTTTATCTCATGTAATTACTTTTGCCAAATGATATAGTCTAGTAAAGCTTGTTGTTCAATCCTTAAAAATAGTTTCCTCATATGTTTTATACAGTTTTAGAGTTGACTTTTTCAAGATTGCAAATCTGGTGCCAATTATCCTGTCATGGCTAGAAAAGGAATTCCCCACAATAATTTCATACTCAGAAAAAAAAGTTATTTTTAACAAAATAATTGATGAACCCTTAGAAGTTATATGAATTAAAATCATAATTAAATACATCATGGACTTTAGGATTCCTGAACCTTTGTCCAGAGATTGTGAAAAATTAATGATATTATAGAATCCCACAAGTTAGTGGACATCTATTAGAACAATAATTTCTGAAGAAGATAAGTCCTTGTGGTTCATCTTATTTGAAAATAAAAAGTGGGTACAAACTGGGTATCAAGTCATAGGGAGTAGGTTATTCTTTTGCTAGATTTTGTAGTCCTACATTAGCCACTAAGTAAGGAAAAAGCTAGGAGAGCAACTAGTAGGCTAGTGTTTAAGGTAAGAATCTGGTCTAGAGACTTGAGAAATGAATAAGGAGCCAAACCATCTGTAAAGAAAAGGAAGGTATGTTTCATTATGTGTTTCCTACACTACCCTGATCCCTAATGAAATTCTCTGGACAGATACAAAGCTTTTCTCTTCAACATATTTAAACTACATATATTCACAAGCTCTTGCTCTCATTTGTTTCACACTTTCCTTCTTGTTTAATTTTTAAACAATCCCTAGAGTCTGCTTGTCAGCTACTCTTTTCTTCCTTGCATTAGAAGTTCACCTACAGTGCTTTTGGTTTGTTTTCATCTAGCATTTCACCACCCCCTAATTTCATTTTTTGAGAAATATTCTGAAAATGATATATTAATGTCTACTGATATCTTCTATTGATCAAAAATCAAATCTTCAGAGGACACCCTGATAGCCAACAGGGTATATTTTTTCCATCATTTGGGGGTATATTATCTCGTTTCATCTATAATTCCATATGAGGAGTGGTGATGTTTCCTCTCCTACACAGAGGAAAATATATCAGGAATATATAAGACATAACATGCAGTTTACTTAATATATATTTTCTGACATATACATTTCCAAAGATTTTAGGAAGAGATAACTTTTTTTAGCAAAATTTACCATAAAAGCAAAATATGGGATAAAATAAACCATAATGTCCAGTGGAAATAGGGCTAGAGTGTTCAGAAATTCCAGAATCCTGATCCCACTAATTTCTCTTTCTAGTGTTCTCACAGAAGTTTGAGAAATACTAGTAGAATATATAAGATTCTTGTTCAAATTTAAAAAGTATGTATTATAATTTCAACTTAGCCCCCTCAAAAGTAGGGACTTTGTCGAGCTGAAGACCTCTGTGGCACTCGGTTTTCTCGTTAGTCAAATAAATTGGTCAGAATAAGAAGAATGTAAATGATTTCTAAGTTCTTCCCCAGCTATGACATTTTTCTAGGGACAGTCTATGTGTAATTGGTTACAAAAAATGTAAATGTTTAAGACTTTAAAGATTGATTAATTTTTGTAATCTGAAATGATATAATACCTAGAGGAAATATAGCTATAACTCAGTGTCAAGACACTTTTGAAACAATAAGTGAGATCATTCCCTATGCACTACAGAACAATTTAAAACAGTAGATAGAACCTCATGACACTCTATAATCATAAAAATGAATGATAGGATTGATAAAGATAGATGGCCAATGGCTATAATACATAATAACTAAATTCTTTCCTGTCAAAATTTCCAGTGTGAATTTCATAATGGCCTATTGCAAGAAAAGCATTTTAATCTTCATGTGATCTAGAACTTGACATCCATTTTAAGCTCCAGGTGTTTTCTTTTTCCCAAGTTCATTCTGCAGAGTGAAAATGATATCAAGAGAACCTGGACTTTATATCACTGTCACTATTAATATAACATCACTAATTATAAGTAACTGTGGGTATGAATAGAGTTTAAAAATACGATCTGGGAATAGCTAGAGGACACTCTTTAATAAAATCATTTCTAAACATCCTCCTAGAGAGCTGGAGAGCATATTTCACATTGGCAGATTTGAAGACCTCTAAATATTTTAATATGCCTACATATGTGTATATATATCATCTATCTACCAATATCTATCTATCTATCTAATCAATCATATATCTATCTATCTAATCACCTATACACCTGACATATCCACCAGGGAGAGCTGTGTTTTTTTTTAGTGTCAGTCATATCAACATAGTGATAATGAGTTTACCTAACTAGCTCGATAGCTAACCAATCCAGTCCCTAAGTTAATGGAATACACAGAAATTTTTAAGAGGAACAGAAAAAATCTTAGAAATTGCCATAAAAAAAGGCAGATGGAATAAATAGGATTCAGTAAGATAGGGAAATATGGGTCCAGGGAAATTGTGAATTCTGTTTCTGGCCAGGTAGAGGGGTGATGGAAGACTTACGAACACCTCAGATAACTTTAGATACCTTATCTAGTGCTTCCTCAGACTCAACTTGATATTTATTTTTAATTTACTTTCAAATAGACAAAGATTTTTATATTGGCAAAAAATGTTTCTTTCATTGTTTTTTTTTTCTCTATAGACTATCATCTTCCAGCTTTGTTCATTTATTCAAACATTCCACAAAGATATAGTGAGCACCATATAAGCCACATATTATTTTAGGTGCTGCTGACATAGCAATGAACAAAACTACAAACCTCCCTGCCCATGTTGAAATTTATACTCTGACACATTTCTAAGTGTTAGTGTTTAATTATGGCTGCTGAATGGGACAATTCTCTTAGGGAAACATATGCATCTCCTTTTATCTTCTGTACTTTATTCCTATTCATACTGCATTCAGTTCTGATGGACTCAATTCCTGTGTGCCATGAGAAACCAATGTCTACTTTGGATTATATTAATTTTCTTTGCTTGAGACATGCAAACTACTTTCATGTACATTGAAGACTCATCTGCAGTGTACTCGAACTTGTAACCTTTGTTGCTCTACAATCTGTAGTCTACTTTCTAAACTAAGGTTTTTGTGCCCTTTAATCTCTTGAAAGGCACTTTTCCTTCTGTCTGTTTTTGAATATGTCACAATACAATAGAACTGAATCATGCAATATTTAAACAGAAATATATAACTTTCTCATGACAAATGCCAAGAGGTTTATGATAAACATGTAGCTTCCTGGACTACTTGAAGTCATGTGACTTAACGGGTCTGCGATAGAACAAAATTTTCTCTCAACATTTCCAAACATTTTTTTCTTTGCCAAAATTTTGGTGCTTAAACCATAATTTGAAATGCATTTAATCAAAAAGAGTTCTCCTTCAGCATGTTCCTATTTGTGTCCCTGAGCTACTCACAAGATGTGGAGATTCTCCCCAGTATTCGAGTTATAAACCGTGCTGCAGCTGCAGGTTGTATAAATACACTGGAAGCACCCAGCTTTCTGGTGAGCAGGAAACTGTTGGCAGCAAAGAAATATCTGTTTGCCAGCACTTGCTCCTAAGTGTGTGGCTACCTCCGGATTTCTCGCCATATAGCCAGTTTCCAGTTGCTGCATAATCGTCAAGCACAATATAAGATCAAAACAAATATTTCCTTCTGTTGATATTTTTCAATTTTTCCACCCAGCAGGTAAACAAACATTCTTCAGTTTTCTCACAGTGGGCTTACTTCCAATTTTGGGGAACTGATTATAGAAATTTCTTTGAACCTACTACTTAATAGAAAGGGAAGATGTAGGTCTAGGTTACAGTGGTTACAACATTGCTGAAACCCCTCTGAGACTTCTCCTGGGAAGTAAACTGCACATGAACCCCTCCAGGTCATTCGGCCACTGGTAGTGTGTATACACATTGCTGTTCTACAGAGCTCCAGCACTGTCCTTGATCTTAGAACTTAAATCAAAGCATTACCCATGTGTTCAACTGATTGCTCAATGCTTGTATCCATTCCTCATAAAATAACACTCCAATGTAAAGCACATGAGTAATAGAAATGAAATGACTGTTCACAAATTCATATTCACAAGTCCACAAGCAGGGGCAAGATTTTATCCTTCTTTTTCATTTATATTGTACATAAGTGGTTCTAATATATAAAATGTTTTACCTATATTTACATATGACCTTAAATATTCTGATTTCTATATTTAGTATATGGACATTTTTAGTAATATACATGCTTCCTCTCCTAGATTGAAAGATTTTCAAAGGCATAGAATATGTCTTGGACATATTTGATACAAGAACCATCAAGAATAACACGTAGCAAAAAAAAAATAATAATATATAGCTTATAATGAGTGTTCAATAAATATTTCTTAGTGTCTTTGACAATTAGGAAGAGTTAGTAACCAGATATGCTTTATACATAGGGTAGCCTAAATACATTATTATTTATTCATGCATATGTATGTATTTATTGTAATCATTTCATATAACCATTGATATATTTTTCTGACAATTATTTTCTTCATTATGGTTTTGTATTCTATCACTCATAGTTAAGTTACTTCTACTATTTTTTTCTGGCTAATATTGTTAAGTCTCAAAACAGTCCTCAGAAAAATATACTCAATGTATCTAGCATTTTACATGCTTAGTATAAAGTGGAGCCTTCATTCACTCAAGGTGTTAATATTTTCTTTTCACATTGGAACATGTGGGTATAACAGCAATGGTGTGAGATGAAACTTAAAATGGCTATCTTAGTTTTATGTTTTGGAGTATCTGTTCTCAGCTTTCAATAACTACTGGGTGATCTGGTAATTGTGAAATATACATTATCATTTCATATATACTGCTCTGTTTATGGGAAAGAGAGAACTGACTTTTCATAAAAATTACAAAAAATGGTGAATATATTATCTTTAAAACTATTTAAAGCAAGTGTAAATTTCCTTTAACTACATCCCTACCTACAATCATAAATAACTACTGTAGCTCAGGAAATGGCCCTCGATTTTAGGTCTTCTTTTCCCATTCACTTTTTTTAAGATTTTACCCAGCCCTTTGCTTTAAATAACACCATGATGTGAATGATATCCAAATCTATGTTGTTAATTGTGAACACTTGTCATAACTACAAACTTCTAAAAATAACAGTATACTCATTGTCAATAATTACATGTATGATAAGCAGCTTAATCTTAAATTGACCAAAAACAAACAGCAGTTAACCCTTGAAGAATGTGGAGACTGGGGACACCAATCTCCCTCACAGTCAAAAATCCATGTATAATTTTTGATTCCCCAAATCTACTAGCTTGATAGTTGACTAGAAGTCTGACCCATAACACAAGCAATTAACACATATTGTGTGTATGTATTATATACTCTATTTTTATTAATACAATAAAGTATGCTAAAGAAAAGAAAATGTTATTAAAAATCATAAAGAAGAAAAATATATTTATTATTTATTAAGTGGAGTGAATCATCATAATGGCTTCAGCCTTGTTGTCTTCAAGCTGAGTAAGTACGCAGAGGAGGAAGAGGAAAGGGGAGGACAGTCTTGCATCTTAGTGATGGTGGTTCATCTGAGAGTTATTTTCCAATTGCTGAAAATCTTCAAAAAAATTCCCATATATTTATTGAAAAATATTTGCATATAAGTGGACCTAAACAATTCAAGCCTATGTTCTTCAAGTGTCAATTATACTCTTCTCTTAAAATCTACCTCCTCCCACATGCTTTTCCAACTTATTGATGAACATTTCATTTTGCATTGCTCAGTATAGAATATTATCATTTTCCTTGAATACTGTTTTTTTTTGCACCATAAATTCAACCTAACAGCAAATTCTATCTGCTCTATTTTCAAATACATCCAACGGTGACCTTTTTCCTCTTTCTGTTTTTAATATTTTGCTAAACCATTTAAGAGTTCATTATAGATACTGTGACACTTCACCCTAAAATATGTCAGCATGTATATCCTAAGAACAAGGGCATTCCTCCTATATAATCATAAAATAAATATCTCACACTGAAAAATTAATATTAATATAATGATATTATCTAATACACAGTACATATTCATATTTTTCTAAATTGTCCCAATAATATTCTTTTTTTGGTATTAACTGATCAATATTTTTATATATTTCATTTCTTTTTTTTGTTGTTTATTTATTTCAGCTTATCATGAGGGTACAAAAGTTCAGGTTACATATATTGTCCATGTCCCGCCCATCCCCCCCTGAGTCAGAGCTTCAAGCCTGTCCATTCCCCAGACAGTGCGCATCGCACTCATCATGTAGGTATACACCCATCCCCTCCCCCCACCCCCCACCTCAGTCCGAAACCCAATTAGCGTTATTCCCAAATGTGCACTTAGGTGGTGATCAGGGAAACCAATTTTCTGGTGAGTACATGTGGTGCTTATTTTTCCATTCTTGGGATACTTCACTTAATAGAATGGGTTCCAACTCTCTCCAGGAGAACAAATGGGATTCTATATCACCGTTATTTCTTATAGCTGAGTAATATTCCATGGTATACATATACCACATTTTACTAATCCACTCATGAATTGATGGGCATTTGGGTTGTTTACCATTCGATCCAGCAATCCCATTATTGGGCATCTACCCAAAAGAGCAAAAGCCATTCTATAAAAAAGACACCTGTACCGGAATGTTTATAGCAGCACAATTCACAATTGCAAAGATGTGGAAACAATAATATTCTTTGTTGTTTTTTGTTTTGTTATGTTTTCTAAATTCAGGATCCAAAAGAAAAAATCACACATTGCATTCAATTGTTTTGACTCATCCAATAATTTCTGAAATTTAGCCCTTCCACCTGTGGGGATAGGGCTATTGTTATTGTACTATTTTTATTTACATCAACTATTGACCATTAATCACCCACTCTAATGTTACTATTGACCATTAAGCAGCCACTCTAAAGTTACATTCACGATCATTTCCCACTTGTTTGCTGTATTATATTCCTAATTGAACTGAATATTTCCACCGTTCATTTCCTACAGCACAATCTCAAAATATGAGGCTCGGTATTTTAAGAAGAGTGATGTCAGTCATCTTATCAAAAAACTATTCTACACTTCATGTAATGTAAAATCAAAGTTCTTACAATTGCTCTCAAGCTCCAAAAGTCCTATTAAATCTTTTTTTGTCACTATACACACATACACACACACACACACACACACACGCATATATATATTCCTGATCTATAAATATATACCAGGAATATATATAAATATATATATGTGTGTATGTATGTATGCGTGTGCATATACACACATTGTCAGAGCTTGAGAGCAATTGTAAGAACTTGTACCTTATGTTACATCTAGAATCAGAAATATATATACATATATGCACACACAAACATATGGACATAAATATACATATATTTAGCATCAATGCCTACTTCTCTTTTGATTGTTTATGACAGCTACATTTTTCTTTTTGCTATTTCTTAAATAAATCAGGCGTACTTTTCATTAGTTTACTATAAAGGACATTTCTGTACAATTTTTTCTTGATAACACCCTCTTAGTGGTTTTCAAAACACAAGGTATAGTTTTGACTTGAATTTTTGTTACTCAGTTAAAACAAGCTTCATTTAAAACTTCACATATGCACCGGCTGTCGGGCAGGTGGGAGGAAGGAGGAGGGGAGGGTATATTCACAGCTAATGGGTGTGGTGCTCACTGTCTGGGGGATGGACATGCTTGTAGCTTTGACTAGGGTGGGGAAAAGGCAATATATGTAACCTAAACGTTTGTACCCCCATAATATTCTGAAATTTAAAAGATAAATAAATAAGTATGTACATTGAAAAAAAGAAAAGAAAGAAAACTTCAGTGTTGGCTGTTCTCTGTAGGCCAGGACTACCCATTGGAGATACTGTTTCAGAACTGGAATCCCTGAGAGACAGGCAATGATACAATCCTGAAATAATAGAGGCCACATGTTGATACTTAAACATGAAGAAAAAGACAGATATATCATTGCAAAAAAGTGGCAAACAGGAGGGTAGGCACAACCACCTACAGTGATGAGGATGGTTATTAAAGCATTATTCTGAGGGGCAAGGCAAATGGGCAACCAACAAGGATTTTGTTCAATCTATGCAAACAAAAGACATCAAAAATGAATAATCAGGAACCTGGGGAAGCCATTCTAATAAAATGTCACAACTCCTTGTCCACATGCTGAAGTTTAATCAGTGCTCAGAATCAGAACTACGTAAGTGAACAAAAGGCCAAATTTCCAGAGGAAGGACTCTGCAACACAATGACAAATATATCTGATAATAATTCTGCTAGTTTTTCTCCAAAGGATACTAAGCCATTTAATCCACTTAAGAACATAAGTCTTTCAATGACTGTTAGACATAGAGCCTAAATATTTGTTGATACTGGGGAACTTAAGTATTTTCACAGCATTTGTTAGAGTTGGAGTGAGGTTACAAATGAATCCAGTGCTAATTATATACATACTCACATGCACACAAACACTATATATATATATATATAGATAGATAGATAGATACATATAGATATAGGTATTATCAAGCCTGTTCATTGTAATTATATATTTATATGTGTATGTGTGTATATATCTACACATATCCCTAATATGCTTCTTTGTGTCCAAAGATAGTTTATATTCCCTTAGAATATAAAGAACTTAAATTTTAAATATATACATTTTAAATAAATATATTTTAATATTTTAGTAAAATTTTAGTTCTTTATCAGGTAATCAGTATGATCATTGTAGTTTTTCCCCTGAAATAAGATTATGAGATGGGACTTGGGTAAACTCTAAAATGTCTTTCAGAATGACAATAGTTCTGGTAACTTCTGTTTTGCACTGTTTCCTTTGAGCCAAAAGCATCCACTACAGAGGCTTAAGTGTATCTTGGTATTAATTAAAATTCTAGACTCTCTTCCACAAATAGCATAATAAAGAAGCCAATTAATCTTGGTCCACATATAGAAAATATACTCTGTAATGAGATTTAAAGTACTTAGAACAGTCAAGTTGTGTTAATTGAAGTCCTGCTTCATCCTTTTCCTGTTATATAACCTTAAGTAAATTATTTCACCACTGTAAGCTTTGATTTCTTTGCCTTTAAAATTGGCATAATAAAAAAGTGTATTTGTTTAACAGTATTATTAACTGTATTTATATAACAGAATTAGTGAGATCTAAATGAGATAATATATGAAAACAGACATTGAATTGTCTGGCATTTTATTAATGCCAAGAAAATGTTTGCTTTTATTTTTAAAATATAAAAAAAACCATTTTTTTTAGGCATGGATAAACTGAAGCTTCCATTTTCAGCATTGATTTTTCTCTTTCCTGACATTCAGGATCCTCTCCAACATTCTTTCTTTCTGAACATCTCTACTACAATGCAAGCTGGGAGGGATCCTGTATTTCCTTCCTGCTTGACAAAATGCTATTGGATTATTTGCAGACAGAGGCAGCTGATAAGGCTTAAGATATAGTTTCTCCTGGATTGATTTCATTTTGAGACCAGACAAGCTATTCCAGAAGGATTTATTTGGACAATTACCCAGCAGTTATATAATCCACGTGTGTGTGTGTGTGTGTGTGTGTGTGTTTGTGTGTGTATGTGTGTACACATAATATACATATTTGCTCATTCTCTGTCCAATGCTGTCCTAGAATTCACAAGTGAATAATTTGATGAAGCTTTATTATCTCTAAGAAGTTGCTTCATCCAAACACTCATGCAGTTTTTGTGGTTCCTAATTATATTAGTCAATTATTAATATCTATTTCCACCAAGTGTTTCTTCATAGACGAGAAAGAATCCATTTTGCTTTCTATTTCTTGTTCCATGCCCACGATATGTTTTGTTTACTTACTTTTTAACATTTTTCTGAATTGTAATATTATATTTTTTCACATCTCCTTCCTTTGACCATTATCTCCTAGAAGACAAAACCATAACTTAACCACATATTTTCCATAGCACAATAATTGCTCATAATAAGTGCTCTGTGAATGTTTAAATAACTGAATTCAGTCTGAAATATTTCATCCTCATACAACATTTCACCATATAGTCTACATTTACATACACTTTTCTTCCCTTTTTCTTTACTTTATTGTATAGAAAAATATCAGTATTTGCTAAAATTAACAAGGTGCACAAAGATTATCTTCTTTTCTGTTAGTACACAAATCGTATTATAAATTAAAAGCCAATTGGGTGTTTACCATCACACATTTCAAACCACATCGATGTTTATATTATAAATAGTTTGTTTTTTTAATTTCAGCATATTACAGGGGTACAAATGTTTAGGTTATATATATTGCCTTTGCCCTGCCCGAGTCAGAGCTTCAAGCGTGTCCCTCTCCCAGACAGTACGCACCATGCCTATTAGGTGTGTATATACCCATCCCTTTCTCCCCCTCCCACCTGCCTGACACCTGATGAATGTTACTACTATATGTGCACATAAGTGTTTCTCCGTTAATACCAATTTCATTGTGAGTATATGTGGTGCTTGTTTTTCCATTCTTGTGATACTTCACTTCGTAGAATGGGCTCCAGCTCTATCCAAGATAATACGAGAGGTATTAGATCACCATTGTTTTTTGTGGCTGAGTAGAACTCCATGGTATACATATGCCACATTTTATTAATCTACTCATGTATTGATGGGTACTTGAGTTGTTTCCACATCTTTGCAATTGCGAATTGTGTTACTATAAACATTAGTGCAAATGTCTTTTTTATAGAATGTCTTTTTTTTTCCTTTGGACAGATGCCCAGTAATGGGATTGCTGGATCAAATGGTATTTCTACTTGTTGCTCCAGTGAACTGATTAGTATAATTTCTTCTCACTGTTTGTGCTCTTCATAACAATGCATGAAGGTATCACATGTATGAGGATGGTAATATGTAGTATAACTTTTTAATATTATCTATTTTTTAAATATATCCTTACTGCCATATCTTCAAATTGGTATTGATACAAACATGAATATAGCTGTGGTGGACACTTGCTAAAGTAACCCCCAATAAATCAAACCCTTTTATAATTCCCTTACTTGAGTGTGAGTGAAACCTGGGACTTACCTTCTGACCAATAGAAAAGTAACATAGATATTGATATCTGAGAGTGGGATGCTGTTATAACAGATATCTAAAATATGAAAGTGCCTTTGGAATCAAGCAGTGGGGCAATACTAGAACAATTTGGAAACATATGATAGAGAAAGGTCAAATCACCAAGAACAGATTGTTAGTAGAAATTCATGTGTTAAAGCGCTGCCCATAAGAGCTTAGAAGGAAGTGAGGAACATGTTATTGGAAACTGGAGAAAGAGATATTCTTGTTACATATTGGCAAAGAACATTAACAAAAGCTTCTTCTGCACTGACAGGGAAAGAAGAACTTGTGAGTAATAAACTTAGTAATAAAGGTAAGGAGCTTTCCAAATAAAGTTTTGAAGGTGGGGCTTAATTATTTATTTCTGCTTATAGTAAAGTGCAAGAAGTGAGAAATAAATTGAGGAAAGAGCTGTTAAACAAGAAAGAACAAGGACTGGATAATCTTGAAAATTATCACCTAACCCAGAGAGCAAAAGACACTAGAATTAAGAGATTCACCACTGTCAGGAAAGCATGCTGTAAAGACTGAGGGTGAGACTGTATGACTGTCCAATCTTATGGTAAAACTTCCAAAAGATCAAAAGATTAGATTATTCAATTATATTTAATACAAATAGAGTTTCAAGAGTTTATGGGTGTGACTTACAGATCTTGTCAATCAAATCAGAGAGTCCTGGTAACTTAGGAGCATTTTCCCTCAGCCGTTCCAGTGGGAGGCCAATGTACAGAGAGAATTATCTCAGAAAGACCTGTGACCACAACTTTTTGTCTAATGAAGTAAATTCTAGTGAAGTCCAAGGAAGACTGGTAAACTTTCTTGAAAATGAGTTCAACAGAAATACTGCTACCTTGGACCAAAAGGGGCAGATAATATATACTATTAAAGGAAATTTTCCAGACCTCCAAAACTCCAATGATAAGAAGCTGGATGATAAAAGTAAAATGCAGGCAGACATGTACTAAATTTCATATGAGGGGAAGGATTAGTCAATGGATGGAATTCAATATGAAGAGAACATAGCTAAGAGCCAAGGATGATATTTCCAAGGACTGAAACCTAATCAAGAATTTCACCTAGAGTTAGCCCAGCTGTATTTCAAAACTGCCATGGACGAGTGACTCTTTCTTTACCTTCTTTGCCTTACTCTTTGACCTGGAGCGTCTATAGCTGGCATCCTATTCTTGTTCCATTATTGCATGTTGGGTGTATTTTTAGTAGATAATTTGCGTATTTAATTTCATAAGTCTGTAATGGAGAGGTATTGTTGTTCCTGAGCTGCACTTAACAAATTATAATCAACAGCCTCATCTGCACCTGAATCCAATCCATTTTAGATGCTAGAATTTTGAGTTTTCTACTGATGTCCAAACAGAATAAGACTTTTGGGGACTTTGGGATGAAGTGAATATATTTTGCATTTGCTTGTGAAACATTGGGAGCAGAGGGCAGAATGTGACTTAAGGTGAACGGAGATGACCCTTGCAGCTCATTGGCAGTCATCTTTGTTTAACCCTTCTCCTTGAGTACAGCCAGAATCTGTGTACAGTCAGAATTGCTTCTAATGAATAGAAAACTAATATAGTAAATTTCTTCTCATCATCATAATTCGCTGTCTGGCTCTCTAGATCTATTGTGATGAAGGGGAGGGACATTTCAAGTGGACAAAATGACATGTACTTTACTAAGTAATAGAAAAATGTATAGTCTATACAGGAAATTAAGTTAAGTCTAGCTAAACATTCGATTGCTTGAATGAACTGAGAAAGAGTGGATATAAAGTGAGTAAATAAGCAAAGATCAACATTGATATTGATTTTCATTCATGTTAAAGAATTCAATTTCACACTAAGAGGAGTAGAAGACTTATAAGCATGGATGTTAATCATCAGAGTTTTATTCTGGAACCATGCCATCTGATATCTTAGCTACTAGCCATATGTGGCTATATGCTTTCAAATTGATTGAAATTAAATAAAATTAAAATTATACCTTCAGTTGCACTAGCTACATTTGAAGTGCTCCATAGCAATATGTGGTTAATGGCTACCATATTGAACAGGGCAAATATAGAACATTTCTACCATCATAGAAATTCTGTTGAAAAGCATTGCTCTAAAAT
The DNA here is from genome assembly GCA_028533085.1 of Varecia variegata. NCBI lineage: Eukaryota > Metazoa > Chordata > Mammalia > Primates > Lemuridae > Varecia > Varecia variegata. The sequence goes on from CM052436.1 coordinate 16,052,235, forward strand.
GTGAACTCTAGCTGTGAGTTTGAAGAAATTGGAAGTAGGAAAAAAAGAAGCAAGTGAGATGAATGCAGGAAGTTGTTTAAACAATCCATTAGAGAGTGTGGTAACAAAAGTATGAATTGAAAGAATTAATATTAAAATGACCTTAATCACTTAATGTATATTTGGATGTTTAGAATGGAGAGTCTACAGCTACACCACCCTGAACGCGCCTGATCTCATCTGATCTCGGAAGCTAAGCAGGGTCGGGCCCGGTTAGTACTTGGATGGGAGAATGGAGGAGAAAGAGTAGTTTTAAAAAGTAACCCAACTTCTGATCAATACATTTAATATAAAATGATATTTGTCCATTCCTTAAGCTTTATTCATATTTAAGTAATAATATGCAAATCAAAACTCAAGTCTCTATGTTGGTACACTGCTGCCATTGCCCCCAAAATACTCCGCTGTATTCATCATTTTACTATCTAGAGAGTGAGACCTTCAGAGATTGATGTTTCTCTGACTTTGTAGTGCCTACTTATTCTAGCTTTACGAGAGGGCTCCACAAATGTATTTCTGAAAAGAGTGGATTAAAAAAAATTGAATCTTACCAAATTAGGATTATATGTAATAACACACATATTCATGTATTAGATATCCAGGGTTAAACTATGCATTTTCTCTTTTATAATTTTTTACCACTTTTTAAGATGCTAAATTAAAACCCTAAGCACCTAAATGATGAAAAAAATCTCTTTGAATTTTCTTTGATGTGCTATGTATCAAAGTTAGATTCTTATAATCTACTTTTAGCATAGGAGAGAATTGGAAAGAAAGATCCTTTAGGCAACATGTTTATTGATTTTAGTGAATGAGTAGAGGAACGATATCTTTTTAGCATTACTTGTTGAGAAACATCACTATCTGAAGAGTATAAAGGGGTCAATGCCTCTTACTGAATAGTTATCTAATGCCTAAAGAAATATAAGAGTCTGAAGTTTGAATATTTTATTCAAATGAAAAGATGGTAAGGAAAATGGAACATCTTTGCTACCATCATTATCATATTTGGAGCTTAATTGTGCCCAAAGGTATTTTTTCCCTATTCATTTTTTAAGAGAAGTGTGTCTCCACAAATACGTTTGCATAAGAATTTTTTATTTTTGTTGACTGCTGCTATCTTTGCCTTTCTGGGTGAAATTCTGTCCCCCAAAATATGCTCACTGCACACACACATATTGCCTGCTTGGAAAACTTTCCCGATATAAGAGTTTAAGGAGAATTGTTTTATCCAAGTTCTGAAGGAATTCTTATTATTGACACCTTATATAAACTACTTTAAAAATGGAAGTTAATAAATTATTAGACAAATTCTTATATGATCATTGAAATACTAGTGATAGTATTGAATCTATGAGGATATTTCAGAAGAAATAAAGCCCAGAGCATCACTGGAATTTGAGACACATTAGTGGATTTCAGATTATTCATGAAAGACTTTAAAAATCTGATTTTCTCTGGCAGACACAATTTGATTTCCCTGCACAGATTTCTCCCATGTTTGGTAACCAATACATTATGTCTTTATTACTCATAGAAACCATAAAGTTATTTTTTTAATATAGACACATGAAACCTAAATCTTTTGTTTCTGTGAATATTTTAACTATTTTTAAAGCACATTACTTTTTAGCATACCAGCTATACTTTTTCTTTTTTTCTCTAAAATGCACTTAAACCTAGGAGCCCTATTAAAATCTTAAACCTTGGGGATTTATTAAAGAACTGATAAACTATACCAAAATACATGGTATAGAGAAGTTATTTTTTAAAGGATGTACTGTAAATGCAATCCCAGTTCTTTTCATTTCAGAAAGTCCAATGATGATGATTAGAATTATTACTAGATAATCAAAGTGGAAACGTGATATAGATTTGCCACCTGTTAAAATCGGAGATCTCTCTTCATAATTTTTCCTCCATCAAATTCCTTAGTTCACATGCATGTAAGAGCAGCAGAGAAAAGCAGAGCTAACAACATCTATCCAAGATGCATAGTCAATATTTCTTTTCTTTTTCTTGCAAACCTTATTTTTTCTATCCTTGCCTTACCGTATTATACGACTGAATAAAATTATTGATTTGTTTTTATTTAAGACATCATATTTATCATGCCATCTCTTTAAAAATAAGGTAAAATCAACATTTTATATTTTTCTTAAAAATAAAAAAGTACAGGCCGGGCGCGGTGGCTCACGCCTGTAATCCTAGCACTCTGAGAGGCCGAGGCTGGTGGATCGCTCAAGATCAGGAGTTCGAGACCAGACTGAGCAAGAGCGAGACCCTGTCTCTACTAAAAATAGAAAAAAATTATCTGGCCAACTAAAATATATATAGAAAAAATTAGCCGGGCATGGTGGCGCATGCCTGTAGTCCGAGCTACTCGGTAGGCTGAGGCAGGAGGATCGCTTAAGCCAGGAGTTTGAGGTTGCTGTGAGCTAGGCTGATGCCACGGCACTCACTCTAGCCTGGGCAACAAAGCGAGACTCTGTCTCAAACAAACAACAACAACAACAAAAAAAGCAGAAAAAAAATTAAAAAAAAATAAAGAAGTGCAAAATTTTAATTTAATAAACTACAAAGTAAGTTTTGCGGTTAGGAATACAAGTTTTGAATCATGTTCTGCTGTATACTAACTACATATTCCCTAAAAATTCCCTTAATATGATATTAAGTAACTTTATAACTAGGGAATAATTAGGACATTTTCATTCATAACTCACAAGACTACTTTTACCATAAAATGCTGTTATTAAAATGTTTTACATAATGCAAAAATTGCAATTATATTAGAAATTATTTTTCTTCTAAAGGTTAGTGAAGAAGTTTCCTTACCTCTACTTTAATACCAGATTAAGTTAAAAAGTAATTTTCTCCAGAATCACATTCACAAAATTCCATTGTAAACTGAGAAAGGAGTGAATTTCTATCCCAGGATTAGATTTGTGGAGTAATTTTGTACATACGTGAGATGTAAAGATTATAGAGGTGAAAGAGTTGCCCACATTTACTCTTCTCTTTTAACTCAAGTATGGCAGAAATCTAAGATCCAGTCTTGGGAAATTTTGTAAGTGAATTATTTATTTCTCTTTCATTTTCGCTTTTCTTTTCCCCTCTGTCCACTCACGTCCTTATATTCCTCTGTTTTCATGGGCCCGCTCTCTCTGTGATGCTTCACATGGAATGTCTTCTCCTCTACTATAAAACATTTTCATTCCTTTTACCTACATGCCTTATACCCTAAAACCACACCCTTCCTGACTTACCCTACTTTGCTATAGGGTATGCTAAATCATTGAAACAAATCTGATATGGAGAGTTTTGTATATATATATATTAAAATGACTACAGATACTAAATTATTTTTGATATTGAAAAAATAAAAAAAAACATAGCATATTCAGAGTGAATATGGTCAAATGAATTAATATTCCCATTAAAACTTTCTAACTCATATCACACATACCAAATATAAAAATGGTGTGAGACTGCAGAAAAGAAAACCAGTATTAATTGCATAAAATTTATCCATCATATCACTAATCACTAATAATTATTGAAAATCAATGTTCCATCACTTCATTGCTTCACTTTGAAACACAGTGTTACTGTAGATTATGTAAATGGCATTTCACTTGGACATCACATTAGCAGTATTGATAGGCATCATATTAACAAATTTGAAGATTTTAAGCATTCAATAAATGTTAGATTTTATTTGCTCTGGCTATAATCATATGCCCAGCAATATTTTTTTTAAGCACTAAGGATGAAACAATGAGTATAACAAACATCATATTTCCCAGCAGAAAATTTAGGGTTTAGTAAGATATACGGACTACTTAACAGATAATTGCAATGCAGAGAACTGTGATTGTTTATATACCCAGTGTCCTAGGCACACATAGTCTTCCTAGTGGAAATGACAAATTACCTAACACTAATACAAATGAAGAGTTAGTACAAGTTTACAATCTTTTATTCAAAAATGATGTCTGCACTAGAATGTTTATAGCAGCACAATTCACAATTGCAAAGATGTGGAAACAACCCGAGTGCCCATCAATACACAAGTGCATTAGTAGAATGTGATACATGTGCACCATGAAGTACTACTCAGTCACAAAAAACAATGGTGATATAAGACCTCTTGTATTATCCTCAATAGAATTGGAGCCCATTCGTCCAAGTGAAGTATCACAAGAATGGAAAGATAAGCACATGTATTCATTATCAAATTGGTATTAATTGATCAACACTTAAGTGCACATGTAGTAATAACATTCATCAGGTGTCAGACTGGTGGGGAGTGGAGGAGGAGAGGGTGGGTTTAGTCATACCTAATGGGTGCAGTATGCACTGTCTGGATACTCTTTTTTTTTTTTTGAGACAGAGTCTCACTCTGTTGCCCGGGCTAGAGTGCCGTGGCATCAGCCTAGCTCACAGCAACCTCAAACTTCTGAGCTCAAGCAATCCTTCTGCCTCAGCCTCCCGAGTAGCTGGGACTACAGGAATGCACCACCATGCCCGGCTAATTTTTCTGTATATATTTTTAGCTTTCCATATAATTTCTTTCTATTTTTCGTAGAGACGGGGTCTTGCTCTTGCTCAGGCTGGTCTCGAAAACCTGAGCTCAAACAATCCACCCGCCTTGGCCTCCCAGAGTGCTAGGATTACAGGCGTGAGCCACCTTGCCCAGCCATGGGGGATGGACACTCTTGAATCTCTGACTTGGGTGGGGCAATGGCAATATATGTAACCTGAACATTTGTACCCCCGTAATATGCTGAAATTAAAAAAATCATTAAAAAATAGTTTTTGCAAAAGATGTGACAAAATTTAGATGTTTTTAAGTTTTAGAAATATCATGTAATCCATATCACATTTCTCCTAAGCACATTTGCTGTATTATTCATTCTATTGCTGATATTTGCAGAAATTAAGGCCTTACAACCACATCTACTTCATTATTCTAATTCTCACTTTTACAGATATACCAATAAATCCTTTCTTTCAATCAAGCTTCATTAACATTCATCTAAGACCCCCAGGCCATTTTTATTAATGGCATATATCTATTATTCACATTCTTTTTTGGTCTTCTCTATTTCATGATGTTCTTTCCATTCATGTTAGTTATGCCAAAGCCTATGCTATTTTCTAAGGACAAACTTATAAACAAGCATATTTTGTGGCATTATCATAATGTATTGTCATTGTGTTTTATATGTATCCACTGCAATCCCAATCATACCCTAGAAGGGTTCTGTCAGTATTGACAAGCTGATACTATAATTTATATGAAGACACAAAGAGCAAATAGCCAAGGCAATCTCTTAGAACAGTTTATAGGACTTAAATTACTCGATGTTGAGACCTATATTAAAGCTATACTAATTAATACAATGTTACATTGGCACAATAATAGATAGATCATCCAATAGGAAACAGTCTAGAAATAGTTTACACATTAATCATTTCCAGACATTGGAGACACTGCCAAGCAATGGGAAAAGATAATCTTTTCAACAAATTTTTGTTGGGTCGATAGATCCAACATATTTACATGGTAAAATGAATAATTTTAACCTCTAACTCAGAGCATGCACAAAATCAATTTCAGATAGATTTTGGCATAAATATGAAAAACAAACCAATAATGTATTTAGAAATATATATGGGGAAATATGTTTATGTATCTGATATAAGTAAATATTTTAAAATTAAACATAAAAGTGCTAACTTTAAGGAGAAATTGAAAAATAGAATTTTATTTAAATGAAAAATATTTTTAATAAAAATATACCATAAATAGGATAAAAGACAACCAACAGGGTGGGAGAAAATATTTTTCTTGCATCTAGACTTGCATCTAGAACATATAAAGCAATTGGTAAAAGACAGAAAGCTCAAAAATGAACCAATTTCTTTAAGAGGCAGTTTACAAGAGAGAGACTACCTGAATTGCTCATAAATATAATAATGTGTTCAATTCTGTTAGTCATAAAAGAAATGAAAATTAGATATTTATATACAAGAACTAAATATTTATAAGAATAGTTAAAAATATCATATATAGTAATTTAAAAATATGGGAAATACCAGATATTGCTTAGAATATAGACCATCTTGAACCCATACTCATCATTTGTGAAATTACAAATTGCTACTATTATATACGTACTTTATAAAATACGTTGTTTATATCTACTAAAGCTGCCCATATCTATACTTCTGACAAAGGAATTCAACTCTTAACTTTTAAACAAATGAAATATATGCATACATTCACCAAAAATATACATAAGAATGTTTATACATCACCACATTCATAATAAAATAAAGTTGTAAATAACCCATTAACAGTAGAAATGGATAAATACATACTGTGGTGCAGTCAAGCATAAGGGAACTATACAGTAAAGACAATTAAATTTTACTAATTCGAAAATATAAATGAATCTCCCAAAATAAAAGTGAGCAAAAAAATTACAAGGAAAATAGAATGAGATATTCATAGAATCACATCGTTTTTTATTTTGAACATTTTTATTTAACTTGATCATGATAAGACTCCAACTATTCTGTCTAAGAAAGATAACCTTTCTAGAATAACTCGGGATGGCTAGGAATGAATGATATGGACATTCATGCTAGGTCAGGTGACACAGATTATTTATTGGAACATTCTGTTACACAATTCATGCAGCAAATGAAAAAGGTATTTCTGTAATTTACTTTAATTTATTTGTAAACATTAAAATATCATCTATTTTTATTTTTTAATGAAAATATAACAAACTGATTTACTTAGGTACCATTTTGCTTTAAAAATCTCATTCAAATGTTTGTATAACAAAATTATTATGGTATAAATATCCAACTCAATGATACCATTAATTTTTATTTTAGCAACCTGGGAAAGTTTCTTTGACAGGAAACATTAGTAGACTTCTAGTTTCTCTATGCCACAATCTCTTTGAAGTGATCGAAACTTTTATTTCTATGATTTCATTGTTTCTAGTTCCTGTCAAAACTTCACAGTGAACTGAATACCAAGAAAGACAATTGTTTCTATTACTTAATACTGAACTTTTATTTTGTTCCATTTTTCAGAGGAGAGAGAAAGAGAGATTGATTTGTGAAAAATTTTAAATTCCATGGTGTATTTTAACATTTTCAGCAATCATAAGGGATTTAGTTTTTATCAATCACATTATTCACATTATTTTTAAATACTAGGCAAGAACAATTTTTTATGACAAAATAGGAATTTTAACTATTTAATATATCATATAGTCTGTGTTTAATTTAATTTATATCCTTTATTCTGGTGCAAACTTAAGTGTCTGCTAAATATTTTTGAAGTAATGATTTTATTTAGATTAACATTGTTGTTTATAAGTTTGAAACGTAGTTCTATATAATTATGGTACACAATATTAGTTTTATATTTCCCATAGAGGAAATATGTATGAGAGTTAACACCTTCTAGAAAAGCTTTGAAAATTTGGGGGGTTGTGTATAATTTTCCACAGTAATAAAATAAAGTAATAATGAGTTAGTATGATCTACATCAAATGTATCTAAAACTAGAATAAGAACCACCACTGAGGAGGAGATTTATGTCTGGAATTATAGCTGAGGTGGTCTATACATCTGTTCTCCAATAAAATAACCTTAAATGGTAAAAAGTATTCTTAAACATTAAAGTATCTGAAAATTGTTCAAAGGACAAACTCCAATTGGTGAAACATTTATTTAAGAGTATCTGTGAAATCTCCTTAAGATCAAGGAAAGTCTATAAAATTTGAGCCATAACCCACTTTCTTCATTGTGAAAAGAGGTTCATTCTAGGCACATGGGACTAAAAAGGCAGGATTCTGCCTCTCCCAAGCTCGCAGTTCAGTGCTGTGGTATCTTCCCAGGATGGTTGAGTTATTGGCCTTTCTCATCTCCCCCGGCTATATATTGCAGAGGCTAATTTCCAGGCAAGTGTGGTCAACAGTCCAGGGTTTCATTCTTCCATGCAGCCCCCATGCATAGGAAAAAAGCTCTCTACAAGGTGCTATAGGAAGGAAATATTAAAACTTCAACTGCTCTTGCTTCAGCTCACTTATAGAGTGGTGTTTCTTGCTGGAAGGGTCAAGCTGAGAAGACCAAGGTTTACCACACCTGCCCAGGACTCTGCTTATAAGGTAGAATGTCACTATGAGAGAAGCAGCTAACTTGGAGAGGCAGACCATAAGAGAAAATCAGTTCTAAAGTGCTCCTTAAAAGAACTGGCTTTATTTATAGCGCAGTGTGGGCCTTTATAAATAGCCCACTTTATATGTAGCATATATACTGATTTTATATATAGTATAGTTCAAGTCTGAGGGTGCTCTTGAAAACAATGGGAAGTTTAATGGTAATCAACTTAAAGGAGGCTGCTAGCTCCAGAAAAGCAACAAGTAAACTGCAGACCAGTCAGATTACCAGAGAATGCTATGAAAAGAGGACATTATGGAAAAAAAAATAGAGCAGCAATCATGCAACAATGAGTGGAACCTCACTGCTGGCTGTGATGCCAATGGACACAGCTTTAGAGAAGGAAAGAGATGCTCAAAGAAAGACCTTTTATAACCACTGTCATCCTAGAATGACTACTCACAGGTTTAAATGTGAATTTTCTGATGGGTGAAGCAGGGCCTCACAAAGTAGAGGAAATAGAATTTAATAAGCAATCTAGGCAACTCATTAAATGAATACATGAACAAACAACAATAACAAAAACAAGCATAATAGGAGGGAAAAGTTAATATACAGAGTTCCTACAATATGTTAAATAAAATGTCCAGTTTTGAAAAGAAATTAGGGTATACATGGAAACCAGAAAGTGTGAGCCACACATGGGGGAAAATAGGGGGCAATAGAACTGTGAGAGGGCCCAGATTTCAGACTTAAGAAATATTTCTAAATAATCATTAAAAATATGTTGAAGGAATGGAGAAACACCGCATTCAAATTGGACTTTAGGCCAGATGGACCCAACAGACATATAAAGAATATTCTATGCAACATCTGAAGAATATATATTTTTCTCATCAGCACATGTAACATTCTCCAAGATAGATCATATGTTAGGCTGCAAGCAAGTCTGAATGAATTTAAAACATTGAAATCATATCAAGTATTTTCTCAAAGTAGAGCAGAATAAAACTAGAAACAAAACCAGGAGGGATTCTTGAAAATTTCCAAATACATGGAAATTAAGCAACATGCCCTGAATGACCTTTGGATCAACGATGAAATTAACACAGAAATTGAAGGTTTTTTGAAATGAATGAAAACACAACATACAAAATTTTGGGGATACAGCAAAAGCAGTGATAAAAGACAAGTTTATATAGTTTATTGCCTATATTAAAAAAATAGAAAGATCACATATAACAACCTCACATTGTACCTCAAGGAACTAGGAAAACAAGAACAAACCAAATGCTAAGCCAGTAGAAGAAAAATAACAAAGCTCAAAGTAGAACTAAATGAAATTGAGGCCAAAAATTTAAATAAATAAATAAATAAATAAATAAATAAAAGGATCAACGAAACAATTTTATGTATTTGGAAAAATAAATAAATTTATAAACTACTAGCTAGACTAACCAAGAAAAGAAGAAAGAAGATATAAACAAACATAAGCAGAAGTGAAAAAAGAGATATTACAACTGATACAACAGATACAAAAATTATCAGAGACTGTTATAAACAACTATAAGCTCAAGACCTAGAAAGCCTAGAGAAAATGGATAAATCCCTACATACATGCACCATTCCAAGATTGAATCAGGAAAAAATAGAAATCCTGAAAAGACCAATAAAAAGTAGGGATATTAAATCAGTAATTCCCCATCCCTCCAAAAATGTGAAAGACCGTATGCATTCACAGCCAAAATCTACCAAATGTATAAAGAGGTATCACTCCTCCTGAAACTGTTCCAAAAATATCAAGGACAACGGAATTTTCCTAATTTATTCTCCAAAGTCAGTATCTTACAGATATCAAAACCAGACATGAATTCAACAATAACAAAAAAAGAAAACTACAAAACAATAACCTGATCAAAAATAGATGGAAAAATCCTCAACAAAATACAAGCAAACCAAATCCAGCAGCACATCAAAAAGATAATAGCACCATGATCAAGTGGGTGTTATTCCAGGGATGAAAGGATGGTTCAACATATGCAAATCAATAAATGTGATTCATTGCATAAATAGAATGAAGGACAACAAACATATGATAATCTCAGTAGACACAAAAGGAGCATTTGATAAAATTCAGCATCCTTTCATGATGATAACCCTCAATAAACTAGGCACAAAAGGAACATCCCTCAAAATAATAAAGGCTATATATGACAAATTCACAACCAATATTATATTAAATGGGGAATGGTAGAAAGCATTCCAAGAACTGGAACAAGACATGGATGCCCTCTGTCACCTCTCCTATTCAACATAGTACTGGAAGGTCTAGCCAGAGCAAACAGGCAAGAGAAAGAGAAATAAAAGGCATCTAAACTGGAAAAGAAAAGTGAAATTATCTCTGTTTAAACACAATATGATCTTATATCTAAAAACCCCTAAAGACTCCACCCAAAACTCTCACATTTGATTAATGAATGTAGTAAAGTTTCAGGATAAAAAAAATCAAGGTACCAAAATCACTAGCATTTTTATATATCAATAATGATAAAGCTGAAAACAAAATCAATAAGGAAATCCCATTTAAAATAGCTACAAAAAATAAATTAGCTACGATTATATTTAACCAAGGAGGTGAAATCTCTCTATAAGAAAAAACTAAAGAACACTGATGAAAGAAATCCTAGACGAAACAAACAAATGGAGAAACATTCCATGCCCATAGATTGGAAGAATATTATTAAAATGACCTTACTGCCCAAAGCAATCTACAGATTCAACACAATTTCTATCAAAATATCAATGGAAGTCTCCACAGAATTAGAAAAAACAATCCTAAAATTCATATGGAACAACAACAACAAAAAAATTAGATTGAATAGCCAAAGCAATACTAAGCAAAAAAAAAAAAAAAAACAAAACAAAACCGGAGACATCACACAATCTGACTTCAATTTATACTACAAGGCTATAGTGACCAAAACAGCATGGTAAAGGTATAAAAAATAAAAACACATAGATCAATGGAACAGAATTAAAAAATCCAGAAATAAAATCATGTATCTATAGTCAACTGATCTGTGACAAAGGTAATGCAAACAACACTAGGGAAAGCACACCCTATTCAATAAATACTGCTCAGAAAATTGGATAGCCACATGCAGAAGAACAAAAGTGAATCCATATCTCTCATCATAAAAAAAGTTAACTCAATATGGATTAAAGACCTAAATGTAAGACATGGATCAACCAAAATTCTAAAAGAAAACACAGGAAAAATTCTTCTGTATGTCAGTCTCGGCAAAGAATTCATGACTAAGATCTCAAAAGCACAAGCAACAAAAACAAAAATATAAAAATGGGACTTTTTGTTTACAGTTAAATACACAATTGGGACTTAAACTGTAAATCTTCTGCACAGCAAAGGAAATAATCAACAGAATGAACAGATACCTGCAGATTAAGTGAAAATATTTTCAAATTATGCATCCAACAGCAAACTAATATCCATATTTACAAGGAACTCAAACAACTCAATGACAACAAAAACAAAAAAAAAGTCCATTAATAAGGGGGCAAAGGACATGAATAGTTTTCAGAATAACAGACACAAATGGCCAAAAAGCATACAAAAATATACTCAATAACAATACATGCTGGCGTGGATGCGGAGAGACAGGAACGCTCATACACTGTTGGTGGGACTGTAAACTAGTACAAGCCCTGTGGAAAGCAATATGGAGATTCCTTAAACAGATTCAAGTAGACCTTCCATTCCATCCAGCAATCCCATTATTGGGCATCTACCCAGAAGAACAAAAGTCATTCCATGATAAAGATACTTGCACTCGAATGTTTATAGCAGAACAATTCACAATTGCTAAGATGTGGAAACAACCCAAATGTCCATTAATCCATGAATGGATTAGTAAAATGTGGTATCTGTATACCATGGAGTATTACTCAGCTATAAGAAATAACGATGATACGACATCTCTTTGGTTCTCCTGGAGAGAGTTGGAACCCATTCTATTAAGTGAAGTATCCCAAGAATGGAAAAATAAGCACCACATGTACTCACCAGAAAATTGTTTTCCCTGATCAACACCTGGGTGCACATTTGGGAATGATACCAATTGGGTGTCGGACAGAGGTGGGGGGAGGGGATGGGTGTATATCTACATGATGAGAGCGAAGCGAACTGTCAGTGG
>CM052436.1:16071116-16104082 GCA_028533085.1 Varecia variegata
CAGATGTGGGGGGGGGCGGGGGGGATGGGTGTATACCTTCATAATGAGTGTGATGTGCACTGTCTGGGGAATGGACACACTTGAAGCTCTGAATTAGGGGGGGTGGGGGCATGGGCAATATACATAACCTAAACTTTTGTACCCCCAAAATATGCTGAAATAAGAAAAGAAAAGAAAATGTTGGTTGCTTCCAAGTTTTGACAATTATGGTTAAGACTGCTATAAATATTTGTGTGCAGGTTTTTGTAAAAACATGTTTTCAAATCATCTGAGTACACACCAGAGTATAATTAGTTTACCATACCAAAAAGTGTGTTTAATTTTGTGAGAAACTGCCAAATTGTCTTCTAAAGTGGATGTAGCATTTTGCATTCCCAGCAGCAATGACTGAGAGTTCCTAATCCTCCACATTCTTGCTAACATTTGGCATTGTCAGTGTTTGGGATTTTAGCCATTCTGATATGTATGTTATGCTATCTCATTGTTGTTTTAATTTACAATTCCCTAATGATATAAGGTGTCGAGCATCTATTCATTAGCTCATTTACAATCTGTATGTTGTCTTTGGTGAGGTGTCTGTTTAGATTTTTTGTTCATTTTTTGGTTGGATATTTATTTTCTTACTGTTGCCTTTTAGCAGTTCTGTATATATTTTGAAAACCAGTACCTTATCGGATATGTGTCTTGCATATATTTTCTCCTATCCCTTGACTTATAAAGCCCATGGACCTCTATTGAAAGGACCATCTTTATAAGTTTACTTTTGCCAAATTTTGACTATACTATTGCATGAGGACCTAAAGGACACTGCGTTCTGTCATTACTATGACTAAGATAATCTGTCTTCTTTTCACCCTCTTTCTACATAACAACATCATTTGAGTTCCAAGACATACAGGCTGCAAATAAATCTTGAGACCAACCTCCCTATCTCCACTCACTCAACAAGGACTTTGATCTTTATGGCAGGATTTTCCTAGCATATTTAATGTACAGAATATTCCTGCTAAACCTGACCCTGACTATTATGAAAAATCTTCACATTTGAAAGCAAATAACTTGTTCTCAGTCAGTGTAATGGACTGAGTTGCTTACTCCATGATAAATTTTAACTTAAATTACCCTAATTGACCATGTTTGCTCAAGAAGAAATTCCAATACATATACAAAGTATTCTTCCAACTCCAGCCAAGTATTATAAGAGGCCCAAAGGAACATTGCTCATGCACTCATAAATACAGACTTTCACATCTGCTGCAGCAAACAAAGGAAGGAATTCTATGAGTGGCTTTTGCAGCACTGTTGGACAAGGCTCTACCTCTCTGCACTTCACAGCTTTGGCCAGACATTGTTTATCCCCTGCAGTGGATGCCACTAATTAAGAACTTATTTCTAGGTTCATCTGACAATATTTTTACTTATTTTATGATAAATTCTAACCAAGAAAATCTATATTATCTCCACACTAGAATGTATTTCTATCAGGTTTAAATACTAGCTTAAATTCCTCAGAATTTCAGCAACGGGCTCAACTTCTTAACTTCCATGAACAAAGAGTTGTCATGTGCATTATCTCCAGACTGCCAAGTATATCCATGCAGGTGTTAACTTTTATGACTAGACAGAGAAGAAAATTATGTCAAGCTGTGAATTACATGAATAGTTTTCCCAGCTGTAGAGAATCTGAAAGATGACAGAGTGAAATGGACATTGCTTGCCATTATTGGCTTTAAGGATGAAGGAAGGGGTCATCGACCAAGGAAGATGGGTGGTCTTTAGGAGCTGTAAAAGACAAGGAAAGAGATTATCCCCTGTAGCCTCCAGAAAAGATTACAGCCCTACCAATGCCTTAATTTTAGTTCAGTGAGACCTGCATCATATTTCTAACTAACACAACTATAGGATAAAAATATTTTGTTCTTTAAGTCTTTGAGTTTGTAACAATTTGCTATGGCAACAATAGAAAACAAATATAATACTTGAATTAATTCCCAGCATAGCAGAAACAGAAATGAACCAAAGCCATTTTGACTTCATAATCTACTCAGAAACAATTATTCATCATGGATTATAAGTCTGGTGATGAAGTGAAAGTCAGCGATGACCATATTACTTTTCACACTCTGAAGGAACTCAGTAGGTAAAATGCAAACCATAGGTCCTGGTACTTAAAAGGTACGCAACAACTAATATTTATATTATTATTAGAATTACATAGTGCTTTCCTTGTAATCTCTCTCTTCTTGCTTTTACTTGCAATACACATTCATTTATTTATTTTTAAAAATTCTTTTATACAGCAAGTATTAATTAGATTTATATTATGGGCCAGGCATTATCCTATGTGCTCAAACTACAAGATTATAATAAACAATCTTATACTCTGAAAGTACATATTGTAGAAGGGGCTAATGACAAGTACAAAACCACATACATGCATAAGATTGGGTGCTGTAGGGTCCTTTTTTCATGCTGTGTGTATTTCTCTTATCTATCATTATGCTATATTTTTTTGATAAATTTAATATAGGTTTTATCCCACATGCTGCACATTATTTGGTTAAAATTTTATAAATAGAAAAATATGATTAAGAAAAAAAATTATTGTCTTTTAGGCAATCAGATGACTGCAGATTTGTTTTTCTCAAGAAACCTAGCCCTGAATAATCTGTGAGAATGGAGATGATGGGATAAAATTTGCTAGGAATTAAAGAGATTATAAAATGAGTGCTCCAAGACCTAGTGGCTGTATCACATGTCATATTTTTTAGAAAATATTTAAGCAGTCCAGAAGTACAATACCTCATATCATATCACTGGTGATCATTTCCAACAGCCAGAGAGCAGCTTCTTTTACTTTTGCAATGTTCTGATGGTGTTCAACTCTTATGTTACATCACTATTAATGTGTATCAGGAAACCTATCATGAGCTTATTCTAAATACGAATTTTATATTTAAATGTGCTTTTGCTTCTAAAATAGCTATTTTATATCTTTCCCTCACTTCTCAAATCCCATATTCCCTTTTCCCAGCTTATATTTCACACTGCCATCTGATCACAAGGCCACGTAATGTATTGAGAAAACATAAACAAGCAAATGAGATAGTTCATCATCCCACAACCAAACATACAGTCATCTCTCTGTGGCTATGCTCTATGTACTCCTTCCTGTTACAAAAGATGAAATGTTCATAGCACTGGAATATAGCACTAGATTTTATCTATTTCACTTTATAATACACTCACCCTTACAGTTATCTTATTTCTATCTTAAATTGCCAAGCTATTTCTCTTTACTAGATGATTCTCATCAACCTAAAAACATACTGGATCCAACATTTATTGTATTGTCTTCCCTTGATCCACTAGAGGATAAAATTTCTAATACGATCTTTTGTGTATGATTGCTGTTTGTAATTGCTTCTCATTTTTTCTTAAATAACAGTGGATTCTGTCTGCACTACCTCAGGAAATTGCCCTTTTCAAACTTATCCTTGATATCTATATTGCTAAACACAATATAACTGTTATTTTTATTCAAATTGTTTAAAATTTGACTCAGAAAAAAATTCCTCCTGTCATCAAAGAATAAACAATAAAATTATTTCATTGAATTATTTGTTTACAACTTTCTGAATTTTAACCCAGCTACTTAACTAAGTGATCTGGCCTTTTAAAAGAAATGGCTGATCTACAGAAGCTTCGAAAGTCTAACACATCGGAATCAAGATAGCTTCCCTATTATCAAAGACCAGGGAACAATGTGACACCTAAAAGAGAGAGAGGAAGATGGAATTCATTTCTCAAGACGGAGCACTGGCTTTGCTATTCTCCTTGGTATCTGGCTTTACCTGGACAATGAAGCCCATGTTCAATGTGTGGGAACCCACCTCAGGAAAATAATATTCACAGGACATGAAAACATAATTGAAACATTTTAGAAAGCATACCTCCTGTTACACCAATACATATTTTTTTTTGGAAAGTTGGCGACCGATTTTTTTTTATTTTTTTAACTCAGTATGGAAGAATTGCAAGGCCCACCAAGCCAAGAAGGTCACATAAGGCAGCAGCAGAGATTTGAATTCTGGTGCTCAAGGAGGGACAGTTCTCCAGAGGGGCTGCCTGGACTCTGCCAAGCAACATTGTCACCACCCTCAGGCATAACTCAGAAACACTGGGACAGAAAGAGACATCACTGCAAGGAAGAGGAGATGTTTACAGTGATGTTCTAAGAGCATGGTATTTACCACAAGAAAAGTGAAAATGCTTCTATAAGTCTAACCACACACATTGAATTTCTGGGTCTATTTCAGTGCTTCCAGAGATATAGCTGATAATACAACATGAGTCAGTCCCTACTCTGTGAAGTCCCTACTGGGTGAAGTAGGGTCAGTAGAAAAAGCAAATTTCTTCTGTATGTGTTTAAATTTATATGTTTAATTTGGAAATGGAGCAGTTCACCAAGAGTAATTATAGTATTAAATAAAAGGGTAAAATCTAATCATTCAGAAATGCAGCCTTTGGTTTGAGTTGTATTCAAAACAGTGGTCCCCAACCTTTTTAACACTAGGAACCTGTTCTGTGGAAGACAGTTTTTCCAAGGACAGGGGAGGGGGCGTCGCCACCTCAGCTCCACCTCAGATCATCAGAAGGTGGATTTTTTGGGGAGTGCGTGCAACCTGGATCCCTCACTTCTGTAGTTTGCAGTGGGGTTCGTGAAGTTACAACGTCAGTTATAATTGCTAAAAATCAATTCCCCCTCCTACCAATTGATAAATGATAAAGAGGATTACTTTATAGTTTTCAAGATGTGTACTTAATTGTGTTTGTGTTGATAATATTTACGAAGCATATTTAAACTACAAAATTTAAGAATTTCATTCTCTCAGCTCTAATTTAAGTAAGCTAATAATTATCACTGGGCCATTCCTTGCAGGTCAATATGACAGATAATAGAATAATGATCTAGTAAAAGATACAAGGAAGAAACTAAGAGTATAAAAAATAAATTGTAATACCTTCCATTGATATTTCGCAAGTCTATTAAGAAGACTGCTGTTTTAATGCCATTTTATAAATGTATAGAAACTGTGGCTCTTCTTCAAAGCAGCAAATTTCATAACAGCAGTATCTCTCATTAGGTAATAAAGGGGTTTTGGAGAGCAATAATTAGGTGAGGTGCAGAGCATCCTGCTTATTATGGGAAGACACAGTCTATATTTTACACTGTTCCTATTACATACATATGCTGTTTTCCATTCATAAGACAGTTTAAAATGTGATTTTATAAAATGTAATATTATGCACAATTAAATGACTATGGCTTCCTAAAATTAAAAATAAAAAGAAATCACATAGGAGAATTTGCTAACTGTACACTAAAAACTGCAAAATGTTGTATAACTCATCCTCTTAGAAAACTAGAAAAAAAATGTATTTCTCCATAGAGTGGAAAATCCAGTGTTCCAAGATGAAGTATATTTAACAGAATGGTCTATTAGAAGACTAATGGCAAAAAATATAAACTCAAGGTGAACAGCTCAGTCTTTCATATTAACATATGGAGTCAATAGCTAATGCTAACTATTAACATATTATGTTTATATTAGTTCATATTAAACTAAAATTTATGATATTGATGCTTAGCCCTTCATATTAACATAAAGAGGACATAAAAACATTCATTTAATTTAGGAACTATTGAAGATTCCTCATTGTATCTTAGTGAAATTAATAGCTCTTTGGAATTAATAGTACATTCTAGAATTTTGTGTTTACCCAATGTTCTTGTCTTGAAAAAAAACAATAAACATAAACAAATTACATTTAAATTACATTTTGTTTTCATAACATTGGTGCATATATTATGTATTTTAATTAAAATATTCTCTTTATCATGGTGAAATATGGTGAAAATAATTTCAATTTTAAAAAACTAAAGGTTGGTGAAAATAATTTCAAGTTAACACACTATATAATTTAGAAAAATATTAAGGTGATGGACTTATAATTTTTAAAAAACATAAAATTATCAATGTAATATTTTGATACATTTAAGAATGAAATCATTTCATCTCATGATTGAGTTAACTGCCTAATAGGCACTAATGCCAAACCTAAGGGCTCCCAAAAGCCCCACCTCCAAATATCATCACATAGGGGATTAAACTTTATCTTATGAATTTTTGGGATAAGAAAACATTTAGTCCACAGCATAAATCAAAAAATAAAGTTAACTTTTATCTTACACTGAACTTTACAATAGTGATCATAAAAATGGACAAATCACATGTGAGTAGATAAATAAAAATAAACAGCAATTATGTACATTTATAATTATACATAATTTTATACATTTGTTATATATATATACCTGATAGAAATGCCAATTAAAATGAGTGAGGAGGTATAAATTTTCCAATAACTGTCATCATAGTAAATGACTATTTGAATTACAATTAAACTATGCAATTTTTCACACATTACAATAAATTGTATAAAGGGACTGAATATTTGCATATCAGAAATAAATCCCTAATAGTTTTAAAATAAAATAAATTAGATCATATTTAATTTAAGTTAAGAAAGTTTGTTTATATGTAGTACTATATTAAATTATAAATATAAGGTGAATTGATCATAGAAATACATTTTAATGTACTAAAATGAAAAGTATTAATAAAAATAATCAAAAAAGAAATATTTTGTTATGCATATTATGAAGTGCTAATTTACTTTCTATGGTAAGAATTCTAACAAAAACTACAGAAAAAAATAACTCAACATGAGTGGAATGTTGTTACAAGTCATTTAGTCACAAAAGAAAAAAATAAACTATTTGTCACTAGAAGTTGGAATCATTTTCTAAAATAGATACACTAGAATCTATCAAGTAATTGTAGACACATAAACAGCAGTGTTAAAACATCAAGCATCTTGTAAATTACATATACAAACAGGGAACGTAATTTAATGAGAAAGAATTATAATATTTGATGTCTTAACTTGTAACAATTTTAACAAGATTTTAAAAGATCAAGTGCTTTTTCATAGTTGAAAATTAAAGACCTCATAGTGACCCATTAATATGGACTTAGTTAAGTAAATTATAACTTGTATTTTTTATCTATACTGAGGAATCATCCTTTGTCTCTCACACGGTGCATGGTCTACATGGATCTAAATGCTACGGCCTCTGCAATTCTTCCAGTTTCCCATTAAATAACTTCCAACCCACATCCGACTCCAAGACCTGCCATCCTTGTCTTCCCTAAATTCTTCTTAAATCCTAGTCCTTTTCCAGACTCTGGGGCATCACATTGCTGCTTCCTTTGCTTAGAAAAATTATTTAGTTCTTTCCTCCTCTGGCTAAATCATCTTGACCATCTAGAAATGTTCAAAGGAAAGAGGGATATAATGAATAATTTTAGTGGTTTCTTCTGGGGGAGAGATACATTAAATTAGTTATTAAAATCTCTGGTACTTGAAATACTCATCATATATTCAAATTTAATTGGATAATGAAAGGAATTTGCTTCACATTATTTATTTATAGCAATTATAATTCAACTCCTAATGTCAAGGACCATAGAAACTACAAATGCATAACTGGGAAATTAATTTAATACCAAAGAAATTTATAATTTAATGGCTTACAAAATAGTATGATCAGCCTGACTTTCTTGGAAAGTTAAGGACAATTGTAACATTAGTTTTTTCTATTGAGGCAAACTAGAGATTATTCGGAGTCATCCAGTACTGGAATTGGATGAACTAATATCTGCCTAATATCTGAAGGAACCAATTCTGGCAACACATTTTTTTACCCTCTAGCCTCCAGAACTGTTAGACAAATTGTGCTTAATCCACCCAGTTTGTGGTAAACTTGATCATTTGAAAAGATCCTATTTCCCCATAAAGTCACATTCACAGAATTAATATCTGCCACAAAATCTACATGAATTTGGAAATTTACTTGATGTTACTGTATCTTTTTCCTCACCTGTAGTAGGAGAATATTGATCCCCTAAGTGAAGGGATCTCTAACTGGTAAAAAATAGCTTAATTTGATTTTTATTTTTGGTAGATTGGGAGGTCTGGTATGTCAATATTACTTTTAGCTATAATTAAGTATATTTATATACTTACCTTGATATATTTTTTTTCTGTTTCTACAAACTGATTTAAGGCCCCTTAACTTTAGAAAATTCATAACTACATTAATACTCACACAAGAAATTAGACTCCTAAACAGTTGTCTGGCCTGAAGGCCAAGTGGGATCTTGACTTCTCACAGGAAAGAACTCAAGAGCAAGCCCATGGAGTAATGCAAAAGTAAGTTTGTTGAAGTAATAAAAAAACAGAAGGAAGGCTGTTCCATAGGCAGAGCAGCAGCTACCTCTCAAAACAACAGTGTAGCCCTTTGTGAGTTTTCAGGATCTTATTTTATATTTTTTTAATTTAATTTTATGTTAAACAGAGGGAAGATTATTTATAAGATTTTTGAGAGAGGGGTGGGGAGTTCTTGGAACCAAGGATCCCTCCTATTTTAAACCATATAGGGTAACTTCAGGGAGTTGCCATAGCATTAGTAAACTGTCATGGTGCTGGTGGGAGTTTTTTAGCATGCTAATGTATTATAATTAGCATATAATGAGCAGTGAGAGTAACCTAAGGTCGTTTTTATTGCCATCTTGATGTTAGCTGGTTTTGGCTGTTTCTCTACTGCCTCCTGCTTTATCAGAGACCTTGGTTTAGGTCTTATGACTCTTCTTGAACAGGGCCTGCCAGCTCCTTATCTTAATACTACCTATATTTATTTCCAGTTTCTTAAAATGCATTTAAAACTTCAGTATTTTTTCTCAAACTAGAAAAAAAATTAACTGTTTAGAGGCCAAGGCCAATTAACGACTTCTTCTCAATGAATCCTGGAGTGAAGGAGTACAGATTTGTACAGATTGCCTGGGTTCCAGGTTTAGAGCTTACAGTGTCCAGGTGGGTATATATTGTATTAGTTTATTGGGGCTGTATTAATAATACCACAAACTGGGTGGATTAAGCACAATTTGTCTAACAGTTCTGGAGGCTAGAGGGTAAAAAAACTGTGCTGCCAGAATTGGTTCCTTCCTGCAAGGGAAATTCTGCTCCATGCCTCCTTCCTACTTTTGTGTACCTTCATGCATTCCTTGGCTTATATATGGCAGATGGTGTTCTCCCTGTGTTTTCCATCATCTTCCTTCTATCTCTGTTTTTATAAGAACTCCATTCATAATGGATTAGGGCCCACCCTAATGAACTCATCTTAACTTGATCATTTGAAAAGATCCTATTTCCCCATAAAGTCACTTTCACAGGTACTAGGAGTTAGGCTGTTAGTATCTTTTGGGGGAACACACAGTTCTATTCAAATTAGCTACCTAAAACAAAAACTTTACTTGTTGATTACTTCCTGTTTCTGAAAAATTATAATTTTTAAGATTATAGCAGGCTAGGGTCTAATGTTTAAGTGAAACCTCCAGTTGTAGACTTATATGCTCTCAAGTGATTTGCAGTGCAAAAATGATGATTAAAGAAATGAAGTCTAATTTCACTAGGTTATATGTGGGCAGGATTTGGGATTTAATTATGTGAAAACCAGTTTGTAGGAATTAGAATACAGTCTCATCTTTTCAAATATATACCTACCAAAAAAAAAAAAAAAAAAAAAGGCCTATTCTGGCCCATTAAGTTCCAAAAGATTTCAGTGCATTGAAATCATACAAAGTGGTATTGCACAACTGGTTACCATTGAATAACACGAATAAGAAAAGCACATTAATAAAACTGAAGAAATGCCAAAAACATCTGGTCCTCAGCATCAGAAAACACCAAGTAAACAGAACTTTAAGCAACAAGATGGTGGAGAGAACATAACAAATTGTAGGGGGCCAGATTATATGGCTTTTTATGTTGGGGAATGTTTTCCTTAAATCTCAGGATAAACCATAAAGGCCTAGCCAAAAGCATAAACTTTAAGTTTGAGATATTATCATGTGGGGAGGTAAAAATTTGTTTTCAGAAGTAATAAGGCATCCAGGATGTGAGGTACAGGAATCCTGGAAACAAATGACACAGAGAAGTGATCTCAGAATTCTGAGTGCTTTAATACTCTAGGTTATTGGTAAATTCTAAAAAAAGCATGAGGGTAAGAGGCCAAGAATGCAATTGCTAAGTGACTAAAAAGCTAAGAGCTTTCAATAATCAAATGTGGCAGGGGAGACAAAATTGGGCTGCAAGACAAGTGAGAAGAAAGGACAAAAAAAAAAAAGAAAAAAACATCTATTCAGTTGAGACTTCTAAAGGGCTATGCTCCAAAATAAAATGTAAAACCAGAAAAAAAAAATAAGCCACATGACACTGGCTCAAAAATTCTAGGTTATTTATTGAGACAAGTATTGTGTCCTTACTCTAACTTCTGGCAAGGAGACAGTTAATTCTTCCTGGAAGGAAAATAAAAATACCTAGAGCTGTTTAAATTTTTTATATAATATACAATTTAAAAAGAAACTTCAGTATCAACATGAGACAAAATCAAAATACTAAAAACCAAGAGAAAACCTTATACTATAAAGAGCTCTACAGGTGATCCACATAATTAAGTCATCAGATATAGAATCTAAAACAAATCTGATTATAGTAGTTTCCCCTAATTCATAGGGGATATGTTCTAAGACCCTCATTGGATACCTGAGTCCATGAATACCACCAAAACTCTTGTGTATACTGTTTTTTTTTTCCTTATTAACTTAAGAATTTTCACCTTTTCACTTAAAGAAAGCATTTATCAGATTCTATGGCATATCCAAATAGCCAGAGTATACAACATTATTAGAAACAAGGAAAATTTATTATAAATTTAAACCCCTTTGAGATACACGTAGAATTGGTTAATTTTTTTAAAATAATTAAATGAATATGCCATGTTTAGGTAAGGATGCAAAGAAACTGGAACATTCTTACACTACTGTTTAGACTGTGAAATTTACCAAAAATTTGAATATTGCTTGGGTTTATATATTTACATTTAACATTTGAATGCCCCATCATTCAATATTTTACTCATGGGTATACTCCCAACAGAAATACATACCTATGTGTACTGTATTTCTGTCTAAGAATGTTAAAGCAGCATTGTTGGTACTATCCAATACAGAAAACAAAATAAATGCTTGCTAGGTGTGCTCTGTTCACAAAATAGAATGTTATAAAGCAATAAAAATGAAGAAACTACGAGCTTCAACTTTGATAAAATTAACAAATACCAATTTTAGCATTGGAAGCCAAACACAAAAACAGTACAATTATATATTCCCAACATTTTAAGTTCAGTAACAGGAAAACCAAGGCTGATGGAAGCCAGTAGTTAACTTTTGGTTGGAATTATGACTGGAAGCCAATGTGAGGGAGACCTGAAATACTAGTAACTATCACACACTTCTAATTTGTGAACACTTTTGCAAACAATTTATACCTTAATAGAAAGAGTTTAGTATTTAAAAAGGAAATTCTAGAATATGTTCCCTAACCACAGTGCAATTAACCTAACCACACATACACATGTGTGTTTTTAACTTACATTTAAATATAATAAATGAAAATGAAAAACAGAAAATGTTTTGAGCTGAATGAGAATTAAATACTTAATATTACAAATCTGTGCAATGTATGTCAAACCATACTCAAACCACATTTATATCCTTAAAATGGTATGATTGGAAAGAAGAAAGGCTGAAAATAACTGATTTGAAATTCTTCTCAATAAATTAGTAAATGAAAACAAGTAAAACCTAAGCAAAATGGAAGCAATAGCAAGAAAAGCAGACATATAGGAGAGAATGTTAGGTTTCTGAAAACAAACTAATATTTTAAAATACTTAAGACCTGGGCAATATATATAACCTGAACTTTTGTACCCCTGTAATAAGCTGAAATAAAAAGAAAATGGATATGGAAAAAAAAAAAAAAGACCTGAAATCAATACAGATTAAGTGAAACATATACTTTTCAATCACTATAGAAAAAGATATGACATATCCTCTTATATATTCCAGAGCATATATCCCTAAAATACTGAAAAAATGAGAGATGCACAATAAATTGTATTTAAATGTTAAGGAATTGGAGATGGAATGGATGTTCCATAAAAGTGACTGCCTTCTTTCCAGGTAAGAAAAGTAGAAGACTCTTGTCTCCCAACCCCATGCCTTTGCCTCTCTCATTGTTTTCCTCCAGGAGTATCCAGAGGGATCTTTGGATTCTCTCTCTCTCTCTCTCTCTCTGGGTGGGTGTGTGAGAGAGAGAGAGATCCGAAAAAAGTGACTATCAACAAATTCAAATTCAATTAGATCAGGGTTAAGGGGGTGTGTACAATCAAAGTACTGATTTGAGTATGAAGACACAGACCCTTGAGAGGCCCATCCATGTCTCTGTTACAATTTAATATCATTTCATCTTCACTCTTCTTGTGAACCTAATTCTACATTGCTGGGATGGTGTATTGGTTATCAATATTTTCTGCACTATTTACAAAATAATTTGTTTCAATGTTCAGGCTATTACAGCCAAGTACTTTTCATCAGAAGATCAACAAAAGGAAAAACAACAATAATAGCAATGAAAGCACTCTAGCTTGTGTACATTTTTTTAACTCATCACGTGTACTTCCCTTATCGTAACAGGGAAGTGACCTAGTTTTAATTTGGGTTACAGCTTTGTCATAGTAGGCATTCAATAAAAAACTATGAAGACTGAATTTGATTATGTAGACTTTCAATAAGAAAGTATTGAAGGTAAGGATAACTGTCCTATTATGTTGTGCAGCATTGTGTTTGGCATTTGCTATAAGGAATGTAATGTATAAATGTGGCTATTAATGTTTAAATGAATTAATTTTCATTTCAGATTACCATTTATTTTCTACTTTCCTTAGAATACCTGTAAAATTTATAATGAATTGCAGTAAAAAACACTTCATATAGTTTTATTTTATAATTCTCCCTTGACTAAAACTTAGACAATCCTTTTGCTAAAAAAAATTTCAGCTCTGTCCACAATATAATATTTTTTATGAATCTGTGTTTCAAATGCCTATTTTTCCTACTGTGGATTGTTTTAATTATTTAGGATCAAATGCATTGCCAACTGTTTCCAGGAATTTGTAAAAGCAGCCACATGAGAATCTGCACTAAAATTGACAGATGTTATGAGTCTTACTAATAAAAACATGGGATTGTATAAATAGGAAGCATGTCATAAAGTAAATTGATTTATACATGTGGGTGTTTGTGTGATTTGATAAGTAAAAATTTAAAAATAAATTCAACTTCTCCTAACTTCCCAGGGACAATGTATCACACATTAAGGTAAGCACATTATCTGATTAATAGTATTAATTGGGGCTATCATTCATAGATATTATATATTTACATTATTGTAAAATATGCTACAATTTGAGGCCTCTATGTGAAAATACACTTATAGATAAATCTATTCATATTTTACTGAATTTTTCCAGAGTGTTTGGTAAGCAGTTGTTTTCTGCAGTAAATATGCTGACTGATTTTAGTGGTCTTTCGAGTATAGATCCCCATCTCATTTCATTGCTGTGATAAAATGTCAGCAAAAATGTATGCATTCTTTAATAGCCTCTGGAGAAAGATGAACCTAAATCAGAAAGTAACAACCACGATGATAAAAAGCATATGTTTTGGTATTTTAGATGTAATCATTTGTATTTGCTGAGGAGACATGTTGTATTGGGGATTCTAATGTTTATGAGTAAATAATATATTTCTCTAGGTGAATATTTAGTGTGATAAAAACAAGTTTATTATATGACCTATTATTTCATCTACTACCACCAATGAGTCTTCTCTGTACGCTTGTTTGGCATGTCACAGAAGAGTTTACACCTGTGATTTACAGCAATATTTTCAAGGGTAATACGGATACAAATGAAAATGTGCATTCTTAGCTTCTTGCATTTGACAATGTCTCTATAAAGCTGTGTCTAGGTCAAAAGGTCCCATTGATGAAATAAATAATTCTAAAGAGAAAATTTTAAAAAAGCTCTAAGTTTATTGATATAAGAACTAAAATCTGATGGGCATTCTAAAATAAAACAATATGGTTATTATTATGATACTAATTAACATATCTTCCTATCAAGATTTAGATGAGAATATGTTAAGCATTTCATAACCACCTCTAAAATATGAATTCTCAAATACAAAAATTAGAATCATACAACTAAATAAATACATAAGGGTGTGGGTTTCTCATTAGGGCCCACCAATGTTGATGATTTTGCCTCTATGATGTATTTAACTTCTACACATCATTCACTTTATAATGAGGAAATTTATTATAATTTTGAAGTCTTATACCAGTAAGTAATTAATTTTGAACATATAGCCATCAACTGACAGAATAGGAAATCTAGTGACATAGATAAAAAACATTAACAAAAAAAACGAGGTGTGTCTAGAGAAAACAAACAGGGAAGGAGAGTAATAGCGTCATCATAGAGAGTTGAGTAGATTTTGCATGTACAAAAAGGAAACAAACACAACAACAACAATAACAAAAACTTGACAATGAAATGATGGTTTCCATACTACTCTACGTAGATAACAGAAAAAAATAAATTATGGTTTCCAAAAATAAATAACAAACATAAGAATATAATTGAGGACATTTTGAATATTAAATATATAAACAAAGAAAATATAAGAAAGCAGATTAAAAAGATCAATTCAAATATTTTCTTCTCTAAAAAATGAATTCAAATTATTTTGAATGTTTTCAGTCCAAAAAAGTTTACATTTTTTGTCTAAGTTTACATTTACATGTCTAAAATAAAATTAGGCATAGTTTTTTAACAGTTTATATTTTAACATTTTCAAATATTGTGTCTATCATGTTTTATGTGATGTTTTTAAAAGTTTATGTTATTTTAAAGTAATGCTGAAAGTAACATGTCAAAATGTAAACTTTCAAAATTCCTTGTTGGGAATTTTATCAGTTAGGTATTTCTGTATAATAGTCCACTCCAAATTTAATAGCTTAAAATGAAATTTTTTTTTTCTTTTTTAGTTCATGATTATAACAACCACCAATTAAGGTTGTGCACAGCTGGCTGGTTCTTCCTATCTCAGCAGAACTCCTGTATACACTGCTGGTATTAGCTATGAGTCAGCTAAAAGACTACTTTACAAGGTTGGCTGGCGCATTGGTTCTCTGCTTGAGGTCTCATCTACCAGCAGTCTAGGGAGGTGTGTTTACAGACAGGTGCAGAGTTCCCAGCAATGTTGGAAAATTACTGCATTCCGTTGACCAAAGCAAATAAGAAAGCCAACCTACATTAAAGGAATGGTAAAATAGATTCAACTCTTGATGGGAGGAGCTTACAGCAAACTCACAAGTGGTAAAGATAGAGAGAGGAATGAAGAATTGCAGCCATTGTTACAATATATCACCTACAATGAAGATTTCATTTTTATTATGTTACCGTATTTAAAGATATTTAAAAGATAGCCTTAGAACAGTGGAAAGTTTTTCAAAATATTTTAGTTTTTTCCTTTAATTTGGAGAAAACTTAAATTGAATTAAATATTACCTTATTTTCTTTCACAACTGTGTAGGCTTAATGTATATGTTTATATGTTTGTAAGTGGATGTTTCATATCCATATTATATTATAATTATTTGAGATATGCATAGTGAAAAAATTACATGCTTCTTGCAATCTGGGATCCATGATACTTTATAAATATTTATCAGATATTTTACAACATGTTTCCAAGTGCACATTTTATCAATATTGTGCTTAAATAATTAATTATTATGAATTTTCTTAATTAAAAAATGCAATTTAATTGGCTTTTTTAAATGAGCCAAAATAAATAATTTTAAAAATGAATATTAAAATTATTTTTATTAAAAAAGTGACTAGTTAATAGTTAAAGATCAATCAACATCCAGAAAGACAAATTCAGTAATTTTGATATTCAAGACCCATCACAAATGGCACAGTTTCTCAAATACCTACCAAGTTGCAAAATCATGTTAAATGAATAATCTAATTTTGACAAACATAGTTTTAGTCCATTCGGTTTGGCTGACTAAACCTGGTCTTACATAGATGTGGCCTTCAGTCATGCAAATATTTTCCCCATTCTATTAAAAAGAAGACAATGATCAAAGAAATATTACTTTTTATAGGATTATAATAAATGGGAAAGACAATGTTCATTTTTATCTGATTACATGGGAATTAAATCATTAGTATTATGACTCCATTTTCCAAATGTGCATTTCATGTGCATAAACTCTAAAGTGAAATGTATGAAACTTCTGGATTCTAAAAGAAAATCCAATCTAAATAATGAAGGAACACTAACTCTTAAATTTTAATTGGGTTATAAAAGTAATCATCCCATTCTAGAAAAGCTGTTATCCCTATTACAAACATACATTAATATCCCATATATGGTTAATTATGTCCACTCTCTTTTATTGCTATAATTTTGAAATGAAACACACATTGAGAAAAAAATGCGTTAGTTACATAAGATTATATAGTTTGAATTTTCTATTTAATCACCAACAGCATGCATCTAATAAAATTTATTTGCTCTACATTGCTAATAAATGTCATAAATAATTCCTTTCTAACTGCTGAACTGAGATGTTCACTTACAGTACTAAATTAAGAAATGCCTTAATATAAAACACTGAAAAAACTATGATACTAAAACAAGTGAAGAAGGCAGTGATTTTAACTGTTTTGCAATTAATTATGAAGCTACATGCTAGCCTTCAGAATCCTATTGCTAAATAGTGAATGTGGATTATTTCCTTCCCAATTGCCACCATATTTACCATTCAATAATCCTATAAAATTATAATGTGAACAAAAGTATGTTCATGACAGCCTGAAGCATAGGCAGTAAATGTCTGCAGATCAATGTGTTCAGAATTTTGTTATTGTTGTTCATTTATTAAATAACTTTTGTGGTAGGTGTGGGAAATAAAAACACTCTGAGAACTACTTGTCTTCACTCACCAAAAGCTCCATTCTGTCATTTTTATTATTTTGACAATGAGGGATTCAGTTTTCTATATGCCTCCACCCCATGTGGATAGCACTGGGTTCTCAGGCTCAAGGAGAATGTGTCACTTTTTGGTGAGGATGAGCTCAAGGACTATGACAATTCTGCAGAAGCTGTTGGTAACCACTCCAAAGAGATTTTTGTCACATTTATTGTCCTTCATTGATTTTCTCTATTGTCTTCCTGTTTTCAATTTCATCAGTTTCTGCTCTGATGTTTGTTACTTCTTTCTCTCACTTTGAGTGTATTTTGCTCTTCTTATTCCATTTTCTTGAAATAGGATATCAGATTATTAATTTGAAAATACTCACCTTCTCTAATGTAAGCATTTAATGCTATAAATTTTCCTCTCAACATTACTTTATGTGCTTCCCAAATATTTTGATATGTTTTATTTTCATTCTTCTTCAGTTCTATGTATTTGTTATTTTCATAGAAATTTTCTCTTTGGCTGTTAGATTATGTAGATGCATGTTGTTAATGTCCAAGTGTTCAGAGATTACCTTTCTGTTTTTCTGTCATTAATTTCTAGTTTGACTCGCTGATAATCAGAAAATATAAACTCTGCAGATTTCAATTCTTTTAAATATGTTAAGGTTTGTTTTATAGCCTAAGATATGGTTTATCTTAATTTTCCATAAGTCCTGTTGATTCTTTTGTTCAATTCTCCTATATCCTTGCTGATTTCTCTCTAGCAGTTCTATCAGTTGCTGAGAGAGGAGTGATGATGTCTCCAATTATAATTGTGAATATGTCTATTTCTCTTTTCAGCTATATCACTTTTTGTTTAATGTGTTTTGAAACATGGACTTTTTTTGCTGCATAAACATTTAGGGGCATCTTAATTTAAAACATTCTAGTTCAGATTAATAACAACTCACTTTCAATAGTATACAAAAAATTTCTTCCAATATAGCTCCTTTTTATCCAATTCTTTGTGCTTTATTATAATCCAAGTGGTGTCTTTATAACTTACAATATCTAATAATTTTATAATTATTGATTTACAAAATTGTGTTCTCAAGCAGCAGAAGAAAAGAGCTACAAACAAAAATGCATTGTGACATTGTGATTTTTTTTAATTTGCCTATGTACTATGTACTTTATTTTGTTGTATGGATTCACGTTACTGTCCAGTGTCCTTTCCTTTTAACCTAAAGGATTCTCCTCATTCTTATAGGTATAGTCTATTAGCAACAGACAATTTGCCTCTATTTTTCTTTTTCCTTTTTTTGTCTTCCTCTGGTACTCCCATTGTGCATATGTTAGCACATTTCATGGTTTCCCACAGATCTCTGAGGCTCTTCAGTCTTTTTTTTTTCTTTTATTTTAGCTTCTCAGGATAAAAAATCTTGATTGATTGATTCAAAATTCACAATTCTCCTTTCTGCTGGCTGAAATCAGCAGTTGAGCCAAATTTTCCATTTCTGTTTTGGCAACTTTAGAAATTCTGTTTTATTAAAAATTTCAATCTCTATATTGCTGTTGTTTATTTAATGAGACATTATTCTCATACTTTTACTTAGTTTGTTAAACATTTTTTCTTTAGTTCTTTGGACTTATTTTATAACACTTGATTTAAAAATCATAGTCCAAGAAATGAACTTCCTCAGAGACAGTCTCTATAGACTGTGTTTTTTTTTGATTCTCCCAGAGTATATGTCCTCCTTTCTTTATTCTTTCTAAGTGTCTTGTTTTTGTTGTTGTTTCTGAAAACTAGACATTGTAAATATTGTAAATGTACCAAATATATAAACAGTAAATATTACAATGTATCAAATATTTATTTAAATGTTATAATGTACCAAATATATAAATCACATTCTGTCTACTTTTAAGATTTTGTTGTTTCTGGTTGTTGTTCTTACTGTTTAGTGACATTTCTGAAGTCACTAAAGTCTTTGTAAGTTAAATTAATATTAAGCAAATATTAGGCAAAGATTTCATTAAATGCTTGGGACAAATTCTCTCCAGCTCAGCCAATGGACTCAATGTCTTTGTTGGGGAATGCCTCCCATGCTTAAGAAGGCAGCTTAAAAACTCTGCCTTAGCCTTCACTTCCCACTTACACAGAGCCTCCAACTCTGCCAAAGGTGAGAACTTAGGGCCTTCTTTGGTCCTTCCCAGACTTTTGCACAGCCTTGACATGAACACAACTTTTTGCACCTTGTGATCTTCTAGATTCCC
Source organism: Varecia variegata (assembly GCA_028533085.1). Classification (NCBI taxonomy): domain Eukaryota; kingdom Metazoa; phylum Chordata; class Mammalia; order Primates; family Lemuridae; genus Varecia; species Varecia variegata. Next base: position 16,090,460 of record CM052436.1, read on the forward strand.
AGGAATATATCAGATATTTTCTGAGCCTCCTGTGGACACTTTATTCCTCAACTTTTCTTTCTAGGTTTTTTAGACAGATTCTTACTTGCTCTAACTGGTTTTGCAGTTTCAGGCAGCTACAACGTTAGAAGATTGTACTGATTATTTTTAACAAACACCCTTGGGAAAATGTTGTTCACACTGGAAAAACAGCTAGTAGGTCAAATTAAGCCCTGTATTGAAGATTTAAGGGAATTGCCAGACAAGTCAAACAATTGTAGATGGTCTCTGATTTACAATAGTTCAATTTACAATAATTTGACTTTATGATGGTACAAAAATAGTATGTATTTAGTAATAATTTTACTTCAAGTACCTATAAAACCATTCTGTTGGTCACTTTCAGTACAATATTCAATAAAATTAATTGAGATGTGCAACACTTTATTATAGAATAGGTTTTGTGTTAGATGATTTTGCCCAACTGTAGGCTATTGTTTTTTGAAAGATATGTTGACCTTTCCAAGCCACCAGGGTATCGTTTAGTATAATGAGTGCTAATTTCCTAAGTAGTAAGTATCTCAGTGACCTGAAAGAGTTTGCTCAACTTCTAAAAGTGCTTGTAAGTCCCAGTGGTGTAGTTTACACAGCGGGAAAATATGGTTCATTATCTCACAAACATACATTACAGATGAGGAACTTAATAGTTTCATTGACATTTTTTGCTCAATTTAAACCAGGTAACTGTAAAAGGAATGTATTCTTTAAAATAAGGTAAAATTTACCTGCAAAAAAATCAAGCATTATAATCCATTCATTTCTATTTTACGGAATTTTGTAACAAAAGTTTTCATTTTTCTATTTTTAAGATATAAATGAGTATCAGAAAGAAGGGGCTATCTCAGGGATAATTTCCTCAGAACGATGATCTTCGTCTTCTCTTATTGCTCTCTAAGGCCCTTTTCTGGTTTTACAAACTGATGTTTGCTGTTTTCAAGCTTGCATGGCAATCAGAACATATTTTTTAGTTCAATGAATTTGTATCTAGGCAAGTTCCTAATTGTTTTACATAAACAGCTACTTCAAGTTTTCTATAGAAAATATTCTTATGCAAATCATTGCCTCTACAAAATATAAAATTTAGATTTCTCTGAATGATAGGAAAAAAGATTAATGTAATGAATAGTATATTGTAAACCATATAGTACTGTAACATTATACACATATCATCCTTACTTTTCCCTTATGTATTATAAATTTGAAGACCCAACAAAAGTGAGAGAAAAATCTCTTCTTTCTCTTTCTTATACCTAAGCAGAGATCATAAATTATTACCCAGTGTTATGGTTCAGTGTGAAACTATCACTTTAGAAATGAAAGGTTAGTAATTATCTCAGAAATTTCAAGTAAATATGTAGTATATTTCTACAAAGGGTATTAATGGGTGATGAGGCAAGAGTGTGTTAGTCTTCATGAAAGTTGAAGAAAAGGGAGAGGAGGAAAAAGATTGGTTTCCTTTTTATTAAAGTCCCATAAACATATTTTTATTTTTATACATTTACCTAGAAAATATTGGTCACAGAATAATATTCATTATGGTCTATTTTATTCTCATATATATCAAAAGGTAAACATGCATTCTACTATAGGGTAAAGAGTCATGTCTTCCAACTTTAATGAATCTACATAAATGACATGGATATCTTATTAAAATGTGAATTCTGGGGAGGAAGTGGAGCAAGATGCCAGGTAGATCCCTCTAGCAATCATCCCCACCACAGGAACACCAACCTGAAGAACTATCCATGTGAAAAATACCTTCGTAAGAACCAAAAACCATAAAAATGATCACAGTACATGGTTAACATTGTATCAAGGAAAGAGATGCTGAAGAAGGTAGGAAAAACAGTCTTGCATAGCCTACACCATCCTTCCCCAATTCCCTGGGATCATGATGCCAAACAGAACCAGACAGAGAAAGAATCTGTGAGCTTAGGGGAGAGAGAGTGAAGTGATTGTGAGACTTTGTATTGGAAATCAGGGTTGCCCTATCACAAGGGAACACAACATAGGGCAGAATTCTGCTGACAACCACAAAGGGACCTCTGTCTTAGGAAAGGTGCAAAAACATAACTTGGGGAAAGGATGTTTTTTTTCAATAAATGGTGCTGGGAAGACTCGATGTCCACATGCAGAAAAATGAAACTACACCCTTATCTCTTGCCATATAAAAAATTCAAGTCAAAATCAATTGAAAACTTAAGTATAAGACTTGAAACTCTGAAACTACTAAAATAAAACATTGGGGAAATATGTCAGAATATTGTTCTGGGCAATGATATCTTTCTTAATACCTCAAAAGCATAGGCAACTGAAGGAAAAATAGACAAATTGGATCACATCAAGCTAAAAAGCTTCTGTACAGCAAAGGTAACAATCAACAAAGTGAAGAGACAACTGCACAATGTGAGAAAATATTTGAAAACTACCCTTCTGACAAGGGATTAATAACTAGAATATATAATATTTTTCCCATTGAGCATAAAAACTCAATAAGAAAAACATCAAATAATCAAATTAAAAATGGACAAAAGATCTAAATAAACATTTCTCAAAAGAAGACATACAAACAGCCAAGAGGTATATGAACAAATGCTCAACATCCTTAGTCATCAGAGGAATTGAAATCAAACTACAATGAGATATCTCACCCCAGTTAAAATGACTTTTTTCAAAAAGGCAATAATGAAAACTATGAGAATTTGAGGGAAGGGGAATTCTTGTACACTGTTGGTTGGAATGTAAATTAGTGCAACCACTGTGAATAACAGCATGAAGTTTCCTCAAAAAACTAAAAATTGAACTACCATTTGACTCAACAATCCCACTGCTAGGTGTTTCTAAAACACAGGAAATCAGTATATCAAAAAAGATATCTAATCTACACGTCCAAGTTTATTGCAGTACTATCACAATAGCCAAGATTTGGAGTCAGAGTGTGTCCATCAATGGATAAATGAATAAAGAAAATGTGATACATATATACAATGGAATATTATTCAGATACATATATACAATGGAATATTATTCATTATAATTCAGGAACATTATTTCATTCAAAAAAGAATGAAATCTTGACATCTGCAACAACATGGATGGAACTGGAGAACCTTATGTTAAGTAAAAGTAGCCACAGAGAGAATGATAAATTTTGCATGTTCTCACTCATATGTGGGGGCTAAATAAATATTGAAAAATGATTTCATGGAGATATATAGAATAGTATAATGGTTACCAGAGATGGGGAGCATAGCGTGGAGAGAGGATTAGAGTGGGGATGGATAATGGGTGCAAAAACATAGACAGTTAGATAGAATGAACAACATTTGATAGCACAACAAAGTGACTATAGTCAAACAATAAATTAGGATATACTTTAAAAGAGCTAAAAGAGTAGAACTGGAATGTTCCTAACACAAAGAAATGGCACATGTGTGAGGTGATGGAGACCTCGATTACCCTGATTTGCTTATTATACGTTATATGCCTATATCAAAACATCACATGCACCTCACAAATATATACAACTTTTATACAACCATAATAATTAAAAATTCAATTTTTTTTTAAAATGTGGATTTTGATTTGGTAGGTCTTGAATGGGGCCTAAGATTCTGCATTTCTACGAAATTACCAAAAGATGCTTACGTGGCTGATTTATAAACCACACTTTAGATAGCAAGAATAGAGAAAGTGGAACTATTCCTTTTTACCATTATTAGATTTTCAAAGATGTTAATAATTATAGTATTTCTGGAGTCCCATGATTAATGTCTAGTTACATGTTAGTAAAATTCCTTAGTTGAACTGAAAATTTTAGAAAATCTATTTCAGAGAAAAAATTTTAGAATTGAAGATTCTGCTACTAAAATAATTGTTGTCTTGTTCTGTCATTTTTTAGATTTATGATATATGTCACAAAGTCCAACAGATCAAACACAGTCTAAAAATTTTAGAAAGAAAATGGTTTGAATATGGAGATATCCTTACATACAGGGCTACTCATGGGCATTTACAATTGTCTAAACTCCACTTAATAGGCAAAGGAGTATGACTACCATTATTTAAAAATGAATGTGTTAGGATTCATTGATATATGTTAAATTCCACAAAAAGTAAAAACATTTATTTATTAACCTGAGGTGAAATCAGATATAACACATATCTTGTTGCATATGTAATAAGTTTGACACTATAACCATGGCCATGTGTAAGACATATTAGTTTAGAATTAGTAAATGTTTATTGCACTGTGGAATTTGTACTTTCTCTACAAAGTAATATTTATATCATGAATATTCTAATATATAAAAATATCAATAGCCAGTTATTTAGTTTATCATTTGATTGCTACAGGCTCATAGATATAATAATATAGGTTGCAAATATCATATTAAGACTGACAACATGACTCGGTACATTCCATTTGAATAAAATGATCACCTTTTCTATACCAAGATTTAAACAAGTAATATACTTATTTTGGTAACAAAAACTAGTTTCTCTATATCTTTAAGTTTCTTCCTGATAGAAATACTACATTAGAAATATTCCTGTTTATTTGGAGTTTAATAAGCTTAACATCTTTGCAAGAAATCTGAGTAAATTACAAATTTGGAGTTGATAGTCTGCCAAAGAGCCTTTTAAAAAGGAAAATCTTCCATAACACAATATAAACTCAGCATGTCTTCTGCATTTTTGAGGAAAATAAGGATGAATAGTTATCATTGCATTGACAATACAGTAAATACATAATTTGTTAATGAGAGGAACATATGTTTCTTAAGGTAAAAATAATATAATGAATGAATCTAAGTATAGATATCAAATGTGCATCTGTGTCATATGTAAGTTTATAGAACAGAATTTAGAAAACAAATGGTAAAGCCCAGGTTAAGCCTGGGTTGTAAGTTATGAGAATATTAGCAAATATGGTTTATAATCTATATTAAATAACTAGATGTTCATCTATGTTGCAGTTACAAAAAATTTAAATTATCTAAGTGGTTTATCAAATAATAGTTCATCCTCACCCTTGTGTAATCTAAATGCATTGAGTAGCCTAGTCCATCCTGTATTTAAAGTATTAAATAGACTGTGGGATTGCCATGGTGAGAAAAACAAAGTTAGAGAAGGCATATTATCTCCTTTTATCCACCACACATCCCTGTGATTCCTTCTTCTCACACTTAGAACACATGTGTACCTTCCCTAAAGGATATGAAAAGGGTCTTATCCTGTTAGTGACTAGTCTGAAGTAATTCCAAAATGTTTATGGGAAGGTATTTTGAAGAACTCCTACTCTAGGTTTGGGATGTGGGTAATGATTAAGATCAGATAGTCTATTTTCTTAGAGGCCTCTATTCTCCGGGCCCCTACCTTGCTCTGTTCTTGGTATTATGTGTACTTTTTACTCCTTGTCCATTTTAAAGGGATGTGGGGACATGAGGCTTCATGCAGTCTGCACAGTTTCCTCAGCACAACTGAAAAGCTTAAGGACTAATTTTTTTTTAATCTCAAACAGTTAAAGTTTTCTACTTCAGTCTTTTAGGTTCTTTGCCAGCAAAGTTCCCTGAAAATTTTAGTTTCCCTTCTTATCTATTTGATGCCAGTCATTTTCATATGCTAATTACCATACCCAAAATTCTATGGAGATATATTTCTAAAATCTTTTTTATTACTTGGCAGGTTCATTTTCTTGACCCACATCATTACTCTCAATTAATGGAGGTACCTGGAATCTATTAATATTATGCTTAATTTAATATTTAACTCGTTCCACACTTTGAGAGATTTTATGAAGCTTTTTTGCTCTAAGTCTTTGGAATCTAACAGCAATTAACTTTTCTATCAGTTATTGCATTTGTCACAAGTATTTCTAGTGAAAATGTTAAATTTTGTCTGAGCCCTATGTCCCTCGAAAGCAGCCATGGTTAAAAAGAAATCCCCCCATTCTTTGGTTGTGAAAAATACTGACCACAGCAAACCACCTTTGCCTTTATGACATACTATAAAATTTATGGATTATCTCCTTGTTTGTTTATGACAAGGCCAGTCACAAATTCTCTAAATTTCCAGTATTTGCATCATAAAAGATTAGGAGAAATTGTTTTTCCCAACGAATTAAGGAGGACAAAGTGCTTATGAGGTGACTTGACCAAACAGTTAAGATTCTCTCCTCTCCACAGGACTTTTTTTAAGGGACCTATACAATGTAATTTTTATATTTCAGAAAATATTATACACATATATCATAAAGAAAGAACAATATAATCAACTTTATTCCAAGTACAGCTGAATTAGAGCTTGTACATCTGTGATTAGTCATTCAGTGGAAGTGATATTCTTTTTTTTAAATTTTTAATTTTTTTTTATTCAGCATATTACATGTTTAGGTTACATATATTGCCTTTGCCCCACCCAAGTCAGAGCTTCAAGCATGTTCATCCCCCAGACAGTTCTCATCTCACCCATTAGGTGTGGATATACCCATCTCCTCCTCCCCACCCCCCCTACCTGTCGGACACCTGATGAATGTTACTACTATATGTGCACTTAAGTGTCGATCAGTTAATACCAATTTGATGGTGAGTACATGTGGTGCTCGTTTTTCCATTCTTGAGATACTTCACTTAGTAGAATGGACTCCAGCTCTATCCAGAATAATACAAGAGGTGCTAGATCACCATTGTTTTTTGTGGCTGAGTAGAACTCCATGGTATACATATATCACATTTTATTAATCCACTCATGTATTGATAGGTCTTGGGTTGTTTCCACATCTTTGCAATCGTGATTTGTGCTGCTATAAACATTCTAGTGCAATTCTACAGATTCAGTGCAATTCCTATTAAAATACCAACATCATTTTTCACAGATACAGAAAAAAATAATTCTATGCTTCATATGGAACCAAATAAGACCCCGCATAGCAAGAGCAATCTTAAGCAAAAAGAAGACTTCAAACTATACTACAAAGCTATAGTAACTAAAACAGCATAGTGCTGGCATAAGAACAGTGACATAGACCAATGGAACAGAACTGAGAACCCACATATAAAACCGTCCTCATATAGCCATCTAATTTTTGACAAAGCAGACAAAAACATACACTGGGGAAAAGAATCCTTATTCAATAAATGGTGCTGGGAAAATTGGATAGCCACATGTAGCAGACTGAAACAAGATATGCACCTCTCTCTTCTCACCTTTCATAAAAATAAACTCATGGTGTATAAAAGATTTAAACCTAAGGCATGAAACTACAAGAATTCTAGAAGAAAATATTGGAAAAACTCTTCTCGATATCAGCCTAGGCAAAGAATTTAGGACCCTAAAGGCAATCACAGCAACAACAAGAATAAATAAATGGGACCTGATCAAATTAAAAAGCTTCTGCACAGCCAAGGAAATGGTCATGAGAGCAAACAACCTACAGAATGGGAGAAAAGATTCTCATGTTACACATCCGATAAAGGGATGATAACTAGAATCAAGACAGAACTCAAAAAAATCAGCAAGAAAAAAATCAAACAACCCTATCAAAAAGTGGGCAAAGGACATGAACAGAAACTTTTCAAAAGAAGACAGACTAATGACCAATGAACATATGAAAAAATGCTCATAATCTCTAATCATCTGGGAAATGCAAATCAAAACCACAATGAGATATCACTGTACTCCAGTGAGAATGGCTTTTATCAAAAAGTCCCAAAACAATAAATGTTGGTGTGAATGTGGAGAGATAGGAATAATCATACACTGCTGGTGGGACTGCAAACTAGAACACCCTCTGTGGAAAATAATATGGAAATACCTTAAAGAGCTACAAGTAGAACTACCATTTGATCCAGCAATCCCATTCCTGGGCATCTATCCAAAAGAAAAAAAGACATGCTATAAAAAACATCCATGGGATTTTGAACATTGTCTCCTCCCCCCTCAGCTCGAGCCAACATACAGCCCCTCCTTAAAGAGAACCTACTGACCTCGGGGAAAAGCATTGTCTCATATCTCAGTACTACATACTAGGTTCTTTTTAGCCTTCTTTACTCTTTCCAATAAAAGTGCAGCCCTTTTCTGCCTGAATTTTGGAATGATAGCAGATCTCACGTTTAGAATAGTCTCCCTATGTAAACCTCCCTCTCTCTATTGCAATAGCCTTTTTTTCTGCTTCTTGAAATAAACCTTTCAAACAAAGTCTCCTTAAGCCTGAATTTGCTTTTACTTTGCCACTTGCAAATTAACCAATCATCTTTAGAACTTGTCACTTTCTTATAAGAACTTGCTAAATGCAGGCCATAGCTGTGCTTACACACTGTTAACATTTTGTTTTCTAACTTCTTTCCCTAGAGCTACAAGTTCAGTAGGCATAGAATTTGCTTTCCAGGTGACTGCATGCAACAATTTACCACATGTTTTGCTACTGCTAATATGGATCTTTATCTCTTTATGGTTGAATATCACTTCCTTTACCTTCCCTTACTCAACTACTAAGTCAATGCCATATAATATAGGTTTCTCTTTGCATTTGCTTATTTTACAGCAAGATTCTACTCAGGGTCCTACTTCTATATTAGTCAGGCCTGATATAGAATCAGCACCCCATAGAAATTAAAATAAAATATTTTAGTTTTTTGTTCATTCAGAGTTCACTAAAGGCAGGTGGTTTTGATCCACCTTCAAGCTGTGCATCTGGATGAGTGGTTCTCGGGGCTCTCACCTGCCACACCCAGGAACAGACACACATCACTTCAACTTACAGCCTCCTGGCCAGAAATAGATACATGACCCATCCTAAAAACAGGAAGAACTAGAAATGTGAGGATCTGTAGACATTGGGGGCAACTAACACTTTCTGTTGTGGTAGAACTAATTAATATTTTGAAATGTTAGGGACCTTTCATATTAAGGGACATTTATTTGGCTTCTATAAATGATCATAAAACATAATTTTCATGAATTATCTTCTATTTTGAAAACATATGCTGTCCCTTCTTGCTTGGTGATAAACATAAGGATGCATTGTTAAAGGTAAGTGGAATACAATTCATTAAAAAGGATAATGTTAATATATTGTGACATTTTAATAAAAAATGGTCAATAGTTAATAAATGATTAATGTATCCTATAATTTAAAATTAACATGATAAACTATTTAATCAGTTAATGCTCTCTCGGATATAAAAGCTGCAAAAAAAGAAAAAAAAATGCAGTCTCTGTTTTCCTTGGTCTTTATTATGAAATAGTTCATATTTCTAAAGTTTTCATATCTAAAGTCCCTACCCTGCTTTAAATTGGGTCCTACTTGATTTGAGCCCAACGTCCCTCAGACACTATATTTTCTACCACACACATCACTTCGCAAATGGCTTTTTTTCCTTTTTGGCCTGAGTGTCTTTCTGGAATGTGCCAAATTTCCCTATGCCTCAGATCTGTTGCTTTTATTAATCTGTCTGTTCAAACTCATTTTCATAAGATATGCAAATTGCTTCCTCATCCCATTAAGATTTCCATTTAATGGTCATCTCATGAGAAAGTCCCTTTGAGAAAATTCACATTAAAATACATCTTCATGCTTCTTTCTAAAATTACTCTGTTTTCAACAATACTTTAATACTACTCTAACATAGGGAATGTTTTTAACTATTATTTTCTGTCTCCGTAGTATTCATAGAATGTCAACTCCATGAGTGTAAAGATTTTTTGGTATTCTCTGATATACCCCCAGTTACTAGACAAGTCTATTATATAATAGATAATCATAACCTATTTATCTATCCAATGACATGGAAAGTGCCTGTTATATAGCAAATATTTACTACATATTCACTGATTCTGTGAAATAATTTAATCAATTAATTTGTTTTCAAGGAAAATATAATTGAAGTAAATATCAATCATATAGGCATAATCAATACAAAATTATATGAAATAATAATAATATTTTGTGGCCTCCCCAAAAGGTGTATTGAAGTCCTAACACCTGGAACCTGTGAACATGACCTTATTGTATATAGGGACTTTGAATTTAATCAAGTTAAGATAAGGTCATACTGGATTAGAGTGGGTTCTACTTTAATATCTGATGTTCTTATAAGAAGAAGAAAATTTGGATAGAGAGACATAGATAAGAAGGGTGCTGGGTGGTAACAGAGGAAGAGATTGATGTACCAGCAAGCTAGGAACTGCTAATGACTGGTAGCAACCACCAGAAACTAGGAAGAGGAAAAGGATGTTCCCTTACACTCTTCAGAGAGAACGTGGCCTGCTGACACCTGGATTTTAAACTAACACCAGAACTGTGAGAGAACGAATTTCTCTTGTTTTGAGCCATCCAATTTATGATAATTTGTTATAGTAGACCTAGGAAACAAATAAATTGTAAACTTCTCATTCACTAAGGTCACATTTTTATGTTGAAATTGGCTATGGTGGGAGTATTTACAACCCAGAACTCAGCAAGTGCTACAAATCAGAGATTGATTTAATGCTGATGCCAAAAGAAGATTTAGTTTAATGAATACAATTTGCAAGAAGCTTAGAAATAGTTGACTAGTAGGTCATATATAGGGTTTAATGACAATGTTCTTATAGGGGAAAGAGATGAGATCAGGATGTAACTTCATTTGTCAAGCCATAGTTGAATTGCAACTATAGGTTGGTTATAGCAAAAATCAACAGAATCCAGTAATTAATTGGCTACATCCGTTTTGTCATAAACAGTATTTCTCCATGGTCTGAATATGAGCATTTTATATGGAATGGTGGTGAAGAATACTTCAGCACTTCAAATTGTAGGTGATGCCAAAGAAAGATGAAGTAAAAAAGTATGTGACAGGAATTATAAGAGTCTTGTTAGAGAATACATGATGTTTCTTTTCCCCATCCTTTCCTTCTTCAAAGTTATCTCAGAGTAAATACTGATCATTGTTCATCTTAGATATGCAAGTACTCGGTGGATAAGGGGGCAATTTGAAGAAGAAAAGGTAGATCAACAAGGAACATTTTCAAACATCCACATTATTGGACCCAAGTCCAAACTTACTCTGAATAAGGGAAGTAAAAAATATTTCACAAGTTCACCAGATAATTATGATGAATACTCAGAACCAGAATCTACTCAGATTAATATTCTTGATGTTTTTAACTCTAATTAGGAGATTTCGTGATTCCCCACTTCTCTGTTGATTCTCTCTTTTTTCTGCAATGTCTCTGGGGAGGATGGCATAGCACTTTCTTTGGAAGTAATCCATTGCTATGTGTGCTATGTGTGTAATGATTCTAACATATCAATTTTCTAGTCTGGGTCTGTAACTGGTATTCACAAAGCCTGGTATTAACTCCTTTGCTCAAAGAGTCACCTCAATCTGAAAGAAAACCAGGCAGAAGCATTCTACCTGTAGTTTTTTAGCAGGCTTGTATGTGCTGCTTTTTTTTTTTTTATTTAAGTTGTATTGTAGGGTATTATTAGAATATGTCTGCACACCAATTGCCTACCTTTAGGTTTTCCACTTGATTTCACCATATATAGTCATGTGCATCTTGATTATGGAGATACCTTCTGAGAAATGTGTCATCAGGCAATGTCATCGTCATGTGAACTTCAAAGGATGTGCTTACACAAACCTATATAGTATATCCTACTATACAACTAGGCTATATGGTATCGCTTGTTGCTCCTAGACCACAAACTTACACAGCATGTTACTGTGCTGAATATTGTAGACAATTGGAATGCAATGTCAGTATTTGTGTATCTAAATATATCTAAACATAGAAAAGGTACAGTAAAAATACAGTATCATAGTATTATGAAACCACTATCATATATGTGCTTTATCATTGACCAAAACTTTGTTATGAAGCACATAACTCTAAAGCCTGTTTTCAGGAATATTGTCTATAAATTATGCATTAGCTAGTGGTATTTAATATTAGCAGATTGATTCCATTTCAATCTGTGTTGCCAATCTTGCCTTGTCATTTAATCACAAATATGTTCATGATGAAGTCACACCACAAAGCAAGTTTTGCAGCCATTAAAATAAAACTGGTCATTTCATTAATATAACTACTTGATTTAAATGGAATTTGGTAGTATATTGGAAGCATATTATATGCTCATCTTTCAAAATATTTGGTAGTTTCTGGTTTTAATTTGCATCTTGGGAGTTACACATATAATCATAGGATGCGGCAAAGCATTTGGTGATTATTTTCAGATCTTTATTACCTGTGAAAATTACAGGCTTAATGATCTGTTTCTCTCATGCTGACTGGTTCGTGGAAGCAGACTCATTTAGCTTGGCCATCCATCCAAAACATAGTGCTGATTCTGCAAATTAATTAAATACTATTTGAACACCCTCATTTGCAGGTGCCTTATTTGTTCTGTAATGTAAACAATACAGGTGGAGCAAAATCTTTACCATTACATTATTTCTATATACTGTGAACAAAATGGCATATACATAATTATAACTATTATTTGTGATTTTGGAAAATAAAGGATGTATAATGTAGTGTAATAAAATGTAAAGCTTTGAAGAAGCAGGGCCATTGGAAATAACATAGAGAAAAACAGTGACAAGAGGCCAAAAATTTCAAGGAGCCCTAAATTATCAGATCTCTAGTTTGTCTAGATCTCAGAGATACAACCTTTCCTGGTTACATACCATTTGGCTGGAAAAACTTATTGTGCTTCTATATCATAGTTTATACACAGGAAATATTGTAGTTTGTAGTCAAGGAACTGTATCTTGTGTTTTTTTGGGAAACCTCGACCATGTTATCCAAATGAGAAGCATTGTTATGGGTTCAATAGTGCCCCCACTCTCCAAATGGATATACTGAAAGTCCTAACTTCCAGTACCTCAGAATGTGACCTCGTTTGGTGATAGAGTCTTACTAGAGGGAATCAAGTTAAAGTGAGAGTACTGTAATCCTTATAAGAAAGGGAACTTTGGCGTCAGACATGCACACAGGTATAATGCCATGTGCAAAGACACAGGGAGAAGACAGCCTTATGCAAGCCAATGTTGCCATTAATATTCCAGCCTCGTGCAAGCCTGGAATATTAATAGATCCATCCTTCTTGGCCCTTATAAAGACCAACCCTGCCAATACGTTGAGTTTATATTTTTATTTTTATTTTATTTATTTATTTATTTATTTATTATAGCTTATTATGGGGGTACAGCCGTTCTGGTTAAATATATTGCCCATGCCCCTCCCAACACCCCGAGTCTGAGCTTCAAGAGTGTCCATTCCCCAGACAGTGCACATCACACTCATCATGTAGACATTCACCCATCCCCTCCCCTCATCTCTGTCCGATACCCAATTGGTGTCATTCCTAAATGTGCACCCAGGTGTTGATCAGGGAAACCAGTTTTCTGGTGAGCACATGTGGTGCTTATTTTTCCATTCTTGGGATACTTCGCTTAATAGAATGGGTTCCAACTCTCCCCAGGAGAACCAAAGAGATGTCGTATCATTGTTATTTCTTATAGCTGAATAATACTCCATGGTATAAAGATACCACATTTTACTAATCCATTCATGAATTGATGGACATTTGGG
>CM052436.1:16104582-16132368 GCA_028533085.1 Varecia variegata
ACAAGCAATGCAAAATTTCCTTGCAATAGAATCAGGCAATAGTTAACAGATATTCTGTGAAGACATGAATAAAGTTAATGTTCTAGGACTTACTTAACATTTTTATTTCATTAAAATATTTTCTGATTTTAAAATTCAGGTTTAACACAATTTTCTACCTTGTAGATTAGAGAATAAACACATAACATACAAATCTATGCATATACTTAATCAAGGGGCACATGTAAATAAAATGCTGATATTTGGAGTATTTGTTCTCATTTAATACTTTAGAAAGTGCCAGTTGTGCCATTTTATTGATCGGAAATTACTTCTTCCAATGTAAATCACTATAGCATTCTGTTTTGTTTCAATACTGTGATGATGACACAATATACACTGCCTAGATATTTACCAGACATAAAATCATATAGATTAGATTCATACATGAAATTAAATTCATTTTTAGTGAAAGATAATCTCATATTGAATTATAAATTTCCATTTCTAACCAACATGGAATGACAGAACCAGATTCATGTTCCCACTTGAAACAACCAGAAAATGAAAAAAAATAAATTGTAGCAAGAAACTGAACATTAGGCAGTGAAGGACAGTGGTATCTGAGAGATGAGAAACAAACATGATGAGCCTAAAAATGGTCCAATGACTACAGAGAGTCAAAAGAAAAGTTAAAAATGTAGGCTAGTATGGTAGTGGGTTATTAGAACTTATTAACATTAGTGTCACTAAAGTTGGTATTAAACACCCCACTGCTAAATTTGACTAGCTTTTAATTTTTTTTCTTTTTTTAATGTAGGCTAGTAAAGAGACAAAAAGCAAATTAGAGATAATGCAATAGTAAACATGGAATAGAAATTAGTAAAATCTAAAGCTAAAACTAGTAAAAATGATAAATCTAGAAGCTATTTATTTGGAAGTAAAAGAAAACATAATTCTGATAAAGAAAACAAAGAGGATAAAATATACAAAATTAGTCATAAGTACAAATACAGGCATATAAACATCTTAAGAGGATGCTTTAACTGCATGTGAAGAAATCCAAAAAACTAGAAAACACTAATTATTTTTGAATGAAACACATGTAGCAAATTTGACATAATATGGAAAGTTTCCAGTATGATAAAAGACATCAAAAAGATAAATAATGTACATTCAGAACTGGTATTAACATCAATTGATTTATGTGGGAGTGCTTTGTAAACTTTAAAACAAGGTAATTGCTATATTATTTTAAATGTTGAGTTAATTTTTATAGAACAGAAAGTAACTACTCCTCATTGACAACTATTATATAAGAAAAACTTTATTGTTATAATCCTACAGAATACAAATAAGTGTTGAATTAAAACTAAAATTATAAACTCAAATACTATAGAACACATATATTATCAGAAAGTTACATGCACTTTGGAAGAAAAAGTAATGCTTTTTTCTTAATGAAATCCTGCAAACATTTGATCTGTGCTAAAAAAGAACCCTATATATAGGACTTTCAGTTTGTCATCTAATAAACTTTCAGATATTTATTAATATTTATATTTATGAAATGATCTCTATATTTTTTCCTGCCATCTGCCATCTGAACTTTTATAGAAATCCCCTGAACTAAATTTAAGAAATGTCTTTGGGTGTGTTATGGGCATTATATTGCTTTGCTTATTGAATTTAGATTTTAGCCCCATTATTACAAGCACTTTAATAAACAAAATAATTCTAGTAGTGTGATCATTAGTAACTACAAAAATTTTTCCTTGAAAGAGAAAAGTATAGGAGGTTACCTAATTTCTTTATGAAACTTCAATAAAACCTGATAAAGTACTTACAAAAAAAGAATTCTTATGAAGTTTCACTTATAAATTATGATTAAAAAGAATATGAATAATATTTAGCCATAAAATACAAAAGAATATCTAACATAAATTGTATGTTCCATGAAGTCATATTTCAGGAATACAGAATTGATTCATTATGTGGAAAGATTTAACAAATTTTAAAATGTGTGTAATATTTCTAGAAAAATATTTCTGAAAGTTCGGTATCCATTCATATGTAAACAATCTAAGAATATCACTGTCAAATACGATAGACATTAAAAACCAATCACAAGTATTATTCCTCAATGGAAAGATTTAATATTAAAATCAGAAATCAAACACCTGATTGACAAAATTTAAAATGAGTGATAATATGTCTTGGTGCTAGGATGTGGAGGAAAGAGCCCATATATGTTTTTCTGTGGCAATGTGAATTTTTATATCCTTTAAAATAAATAAATAATAAAGAAAGAAATTTTATATATATTTCCATCATTACAAATATATGTGCAAGCAAACAAAAGAGTATATATTTTTTCATATATTTTGTATGTGAATATATACACACACACACATATATATATTACTTTAATTGTTGGAAATATATTTAAAAGAAAAGTACTAAAATCCAGGGATAAAATGTCAGGATGTTCTGCTTTACAGGAATTTTTACTTTTGCACTCTTTGGTAAATACAGGAAACCAAATTTAGGTCAATCTGGGAAATTTGTTGAATGCCTATTATAAAGTTATTAAAAGATAAGATAAGTTACAGTAATTCATATTACACTTTCATTAGCTCTCAGACTTTTAAGGCTGTAATGGATTTTATATATCTCTTAATGTCTTTTATTATAAACACAATGGCATTGAGGTTTAGTAGTTATTTCCAAATTTAGAGACATATGAATCTCTTAATTGTGGTATTTTAGTTTTGAATAAAATAATATAAGTGCCTAGAAGATTGACAAGTACTAAATATTTAATGAACAATAGTGTGTCTGTTAGAACACATAATCGCCACTCATTCTCATAACAAGTATGTCAAATACAATTACACAGTATATAGTCCTTTTCAAAGAAGAAACTAACAGAACAAATTAAACTACTGATAAATATTGTTTTATATCATTCTTATGAATTTAGAATTAAATATATAAAATATAGGAATAAAATATAGATGTATATGAAATATATATGTAATCACATAATCACATTATGGTATAAAATGTTTTCATCACAGTAAAAAGTTTGTAATGCTCTATTGCAGAAAATCCCTTCATCCATTCCTAGTCCCTGAAAATCACTGATCTTTTTGTCTCCATAGTTTTGCCTGTGTCAGTTCTTTTTTCCTCTGATCTTAGTGACTAGGGTATCCCGTGGAATCCTGTGCTCCTACAGACAGAATATAACAGAAAATATGATTAATAGTCTACTTTTTCATTGACAATAGACTAAAATCTGTACCTGTTTAGAGACTTGGGAATATTTACTTGATCTGAATATATTGACTTAATTTTAAAACCACAATATATAAAGCATTTAGGCCAATGAAATCAAGCATAATTGCATTCCATTAATAATATGTATATACACAAATATATTGTATAATATATGGATTTACCAACATTTATTTAACATATATTGTTAAACTCTCAATTGTTTTAAATTAGGAGCTACATTTGTAGATCTAGAGCTTTACTGTTAGACAAAAAATTTGAAAAAAAGATTTCTCTTGATTTTTTTCTTTACTAAATGTCTTAATTGTCTTGTCATTCTACCCTTCCCTTCTTGATCAATCACATTTAGCTCAATTTAAAAGTGGTTTGTAAACTCTCAGTGGCATTCAAATTGAGTTAATATTGTTCTGATCCTCCTCTGTTGCATGGAGTTCTTGAAATTGTATTTTTCTACCTTATTCCATAAGACTTTAAAAGCTCTTGTTGACAATATAATATTCAAAAATATATTTCATTTAACCTAAGTCAATTAAGATATATTTAGTTATATTTTAACATTTAGTAAGTTAAGACTCGTTATAAATTTATTACATCATCAGTTGATTATCTTATGCTATGATTATAATTTGTTTAATATAAGCTAAGCCAGTTAAATGGAAAATGTTTTAAAAAATCAATATTTCATCTTACCTAAAACATTAGGATAAATTCTCTCATATTTTCAGCTGTTTTTGAAATTGCTAAATAATATATTTTTTAAAAAACATATGTAACTTTAAGTATCATATTGTTAAGTTAAATAAGCAGGGGGCCATTGGCCTGAGACTGTCCCCATGATTTTAGTTCCTACACAACAAATTGCAACCTAACTTAGTATGTAAACAAACCAAAACCTAATTTAGAAGTATATTTTGTAACAGCTGAGACTCAGCCAATCACAAGTAGCCAACCTTCAGCCAATGTCTAGCAGCCAAGTAATCAGATCACGTCCAAACAAGAAATCTGGCTAGTTGTAACCAGTCAAGCTATTTCTGTACTTTACTTCCTGGTTCTGTCTATAAAAACTCACTGCCAAGTTGCCAGTTAAGGGTCTTGGAACCTCTTTTGTATTTGAGTGATGCCTGCCTGACTCATGGGTTAGGTTTCGCTCAAATAAACTCTGTTAAATTTAATTTGTTCAAAGTTTTCTAAAAACACATTACAGACCATACTTTTTGTTTTTCTCTCAGGTTTCATGAATAATAAAGATCAAAACAAATACTTTAGAAAACAAATTTCTGTCATTTTAAAAAATTCTATTTATGCTTATTGAACTATTCATAAGGTGAAGAATACCTTAGTTTCCTGAAGCATAAACTCATTTTCTAAAAAAAATAAAAAAATAAAGGAAAACAAAAACCCACATAATAGAAATTGCTGCAAAGGATACACAAACACACACATACTGTTTCCTAGTGAACAGGTAAATGCAAACCTACCCTCAAAGGCCAACAGATCTAAGAAAGAGGCTGACAAATCCAGTTTCTCAGAAAGAATCATTTGAAACTTAATGAACAGAAGCAACGTCTTAGGTGGATGCAAGACAGTGGATCCCTGCACTTGTACTCCACAAAGAATTCTTTATACAGCAATTTTTTAGGGTAAACCATGTGCAGATACTCGTGCCTCCAGACTTTCTTGCCAAAACTGGTGACCACTGGGTAATTCAGATAAGCAAATCTATGAAACCTTCTCCTATGCATGTAGGCTACAGACATTGTTTGAAGACCTTACTGCAGAACACCTTGGTATGTGTGGATCAAACATCGATCATCATGGTGGTTTTGCTTCAAGATAGTATCACTCTTGCCATGCAACAGCCTGTTTTTCTACACATATTTTCTTTCCCAGACATCATTTTCATTTCATTTCTGTGTTGTGTTGTCCTAGATAAATGGCATGCTTTTAGGTTACATGTCTCATTGTATAAAATGCCTTTCGAATCCTATATCAAGTGTAAAGTGTGTCATGTTCTAATATTTCTTTTAAAATATGCAAAAATAAAATTAAATGGTAAGCCTTTGGCATCTAAATACTTCTTATGCTACTAAAGGACTATGGAAAACCCCTTCAAAAGATCTTAATGTGAATCCTCCAATTTTCTTTAGAATTTTGTGTTGTAATTGAATTAGGCATCATCATACCAATTTCTGAGAGCTCTGTTGTCTCCATTGTCTAAATCTCATTCAAATAAAATAAATATTTTCAACTTTAAAAAGATATGATGTGTTATTTTTAACATTGTATGGAATCTGACATTTTTTATCAGCTTACTAATTTACCATATAAAAATCCAGCTTCTTATCAGAAGAAAACACACACATACACATAATGTAATGGCTGTGTGTATGTAGTTGTGTGTCAGATAGTCACATTAAGTTATCTACATTTTCTCCTACTTATATAATATATATCTTTGCAATCTTAAAGTGATTCATTCCTGAGTTTCTATCACCTGTGATAGTATACATACTATTATTATATTTTAAAGTCACTTACTGCAACGGATTCTAGTAGTAGGTGAAGTCAAGGTTATTTCTAACTACATAATTAGACAATTAATCCATGACATTATTTGAAGGTCATGAAAGACGTAAATGGCTAAATTTTTAAATTTGTAAACTTGGTCTCCATACCTGAATTTATGTAGTTACAGATTTATTTTCAGTTCAGTTTTATTCTCTTAATAAATGCTATTATAGATTGGAGGGATGACCTAAAACAGACATATATACCATGAACATCTTAAATTAATGAACTAATTATATTATTTCCAACTTGACAGGTAACAGAAATCTAATGTTGAGTAAGAGGAATTAAATCAAGGGATTCTAACTGAGTGAGACCTAATGTTTCCTCTATGGTTAGTTATCTTGGAGAAAGTGGGAAAAAATAACAACTGAAAATTCAGGTCTTTGTTAAAAAAAAATGTAGAAATATATATAGCTACACATCGATACCAAAATAACCAACAGCACTTTTAGGACACTGCATGTCTTGGCTTCAATATTTACATGGGGATAGAACCTTCATTAAGTTTTTGCCAGGATTGCAATAGCAAAGCTACACCACCAATGGACCTGAGTAATTCATTACTTTTGGGCTAAAATGAAATTTTCAAGTATTATTTTATAGGAAGTTAAAATTACTTAAGAGACTGAAAACTTATTGATTAGAGTATTTTTAAAATGTACATCTGAATTATAGCCTTCCAAATTTGCTTATTTCTTAGTTCTCCATAAACTTAAATTAAAACCAAGGTAAAATTGGTTACAATTAGGTAATTGTGATTTGACTCTTATAAAGTATGGTGGGCTTCTTCTATTGTAAAGAATCACATTCCTAGGTACTTCTCCTCAGAGAGAATGAATCAAGTAAGAAATATTGACAGAGTAAGAACAGCACAGTAGGGGCATTTCAGAAGGGCAGTAGTAGCATCACAACAGCTGAAAATGCAGCCATTGCTCTTCAATGGCAAAACACTGTCCTTGTCTTCTGGTCTTCTATTCAAGTACTTGTCATTTATTATAGTGTTTCCTCAAGTCCATGCAACACTGCATCAGAAATCACTTTCAGGTGATGTTAATATTCAGTTTACCATCCATAACTAATAAATTAGAATCTCAGAATGTAAGACTCTAAATTTGTATTCTAAACTCCTTTGGGGATAATACTAGCTAAAATTTAAGATTCTTTGGTCTACCATTTACAAAGAGTTTTATATGGTGGAATTAATTTTAAATTCATATCACACCTGATAATCATTATTTTTCTGATATCACTCATTTATCCCTACGAAGTAACAGCATTTTCTCCAGGGAAATCAATATCTATACACTAAAACACAATTTCTCCATGGGAGAAAAAACAAGTTATATAAAATGGGAATTACCTAAAATTGAATATATGTGCAATGTGATTATCTAGTGTCATCTAATTTCATCACCAGAAACAAGCAAAATTGCACAGTGGTAAAAATAAAAAAGAAAGGTGACAATGTTTATGCTTTTCTTGATAAACTTAGATTGTCTACAAAGATTACTTTGTTCTGTTGCTGGTAGCAAGTTTTCTGTACCAATTGCTACACAATCTGACTCCAGTGCTCAGGGGGAAGTGAGGAAAAGCACTCACCTTGACTTTGATCTGTTTCTCATCAGATTCAGCTGCAGAAAATGTTAGACCTAAATTGTTTCAGGTTTGCCATAATGCTTCAGGGAAGGACCTTTTTTCTTCTGCACTGTATAATTCACTT
This sequence comes from Varecia variegata, assembly GCA_028533085.1. Lineage (NCBI taxonomy): Eukaryota > Metazoa > Chordata > Mammalia > Primates > Lemuridae > Varecia > Varecia variegata. Next base: position 16,112,150 of record CM052436.1, read on the forward strand.
TGTAATACCAGGAAATGTTGGTTTCAGGAGACTAAATTGTTGGGGGTGGGCATGGACTGGGGAAGCAACCTATTCCTTTGACCTTATTCATTCTCTCACTTTCTCATTCTCTGACTTTATTTTATATTTGCTTATTTATTATAATACTAAGTTCAACAAGGTCTCAAGTGGTATTTAACCTGGCAAAGTCAGTCAAATAAGCTCCCCAGTCACATTTCTGATAATAACTTAGAGAATATTAATGCTAATTTGTAAGTTTTTCCTAGCAAGTTTTGTGTCATCTCCTTTACCCCGACAGCTCAACTTTCCTGCTACTTTATTAATTGAACTATAGGCTTTGAAATTGTAAGATGCAGTGTCTTTCCAATACTTCAGAAAGACAACTCAGTCTTCTAGTTATGGTTTGTAAAGATATTACCAATATTGCTAAAAGATATTACTAATGATTACTATCTATATATAATCCAATGCATCAGGCTTTATCTTCTTAATTAAATTATGCTAGGTTACACAATGAGCAATTATATAAACCTGATGTTAATAGGTAAAATAGTATGCATAGAATGACCTATTTTTTTAGAAAGAAAATACTGTCTCATATATGTGTACATTTATATACACACACATACATATAATTTGATATTTGAATAAATAAGTGAACATTTGGATTAGAAATAAAAGGCTTGGATGGGAATAGGCATGTATGCATGTGTTTATCAGCCTTCTACCTAAAAAAGGTGTACAGTTTGTATGTCCCTTAACCAAAATGCTTGGGACCAGAAATGTTCTAGATTTTTTGAATTTTTGAATATTTGTATATACATAATAGGATACCTTGGGGATGAAATCCAAGTCTAAACATGAAATTCATTTATGTTTCATATATACCTTATACATATAATATGAAGCTAATTTCATACAATATTTTAATCATTGTGTACATGAAACAAAATATGTGCTAAGCACTTACGTGTGGAATTTTCCTCTTGTGGAAAAAATTTTCAGATTTTGCATTATGGATTTTCAGACTAGGTATGCTTAACCTGTATACATTTGAATTGTAAACTATAATGTCATTAGGCAAAAAAGCTCATTTTGCATTTTCAAATTAACCATTTTATTGTTCATTACACTGAGAAGAATTCTACCATGTAAATTTAATCTTTAATATTATAGTCTCCATAAAAACTTTTAATGAAGGTATAAACCCAATCACAATACAAGGTTGGCTTCACTAAGGCTTGTAATGATGTCCTTGAGCAGTCAGACAAGGCATAAGCTCTGTTTATGTCATGCTTTTTGTTGCCTAATGGAAGCAGAGCCTCCAAATACTGCTGACTTTGTGGGAATCCACTTGGGAACAGAGCACGCTAGTTTCTGTAATGTTTTCACAGAGGAGCCATAATAATTTACTTTCATCTGCCTTGATAAATGTTTGAAGCCCTCATACACATCTAGATTTAAATCTCCTTCTAGAAAGCTCCTATAATGGGGCTTATGGAATTGTTCATAAACAATTATTGTTCATAATTCCATAGAAACAGTCCCTGCTTTTGTAGTTCTTTTTGTTTTGTAAACAACAAAATAACACGTTTTATCAAAATTCTGAATAAAAAAGTCATTGTCTTTACAATGAATGATCAGATAAGTTGTTATAAGAATTTCAAAAATAAAATATCATTTTAAATAAACCTTAGAAATGACACTTTCCTCAAACATAGAAAAACCTATAGAGTTTCCTGGACTATTTATAACACACTTCAAAGTGAGAGATTATAAGGTCTGTAGAAATGGTCAATGACAAATTTAGAAATACTTTTCCTCTCAGATGTCCATATATTACTTAGTTTCTTTCTTTAGAGATTGAAATTAGTCCTCCCAATAAAAGCCTACATAAATGTGAGCCATGGGTAACATTGGCCTCAATAATAGTTAGAGACCAAAATAGTTTTTAAAGTAAATCTCATGTATAAAATTTGATGGGTTTTTATATAGACATTCATGTGGAGTGTAGCAAATGTGAGATCATTTAAGTCTGGAAAGATGAATATTGAGAGGATATAATTATAATTGATGAAATTTTAAGGATGAACATTAAATATATGTTGTGAAACAGACCCTTAAATTCTATCACCTTTTATAAATATAAGATTTTCTGTGTATAATTTCTATTAGGGGTGCAATAAGCATATGCAGAATTAATTAAACTTTATTAGTAAAATATAAATCAAATAGAATATCAACTAATGGTATTTTAAGACTATAAGAATAGTTGTATTGCATACATTATTTATTTTGGAAAATAAGTTTCTAGGGATGTTATTAGATTTTAGAATACAAGACATTATTTTGGGGAGACTTCAGTGATGATTGTTAGTGATTATTAGTATCATAATCTATGTGATTATTAGTAAAATTATTATTTTAGGCAGTCTTTTATTAGCAGTAATTCATAAGTAACACTTCTAGGTATATTACATAAATAAAGATGCTTATTTTTGAATTATAAAGATTGCCATGGATATATTTCAATAATTTTAAGTTTTGAGTTAGGATTTGGGTTAGGGTTCTTTAAGAACATTTATTTCTATATAGAGTGTCAATATCTAAGTTTCATAAAACCCAAGATATAAAAAACTGAGCTGGTTAAGTATATTCCTCAGCAGTTTATTCTCTTTGTCGCAACTGTGAATGATATTGAGCCTTTGATTTGACTCTCAGCTTAACTGTTACTGGTGCATAGGAATGCTACTGATTTGTGTACATTAATTTTGTAACTGAGACTTTAGTGAATTTATTTATTAATTCCAGGAATCTCTTTATGGAATCTTTGGGATTTTCTATGTATAATATTCTACTGTCTGCAAAATGTGATAGTTTGATCTCCTCTTTCCCAATTTGGATACCCTTAATTTCTTTTTCTTGCCTGATTGCTCTGGCTAGGACTTCCAGCAGTATGTTGAACAGAAGTGGTGAAAGTGGGAAACCTCTTAGAATGCTTTCAATTTTCCCAATTCAATATGTTGCTAGCTGTGGTTTTATCCCCAGGTTGTTGAGGTTTTTTTTTCATGAAAGGGTGTTGAATTTTGTAGAATGTTTTTCTGCCTCTATTGAGATGATCACATGATCTTTATTTTTGCTTCTGTTTATGTGGTTAATCGAACTTACTGATTTATTTATGTTAAACCATTCTTACACCCCTGGGATAAAGCCCACTTGATCATGCTTGATTATTATTTTTTTTTTTTTGATACGGTGCTCAATTCAGTTTGCCAGTGTTTCATTAAGGATTTTTGCAACTATATTCATAAAGGTATTGGTGTATAGTTTTTTTGTTTTGTTTTGTTTTGTTTTGTCCTTTCCTGGCTTTGGTGTCAAGGTGATACTGGCTTTGAAAAATGAATTGGAAAGGATTCCCTTCCCAATTTTGTGGAATAATTTATGAGAAAACCCACATGGCATGGCCACTATAGGGAAAAGACCTTCAGGTTTTTGACTGGAGTTCAGTGAGAGTTGTGGGGGGATATATACTGAATTTATTCTGACTTAAGTGTAGAGTTAGAGTTGAGGGTTATTATCTTTCACTCCTGCTCACCGTTGAGTCTTTGAACTATGAGCACATATCTTCTCCAAAGAAAAAATTCATGGCATTAAGCTATATTAGGCTGTGCTAGTTATTAGTTTGTCAACCTTTCAGTATGTTTTATGCTTCTGGACAAGCCTATCCTCTTTTCATCATCCAGGCTTTTGTAGAATTCTCCCACCCACTGGCAAATCTCCACAGTATCTTTTCTATCACATTTTGAAAAGCAATAGACATTTTTTTTTTAATTTTCTACACGGTTTTATGTATTACATATTGCATTCTTATTCTAAATTCATCTACTTTGTTATTTTGTGAATAATTCTCTTTGGACCAGGATATAAAGATTGTATCATATCATTACTGGTTCTTTGCCATGGAAAAGGACAAAATGGGATGGGTAAAAGAAAAGCTCTTCTTTCCTCTATTCCTAGAACAGTGCAATTCTCTTGGACAGGAGAGAATAGAATTTAATGACTGTGCATGAGAAATTAATCCTAAAATAAAATTTAATGAGTACTATATCCTTTTAAGATGGAGATTACAATGAAGCTAATTAGTATATGACCACATTTTTGATTCATCTACTTTCATGGAAAGTATTAATGAGTAAGCATTAATTCAGGCTTTAGGCTCCTTCATGCAATGCTGAATTTCAACTCTTTAAGAAAACAGTGGACCTAAAAATAAGTATTACAAAAATTCCATGTTTATTTTGCTTTAATTTGCTAAGTTCAATTGCTAAGTTCATAATAATGACAATAGTTAAAATAGTTGTGATATTTAAGAATGCAACTTTATATGGCTCCTACACTCTTGCATGGACTTGCACACACATAGTGTACTTTACACCATCAGATATATTACTACTTTGTTTTCAAAGCTATAGTTACATATTTTTATAGTCGAATTACCCATGGAAAAACACAAATTTAAAATAGATAAAAAGGCTTCAAATACAATGAAGTTAATGCACAGAAAATCATTTTTAAAACAGCAATAACTATTAGATATATTAAAACATTGGTTTACACATATACAGAAAAAATTGTTCTAAAGGAGCATACTTGCTGTTCAAGTGAGTCAGAAAAATCAAACAAGCAAACAAAGAAAATTAATTGGCATGGAGGGAAAAAATCAATTACAGCAAACATTTATTTGTTTACCATTTACAAGAAGTTTTGTTTACCATCCAGCTTCTATATATTTCATTCTGTGAAATCAATCCCCATCATATCTCCCCCCAAAATTTACTACATTTGACCAAAAGAGAGCAGTTTGAATTTATCTTTGTTCAGGGAAAAGTAGAAACTTTTCCACCTATATTTTGAAGTTCAAGTCTTTTGAGAGTATTGTGAACTTATGAATGTAAATATAACAAAAGCTATAAAAACATGATGCTTAATTCAAGTATTTTTTTAAATAGACATTATTTTAATTTAATGTATTAACATCAGATAAATTTAGGTTTTTAAATATAAAACTGAGAAAACTAGTTTATATAATGATCAGAGACTACTGAACTAATCAATAGGATTCTCAGAGTAAAATCTAACAAAAATGATTCAATTAAGAGTTTTTTTCATATGAGAAGATATGTGTGAAACAGTTTATTTAAATGAACTTTGGAGTATTGAAACAACTTAGAAATTTCTTGATTTGTGATTTAATTTGAACTTGATATAACAGCACTAAAGAGCAAATTATAGTTTTCTTAATTGTTTTTTACAATTTCAGATAATAGGAGATAGTTAAACAATTATTTATGAAAATAATATGATATTTTGAAAAGTGTAATTATTCATAAGGAGATAACTAAAGCCTTCCTTCATAGTGATTCAGACACTCCTGAAATGTAAACTAACAGTTCAAATCTAATATTGGAAGTAAAAATCCAGGTGCACAGAATGGATCAGGGAAAATACTTAGTTATTGGTAATGATGGGCTTAGAAATCAAAATCTTTTTCATTGAATGCTATACTACAATGTGTTACGAAAATGACTGGAATTACAGGTTCATTTATGAGTCCTATGATACAGTGGAAGACGGCTTTAAGTGACAGTAAACATATATTCTTGCATCTGCCCTAAATGTAAAACATGTTTTTCTATGAAACATATGAAAAATAGTATATGTAACATTTATGTACAGTTTAATAATATTTATATACCACTGTACTAATTTTATACTGTTGAAATGAGCCTAATTTGGTAATGGTATCTTATTGTTTCTGGCATCACTGGAAATAGTTTGGTGGTTTTTAAAAATACATTATCTCTATTTGCAAGAAATACTGCCTGTAAGAAAACAATAAATCCTGTATATATCTGCTTATTGTTACACACAAAAAAAGCAGTAGAAAGTGTAGTCACAAAACAATGAAGTTAATTACATAGAAAGGGTGGGGCAAAATGGGATGGAAAGGATGCAAGAAAGTTGACACTTCTCTGAGTATAATTTGTTAACTATTGGAATTATGTATCAAATAGTTAACAAAGTTAAATTATCAAAAACATGATGTTAAATCAATAAAAAATGGAACATAAGACAAGAAAAATGATGTTAAATCAATAAAAAATGGAACATAAGACAAGAAAGTCAAATGAAGTAAACAAACCTAATTTTATTTCAAATGAATATCATAACCACTCTAAAAGTTTGGAGAAGGTATTTGACTATGTACCCTCAGTCCTGAGCAGGGTAAACTTGCAAAGGTGGGTGAAAAAATGGTCAATTGAGCCAGAACTATTGTTAATAAAATTTTATTATTTTGATAGTATGAGCAAAACAACTCTGTAACTACCTTATGAGCATTTTAGGGTTATTGTGAAAATAAGTAAATGTGTTGATTTTTATAAGTCACCAGGCTTCTCACAGTAAAAGAAGGAGTATAAAAATCTAGAATGGGGGTGAGTAAAAAAAAGATTAAAATTGAGATAAAATTAGAGGTATCCGTGTGAATTCATACTGTTCAAAATATGTAGATATATTAAATGCATGGTTATCTGCATATTTGTATATGTGTGTATATATGTGTATACATGATGAAAAGTCCAAAAGTAATTGTGATATGTGATGAGAAGCCCAAAGTGATTTTTTTACCTTTCTCTGTACAACAGTTTTCTATTTTTTTCTGGATAATTTCTAGAACTTCTTTTTTAGTGCCTTGAATACAATGAAGCAATGTTTTTATTTTAGTTTCTTTAAATTTCTGCTTTATCTTGTTGGAGTTCTGTGAGATTATGGCTCATGGGTTCAAAAGCCTTTCATTATTTTTAGAAAATTCTCAGTCATTATCTCTTCAAATATTTTTTATGCCTTTTTCTTTCACTCTTCTCCTATACCAAAGTAAATCTAAGTTAGATCATTTGATATTCTTTCAAAATTGGTCCATTTTATGGGCTCTATTCTTTTTTCTGCATTTGTGGGTTTTTTAAAAATTCTTCTTAACTTTGAATAATTCTTATTAAACTTTTCTATGAGTTTGTTGATTATTTCCTTTGGCTACATTGAGCCTAATAATGAACACAGTAAGCACACTATTAATTTCTGTCACTGTGTTCTTTATTTTTAGTGTTTCCTTCGGACTCTTGCAGTTCTAATTTGTTGAATGAGATTCCATATCTCTTCATGCAAATTGTCCACATTTTTCTACTCTAAATTTGAACATATTAATGATACATATTTTAAATATCCTTATCAAAGCTCCAACATCTGGGTCATTTTTTGTCTAGTTCTATTGGCTGCTTTATCTCTTCCATATGAATTGTTTTGTATTTGCCTTTTTATGTGTCTACTAATTTTTGCTTACATGCTAGAAAATGTGTGTAGAACTATAGTGACTGAGGAAAATAGCATTTTAGATATAGAAATGAACAAACATCTTCTTCATGAGTGGGTGTATTTGAGTTAATCTAGTCAGGAATTAAGCAGGTTTGTCTTTTGTTGTTGTTATGGGTACCCTTATGACACCACAGTATTCAAATTCCTCTAGTTACACCTTGGAATTAGTGTGAAGATGGCCCCATCTCTCCCTGCATGAGAGGGTTTTACTCCATTTTCCACCATGAACTATTGCCCTTCCTTCTGTGTGTGTCTGTGAATCAGAAGTGTCACTCACTATGCTCTTGTCTCTCTCCCAATTACAGATTGCTGTTGCTGGTTACTTGGGGCTTGTAAGACTTGTGGTGACAGTGGGTTTCTCAGTCATCCTGGTTCAGTTTTAGTCTCAGCTAAGTCCTACATGCCAGGTTCTCAGTAGTGAATATTTCTAATTGACACTGTTCCTACCCCAGTGATATCTATAGATTACCTAGGCAATCAAGCATTGCTTAATGACAGAGATTTGTCCTGACAAATGTTTCCTTAGTTGATTTTGTCCTTGTGCAAATGTCATAGAGTGTACTATACTTATACCAACCTAGATGGTATAGCCTACTGAACACTTAGTTTATACAGTGTAGTCTACTGTTCCTAGACTACAAACCTCTACAGTATGTCACTATACTGAATACTGTAGGCAATTATAACACAATGGTAACCATTTGTGTATCTAAACATATATAAATCTGGAAAAGGTATATTAAAAATAATTATTATAATCTTATGAGACCACTGTTATATATGTGGTGACTAAAACATCGCTGTATAGCATATGACTGTAGTTCCAATGAACTAGTTAGAAATCAGGGTTCCCTTGACCACCTCCTTGGGTTCCATTAATTTGGTGGAATGGTTTACAGAACTCAGAGAAACACTTTACTTATGCTTACCAATTTATTTATAAAAGACATAATAAAGGATACAGGTGAACATCCAGATGAAGAGATACATAAGGCAATGTCTAGATGGTCTCAAGGGCAGGGGCTTTGTCCTCATGAAGTTGGCATGTGCCATTCTCCCAGCACATGGATGTATTTGCCAACTTGGAAGGTATCTAAACTCAATAGTTCAGGGATTTTTATGGAGGTTTCATCTTATAGTAATTATTGATTATTAACTCTATGTCTGGCCTCTCAACTTTCTCTGGAGAATATGGGAAAGGAGCTGAACATGCTGAGCTTATAATTGTGGCTTAGTCTTTCTAGTGATTAGCCCCCAGCCAGGAGCCCACCAAGAGTATGCTCATTAGAACAAAAGATACTTCCATAATCCAAAAAATTGTAAGGCATTAGGATCTCTGTATCAGGAACTGATGTCAAAGACTAACTATTAGAACAAAAAATTCTCCAAGCATCCCTCTGGATCAGGAAATTATGAGGGTTTTAGAAGGTCTTTGCCAAAGACTGGGGACAAAGACCAATATACATATTTATTATTATTTTATTTTAACTATAGTGACATCTCTTTTTAATCCTGATACAGTTTTTTGTGGGATTTTAACTTCAAGTATTTTTTCCCTAGAGTTATCATAATTATTTTTCAATCTTAAGGCCAAAAAATATAAATAAATAACATATGGCTCTGCTGAGTTTTTTCCCTTGGTGGCTTTTTTTATATACTGTTGATATCTGCTTATCCCTATATTTTACCTTCTTTTACTTTATGTAGGTTTGATTTTCTCTAATATTTGTAGTTTTTTGAAAGAAAATCTTAAGTCACTAAATTTTAGATATTCCTTTTCTTTTCCAATCCATGCATCTAAGATTATAGATCTCCCACTAAATAATGCATTATCTGCATTCCATAATGTTTGATTTGTTGAATCTTTATTATAAATCAGGTGTAAGTTTTTTATTATTTCCATTTTGATGTCTTCTTCAACTTTGGATTATTTATAATGGCAGTGCTTAATATTGGTGCCATTAGGGATTTCCTTTATATCTGCTTATCAATTTCTAGAGTAAATCTACTATACTCACAAAATTGAATAATTTAATTTGAAATTTGAATAATTTAGTTTGAAATGTATTGAAATTTTATTTATTGCCCAACATATGTTTGGTTTGGTAAAATTTTTCAGGAACATTTGAAATATTGTCGATTATTTTTGCATTATGTTCATGTTCTAACTATGCCACATTAATATCATTAAGTATAAATTCTACCACTGAACCACCCATGCACTGATAATATTAAATGTGTTCAGATTTTTAAAAAATAATTTATTTTATTTATTCTATAACCTATTGAGAGAGGAGTACAGGTTGAGCAACCCTAATCTGAAAACTGAAATGCTCCAAACTTTGAAATTTTTGAGTACTGACATAATGCCACAAGTGTGAAATTCTAAATCTGACCTGTGATAGTTTACAGTCAAAACACAAGTGCACCACACTCACTTTATTGAGCATCCCCAAGGGGAAAAAAAAAGACTATCAGCCCCCTTCAGCTGTGATATATCTTTTCTGCACATGTCCAGATTTGCCCACAGGAGCACACCAAAAAAAGTAAACCTACAGTGTGCAGGTCTCACATTCTAAGGGCAGTTTCCCCATAATGACCCACATAGTGTCAAGACTTACATACATGACTCACTGTTTTATTTGTTTGCTTATCCTCTCTTCTCTGGTATAAAGATATTGTTAAAAATGTCAAAAAGGCCTGCAGATACCCCTAAGGGTAACAGTGACAAGAAAAAGAGGAAGCATTTATGTTTGTCTGTAGAACTGAAAGTCAGGCTCTTGGAGAAAGTGGACAATTGTGTAAGTGGGAAATGTCTTACAGAAGAGCATGGTGTTGTAATTATTACCCTATATGACCTGAAGAAACAGAAGTGTAAACTGTCGAAGTTCTATGCTGAAAATGATGAACAGAAGTTAATGAAAAATAAAACACTGCACAAAGCTAAAATTAAATATCTTGACTGTGTATTGAAAGAGTTGATCTGCTAGCTTTGCAGTGAATACTTGCCACTTAATGGTATGGTCATCATGAAAACAAACACAGAGCGGTATCAATAAACTGAAAATTGAAGGGAACTGTGAATAGTGAACAGGTTGGTTGCAGAAATTTAAAGAAAGTTATGGCATTAAATGTTTAAAGATTTGTAGTGATAAAGCATCTGCTGATCACAAAGCAGTGGAGACATACAATGATGGATTGGTCAAGATCATCGCTTGTGAAAATCTGACACCAGAATAAAGCTATCATGCAGACGAAACATCATGGTTTCGGCGTGATATTACCCAAAACACATTGACTAAAGCTGATGAGACAGCACCTACAGGAATTAAGAATGGCAGAAACAGAATAACTGTACTGGAATGTGCTAATGCAGCAGACATGCATGAATGTAAACTTACTGTGATAGACAAAATCTTGTGTCCTCACCATTTGCAAGAAGTAAATATGTTACTAGTCAATTATCATGCCAATAAAAAGGCATAAATCACCACACACATCTTTTTTGATTGATTTCACAAACATTTTGTACCAGTGGCTGGCGCACACCACAGGGAAGCTTCACTGGATGACAACTGCAAGATTATGTTATTCCTTGACAAATATCTGCCTATTCTGCAGCTGAAATTCTCATCAAAAATAATATTTGTCTCATGTATTTTACCCAAAATGTGACTTTATTAATTCAACCATGTGACCAGGGTATCCTTAGATCAATGAAGAGTTAAGTATAAAAACACTTTCTTCACCAACATGCTAGCAGCAGTGAACAGAGTCATGGGTGTGGAAGGTCTTCAAAAAGAAGTTTAGCATGAAGCGTGCCCTACATGCTGTTGCCAATACTTGGAACACAGTGGCTAATGACACCATTGTGCATGCCTGGAACAACCTGTAGCCTGCAACTATGTTCAGCCATGATGATGAACAAAGTGATAACTTTGAAGTATTCTGTATGTCAAGTGAGAAAAAATATGATATCTGACTCCTTACATATATGCATTAATATACCTTCAGATTTCCATAAGCTGGAAGAAGTGGATATTGTAGAAGTTGTTAATATTTATAATGAAACTACAATTGTGTATCCATTGACTGATGGTGAATTAGCTGAAATGGTTCAAAATCAAAGTGAGCATGATAATACTGAAATACTGACAATGAAGATGATATTGATACTGCACAAAAAGTGCTTGTAGGTAACATGGTGAAAATGTGTTTGGGGACTATTGAAAGACAAGAGCAGGGTGCATTTATAACAGAAGTAGAAATTATGTCATTTTATAAAATCAAAGAGAGACTTGTAAGACAAAAAATGTTAATGAGGCAGATGACTCTGGAGGAAATATTTTAAAAAGCCATCCAGCAGAATGCCTCCTCATCCCTCAAGGACCCACTTCCTGGTCCTTCAACTTCTTCTGATGCTTCTTTTCACCTAAAAGAAGCATATTTTCACATGAAATATATTATTCAGTAACCTTTTAATCAAAACACAACTGTGTAGTTGGAGACTGAAAGCCTGCTGTTTGTTATTGCTCTTGTGTAACAGCTGATACTGGTATTCTGATGATGCTACGGTACTGCTTAGTTACTTCAAATGCATTATTTTTCACTGCATTAATATATATTTTTTTTTACTGTTAAGTACTTATGTGTGAATAAATGTAAGAAAAGTATTGCTTATAAGTAACATATATAGGAGAGTCAGGAATGACGGTAATACAGACAACACGGATTGTTCACATGGGTGGGTGACATGGTAACACCTTTGTCTGATGGTTCAATATACACAAACATTGTTTTATGTGTAAAATTGTTAAAAAATATATAAAATTACCTTCAAGCTGTGTGCATAAAATGTATATGAAACTTAAATGAATTGTATGTTTAGATTTGTGTCCTATCCCCAATATATCTCATTATATATGTGCAAATATTACAAACATCTGAAAAAATCCCAAATCCAAAACACTTCTGGTCTTAATAATTTCGGATTAAGCTGTATTAAAGTCACATCTGTTAATTAGGATGGCTACTCTCAAATAAATAAATGAATAAATATCAAGTATTGACAAGGTCATGGAAAACTTGGAACCTTTGTGCATTGTTAGTGGGAAGGTAAAACAGGGCAGCCACTATGAGAATAGTATGAAGGTTTCTTAAAAAAAAAAAATAAAAATAGCACCATCATGTGATCCAGCAATCCCACTTCTGGGTATATATCCAAAAGAATTGAAATCAAGATCTACCCTCCCATGTTCATTGCAGTATTATTATCTCAGCACTTTTTCTTCACTGCTCAAATACTCCAAAGGTTCTAGTTTTATATTTCAGAGTGTTTTGGCTTAGGTCTTTGACTTTTCATTTCATGCTGTTCTAATATTTGCTCGATGTCTTAATGGTGAGCTTCTTCATGTTATGAGGTTTATAAGACTCCAATTTTCTCGCTCCAGTTCCACGTGTGTTCTCCTGGTTTATCCATCACTTTTAGCTGGGTTATGCCTAATTTGCATTCTCTATATGGACTCGTAATCACTAAGTGTTCCCAGGTGAGAGGTAGTGTAGAACTTCAGAGTTAATCTGCCACTGTCTCCAGGACTTTTTTTTCTGGTCTGTTTATTCATTTGTTAAGCCCTCTGGCTCTATGAGGATTTTGTTCTCTAAGTGCCAGCATGATAATACTTTACAGCCTAACTCTAGCTTTCTATGCGGTGCAATTTAGCAAATGTCTTTTGAGGTTAAAAAAAAAAAAAAAAGTCATGTTATTTGAGGTTTCTGAATCTCTCAATTATTCCATCCCCATGCAACTACTAAGAGGTTTGCTGCTTTCTCTTTTCCCATCACTAGACCTCAGCCTGTGCCAAGCTCTGATCCTAAAATAGCCTCCTGAATCAGAAAACATCCACTGAGAAAATTACTAGCTGACATTCTTAGATGACCAATTGAGATAGATTCCTGGCAAATAATTGAAAAGCTGATGATAGTTATAGTTATGCATAATCCTCAAATAATTATTATAAATTATTGTCAATTACATAAATTATTATAAATTATAAAGAAAAAAGATATAAAATATGAGCAAAGGGTCTATGCTTCAATTTCCAGAGTTAAAAATCCAAATCTATAAAAAAAGTACTAAAATTCACCAATATTGAGGTAAAATATTAAACTTTTAGTGAAGTAACAAACCCATAGGAGTGATTTTAAAAATAAAGATTATAGCCCTTTTACTGTGGAATCTATGATAAAAGGATTACAACTGGATTTTTGGTGGAAATGCCAAGTTTACTGCCTTTTGAAAATCAATTTGGCAAGTTCTTCCAAAACCCAAATACACAAAGTCTTTGATCCAGAAATCACACTTTTCAAAAATTATATATATATATACACACACACACACACAAACAAACACACACACACATGCATGTGAGAAACTCAAAAAGTTACAACACATAAAAGGATGGGTACAAAGATATTTATTTTGGAGAAAAACTGCAATGAGATAAAAGTAGTCAACATTTTATACACTCATTACAAGGGTGATGGATGAATAAAGAATGGATTATGCATAACAGTAGAATATTATATAGCTATTGCAAATAATTAATTAAATCAACATCAATTGACTTTTAATGGTTTTTGCAAAGTATTTTGGAGTGAAAAAAGTATGATGTAATAACTTGCATCTAACGGTCTATTTAAAAATAAGTTAACAAGCTCTATTTGAATGTGTGCATGGTTTTACATTATTATGGATTGAACTATGTTTTCCCAAAGCTCATATGTTGAAGTTTTAATTTCCAATTAGACTGTATTTGGAGACACTGTTTTAAAAGAGGTAATTAAGGTTAAATGAAGTCACAAAGATAGGGCCCTCATCCACTATGAGTGGTATGCTTATAAGAAAGAGGAGGAGATCCCAGGGATTCATATGCACGGAAAAAAAGCCAGAGAAGGACATAGCAAGAAGCCAGCCATCTGAAAGCCAAAGAAAAAGTACTGAGGAGAAAATAAATCTGTTGACACCTTAATCTTGGACTTGCAGCCTCCAGACTTTTGAGAAATAAATTTGTGTTGTTCATAGTCATGTAGTGCATGGTATTTTGTTATGGCAACAATAGCATACTAATACAAACATGTAAACATGTATATCCACCTATATGGAAAAGTCTATATTCATTAAAAATGTGGACTATAAGAACTAGGTTATTAACCTGGGGTGACTTTTAGCATTTTAGCGTTAAGAGTCTGACATGGATGAGACAGAGAGATGAGGGTAGCTATATAAAAAGAAATTTAAGTCTGCAATAAAATGTGCAATCATATTTACATAAAATTATATGTAAATTGTATGTATTTCTGATATTCTATCATGTATGAGAAAATCAAATACACATATGAGTGCACTCATATATGTATTTATATATGCATTTATATTTATGCTCTTTCTAATTGAGATATAAATAATTTCAGATATTAGAAAAATCTATAATAATCATAGTATACCATACACAAAAGTGTTACTACTACACTAGCTTTTTTTGAAATCTTCCTGTGAATGATTTGTAGTTGAAAATGTCTAATTTATATTAATAGCAGGATCCTTATGTGTAGCATGGTGTCTGGTATATAATAAACATTCTGTAAACAATTTTTTAAACTTAGTAAACAAGGGAATGAATGAAGAAATGGATAAATGAATATGAGTGACATATTAGTAATTATTAGTATAGTTACTACTCATTTATTTATAAAAAGACCTCTCTCATTAACCATAGATCCTAACTTAAATTTCTTATCTTACATGGCTTTTTAGAATCTTACCTCAACATGCTCTTCTAGCCCTATTTTCCTTTCTCACTTCATGTGAATGTTAAGAAGCAAAAATACACTTTTAACATATTTATTACTATTATGATTTTTTTTATCTGCTAGAATAGTATCTATGCAATGTAGCAGCGTGGTTTAGAGAACAATATCAGGTATTAGCCTGAGTTAAAATCCTGGATCTACGACATAGTAGCTTAATAATTTTGGGCAAACCATTTAATTCCAGGTTTCATCTGTGTTATTTTACAAATAAGTCAAAAGTAGTGTATGCCCCTAATAATTTTAGAAATATTAACAATGGCAATGAATAAAAAGTGCTTGCAGTAATACCTGCCACATTGTACACACTTAATGTATTTATTATTTATCTCATTTTAGTAACCTATCTCCCTATTTCCCTTTTCAGTACAATTACAGTTCTCTTTCAATGAGTATCACATATGAAACAATTTCGTGGTATCTTTCGTTGATACTTTTGGAAGTTTTTCCTTGTTTTTCTAAAACCTAGTCCTCTTGCTTTTGCTTTTTGTATGATTATTTCATACATATCATAAATATTCATATTTTATCTCTTTAAAATACACATGCATCTCGTCACACTTAGGTAGTCAGGAAGTACCCAGACATCAAGGACAGATAGCGTATTCTACACATTGTTCTGCCAATCATAACATAGGAATCTGTTCCTTCCATTCATAAAATATGAATGTTTACTTTTTTTTTTTTGCCCTATGAAGAATCTCTTGAGATGTAGTATGTCAATAAATGAGAAAAATAAATGATAAATAATATCTACACATATTTACCTCAGTAATAATTATTATCAATGTAGTAGAAGATACATAAGATAGCTGGATTATGTGATTGAATTGTTTCTAAGGCATTAGTATTATATCTTAGAGCGTATCTACTTAGATATTGATAATTTTTTAAAAAAAATTAAAGGCATATAGAGAATTGGTATATATTTCCCTTTCAAAGCAGATATAATGCAAAATTATATCCATAGTTAGGGAGCAAAATAGGATTTTGTCTATCTGTTGATTTTCTGTTAATTTCCAGATTTTGATAAAATATGAGCATTTCTATTAATGTATTTTGAATTTTGCATTACAGTGGAAAGATGAATATATTACTAAAGAGATCAACATTTTTAAATCTTTTTTTTATTTCAGAATATTATGGGGGTATAAATATTTTGGTTACATGATTTGCTTTTGTGCAGTTTGGGTCAAAGTTGTATGTGTGCCCATCACCCAGATAGCATGCATTGTACCCATTATATGTGAATTTACCCATCCCTTTATCCCCCCTGCTACCTGCTTGGTTTCCATTGAGTTTTACTATTATATGTGTACATGGGTTCCGATTTAATAGTGAGTATATGTGGTATATGTTTTCCCATTCTTGCAGCGCTATGCTTAGAAGAATGGTATCCAGTTCCATCGAAGTTGTTACAAAAGATGTTAGTTCACCATTTTTTATGACTGAGTAATACTCCATAGTGTACACATACCACATTTTATTAATCCACTTATATTAATGGGCACTTGGGTTGTTTCCACATCTTTGCAGTTGTGAATTGTATTGTTATAAACATTCAAGTGCATGTGTGTTTTTGACAAAATGATTTTTTTTTTTCCTTTGGGTAAGTACTCAACAATGGGATTGCTGGATCAAATGGTAGGTCTACTTTTAGTTTTTTGAGGTGTCTCCATACCACTTTCCATAGAGGTTGTGCTAGTTTGCAGTCTCACCAACTGTGTATAAGTGTTCCCTTCTATCCAGATCCATACCAACATTTGTTGTTTTGGGACTTTTTCATAAAAAACATTCTCACTGGAGTTAGGTGATATTTCATTCTGGTTGTGATTTGCATTTCCCTGATTAATGGAGATTTTGAACATTTTTCATATGTTTATTGGCCATTAGTCTACCTTCTTTTAAAAAGCTTCTGTTAATGTCTTTTGCCCACTTTTTTATGGGGTCATTTGATTTTTTCTTGATGATTTGTTTAAGTTCTTTGTTGATACTGGTTATCAGCCCTTTATTGAATGTATAGCATGCAACTATTTTCTCTCATTCTGTAGGCTGTTTATTCACCCTATTGACAGTTTACTTGGCTGTGCAGAAGTTATTCAATGCAATCAAGTATCATCTGTCAATTTTTGTTGTTGCTGTGATTGCTTTTGAGGTCTTCTTCATAAATTCTTTCCCTAGGCTGATATATGTAAGACATTTTTCAACAATTTATTCTAGAATTCTCTTTATTTTCTTGTTTCAGGTTTAAGACTGTTATCCATCATGAATTAATTTTTGTGAGGTGTGGATCCTCTTTCCTTCTTCTGTGTGTGGCTATCCAATTTTTCCAGCACCATTTATTGAATAGGGATTCTTTTCCCCATTATATGTTTTTGCCTCCTTTGTCAAATATCAGATGGCAATATGAGGATGACTTTATAGCTGGTATCTCTGTTCTGATCCATTGTTCTATGACTCTGTTCTAGTGCCAGTACCATGCTGTTTTGGTTACTATAGTCTTGTAGTATAGCTCTATGTTTGGTAAAGTGATACCCCCCCAATTTGTTCTTATTGGTTAAGCTTGCTTTGATTATTTGGCATCCTTTCTACTTCCATAGGAAGCCAAAAACTTTTTCCTAAATGTGCAAAAAATGTCATCGGTATTTTAATGAGGATTGCATTGAGTCTGTATATCACTTTGGGTAGTATAGACATTTTAACAACATTGACTCTGCTGATCAACATGCCAATGAGCATGATATGTTTTTCCATCTGTTTACATCCTCTCAATTTCCTTCCTCAGTGTTTCATAGTTCTCCCTGTAGAAGTCTTTTACCTCCTTAGTTAAATATATTCCTAGGTATTTTATTTTTTTGTTGCTCTTGTAGAAGGCATTGAGTCTGATTTGATTCTCAACCTGACTGTTTTTGGCATATAGGAATGTTACTGATTGGTATGCATTGATATTGAAGCCTGAAACTTTGCTGAATTTGGTTATAAATTCCAGGATTCTCTTGGCAGAATCTTTGGCATTTTCTAGCCATCAGATCATATTGTCAGCAAAAAGTGATAGTTTGACCTCTTCTTTCCTCATATGGATACCCTTGATTTCCTTTTCTTGCCTGATTGCTCTGGCTAGGACTTCCAGCACTATGCTAAACAGAAGTGGTGATAGTGGACAATCTTATTTGATTCCAGTTGTAAGCAGAAATGCTTTCAAATTTTCTCAGTTCAGCATGATTTTGGCTGTGGGTTTTTCATATATGGCCTTTATCATTTTAAGGTAAGTCACATCTATGGCTATTTTGTTAAGCATTCTTATCATAAAAGGGTGCTGGATTTTGTCAAATGCTTTTTCTGTGTCTATTGAGAGGAACATGTGGTTGTTGTTTTTGCTTTTATTTATGTGGTGAATTATTTTTATCAATTTGTGTATGTTGAACCATTCTGGCATCTCTTTTATGAAGCCTACTTGGTCATGGTGGATGATTGTTTTTGAAGTGCAGCTGAATTCAGTTTACCAGGGTTATACTGAGAATCTTTGCATCTATATTCATAAGGGATATTGTCTGTAATTTTTGTTGTTGTTGTGTCCTTTCCTGGCTTTGATATCAAGGTGATATTGGCTTCATAGAATGAGTTTGGGAGGGTTCTTTCCTTCTCGATGATATGGAATAATTTCTGCCTGGTTTCTTTTGACACTCTCCCAGGAGGTGAGAGTTCTGTGTCCTGCTGCTCACCTGAGTCACCCACATGGGGGAGGGGAATCCCTTTACTGTTTCACTGGGCTCCAGGCCTTTCTGGATCTGGTCCATGCTGCTGTCCTCTCTTCTCTCTCTTCCACTTTCTCAGCTTCACAGCCCTTCTTGCTGGGGTTCCTGGCTTCCTCTGCTGTCTTTCCCTGTGATCCACACCTGAGCTGCATTTGTTCTCTGCTACCTTCAGCCGGGACAGTCCGACAAGGTATTTCCCTAGTCAGCCATCTTGGCTTTTACCCAACATTTTTCAATAATAAAATATATCAAACATTTCTATTAGAATACAGCCATGTTTCTAATATATAACATGACTTGTTTTAACACATTGAGGTCATCAGATTAGTCACAAGAAACAGCCAATTCTGTCAACAATTCTATTGCATGTCATGTCTATTTGCTTCTGAAAAAAAGAAGTAAATAGTTCCATAACAGCTAAATATACTTTAAAATGACTTTTCAGATTTCCTTTCCAGTATGAAGAAAAATAATCTTTCATCAACAGAGAATACCCTGGCAAGCAAAAATATTGCTTATTCAGTAAAAGCCTATGAAATATTGCAACTACCCTACTGTGAACATCAATATTTAATTTTTCTCATATGTTTTTGTTATGACTAAGTGTCCAAGAAGCACAATACATCAAGAGCCACTCTATTAAAAAATAGAGAACTCAGTGAAATAAATAGCAAAAGATACAGAGCTTTGGTTTCATTTCTAACTACATTGATTTCAATTATTACTTGGTGATTTGTCTTTCTCATCAATTGCAAATGTAGATAATTAAAGACATAAATTATTTTATTCACATATAGTTAAACAGAAGCAGAATACATTAAATAGTTCAACAGTTGTGACAAATATTAAGTGTTTTATGTCATATAAACTTTTGGAACACAAACAAAATGGAATTGTCATATATATCAGTGGGTTATTTTGGGCAATATATCTATTTTGTGTTTAATTATTTCCAATAGATTCAGTTCATTACAGCAGATTACAAATAATATCACATTTAAAAATGAATAAATGAAATTCAACTACTCATAGGTTTTCAGAAATGTAAGCAAATGTATCATTGTGATATGCAAAGTTTCAACAATACCTCTACTACCTAAAGAAGTACAGAAACTATTGTGCTGATTTTTCTGACTGTTTTAAATAGTGAATCATCAAAAATTATAGGCT
>CM052436.1:16132868-16175539 GCA_028533085.1 Varecia variegata
GCTGCTATAAACATTCGGGTGCAGGTGTCTTTTTTATAGAATGACTTTTGTTCTTTTGGGTAGATGTCCAGTAATGGGATTGCTGGATGGAATAGTAAGTTTACTTGAATCTGTTTAAGGTATCTCCATATTGCTTTCCACAGGAGTTGTACTAGTTTACAGTCCCACCAGCAGTGTATGAGTGTTCCTGTCTCTCTACATCCACACCAACATGTATTGTTTTGGGACTTTTTGATAAAGGCCATTCTCACTGGAGTTAGATAACATCTCATTGTGGTTTTGATTTGCATTTCCCTGATGATTAGAGATGTTGAACATTTTTTCATATGTTTGTTAGCCAATCTTATATCTTCTTTTGAAAAATTTCTATTCTTGTCCTTTGCCCACTTTTTGATAGGGTTGTTCAATTTTTTCTTACTGATTTTCCTGAGTTCTAAATAGATTCTTGTTATCAGTCCTTTTCTGATGTGTAGCATGCAAAAATTTTTTCCCATTCTATAGGTTGTCTGTTTATTCTCGTGCCTGTTACTTTGGCTGTGCAGAAGCTTTTTAATTTGTGTCTTTGAATTATTTAATTAACATTTTTTGTAACTGGGAGAAAAATGCTATTGTATTTTATTTCATCAACAAACAGATACATAGCTTTCTCACATTTCAACATGTCTGAAATCAGAATTCATCTTACAATCAATCATGTGTGGCTGTTGATAGGCATTATGTAGGTATTATTGTCTACTTGCATGCATGAAAACTTGCAAAATGGTTGTCATAATGTTGATTAAAAAACCATAGAAACAATAATTAATCCCTCTTTTAATAATTTTGTATCATAATTTTTGAAGGCATACAGGATGATGTAATATGAAAAATGCAAACAACTGAGTCCAAAAGTGATTCAGAAGAGTTTAACTATTAATATGAAGATATTTAGAGATAACTTTAACCAATTAATTTCAGTTATCAAATTCTTCTTAATCATCTCAAGAGTGTTATATTATTAAGACTGAAATGGATCTTTTATAAAGTATAAACTTTTTAAAATGTTATAAAATTTATATCACAGTTCTGTTGGAAGCATTTATGTTTCCTTCATTCATAGTGCATAAAATATCAGGTTGTAGAATGAATGAAATCTGAGATTTGAAGGAATATGATATAAAAGAATTAAAGAAATGATTTTGAATAATTATTACTTCTGCTTAGAGTTAAAAAAAATAATAAAATGAATTGAACTTGTCTTTAATACAAGACTTTAAGTTTTTTCACAAAAGTCATTCATGAATTTGTTAGGAATTAACAACATATTCCAAAAAGCCCCTTGTGTGCAAAATTATTAATATTACACAGTATTCAGTAAAATCTTTTATATTTTCATGCTTTTATAATTGCTACTTGTTTTTGTAATTTATAAGTAAATTTCAAAGTTTTATAGTAAGCTAGTGGAAATATTTTAAAGTTTTGTTATTTAAAGGATGAGCTAGTTAGTATACTCAGGTGTACTAAATTTTGAAACAACTTAAAAGTGCAAATATCTCATGCAATGTCACAGATCATACATTTTAAACAATATAGTTGGTTCAAATCACAAAGGATTTAGTAATAGTCATGCCAGAAAACTTTACAGATAAATAGTGTTATATGTACATAAATATTTTAAATATATATATATATGTGTGTATGTGTATACATTTACCCATATGTGCATGTTGATTGATAGCAATGAACTCATTCAAAGCCCAGAGGAAAGCTGAATGATGTCAAGCGTTTGACAACTATGCAGATCAAAGTAATACCTCATTTCTCCGGAGACAATGACAGGACTTGATGTTGAATTTGACAGGTTCGCTGACATTAGCTCTAATAAGACCACATTTCAGTGCAGTCATACTAGTCTGGAAACTGAACTGCTCTCTGTCTGTAGTCCTTGAGGAGGAGATGTGACTCATGCTATCAGATACTGCACAGACAAGCAATGAGTGGTTACAGCTTAAATATGATGGAGTTGACATGCTTTATTCCTGCCATAATCTACTTTAAAATGCATTTGTCCAAAACATCCCACTGTTTCAAACAAATAAAAACAACCCAAAATATGTTTTCTTACTAGGATGGGTTCTACAGGGAATAAGGGATATGTATATAATTTCCCTGTCCTCATGGAGTTTGGGGATAATATATGTACCCTGTTCTCTCTCATACTAACTCCCACTGGGGAAGCAAAACACATACAATAAACTGTCGCCCTGAAAAATTTTATGCTTATATGAGCAGTGCTTACAGAAGATACTATTAAGATTTTATAGAATAAAGATTACAATGAGTGATTCATAAGAAAGCTTGACTTTGATTTCAGCCTTAACTGACATGATGATTGGAAGGAGGATAATGAGGGGAAGATTTCAACCAGTAGGAAATGAAATATAGTCATGCGAATATGAAAAGCTATGGTGAATTATGTGTTCCCAGAGGGACCTCCTCTAAAAAGAGTTGTTTGTAACTTAGGATTGCAAGTCAGAAAATTAGGGAGGGAAAAAGTTGAGTCAACATAGTGTTGAAAACTGTCAAAGTCTTTAAAAGATAGACAGACAATTCAACTTCGAAAGTATCTACAATATAGAATCAATTGATATTTTAAAGCTGTAGTGTGAGACAATAGGAAATTCTAATTTAGGGGTGTGTGAAATTAATCATTTAGTGTGAGAGGTAAAACCAGTAATTAAGGTGATCACTGGAAAGACAGTGTTCCAATCTGCCTCTGATAAAATGCAAAGATCTAGGCCAGTATAGTATCAGTAAGAACAGGCAGGAAGGGACAGATGTAAAAGACATTTCAGAGGATTGACATGATGTGATGATTTATTTTCACAATGAACAGAGACAGTGATATGTGAAAATTTAAAAATCTACCTCTTAGTGTAATCAATAAGAACAGAGTTTGAGAAATATCATATAATGGAAAAACACATTTCACATAGAATTCAATTTCTGCTATGACTAAACAGAAATTATCAAACCAGTACTAATAATAGTAAAGACTCTCATGTGAAATATACAAAAACATTAAAGCAATTTACTCTTTCCTCATTTCTTCCCACTGCACTGTATTCAAGATGTAAAAACTCTTACATGACAATGATTGCATGATGGTTGGTGAATGCAAATACAGTGATTTCACTTCTTGCAAAAAAAAAAAAAAATTCCAAGGACTTGGGCTATTTTTCAATATGTCACAAGAAACTACAAGACTGTGGTATATTATTTTACTGAATATCAGGTCTTGGTCTTGTTATTTGCTTGTTCCTCGCTCTTAGTTTCATGGATCAATCTTCCTAAGAATCACAAAAAATGAGACTTCTTTCTCTTTGACTTAACCATAGCAAAACTTTCCTCACCAAAAGTGGGGGATGTATTACTTACGATCGCAATTGCTTTATAATTGTAAAGCAAATGTTAGTAAAACAAGAAACATCTTTTTGTCTCTGGTAGGTATGCAGGAGTACAAAATTGCTTTTGTTATTAGAAGATTTCTTTTCATTCCTTCAGTTCTTAAAGGTGAGATTTTTATGAGAACTTTATGAAAAATTGACCTCTCCATTCCTCTTTCAACGTTGTACTGTCCTTTTTATTTACCTGATTTATTTTCAATTGTTATTGATCTATTAGCTATTTTGGAAGAAGACTTTAGTTAAATTATGTTTTGGCAAGAAGAAACTCTTCAAATACTAGGCATTGTTGAAGCAGGAGTTGATTGATAAATAAGTGTATTGTAAGGTGAAACAAATATTATGAAAAATAATTCATGGTGAAGTTGGTGAATGCACACTCCACAATCTTCACAATATGAATGGTTTTTGTTGGTGTCCACCTTGCCCCTGGTTCTCCAAGTCAGTCTAATCAGCTCACAGAAATTATGGCCCATAAAGATAAACTATACAAATTAGTCTAATTTCTGAGTGATAAGAGGATTTCCTTTTTTTTTTTTTTTCTTTTTTGCAGATGTACTGTAGTCTGGTGAATAGCATATATGCATTCTCTATCTTGACTATGATCATTGGCCATTAACCTCAAATCGATCTCTCCAGCATTGGCTAATTCCTTTGTCTTTACATTTTTTCCAATTCATGAGGATAAGTACAGAAAAATGGAAGTGGCTTAAAGTTAAGTATCTAGTATGGTATTTTTTAAGGTAGTAATTGGATGCAAAAGAGTCTTTACTAAAAAGAGCTTGATGTTAACTGAGAGAAAGAGAGCAATACAAACCAGAAACAAAATATTTGTCATTAATATGTTAGAAGGTTGAAAACATAATGTATTTTAGAAGCATGTTTAGAAGCTCAGATACCTCATTATGTAAGTGTAGAGACTGAAAAATAAAAATCAGGAGCAAAGCATGACATAATACGATTCCATTATTCCAATAATCTGATACTCCATTAGAGTTCATTTCAACTGCAAAAATAGTCCGTCAGTTTGCTATTCAAATGAAATGGCATTTAATGGTTTGTTTGTTCACTCAACTAACACACTAAGAGGAAAACCTCTTATTCAATTTTCTATCAGTTTGGGTTAAGGATATTAAAGTATTTTTGGAAGAATTTAAAAAATAATATTGTTTTCAGTGTGAAATAAATTTAAATGATCCTATCCTCTTTCATATAATGTACCTGTTTTCATGGATTTCTTCTTCTTCCTACATTTTCAAATGGTCAGATATGGAGATTTTAGAAGTATGCTATGATTTTCTGCTTTGGATGGATACATTTAAAGATATTTTGGAAAACATGCATTATATCACCAGGTGATTGTCTTCCTAAGCTAACAAAGTCAATTTGTATACTTTTAGTCACTCTCTATATTCCTAAAACATGTTATCAATAGATTTTTGAGCACTACCTCGATGAAAGACACTTAGGCATTTTGTCCTTCCCTTTTATTAAACGTTATTAGGCATTTATGTTTTCTAAGGATTTTTTTGGCTGTAACAAAAACAAAATTTGTAGCGTTTAATACATAGGAATGTATGTATTATAGCTTATAGTGGAAAGTAGCACTGTAGTATAAATTTAGAGATCCAAGATGTTATAAAAATTCTTCGATTGTTTTCATCTTTCTGTTCTAGTTTTCCTAGTGTGGCAGCTATCTTACCACGTCATCAAAAGATGACTGCAGTAGTTCTAGGCAACCCATTCTTACACTCTGCATAACAAGCTTTCAAATATTTCATAAAAATCCATGTTCCTCACTCACAAGTAAATTTCCACCAGCATCTTACTTGCCAGAAGGGGATAACATGTTTCTTTCAAAGCCCATCTCTGGCAAGGAAAATGGAAGTTACATCACTGAGTAGCCCAAACAAAATTAATGCCTTCTGGAAATGAGTAAATATTTTATTTCCCTAAGTATTTGGACACAGGGAAGAGAGTAAACATACAACAGTGCATGCTACAAAAACCATAATTTTCTAAATCTGCAAATAAGGAAGCACATATTTAAAAATCAAGTATTTTCCCTAAGGTTCCACAATTCATAATTATTATAGCTAGAATTAAAATGCATTGATTCAAAAGTTACTTTTAAATAAGAAATTCTTCATTCCAAAGATAACAACTATTTATTAAATCAACAAAAACTTATTTCACAGTCACTAGATCTATTGTGATGGATCATAGATTTTCAAAAATTACTAAGAAATAGTAATTATCCCATAGTCTGAAAGTCAGACATAAAATAGACAATTGATTAATAAATATATGGTAGATAAAATGACAAATGACCAGAGCATGATAGAGGTGGAGAAGTAGGACAGTCAGCAAGGCATATAGAGCCTCTAAAAGAGGGGGCAGTTGAGCTGGATAACATATAAAAATAAGAGAAAATCTTCCTACAAAAGTAAATATAAATGTCTATGTCTATAAAAAATCATATGCCTATGAAAATTCATCATATTTATTTATGTTTGATATTACTTGAAAAATGTAATTTGGATTGTCATTAAAATGTCAGAATACAAATTATTCATATGATTTATTCAGAAGTAAACAATATGAATGCCAAAAGAAAGTGACAAAACAACTTAAAAAATGATTTTTATCCCAAGTATATAGTCAATTATTTGTAATAACATTTATTAAAAGTGTGTATTCATTTTAGGAACTCTGTTTTTGTTATTGTTGTTCTCTTTCTATGGAGCTCAGCTGGTGCTAGCATCAATAGGATTACCCTGTCTTTTAGTGTATGTGAATGGAGTAAACCAGTTATTGTCACTTTCCAGGTTAATTCGAGTATCTATAGATACTAGGACAATGGAGTGATAAGTAAGGATAACACAACTAGTCAAATTCTGAGATTTGAAGAAATATTCTCACATTAGTAATTTCCATTCATAATTTTCAGTCACATATTATTAGAGAAAATTGAATTACTAAAACTTTGAATTAATAAAATATTCTTCAATAAGGAAAACATTCATTAAAATTATAGAAACACCAAGTAAGTTCTTTTGATAGCTGGGGAGAAAAAAATCTAGTATTATACTTGAAGTTATAGGAAATTTGATGCAAATTTAATAAAATTAAATAAAAATGCACATTCACAAAATGGAAATTTCATAGATTAATGTTAAAAGACTGTTTTCCTTTTAAGACTAAAGGAAAATGTACCCAAACAAGAAGAAACCGTATCTGTATGTCCAAGTCATAGCTTAATTGGGAAAAATTTCCTGATAGAGTGGAGCCAAGTATAATCAAAAAAAAAAAAAAAAAAAAAAAACCTCCAGAAGTATCTGAAAGACTTTTAGAGAAGGAGGAGGGAAAAGGTAAGCCTAGAAGAAGACATATTAAAATAGGAAAAGTTGGTGGATGGTAACTACAGTTTATGTTACAGGGGCTGAGGTGATATATCATTTTTGGTTTATGGAGGTGGGAGGGATGGTTTCCACATGCCTGTTCAACTATTATCTCCTAAGTTAAAAGTCAAGGAAACAATGACTGTTTCTATTTGATTTATACTTTGAAAACAGGACCTTATTTACAGTGTAGGATTGAAAAATATTTGGCAACAGGAATGAAAAGATCTCAGTCAAATTAATTTTGTGATTCTCCCTAAGTTTTTTTAACTTCACCACATTTTATGTATTTTGTTTTTTTCTATTTTGTAATTCTTTATTGCAAATATTTTAACTTTATTATAATTATTTTTTTTATTTCAGCATATTATGGGGGTACTTTTTTAACCTAAAGTGTTTTGTGTTAGAGTTTTCTTTTTTTTTTTTTTTCTCGATCCCAAACTCCTAGAAATCCATAAAATTTTATTATAGTTTTGGTAGTGATATACTACTTTTTCACAAGTATTTATTCACCCATCCTTCCCTGTAGAACACTCTTCCACTTGGAACTAATGGGATGTAAGAGAAGTGACTCACCCCACTTTTGAATAAAAACTTTAAATGTTATTGTGTTGTTTCCTCTGGCCCAGCTGCTCAGCACTTCACCACAAAATATTATATCCATACAGTGGCCCATCCTTCAACCTGAGTCCCTAATGAAAACACATGGAGAGTCCAGTAGATCAACTGTAATGTGAGGAAGTATAATGTTGTTTATGATAAAGTCTTGTGATCTGGGGCTATTTGTTCCAAAAGCAATAGATTGATAAAGTACATTTTATCTATCATTTGTTTTTTATATTTCATAAAATGTATATGTGATAAGTATATATAAATTAATACATATAGTAACTATTATAAATGGATCAATTTACTTTGTATTTCAGTTTATTATTATATATCTTATCCACCGATTTGTCCTTAAGTTAAGATTATTATTATCAAAGAAACACAGTTTATTAAATAAAATATTTGAAAATACAAATTCAATCGGCAATGAGAGGAAACTATAAACAGAGCCACGAAAGGTAAGAGTTGGGGAAAATTATAGCATATAATTTTAAATATTTTTTTCTAGTTTTTATTTTACATTTATATAAGTATTCATATTTTCCTCTCTCTAGGAATATTCTTGATTGTAGTTTTACAGTGGAGTTCTATTATGTCTCCTAAGTCAACTTATTTTAATTTCCATGTGTATATGTATGTATTCATGTGTTTGGATATGTACAAACTCAGTATGAAACACACTGCTGAATTTCCACACTGCAAAAAAATCATCTGAATATTGTGAATGTTTTTTCTTCTTTTTAAAACAAAAGAAGAAAAAATTAAGGTGAGGTTATAATTTAAATATAAATATATATCTTCAAGGAATTCCCAGGTATTCATTGAACCTAATATTATCTGACATATTTAAAAACAATATAATAACATATTTCTGAAATCCTGATTCTAATCATCATAGTATTTTCAATCAGAAATAGATTTATTATAATTGGTCTTTTTGGAGATTAATTTATACTCATATACTCATGTACAAATGTATGTTTATACTTATGCATAAGAAAAAGGTAATGCACCTTCACATGTTCTTCTTTTTCATTCTCATGCTATGAGTATCCTCAGTCCTATTTCCTGAGATTGTATTCTGTAGTAACATATGATCATATCATCTTTTGTGTCATGGTCTCATTTGTAGGAAATCCAGGATAATAATCACTTCATGTCTACTGGTATTTATCTTATCAATGGATTTTTTACTATACATTAAAAATCAATTTCATAAATTTGAAAATAAAATAACACATTCTAGAAATGCTGGATTTGAAAATAAAGTAATACATTCTAGAAATCATGTAAAGATAAGTAGCAAATAAAATAATGTGCATATTTTTGCCACAAAGCAATCAGAATGGACAAGATGTCCATAGCACTCACCATTTTTTTTCCTTTTGCTCATATTTAAGTAGTTGGTCCAGTAAGAAATTCTACTTCAGTTTATTATACCAGTATTGTTAGTACGTAAAATAGTTTTTAATTGCAGTCAAGACCTATAAACATTATAGCACATATTAGAATATATTTTTGGTAAACGCATTTTTATTATTTTTTTTCAGTTTTTCTGATTATATAAGATATTGATAGAGAATATTTGGAGACAGTGGTTAAGAATAGAGGCAAAGAGTTGTGGTCAGTCTTGAGAAACAGACTTGGCCAAAAGATTTATTTTACTTTTATTGTATTATTTGCAGTAAAATCCAGACATTGCCTGGGTGTGGGGCCATTTCCACTTTCATGGTGAAAGCCACACACCCTCCTCAGTTAAGAATCATCCCCAGTTAAGAATTTTGCTGCAGTATAATCTTCCATATTGAACGTATGTACACTGGAAAAATTTTCCAACTCTGTGACTGCAGTGTTTTATTTCAGCCACTGAAGTGGTCACCATTTATTATAATGTATCTCTAGAATATAACCTTACTTCAGCCCTAATATTTAATACTTCAGAAATAGAGAAAGTTTGTCTTTTATTTTATTCATTATTAACAATAACTAAGTTGTGAAAGCAACCCATATGTCCATCAATTGATAAATAGATGAAAATGTATGTATATAACAGAATATTATTTTGTCCTAAAAAAGAAAGAAATATTGCTATATATGAAAACATCAATAAGTGTTACACATTATTCCAAGAGAAATAACCCAATCACAGAAGGAAAATACTGCATAATTCCACCTAAATAAGGTATCTAAGGTTGACAAACTCATAGAAGTATTAAATGTAGAATGGTGGTGGCTAAGTTATGAGGGAAGTGGAAATAAAGAGTTGCTGTGTATGTGCATAAAGTTTCAGTTATGCAAGACAAAAAAGTTTTAGAGATCTACTGTATGACATTGTGCTCATAGGTAAAAATAAGATACTGTACACATAAAAATTTGTTAAGAGAATAGATATCATGTTATGTTTTTACTAAAATAACATAAATTATAAAATAAAAAAATATGAGAGATAAAAGCTTCAAAATGTTAAGAGAAAAACTTTAGATAAATTAAATTTAACAATTTATTTGAGCAAAGAAATGATTCATGAATTGAGTAGCATCCTAATTTAGTAAGGATTCAGAGAACTCTACCCAGCAATCTGGACAGGCAGTAGTTACAGACAGAAAAGAGAAATCAACATGCAAAAATAACCCAATTGGTTACAAGTTGGTGTTTGGATTATTTGGACATGTCTGAGTAGTTTTCAGCCTGTGACCTACTGAAAGCTTGTCTACTATGATTTACTGAGACTGAGTTACCCATTACAAAATTATATTCTCAAGTTATATTACAGTTTTTTTACATATTAAGCTAGGTTATAGTTTGCTACATAGGGAGGAAGCTGTAGGCCAAATTTAATTTAATTTAACAAAGCAATGCTGACAAATCTTAACTGTAAAGCTATGGGAGTAAAAAGATGCTTAATGTAGCTAAGTTTTTCTCCAAAAACTTTCAACATGTACTCTAAATGACAGGTAACATTATATATCACATACTTAGTTTTAAAATGATTTTATCTGTCACAAACTTTCATGAGATCACAGAGAATAACTTGATGAATTATTGCCTATGTTAATGTTATAGGCACATTTCCACTATTACATACTTAATTAAATTCTATTCATAGATTTTTCCTAAAATTAAAAACAATGTTTGAACTTCCTATTACTCTGAAATTTGAAAATATAGACATCTATCTATATTCCTAGAAACCTAATGGAAAATCTTATCTTCTGTTAAATGGTATAGAATTAATACCTAAAACAATTATGTGATGTTTTAGTAAACAAATTACATTTGCAGCAAAATAAGTATAACATTTTAATTACATAGAAATGTATTTATTTTATAGTAAATTATAACCTGTTCATTCTAAACATCAGTCATAGCCATTCCCACAAATATACTTTTCTTCATAGATTTTTGATCTGTCATCTGAACTTGATTTTTTTATTTAAAAAGTATCTGACAATCCACTCACAAATAATCTGGAAATATATTTTAACAATTACCAAACCATTTTTAAGCAGTTGAATATTTAAAAACATCAATTTAAATTCAGTAGATTTCAGTATTTTCTATTGCATGCACTAAATATATTTCTACTTTAAGATCTATTTGTCATTAAAATTATATTTAATGGGATTTTTTTTGGCTTTCTCTTTAATAAGCCACAACATCTTTCATTTTATTTCTCTCTCTCATTGTTTGGTATAAACATAAAAGTACAGATAATGTGGTTGAAAGCATAAAAATTTTAAATTAGAATATAGCAAGTTTACCAACTTATAAATTAGGGAATTTACAAATATATAATTATGAATTATATATCTGAATCCAATCATCACCAAATTTCTTTAGACCTTTTCTGTTACCAAATTTCAGAAAATAGTAAACTACATTCCTACTTCGGTTCTAAGTTTCTCAAAGAAAATCAAAGTTTCTCTCTTCTTCTCTTAACTATCACTCACCATCTCTACAGGCAATAGAGGTAAAAGAGCTCAGAATAAAATTGGATATAAAAGTCATAATCAACATATGATTACCTTTCTTCTAGTCATACTGTCCATTGCATGTTGGATCATTCTTTGATAACTTATTTTCATTAACTCAGCAATTAGAAGCCCAGGCTTGACAATGTTTCTCACTGTCTTTGGTCTTTATAATGACTCTTCTATCTCTACATCTTAATTGTAAGGTAGTTTTTATTTTCATACTGTCCTTTAGATTAAAAAATGGTAATTAAAAGTATGCAACTGTGTTCACACTTAGATGGTCTAGCTTAGGCGAAGAAGCATCTAACTCAATTAATTAAAGCAGAGGGAAAATCTATTAACATATTCCAGGTAAAGAGTTCTAGCCATGTATATGTCTCTCCTTATGAAAGGCTAAAGTGAAAAAAAGAAAGAAAATTTCATTTCCTGTTGCCCAATTAATAGGCTATGTTTGAAGAATTTCCTCATGAAGAAAGCTTAACTACATCAGCCTCTTGGAGTTTATAGATGGAATTAGAAAACAGAATATACTAAGGGCTGTGAGACTGTTTCGTAAGTCTTCCAGCCCAGGGGATTCTTTAATAAATGGTTTGTCTTAATGGGATTGAATGGAAGAACATCGGAGGAGAACTCTACTCCTTTTCTGACCCTGATTTCCTCTTCATTGTATGAAAGAATTAACATTTACAGTAAGTTGCCAAAAATAAAATATTTACTGAATCATAGGTACACGTAAGAGTAACTTGCAAAAGGGCAATTGGCCTGAAAACAGGGTCTATCTAACTATTTGAAGAAGAGATATATTCATCATGAAAGAAGAAGGCAGGTGTGTTAGAAGCAAAATTTGGCATGTCCCATTTACAAATAGGCAAAGGAAAAAATGTCCTCTATCAGTAGATTAAGAGAAGATATGATTAGCAGGTATATATTCTCACTGTGGAAGTACAAGTATTCTGCACTGTTGACAGCTAGATAGCATTGACACACGCATAATATAAATGAATTCTCTCCTTCTGTGTCCATACTTGCTGATTAAAACTTAACTTTCAAGATAGATTTCTTACAGTGAGAAAAAGTGCTTATAATTCAACATTCATTTGTTATCATAAACTTTACATTGATCATTATAAGGTAAAATTGAAATTATGGCTTTTTAATCGTCTTTGTGAGTGTTGGTAATATGAGACAATTCCTATGAGAATAGCCCTCTGTGAGTACTATCAGAGCTAGGAAACTGATTATTAGACTGTTGGACAATAGTGACTTCATTTAAATAATGCCCCAGAAGTTTTCCTAGGGTATTTAACAGACTTTTTTCAAGTAAAACTAATACTATCTTATAACTCCTTTAATCTTTAATAACTACATATTATGGGCAGACAGCAATTTGAGAGCTCTGAAGACTAGTATACTTTATGAAAGAAAAATAAACTACCTCTAAGTGCTGTTTTTACAGAAGATTATCACATAATGACTTTCATACCTCATTTTCCCATGGTTGACAGAATTTTCATAACTGCAGTGTGTATGTATATGTGTGTGTATACATAGATGCATGTAAGTATACGTGTTTATACACATACATATATTATATATACATATATGATATGTTGAAAGTGTCAGGAAAAGTTGACACTGAAGCATTGACATGAATTCTGCTTGAGTCAAAGGAAAAGACTACTTAAGCTTTTATAAAGAGAATTTTTAAGAATCACTGAAGGCACTTCAGTTTGAATGAAGTAGTGGTAGGAACAGAACCCATTGAGTGAGAAAGAAAAAAGAAAGTGGCACTGCATATATTTCTTCCTTGACTCATCAGATTTTAGTTGTTAGTGTCTAGTTGCTTTTCTCCTAATTTGTGTAAACAACTCAATATGTAAAAGAGCACATGATAACTGAACTGGGTGCATCTTTAAGTAGATTTTTAGTGCAATCTAAGTTGATTTCAGATTTTCATTTTTTCTGCTCCATTACACTATTCATGGAGATTATCTGCTGGGAGAATAAGTTGGATACTCATCAAAGAAAAATCTATTGAAACCTTAATTAAAATACTTACTGCTGACCACTCATGATCAAAGATGAAGAATTTCAGAAAAGTCCTAGGAGTTTCCTCAACCTCATCCCTACATACAAATAGTTATACAATTTTATTTCTTCCCAGGATAACCTTATGCTTGATTATGACTGTGACTTGCATAGCTTGCTTCATCCTGACCTGGATTCATCATCTTTTTCTACTATTTAAATTTTTTTTTAACCTTGCAAATAAGGGTATACTTCCAGGGTTAGATAATTTTAGGGCTCAACATTCTTGTTTTACCTCTGCTTTATCTCTCTTAGAGCTAAACAGTCGGGGTTATTTATTTTTTTTCTGCTCTGCCCTCAATATTACTTCGTTTCTCTCATCCAATTTTTTTAAATTTCTCTTTTACAAGTACCATCATTTTACAATCAACTTTATCAACATTGGCTGGTTTAAAATCATAGCTCTTAAATGTCAGGGCTTATAAAACTTGCTTGGAGAAGACCTAGCTCAATAAAACTCTATCAGTATTTAATAAATCCTACATGACAATGATAAAAATTCAAAGGGCAATTTTTTTTTTTTTTACCACAATAATGTCAGCACTTTTCTAATAGACCAGCAGATAAGATTACACGTTAACATTAATGTTTATTTACATGTGGCCCTTGTTTGCTCTGGAAAAAATATCATTACAGGTTAAATTATTTTCTTTTCACTTTTATTAATAGCAAGAACAGCAGAACAAACTTACTAATGTTTAATTAATTATTCACCTATGCAAGAAAATATTTTTGTTTTGCCCGTAGATTGCCGGGAGCCTGCTGGATAGATGCTTAGCACCAGAGGAGCTGTTTGCTAACACTGATCACTGCCTGTCAGTAGATGTTAGCAACAGGAAGGACAGAGAGGAACACACAGAGAGAATACGTGTGGTTGTCAAAACATCTGCCATGTATGAAGTAATGTCAAAATAAAAGTGTTTTATAGCAACCTCAATTCATGACACAACCTAATTTTATTCATGCATTATTTTAGGAATTTTTTTTTTTTTAAAGCAAAAGATGAGTTCTTCCAGTAGCTTAGCAGAATGGAAGAATACAATACATTCTTATAATCAGATTAAAAAAAAAAAAACTTTTTCCATTTTTTTTTACTTGAAAAATTATGTCCTGTTAACTAGTAGTAATATAGTTTGGAAATAATACTAGCCCAGGGGCATTTTGTAATAGAAATAGAAATAACAACATTAGAATCTTTGGAATTCTCTTCTTCTGTCCGGTTTCTCCCTTTTTCTGCCCTCAGATTCCCCTACTGCGATCTTCGGCAGCATTCAATCCCTAGGAACATGTAATAAATCATTTAAAAGAAAATAAAAACAATCAAACATATATGCTTGACCTTCAACTGTCTTAATGCTCATTATAGTGCATAACCGTATTGACTATCCCTCATTCCGTTCTTGGTTTTCTTTCCCATTACCGTCTTTTCTACTTTCTAATGTCTCCTTCCACCTCTGTTACTGACTCTTCTTTCTCTTTCCCTCTTTAAACGTTTCCCAAAGTCGTGTCTTTGAGGATTTTCTTTCCCCCCCTCCCTCCATTAGCAATATAAGCCGCTTCCCATTTTGAGCAATTTTCTCTAGGCTGATGATGTACAAATCTTCCTGTGTTGTTTCCTGTCCTCAGGAGAATATCAAAATGAACTGTTTCTAGGAGGCTGAGGCTGATCTTGTGAGGGTTTCTTATCAGGATCTGGGTTTGTCTTCTGAAAGGGAAAGACAATTTATGTTTAAGTGTTCCTTCTGAGTGGTATGTTGGTAGACCAAGACCGTTTAAAAGTTTTCAGGCACCGCATATATCAATAACATAATTTTTATTGGTTATGGCCTATGTATGCAGAATAATAATTCTTCAGAGTAGAAAAAGAATAATGAAATCACCCAATGTGAAAATCTCATTTAAAAAAATATTTTATCTGAAACTAGACTATTTTTTCTTTATAAGTGATTTGTGTCTTGTTTTATTTGGTTTTTCTGTTTTCAAAAGGTCCTTGCTCTTTTAAGTCTCATAACTTTCCAAAGGTATGTATTAATGTTGACATGATGAATGTTGACATGTAGAGATCAAACTTCTCTAGCCATTTTGATCTATAGGCTAATCCTCGGTTTTCTTATTTCTAATTTCAAAATATATTTCTTAAGCATTTTAAATATATTTGTTCTCTATCATTATTGTGTTTGTTTTCTCCTTCTGGGATGTGTTGAATCTCCTTTCTGTGTTTCTAATAGTTAATATTTTGTTTTTAATCTTCATGAATGCCATAATAAACTAGATTATGCTATGGGAATAAAACTGAGAATTCCAGTAGTTTCAAAAATTCTATTCTTTACTGTGTTATAGAAACTTTGATTTAATTTCTGTAATGGCTTGCCAAATCTTTCCTGCACCTTGAATTTAGAATTTGCATTACTTAGTTTATTCCATGGCAATTTTCTGAGGAGTATTGTTTTGTCCTTAGTTTTTCTTATAGTATATTTGTAATCAGTGGGGGATATGCTCATTTAGTATTATTCATAAGGGATTGAGTTGCAATTTTCTGGACCAGTTAATCTAAGGTCTCCAGTAGTTTAAAAAAGGATTATGAGAATCTTCCAGACATCACGACCAAAGCTACCTTTGCTTAGGGAACAAAATTCTGGAAAAATGCATGAAATGTTGAGGTGTGGTGTTTTTTTTTGTTTGTTTGTTTTTAATTTGCATCTGTAAAAATCATCCACATCTATAAACTCAGAAAAAAATTCTTAAGAAAAGAGTAAAGACTCTATTGAGCATTAGGTTGGTGCAAAAATAATTGTGGTTTTAGCACTGTAGAAATTTGATATTTGATATTGGAATACATTCTTAAATAAATGTGGTTATGTTATACATCATTTTAATGTGCATTATGTTTTTTGCTAATGATTTATTACTTTCTGTTTATTTTATATTTATTTTAGACTATGGAAATAATATTAGACAAAAAGAAAAGTCAAGCAATTTTCTTATTCAAGTTCAAAATGGGCTGTAAAGCAGCAAAGACAGCTCACAACATCGACAATGTGTTTGGCCCAGGAACTGTTGAGGAACGTACAGTGCAGTGGAGGTTCAAGAAGTTTTGCAAAGGAGATGAGAACCTTGAAAATGAGGAGTGCAGAAGTTGACAAGGACCAATTGAGAGCAATCATCGAAGCTGATCCTCTTTCAACTACACGAGAAGTTGTCGAAGAGTTCAACATCAACCATTCTACAGTCTTTTGGCATTTGAAGCAAATTGGAAAGGTGAAAAAGTTTCACAACTGGATGTCTCATGAGCTGATGGAAAATCAAAAAAATCATTGTTTTGAAGTGTCATCTTCTCTTATTGTACACAGCAATAACGAAGCATTTCTTGATCATATTCTGACGTGCGATGAAAAGTGAATTTTATAAGGCAATTGGCTATGACCAGCTTAGTAGTTAGACCGAGAAGAAAATCTAAAGCCAAACTTGCACCAAAAAAAAGGTCTTGATCACTGTTTGGTCTGTTGCAGGTCTGATCCACTACAGCTTTCTGAACATCTGAGAAGTATGCTCAGCAAATCAGTGAGATGCACCAAAAACTACAACACCTGAGCTGGCATTGGTCAACAGAATGGGCCCAATTCTTCTCCACAGCAATGTCCGACCACAGGGCACACAACCAATGCTTTAGAAGTTGAACAAATTAGGCTACAAAGTTTTGCCTCATCTGCCATATTCACCTGATCTCTTGCCAACCAACTACCAATTCTTCAAGCATCTCAACAACTTTTTACAGGGAAAATGCTTCCACAACTAGAATGATGCAGAAAATGCTTTCCAAGAGTTCATCAAATCCTGAAGCACGGATTGTTATGCTACAGGAATAAACAAACTTATTTCTTGTTGGCAAAAAAGTGTTGATTGTAATGGTTCCTACTTGATTAATAAAGCTGTGTTTGAGCTTAGTTATAATGATTTAAAATTCATGGTCTGAAACCGCAATTATTTTTTTGCAGCAGCCTTAATACCTAGAGTTTGAATACTGTCTTTATCGCTAACTAGAATGTGCTTTTTGGACAAGTTATGTAACATCTCTAATATCACTGCTTCATCATCTATATTAAGAATTTACATGAAGCATAGTTCTGAGGCTTGTGTTTGTCTTGTGGTAACATATATAAAGACACTAAAACGGTGTGCTTGGTTAGCAGTCAATAAATTGTTGCTAACTTTTATGACTATGCAAAATTTATTTTTAATGGGTTTTGGTTGTCTCAAGACCAATTATTGTTATGCTGTTTATACTTTAATATTTTTTGCCTCTTGTAGAGCTCTTCTTATCTAATAATTTTTGAAACGCTGTTCTTGTTATTTTCTAGGTGAGATACTAAATTACTGTGAATAGATAAGCATGATTGGCCTAAAACTGACCCACGGAGCTCTTGCTGAATTGCCTAACAACAAGCTGGCTAGGCTGTTGGCTTTTCTTTTCCTTGAGGGCTGGCCAATAACTTTTCCTCTAGCAAGTCAGAGCATACAACCAACATCTCTAGATAATGCTCTGACATTTTCCAACCCTTGTCTGAGTAGCTCTGTCTAGTGCCTGAGTTTAAATTTTTATTTTTCTAATGCAAGTATGCCCTTTGTTTATGTCATAGAAAGTGAAGAACAATTAAGGCTCTTCTTCTCACTTTTGACACCAGAACCATAGTGCATCCAGCTACACCCAGGCCCAAACGCAACTCACCTTGGAAGAACAGAGAATGCTGTATGTATAAATGACTCCACCTTCCAATGGTAATCACTGGACTGCATCAAGTCATATGTATTAGTGTCTCCCAGAGCTCACTTAATAACAATCATCTGAGTATGTCAATTCTTGACTGTAGTCTATGTTAATATATTTCCTTATTCCATATTGTTTGTTTTATTTTATTGCTAGTATTTTCAGAAAATATTAAATGACAAGGATGATTTGAAAGCAAGCTCATAGTCAATTTTGGAATGTCTATCAGGGTTGTTATAATCCTGTTTAATATTTTATTTTGTTTTGTGGTTAGTGTGAGTACTGCATACTTTTTTATTCAATTACCTGCTCAAAGAAAAAAAAAGACAAATTTATTTCTGTAGAAATCCCATATGGCTCTCTTATATATTCTTATATTCCATTTGATATTTGTGGAGACAATTCTCCATGGTGTTTCTGCATATTTTGTATCAGCTTTTGTTCCAAATTTTAAAAAAATATATTTCTTAGCAAGGACAAAATGTTTGTATTCCTCCGAAACATGGTTGCAAAGCATTGCTTTAGTCTTCTTATTAGATTGGGGTTTGAGAGACAACTGCCTGAGTTTTTGTGGTATGTTCCAATGCATACATGGACTTCATTGGCAAAGCATGGAAGACTTAACTGGCCCAAGTCATTTAAGAAATCTCTAAACCTCTAAAGAATCATTAGCTGACCACTGAGACATGCTGATCCAGGGCCAACCCCTATGAATTTAGGCATAAAGAGAAAGAAAGATATTGAGAGCTTGGGGATTGGAGACAGGAGAGACTTCAACAAAAAAAAGCAACAACAAAAAGAAAAAAACAAAAGTGGAAGATCCAGTTCCAGAGCTGCTATATTACCCAAAATATATAGTTTTCTCTGATACTCACCCAATATGAAACATGTTTTTTTTTTTTTTTTCCCCACACATGAACACAGCCCTTTTCAAAAGGTGGCTTTTGATTCTGTTGACTACATGCTTAGGAATGTTCTCCACTAATTAAATTTTAGGATTAGAATGAAGGGAGCCATGGAAGAAATATTTTTCATTAAGAAACCAGTACATTATGGTGTCACAATGCAATACACAGGAAATCCTGCTTTCTGGAAAGAAGTAAAAGCTGTAAAATCATCAATTACTGTCTATAATCTAAAATACAGGGACAAGAAAAAGCTGAAAAAATGAAATTTAGAGCTGTATGTAAATAAGAGTTGCAAGATTCCATATGTTTACACTGACTATATTTTATATTAAAATCAAATATCTTTCATAACTGTTAGCATCATACGACACTTTCCTGACTATAGAATTTAATATTTAAAAGAGTTTATTAAAGCTATCAAGAGACTAAAAATGAATAAATTTATTTGAACTTTAAGCATGTTTGAAGTCTTAAATCCTATTCTCTACCCAATTACTTCCATTATTACTGCTATTTTCCCCTTGGATGAATGATTTCAGGAAGTATTCCATTTGGTTGGCTATGACTTGGAGATATGGACCAGTTTATGAAGTGCAGATGTATGGACCCATTTATGAAGCACAAAATGTGCTGTTATTTTATTCTATAGCATAAATACATCATAGTACATAACATTACTGAAGTAGTGATAGCCCAGAAATACTTTATTCCTCACTTTCCTGATCTAGAGTTCCTTTATAATAATTTCATACCAGCAAGCTCTCCAATGATCCTATTCTCAACAGAAACTAAAGACAGATATATTAATGGAATAAATAAAACATTAACCTCTACATGAATAATGTATCAACTATTTCCAGTCATTTAAAAAATTCTGATCATATACTCTTTAAAAAATGCCTCAGCAACTCTAAAATTCATAACACATTGAGGAAAACATTCTCTTGGCATTCAAGTCACCCTGTACAGGTTGAACATCCCTAATACAGAAATCCAAAATTCAAAATGCTCTAAAATCCAAAATATTTTGAGCACTGATATGATGCCACAAGTGGAAAATTCCACACTTGACATCATGTGATTAATTACAGTCAAAACTTTGTTTCATGCCCAAAATTACTTAAAATACTGTCTAATATTACCTTCAAACTATGTATATAAGGTAAATATGAAACATAAATGAGTTTTAATGAGATTTGAGTTTAGACTTTAGTCCCATCTCCAAGATATCTCATTTTTATATATATACACATATAAATGTATATGCAAATATTCCCAAATCAGAAAAAATCCAAAAGCCAAAACACTTCTGGTTTCAAGCATTTCAGATAAGGTATACTCAACCTATAGTATACATTTTTATTCTATTTTTACTTCTTCATTTCTACATATTTTAGTTAAACTAAGCTGTTCACCCATTCTAAACTCATTGTGTAATCTCAAACACCAAACCTTTGTTTCCATGACTGGGCATCTGCATAGCCTATTTCACTCACAATTCTGGTTTTCAAAATTCTACCCATTCTTCACATCACGATTCAAACACAATTTTCTACATTAAGTTATTCTGAGCATCCTTAAATGTATATAATCACCTTTGGACTTCACATAGTATTTTGCTTTTCTTTCATGTTCCATATAACTACAATAATAGGACAGATTAGATGGCTTGAAAACAAAGCTGCTTATTTTTTCTTTAAAACATTGCAAAATATTATAAAATAGATATTCAATAAGTATTCATTGATTAAATTAAATTGCATCCACTGTAAACAAAAGAAAGTATTAATAACTACTGAACTAATTTTATGTGTAATTATTATACTGTATTCAGATAATATGCTGTGACTCATAATCTCTTTATTATTTATTAAACTCACAATATTTAATTTCCCCCCACAGTTTGGCAATGTTATATATGTTTTAAGATTGTGTAATCCTACTATTTAAATGTCAGTAGCCTTCTCTACCTAAAGAGACTGTATGGCAGGAGTTTTACATGAGCATAAATTAAGTTTGTCACTAATAATAAAAACTATGCGAATTGGTGGATAGTTAGAAAAAATTGTCATCATTTTATTGGAGTTCTAATCCTAAAAAAGGAAATCCTTGAGAAATTAACTAATTTTAAGAAAAAAGTGAATATGGTAAGTCAATTTGATACAATAACATTGGCTCAAAAAACAGAAGAGAAAACTTATTTTAATTTACCAGTGTATCTTTCATTAGAATTATCTCCAAGATCAGCTCTGTTGAACTTGTATCTGACTACTATGGTGGGAAGTATCAGTGGGAACAAAATCTGAAAAAACTATGAAATATTCAAGTGAAACATAAAATTGTTCTGAGAACAATGGAATATTCCTACGCACATACAGAAAATAGGGATCCCTAATTACCATCAGAATCAGGGCAAATTTCACACATTGGAACCTCAGTGAAATGAGTCCAATTGGTTAATATATGCTCTGGATCATTAGTGATCTCTGAGGCTACAGTACCCCAAGCTGCAAAATCCAGTTTCTGTGGTTGTAAAAGATGCAACAATTATCAGACACAGTTCCAAAAACATCATCTCTTGTGGCAAAAATTTTAGCAGCAGAGCCAGCTATGACAAGAAGGAAAGGCCAGTTATTTTGAGAGAGATAGGAGAAAAGTAGAAAGGCACAATTATAAGGGCCTTTGACAGCAAGTATTGGCACTTTAGTCACAGCAGTATCTGAAAATAACAGGGAAAACTTTACTCGCAGTCTATAAACCCTAAGAGTACAGATAGAGCTTTTCCTCATGTTTGTATCCCTGAATGATCTTTCCTGGTAGGGGGGATATTTGAAATTAACAGATTTTATATTGATTTGACACAAAGATTTATTTATTTATCATAAAAATTAAACAAATAGCCATTTTAAATAGGAACACGATTGCCCAAATTATACATCATTAGTTTTCACATCATAACTGTTTGTCATGATGAAATTATTACAGTACACTAAAATCTACATATATAGAAAGTCTTCTTTATAGCTAAAATGTTGACGTTTTTAAAAATACTTTGAATTTGGGGCCAGGCGCGATGGCTCACGCCTGTAATCCTAGCACTTGGGAGGCCGAGGCGGGCGGATCGTTTGAGCTCAGGAGTTCGAGACCAGCCTGAGCAAGACCGAGACCCCATCTCTACTAAAAATAGAAAGAAATTATCTGGCCAACTAAAATATATAGGAAAAAAAAAAAAAAATTAGCCGGGCATGGTGGCGCATGCCTGTAGTCCCAGCTACTCGGGAGGCTGAGGCAGGAGGATCGCTTGAGCCCAGGAGTTTGAGGTTGCTATGAGCTAGGAGGACACCACGGTAATCACTCTAGCCCGGGCAACAGAGTGAAACTCTGTCTCAAAAAAATAAATAAATAAATAAATACTTTGAATTTGGGATTCTATTAAAATATTTCCTTAATACAAAGGTCAAAATGTTTATTTGGTAAAGGATCAGATAACAAATATTTTATGCTTTGCAGACCAGTTTTTGTTAGGACTGTCATCTTGGTGTGAAAGCAGCAAAATGCAGTATATAAGTTAATGGGCATAGCTGTGTTCTGATAAGAGTTTATTTAGAAACAAAAACAAAACCACAAAAAAACAAAATAAATGACAGCAAGTTGGATTTTGCCTCCAGGCTGAAGTTTATGGACCCCTACTTTAACAGATAAGATAATCATTTTTTGCTTTCTCTTGACTTTCTAGGACTATTAGCTTTCCTTTAACATATTAAAGGACTTCCTCCAGATAATAAAAACTATACATAAAAAATAGAATGGGTAGCCATTCAGATGAATTAAACTGATAACAGGTTTTGATTTAATAATCTAACTGAAACAAAGTTTG
The DNA here is from genome assembly GCA_028533085.1 of Varecia variegata. NCBI lineage: Eukaryota > Metazoa > Chordata > Mammalia > Primates > Lemuridae > Varecia > Varecia variegata. The sequence continues at coordinate 16,155,934 of CM052436.1, forward strand.
TAATTTTGTCTTAAATTAGATTTTTTTGTAGTGCTAACATTACAAAAATTCAGATATACTTAATTCCTTTGCAAGACTTCTTGGCTGGCTGCTTCATATTCATCCTCTGAACATGCCTTTAGATTCATTAACCTATCCATGCTATTCCCTCTTTCCACTGAACCAATGAATGAGATAGTTCTCCTATCCACAGTGAATTCCAGTGGCTTTGCAATGTTTTATTATGAATTTGGAAAGGAAGAAGTAGCAGTTGGGTTAAAACAGTGAAATAAAAACTATTTATGGTGATAAAAATAGAGAGGAAGAGAAAAGACCAGAAAGAAAGTTTGTATCATGATGATTGTCAGGACGAAGATATAAGGCATATTGTGTTTTAGATCAACACTTAAAAAAATTAGTTTCAGGAGCCTTTTGGCTTCCAGAGAAAAGGATCCACAGCATAGGTAATTGACCAGCTGAGAGAGTTCTGGTCCAGATGTACAGTCTGTTCCTACAACTAGGTTTGGAAGGATGAAGGTCTCTACTTCTCTGAAGAGTTTTCCTGGTGTGGGAGAGTATCTGTTCCCAGCAGACAAGGGTAGTCTATGGTGGTCCAAGTGGTTTCAGAGACTTTGAAAACATGGACAGAGATATATCTAAGTTCATTGTATGTGAAAGAATCAGGGAGTTTATAGTTTTTTGTGGTCGCAAGGACAAGAGATTTTTGGTCCTATCACTCAGGTATTCTCTTTCTGAAGAGTAAGGGGCTCATTGGAAATCTGATTAGTAGGCATTTATTTCTTTAGAGAATAGTGTAATTAGTGAAGTAATAATTATGTCATTTTGGTTTCTTACTCATTGTGAAGAGTTGTCGCTTCCCCAGAAATTTTGTTTCTTAGAGGCTGATGGCTTAACAGTGGGTGAAAGTCTCCTCATTTTTTAAAAATAATAGAATAGTAGAAGATAGTCACCATAAATATCTTCAAAGAAAGGATCAATTAATCTACTCTCTGGCTTCTTTCCCTCTATAAATCTGTTTCAGCATTATTTGTCCAACACTTTCATATTCCAACTCCGGTATTGAGTCAATAGATTAAATAACTCCATGATGCTATGTATTATTCAATGCTCTTGGCACTGCTGGTGGATTGAAGTATTAGCCTTTCACTGGCTAGATCACTGAAAATCACCTGACCTTTATGTGTTAAGGCTTTATAGCCATTCAGTGAGAAGCTGTAACTTTGTGTTCCCATGGATAGAAACATCCAACATTAATTCTCCCAAAAAGACAGTTTCCAGAGTGTTGCCCTTAATGGTATTAATGATAGTAACATTTTCAACTCCCTTTGCTCTCATTTCCAAGATCAATTGAAGAAAATAGGCCAGTATTTTGTGTATTTCCTAACAAACTCTAAAATTTTCTGGATAACTTTATAAGATATTATGGATGATAGTCTCTTTGCTTTTGTTTTTTACTTTTTTTTTTTTTTTTTTTTGGTTTCTTTCCTTGTGGACTGGTAACCTTGAAGTTCAGCATTGTAATATACTAGTGCTACACTGTTGACAGCAGTGTGTAATTTTCAACTTGGGACCAGGAGACAGGAAATATCCTGTTTCAGACTTGTGAAACAGTGGTGTCATTACATCCACTAATTATAGTGGATTACAAAAAAGTAGAAACTTACATTGTTATAAAGACACATGGCCACATTGAACTGTAATTAGAATAATAAAACTAAATAAACATATAGGGTGGCATTGAGGCAACATACTAAACCCCAATACACTAAAAAGAAAATTAGAACTGACATTCATAAGCACACATTCATGTGCATATATATGTAGTAAAAATTAACTATTTAATAATATAGATATCATTTATTAAAATGTGTATATTAACTTATATATTTGATAAATATAAAATTAAAGAAAATAAACATTAATGATACCTATTTGACCCTGCACAGTCTAGTCTTTTTCAACCTTTGCAAAATTGCCACACACCACTCTTTGTTAAAAATTATATTCCAACCAAACTGGAAGTTTTTTTTTTTTTTTTTTCCCCTGCAAAGTTTTGTTAAAGACCAGTGTAGGCTGAACGACTACCTAGACGAAAACTTGGTCACAAAAGCTGGATTTATTAACTTGCTTCTGTGAAGGAGAAAACATTAAAGGAAATGTGAATGTGTCAGGAAGAGAGAATTAGAAGGGTCTTGCTGCAGTGTTTTAGCTTTTTTAAGTGATTTGGAGAGGGTTCAAAGACACAAAGAGTTGTTCCAGATTGAATGCTGCCAAAAAACAGGGGCGATTCAATAATTGGGTATCCAAATAATTCTCATTTATAAGGTGAGAGAAATGAAGCAAGGCTAGACTTGTCATTGGTAAAGAGGCAATGGCCACTTATGCTTACTGGAGAAAAGAAATTTTAGCTATTTTTGAACTGGCATAGCTTCTTATATTTTTTTCTTTTTGTGCTGACATTATTCTACAGTGGTATTCCTGTTGCTGTTTTATTTTCACAGTGAGCATCCATTCTTTTTTTCTGACGTTAACTTTGCGTACAACTTTTTGTGTTCAATAGGGAAACAACGGCCTTAACTTTAACTGAAAATTTCTAAGGTAATGTTTCACATTTTTCTTCTAGTTATTGATAATGATTTAATTAATTAATTAAAATTGATGGATTATTTTGTATACAATTCTGCTCTAGGTTAATACAATATATAATAGTAAATAATTTTTGAACTATATTAGCAAAAATTAAATATTCAATTTCAATTTCTCAAGTCAAACATCATAAACTCTTTTGTTTGAAATTTATATCCTGCAAATTTACTGAATTTGTTTATTAGTTCTAACCGTTTTGGGGGGGGGGGCTATAATTTTCTATGTATAAGATCATATCATTTGCAAAAAGTGATAACTTAACTTCTTCCTTTATGGTTTGGATGCCTTTCACTGCTTTCTCTGGCCTGATTCCTCAGGCTAGTACTTCTAATAATATGTTGAGTAGCAGCAGCAAGACTGGACAGCTTTGTCTTCTTCCTTACCTTAAAGGAAAAGCTTTCAATTTTATCACTGTGTATGTTAGCTGTGGGTTTGTTATAAATGGCATTTATTGCGTTGAGGTGAATTCCTTCTATACCTAATTTATTAAGAGTTTTTATTATGAAAGAATGTTAAATTTTCTCAAATGCATTTTCTGTAACTATTGAGAAGATTATATGTTTTTTTTCTCTCATTTTGTTAATATGCTGTATCACATTTATAGATTTGAGTATGTTGAAACACTCTTGAATCCCTGAGATAAATTCCACTTAATCATAGTGATTGATCCTTTTAACATACTGTTTAATTCAATTTGCTAGTATTTTGCAAAGTTACATGTACTCTTTACAATTCTACAAAGTTAGCTGAAGGAAAAGAATAATAAAGATTAGAGCAGAAATAAATGAAATAGAGTAAAAATCAATAGAGAAGAGCAACAAAACTAAGAGTTTTTTTGTTTGTTTGTTTGTTTTTTTAATAAAAGATAAATAATAGGATAGGTACCAATTCTTCTTTGTAGGTCTGGTAGAATTCAATAGTGAATCCATGTAATCATGGACTGTTTTTCTTGAGAGGCTTTTTATTACTGTTTCGATTTTGTTACTCATTATTGGTCTGTTCAGGATTTCTATCTTTTGTTGATTCAAGCTTGGGAGGTTCTGTATTTCCAAAAATGTACCCATTTCTTCTAGATTTTCCAGCTTGTGTACATAGAGGGTTTTCATAGTAGTCTCAGATGATATTTTGTATTTCTGTGGTAACAGTTATAATGTTTCATTTTTCATTTCTGATTGAGGTCAGTTGAACACTTTTTTGTTAATATAGCTAATTATCTATCAATTTTATTATATTTTCAAAGAACCAACTTTTTGTTTCATTGATCCTTTGTGATTTTTTGTTTGTTTGTTTGTTTGTTTCACTTGCATTTAGTCTGCTTTCATCTTGGTTATTTCTTTTATTTTTGCTCTTCTTTTTCTAGTTCCTTGAGAGGTGACATTAGATTGTTAATTCATGATCTGTCTTTTTGATTTAGACATTTAGTGCTATGAACTTCATTCTTAGCACTGCTTTTTCGGTATCCCTGAGATTTTGGTAGCTTGCATAACCTTTGTCATTCAAGTCAAAAAACTTTTATTACATCTTGATTTCATCATTGACCCCCAAATCCTTAAGTAGTAGGGTTTTTTTTTTGTTTGTTTGTTTTGTTTTTGTTTGTTTGTTTGTTTTTTTGTAGTTTTGAGAGTTACTCTTGGAATGGATTTCTAGTTTTATTCCACTGTGGTTTGAGAAGATACGTGGTATGACATTAATTTTTAAAAATCTGCTGAGACTTGTTTTGTGAACTAACATATGAGCTATCTTGGAAAATGTTCCATATGTTGAGAAGAAGAATGTATATTCTGAAATATGTGGAGAGTAATTGAAGCCCAAGATGTGGATGAAATTGTCTAGTGCATGAATATAGAGTTTACAAGCAGAGAAAAAAAAAAGTGATTGTTAAAGAGTTAACGGCCAGCAAAGGAGGTTACCTTGATAAAATAGAACAGATAGCAACAGAAAGGTTAGAAGAGACAAATAAATTATTAATATAAAGTATACTATTACAAATCAATGTCAATATTTATCTAATAAACCTAGAATGGAATAGGGAAAATAACTAACAAATGATAGACCTAGGAACTATGAAAACCTAGATCTCAGAAGGCTTGCTTCTCTTCCATGTTATATATTATTGTATATACAACAATGGAATTGAATACTAAGAAGATATTGATTCATATTATAAAAGATCAGTTCTCTAGGCCACTACCACAAAAATAAACCTATAACTTGCTTTCATGCCATTTGTGACAAAACATAGATACTTTTAAAGGCTACTTACACGGGAACACTCTTTAACTCATAATATTATTTGGCACAATTTTAGAATGCGTTAATGGAGTGGATCAGCCAAAATGGCTGACTAGAGAAATTGCTTGCTGGATTGTTCTGGCTGAAAAGTAGAATATTGGACTGAGGAGAGCGGAGAGCAATTGCAGCTCAGGTGTGGATCACAGGGAAAGACAACAAAGATGTCTGGGACCCCCCTCTGCCCCCTGCAAGAAAAGCCACAAAGCTGAGAAAGAAGGTAGGAGAAGACAGTGGCATGGACCAAACCCAGAGAGGCTCAGACCCCAGTGAAAGGGTAGGCGGAGTTTCCCCTCCCCCACCAAGGTACCTTCGGTCAAGAGCTGGACACAAATCATATTGGATGTACTTCCACCCTCCCAGGCACAGCAGCTAAATAGGAATGGCAGGTGAATCAGTGGATGAAGGAGTTTGGGTGTTCAAAAGGGACACCCACAGAAGAGTGCCACCAGAGACTGGAGTACTGGTTTGCTTAAACCTAGAAACTTCCTCCTCTACACCTCCATTCATAAAATCAGAGAAAGTAATTTTAGCTCAGGATAGCTGGTAGCTGTGGCTCCTCCCCCACCCATTGCAACCCTGAGAGTACTCTGAACTGAGCAGCTCTCAAATAGATGTTTTTCTATTAACACAGTGGGTGCGTGTTCCCAGCTGAGTCAGCCACTGAGTGGGGCTGCCACAATTTGTGAACTTCCTGCCTGCCGGCATTTCACAAGATAGTGTGCTGGCGGCTTACATAAGGTGGGCCAGATCCATTGTACCCCAGACAAAAAAGCAAATCATGCTGAGTTTTTTGCTGCCTTCAATTGCTCTTTGCCCTAGAACCATCCCTCCTTTAATGCTTTTTGCTTAATTATGTTATTTTTATTTAATTATAAGTTTTACTGTAATTATAAATTCTATCTGAAACTTATTTGAGTATATCACAATTACCCCAACAAAAGTTTAAAATACCTATTTATTAAAACAGGAAAAATAACACCATGTTATACACAAACTTTTTCTATACAGCCCCTTTTTGAACTATACGTAAATAATACATAACCATTCAATTTGGGAAAAAGTACAGGAGTCGTTGTATTGGTGGGATTTCATGAATAATAGATGTCCCAAGTACAACGTAATGAATTAGAGATGAATATCAATTCTCCATTTTTTGTGTGCTTTACTATTTATCTATTATGGCATCAGTACCCCAAATTTTGAGTTATTTTAGCTTTATAAAGAATTTTAATATGCATAAATATAAGACCCCTGCCCCCAATATCATCTTACTTTGTGTCAGCAGCCACCAACTCTTTGAATAAAATTTGTAATAATTTCCTCAATTCATGCAAAAAATGTATTTTGATAGTGAGTTTATTGTATTTATATAACATTTTGAGAAAATCGATATATTTGAAATATTTACTACTTCCCTCAAAGGACATTTTATATCTCCCCATTCATTTAGAATATATCTTTTGCCTATAATTGGATTTTTATTACTTCTTAAAAGCAAGTTTTGTGAAATATTTATACATTGTTATCTTAAGTTGGATGAAATCGATTCATTTTATTTTCTAACATTTATTTTTTTGAATTGATATCATTTAGTAGCATACATAAACTTCTACCTATATTCTACATAAAATAGTATAAAACAGGTCACATTTGAGTTAATTGCTTTTTAAAATAGTTTTTATGTTATTTTACTCTTTTTGCATCAATACTGAAAAACACACATTTTACTCTGTTATGATAGGAAAGTTACATATGTATAAAAATCAAAGCAGTTGACTAGGAAATCATATATTACTCATTAAAAAGCAATAATAAAAAGTAACATAACTTTATAACTTTACTTGAAACTCTCTTTCCATATAAAAATAGCATAAACTTTCACCATGTTATCATTAAGTGTTTCAATATAGTCCTTTTATAAAAGTAAACATACATATTTTCTTTTTTTCAGAATGGGAAAAGAATGGGAAGGATGTTAGTAGGAATTCCTGAATTAAAATATATTACCGACTATGAGAGTGTACCAGAGGTTAAAGTCAATTTGTTTTCAATAAGGACCAGCGAACTAAGGTAATTATTTTCCTCAAACAATGAGATGCAAAGAATATTGGGTCCAGTTAAAGGACATAGGTTATACTTCTGAATTTTTCTCTTAATAATTATATGAACTGATTAAGGGAAAGCATCACATTCTAGCCAGCTTCATATTTCTAAAATAGTGCAATACTAGGCACAGATCTTTTTACTAGTGTTTGACAGAATTAATTATGTATTCCTCACTATTTTCATTTCTTCTCTTTTTTTTTTTTTTTTTGTTTTTATTTCAGCTCATCATGGGGGTACAAAAGTTCTGGTTAGATACATTGTTAGATACATGTCCCTCCTATTCCCTCAAGGCTGAGCTTCAAGCGTGTCCATTCCCTTATATAGTATTTGAATGACATACTTTATCTTTAAGATTTCTTAGAGTTATAAGACCATATTTCTGTATTTCAAAATTAACATTTGATGGTGGTGTTATTTTGGAATTTGTGAGCATTTTAAGAGTTTACTTAATGGCTACTTTAAAGATATAATATTTGAAGTTCATCTTCTAATCTCTGTCTTATAAAAAATAATGACAAGTTTATATTTAAAATTACACACTAAAATAATAATGAAAGCTAAAATTAATTTAACAACTATTTTGTAGGAAGTACTATGACAAGACTCCCAAATACATTATTTAGTTTAATTATGCTCATTTTATAAATGAGAAATATGAGATTCAGCAAAATAAAAGAGAAAATAAAATTTGCCAATTGCCCCACATCTAGTTAAGGATAGAGAATGAATTTAAACTTAACCTTAGCTGACCCCATTCCTCATGACGTAGTCCCTCTGTAGTGTATCATCTGTAGTTATCTCCACAGAGGTGTGATAACACCACACTCCCATGCAGAAGCCTTATGAAATTTGTTAAAACAATATTTTTATGTTACATGACCAAACTTTACAGTTTCTGATGTATATATCCTGCTGGTTATTTATCAATTTTCCATATTGGGAAAGCAGAGAGGCATGGAGGGTGAGCTTCACAAGAGAAGAGCCCTTCATTGCAATTGTTAAACCTGATATAATGGGATGCCAAAATTATTTTATGGCCCCATTTGAAATATGTTTTGTACTTTGGAAAGACCGAGTAACTTCAGCTAAATAGAATTCATCTTCTGCTTTTGTGCTATGAATGCGTATGTGCGTAAACAGGTTCTCTTCCTTCAGACCAGGATTTTTAAAGATTATTGTTTGGAATTTTCCCAAATTCTTCATCTAAGCATGAAAACTAAAAAGATGTTTGCATGTACATTATTGTACATGTGCATACATATTGGAAGAAGCTTTATTTTTCCCAACAAAGGCAACAACATAACTTCAACAACCTTGATATTATGAACAATTTATTATAACTGACTATACTAAAACCAGGTCATTACAAAAAGTCCATTTACTAGAATTTAGGATATTCTCCTACATTTTAATGTAGAAATTTTTCTATGGAAAAATAGAAATTTTTTTATGAGTGAGTTGGGCATTGCAGAGATAATTGCAAAATGAGTGCACAAAGGTTGAGCCTAGCATTAGCTTTCCTAATCAAAGAGATTTTTTAATAACTGGATTTCCTAGTGCTTCTTTCTCAGCACCATGAGAGTACTTACCCTATGAATACCTCTGCTTTCCTTATAGTTTAGGTTCAGTTGATAGCTCTGGTGAAGGAAAGTTCTCCTACATCTTACTTTGTTGCTAACTTACATAGTTTAGAATTTTCTATAGGGTTTCTTAAAACTGAAAATGCCCAAGTTTGATCCTGTGCCACTGAAAAAAAATTCTGGGAGGTGACACCCAGGCATTAACATGAAAAATAAGAAATGCGCCCTTTATTAAGTACCAAGACATTACATATGTGATTACCTTTAGCATTGGATGAGTCTTAGGCTAGAGATTTTAAAAAGCTTATAAGCTCTGACTGACTTTGGTTATGTTAACTCAACACCACCCCAACGAGATTACAAATATGAATAATCTCACATATATACGTGGTAGCAAATAAGTCAGTGTGTATTACCTAAGCTACCTATTTACTCTTCTCCAAAACATAGACCATCCTTATCTGAACGTTCCATACACACTGAGTCTAAATGTGTTGATGGCACACAATAGAGCCATAACATAATTATATTAATTCCTTAGGTTTTCCCCAAAGCTGTGGTTCCAGTGCAGGATAAAATAATTGTCCTAAGGAACACTTGCTGATCCAGATATTTTTCTTCTTTTCCACACCCCTTCCTTCTGCTACCCTCTTTCTCTACTCCTCTCTTACATCAGACAAGTTATTGGGAAGAAAATTCTAGTGAAAGAGAGAATGAGAGAGGAAACATGGGGCTTAAATTCAAACATGGATGTCCTGACCACACTTTTCTCTTCCCAGCATAAGGCCCAAAATGTGGACAATAGACCTCCCAGAAAAAATCAGAATCCACTGGAATTGCAAAGAGAGTGGAAGACAAGTGATTATTTGTTGTAGAAAATTAAAATTGTTGTATCTTTCTTCAGGCCCTTACTTTTCCTGCTGGTCAGAATGGTCCTGCTGGTCAGTGTCTTTGATGGCCGACACTCAAGCAACTGTCTTGGAACCTGAGTTGGAAGACTTACTGCTGAAGATGAGGATGGTAGAGCATTGATGTAGAAGAGCTCCAGCTTTCAGGTGACTTTTCCAAGCTGTCCTTACAACTTGATTTCTTTTGTAAACATAAAACAGAAATATGATTTAATCTTGTTAAAAGCATATTATTTGGAGTTTCTATTGGCTAAATATAATATTAACTCACAGAGAACACTCTAAAAATAATGGGTAAAGGAAAAAAACATTTTTGAAACAAGGTGTTTTTCTATGTAAACGTGGATCTGAGCAGCCTCATCTGACATGTAAATAGTGTCAATCTCTGGCCCAACGACATGACAGTGATAGAAAAGCCCAGTGTCTAGGACACTGGGCTTGCAGCAGACCAAACACATCCTAGCATATCCTCCTCCTAGAAACACTCAGTGATACTAGGGAGGCTTCTTTTTTAGATGGGGAAGCGAGGTGAAAACACTTACAATTTTCAAAGTAATAAGCTATCTAATAAGCTAACTACATTCTGATATTAATATTGCATGTCACACGATGGTACATTTTCTTTGCAAAATGCAACACATTGGCGATTTAATACCCAAACCCTGCATCTTGGCTTTGGTTCCAACAAAGTAGAGCCTGAAGCAAACGCTTATTTTGGGAAGAAGTTTAAATAGGAAGTAAGAGTGAGAGAAAAGGCAGAGTGAGAATTACTGGCTTTTGCATACACTTTAAAGTCAATGAGAATTTTGATTTAGCTCATCAGCCTAAAACACATGCATATTCATCACAAATGGAGGCAGAGAGGAAGAAGCCTGAGAGACATTTTCTAGAAGGGAAAAAGACAGAGATGAACACAAAGTACGTAATACATGCTATAGTGGTTAAGTTTCAGTTCATTTGATCTTTACAGGATGCTACGGTTTGAATATTTGTCCCCTCTAAAATGAATGCTGAAATTTAATCCTCTGGGTGGCAGTGTTGAGAGGCAGGGCCTTTAAAAGGTGATGGAATCATGAGGGTTCTGCCCTCATGCAGGGATTTATCCATGCATGGATTAATGAATTAATGGGCTGATAGGTTATCACAGGAGTAGGACTGGTGTCTTTTAAGAAGAGAGTCCTGAGCTAACATGCTCAACCCCCTCATGATGCGACACCTTGATCTGCCTCAGGACTCTGCAGAGTACCCGCCACCAAGAAGGCCCTCCCCACAAGCAGCTCCTCAACCTTGGACTTCTCAGCCTTCATAACTGTAGGAAATAAATTACGTTTCTTTATAAATTACTCAGTTTCAAGTGATCTGTTAGAAGCAACAGAAAACAGACAAAGACATAAAGAGTGGAAGGAGAAGGTTTTGTCAATATAGTATATAAATGAAATAATAATAGTAAGGCCTGATTTTGTTAGCATATAAAATTAATTTTATCTAAAACAGATAACTTCAATTAAAATCTTAAGTGCCAAAATGTACAAAGAATATAATGCTCTGTTTATATATAAGCCCTTTCTTTACCTGAAACAAACAACTAAGTATAAAAAGTTAAATAAGGGATGTATTGAATGTTCATGTATTAACATGTGAAAGCATTTTACTTTAATATGAAAACCTAACTTTTAGAGAAATGAAGAAGTTTGGAGGAGTGTCCATACAATATTTTGATTTATTAACACAGACTCAGTCCAGACTGAGACAGCCTCTAGAATGACTGTTTGAATTTACCATCAGCTTGGAAAAATGTATGCTGTAGAGTCAAGATTAAATTGAGTAACAGGATTTTTTTTTAAAAAATTAAAAATAAGCAATCCATTTCACATCCCACAGTTTGTAAACTGTGATTTGTACCCATTTAATGTAGGGACTGCATCTGGGTTTGCTAAGATTTCAGGCCAAGAAGTTTCTGCGTAATGGGCCACTTACAACTCCTGGAATTGTAGTCAGCTTATTTTGACAGATGGTTATGATGCTGTTGGAAATAGTTTGCTGAGATGAGCATGTAATTCCAAAGTGCTGCTTGCTTGCCAAATTCCAAAGGTTAGTGAACAGCTTACTTGTAAAAGGTAACTTCACAATGTTTTCAAACACTGGATGGATTTCCAGCGAAAGTCAAGGTTATGAATGTAGTAAGTTATGCTCTGGGGATGATATCATAATCCCTATTAGTGCTAAGAAAATGCTCAGAAAGGAAGTGAAGAATGATAATTTTAAATGTCTGTATCAGACTTGAATAGTCTCAGAGCAAAACAAAAATAACTGCACTGAAAAACATAATGTTTTGGGAAAAGGATGGTCAAGGTATTAACATGTCAGCGAACAGATATGAGGAAGGAGGTCTTACATAAAATTAAAATGGTAGACTACTGTAAGTAAAAGATGAAAGGTTTCTTTCTTTGCTTGTTTTATGGATTTTTTTTTTGTTTTTTATTACACAGTTTCCTCCCAAGGGTAAGAGAAATTTGTATGTTAGCTGAGGCAAAGGCCTCTGATTGTTTTAGAAAATGTGGCAGCAACAGTTGGCACCTGATTCCCTGAAGCTGGCTTGTCAAATGAACAATCTAAAGACAATAAGCTCCGAGGCCACTTGGACTCAAAACCAACAAGTATTCTGTGTCTTTGGCTGAATGTCTGTGTTTTAAAACAAGTTTGTGGCCAATTGGAAGTCTTTGAATATTCACGATACATTTTTTAAATTGATACTAGAATGTGGATGAAAGTGTGCTGGAATTCATACTAAAATTAGGGTTTTTATTTCTTGGGACACTGACTCAAGGACACTCAACATTTAGAAAGCCTGGAAAGAACCATGTAGAGCAGTGGCCCTCTTAACTCCAGGCTTCATTTTTACTACAACCATTTACTATTCACTGAAACTCCAGAATTTAGTGTGCAGATCTATTAGCTTCCTGCTGCTGCTATAAGAAATATCCTTACATTTAGTGGCTTAAAATAGCACAGAAATATTATGTTACAATTCTGGAGGTCAGAAGTCTGAAGCGGGTTGTCTGGACTGCAGGAGGCCCTTGGGGAGAATCCATTTCTTTGCCTTGCTGCATCTAGAGGCCATCTGCATCATCCACATTCCTTGGCTTGTGGCTCTTCACTCCATATTCAAAGACAATAGCATAGCATTTTAACACACACACACACATGTAGAGAGACTACCATCTTATCTGTCTATGTCTCTCTATCGCCTCTGCTTTCATTTCCCCATCCCCTCTCTGATTCTGACACTCCATCCTCTGTCTTATAAGGACCCTTGTGATCATATTGAGACCACCTGGATAATGGAGGATAATATTCCTATCTCAAGATCTTTAACTTACTCACATTTCTAAAGCCCATTTTCCACATAAAGTAACAGATTAACAGCTTCCTGCAGATTAGGATGTAGAGGTTGTTGCGGGGACCATTATTCTGTCTCTCACAATGGGATATAAATTTGGGTTCGATTTCAATGAGTTAAACAGTCAAGTACGAACAATGAAATTACTGTGGTTCCAGCATGAGTCTTGACAGCAGGATACGTGGATGACTAGCAGAGTAGTTAAAGTCTTCCAGAGACATTGTCAGGCATTTTTTTTAAAAACTATCTTGCCCGACGCTTCATCAGGCTTGTGAAATGTCAGCGATAAGGAAAAGCATGTTAGAGTTTGGATAATCAGTAATTCCTGTTGTGGTGGGCAGAATAATGCCACCCCACCCCAAAGATGTCCATGTCCTAATCCCTGGAATTTGTGAATATGCTAGGTTACATGGCAAAGTGGAATTAAGTTTTATATGGAATCAGGGTGGCTAATCATGTGGGTGAAGACAGGGAGTTTATCCTGGATGATCTGGGTTTGCCCAATGTAATTAGAAGGAATCTAAAAGTGGAAGAAGAAAGCAGAAGAGAGTTTGTAAAGATGATTTGATATGGGAAATACTTGACACACAATTACTATCTTTGAGGTTCAGAAAGGAGCCACTCACCAAGGAATAGGAGAGAACTCTAGAAGCTGGAAAAGTCAAGGAAATGGATTCTCCCTCAGAGTCCTCAAAAAGAACTTGATATCTTCATTTTGGTATAGTGAGATGAATTTTGGTCTTCTGACCTCTGGCATTGTAAATAATAAATTTGTATTGTTTAAGCCACAAAGTTTATTATAATAATAAATTATTAGTGTAGCAATTAAAAGTAACACAGATTTTCATACTGGGAGTAGGATACTGCTGTAACAAAAACCTTTAAATGTAGGAATAATTTTGGAATTGGCAATGGACAGAGGCCAGAAGAGTTCTGATATAAAGATCCTACTAATAGATTGCTTTGAATAGGCTGTTACTTGAAATATAAATGTTACCCACTGTGTTAGTCACAACTGACATGACTTAGAGGCCATATAGAGAGAATATCACTAGCAGAAAGAGTTTCAAAAAGACACTCTGTATAGGATAATTTTTTTTTTAATTTCTCAGAAAGCTATGTAGTATTTATGGAATTAAATATAGTGCAATTGAGATTTGCACGTGGGTAAAGTGGGCATTCCATGGCAGAAAGCACATTTGCAGTAGAGGTGCTACCTAATAAAATTGTCAATATGATTTCTTGATAACTTTTCTTTTAGAAATAAGATTATCAACAAATACACAAACATTTTGTTTTGTGGTTAACTCCAGGCATAGAATTGCATATAACAAAAATTTGCTAGGAATGACTCAAGCAATCCTAGAAAGAGTCATGATGATCTTTATTTAAAGTAAAAAAATATTTATTTTTTATTTAGAAAAACAGTACATGTCAGAGAGTTTGTACCCTATGTCAATTGAATCTTTAATTCCATACATACAGAAAATATGCCCATATACATTAATTGAATAAGGACTAGTCTGAGTCCTATAAAGTTAGAAATGAACATCCACTCCTTCAAACATAAATGAGAATATTATGATATTTTTATCTTGCTTATAATACATTCTTTCTTCTCAAATATTTGCCTTATTTTTATTTTTTGTTATATTTTACATTTATCATAATCTATTTGATTTTTATGTAGTCAAATTAAGAATCTAATTTAATTTCTATTTGCTAAATGCATGCCCAATTCAGTTCAAACAAGAGTATTTATTAAGAAGTCTCCTATTTCTAAATTGAAAAAGCATGCTTATCTCCTAATGTGTGTATATAAAGAGTATGTACAGGCTTTGATTAGGGAATTTGACTAACGTTCTGTGAGGTTATGTTCAAAGGACAAAAACAAGACCTAGTTATGAGGACCGGGGCACTTTCTGACAGCACCAACACCTAGCTCTCAGTTCCTGGATATCAGGTGTTGCTTTTCTCTTTCTTATCTTCCTATTTAAAAGCTGTTCTGACTTGGAATAACATTCCTAGACTTATAATTACTTCAGGACTTTGAAGCCCTGACTATTGTATTCTAATATCTAACATTCCAAAATAAAAGTGAGATGGCGGTGAGGGCTTGTATTTGTTTGGCTATAAATGGTGAGATATTATAATGCTAGTAAATACGATGGCATTCAAAAGATGCTATTTATTTTTATTTATTTATTTATTTTTTTGGCAGTAGGTTTGAGCACTCTGGGTGTAGGTTGGAGTATTTCTGGTACTGCTTCTGGAAGAATTTTCTATCCAGTTGTTATACGGGCTGCTGCCTGAGTGTGACATTGGTCACCTGAAAGGGGTGACCCTGCAAAAATTAATAGGAAAATACCTAATCCCACAATTTCCTAGTAACAGAGATCAATCCTAGGAGTTCTCTCACTAACGGGCACCCCACAGGAGTTCTGTTTTGCACAACTTCTGAAAAGAGTTGAAGAGGCAGAAAAGAGCTGTAAATCTTTCCCTTTTAAAATCGCTTTTGAGGATCTGTTTTTACAGAGTTCCTGAGTGAACAGCAGAGTCTGAGTTTTTCAGGCCTCAGCCATATCTCGAGGTCAGAGTCACGTCTCCTGAGATAATCCCTTCTCCGAGGCAAGGAAGGAGAGCCAGCTCTTGACTTTGACATCCTGTCACCGCTTCTGTTATCATCTTGTCCCTGAGAAGAAGGAAAGGAGCAGATGCAGCAGTTTCTCACAGCAATCATTATTTTTTTTCTCTTTGTCCCCATAAGAACCAACCAGTCTCTTGGCTTGTGTGCAGGCACCTCCCTTCTCTTTTTGAGTGCCTCATCATGCAACTCCCCTCTGTCTTTTTCCCTATATCACCCTTTTCTCTCTCCCCTCTCCTTCTAAAAAGATGAAATAAATTTTATACTTCTATATCCTAAGTTCTCCATGTGCAATTTTTATCCACCCATGCTGTGAGCACCTAGTAAGTTTTCCACCCTAACATCACCCATGCCTAATACTGTTCTAATAGTAGGGTCCATTGTTCCTGGTAGCACAACTGGACTTAGTTCCTGATTTTCGGTATTGCCTGTAGGCAGTTTGGTAGTCAGGTGAACAAATGGGCCCTGTTATTTTCTGCTAATAACTGTATCGTTTTTCCAGGTAGTTGTGGTTATTGATGATAAAGCGCACAAAGAATTTTAATGACATTTTAACAAATTCATATTTTATTAATATTCACTGTATTTAATAAAAGGCACTTCCTAAAAAGCTGGGAAACTCATCGTAAGACAATTACAAAACCCGGCAAGACCATTTTTCATGGGCTATTTAATGATCATTGCTTAGGATTTGAGAGGTTAGGATTCCATAACATATTTTAACTTTATCAAATATTTCAATTCTAATTGTAGAATCCTATAATATATTCTCCCCATCAAATAAAATTGTCAGCCATAAAAAGTGTAAAGGTAATATGTTTAATGTGATTTGTCAAGGTGCATGCTTCACTTGTAGATCTAACCCCTAACAATTTTAACTTTGTAGCCCTGAATTTTCAGCTGAATTATTCTAAATAAAAGACTGCTTTTGTCTTGGTAGACACTATTGAGGGTACATTGATATGGTTGATGTGGGTGGGTTTACCAGTCTCGTAAGGAAATTTTCAGAAAATGATATCTTGTAAGTTGACAAAAAGTAATGATATATGTCTAATATTCATGAAAATATATGTATAATACACACAAATATATACACATGAATACAGGTATATGGAAAAAAATAGAATGCTAGTGGGTGTACCATAATTTTAAAGCTGTTTTTGCCATGACATTTTATATTACATGTGAAAAGAATACTTTATCAAAACTTAATTTGTGATGAAATTGCAAAAAAATAGTATATAATTATAAAAACCTGCAGCATAGGGTAGGATTTTTTCCCCCAGAATCCACTTTATTTATAATCAAGAATGTACACAGTACACATTATTGGCAAGCGATTAGTTATAAAGTCATAAGCGTGGGATTGGGTTAGGAAGCTTCATTTGATTCTTGTCTCACAGATTTATTACTTGTGAAAATGTGGGTAAATCATTTACCTTATCTATGTCTCCATGAGTGCAGCGATTCTAATGTAATACCCAGGCTATCAGCATCTGCATTACATGGGACTGCAAATTTACCTGCCCTACCGTGGCCTTACTGAATTAGATTCTCTGAGGTCCAGCAATTTGTGTTTAAAAAGCCCTAGAGGGGATTCTAATTCAGAATCACTTATGTAGTGAATTCTTATGTTCTGCTTATTCCCCAATTCGTTGTATGCACATTCAATCCCCTGGTTTTGGAGACTATTAACCGCCAAAGATACTCAGCTGTAAAATTGACTAGGATTTACCCTCAGCTGCAGCCTGGCACAGAAGGTGGCTCAAACTGCAGCTAGAAAGAAAATGGAGAAAAGCAAGAGATGACAATTTTGTCTGCTACCCTGATGGCAGTGGCCTGACAAACTATAAAGAAAGAAGTCTTAATTTTGAATTGCTGATTAAAATATGAATTAATAATTTTGACTGGAAACTTTTAATCCTTAAATCAAAAATAGGGCTTGCCACTTAAAGTGAGTAGACAACCATGTATTATTTTGCTGCACAGCTGGTGTTAAAGGTGGAAGTAAAGTTAATTAGGAGATCAGAAATGTTCTTTCTCAGTACGTGCCAGCAGTTATATAAGAAACTTCCTCGTCTCTACAAAGGTAGATGTGCAAAGCTGGCAAGTTCATGGACTTTTTGAGATGCTCTTCAGAGACTTTTATGCTGTCCTCCATCCCCATCACAATTTTTGTGATATAACCGATGCAGTTTTCACCCACCCCTCACATTGCTATGGCCACCTGCACACAGACTCCCAATTTTGAAGTCCTCTCACTTTTCCCTGTGGTTCTCCTGGGTTCATTTTAAATAGTCCGTGAAATGACTTTCTATCCTTCATGGCCCATCAAACATGTTCCCAAGCCCTCTGAGTGTGCAGACTGAACCCCAAACGACTATTCCCATCATTGTCTTAAGCATGACATTCTGTGGCATTCTCCAATGGCAAAGTGAATGCTCCAAGCTCTTAGTGATCCCATGAATGTCATTTCGATAGGCTTGAGACAAAGTGGATAGCAATATCCTTACACTCACATCTATAGAAACCAAATGCTTTCTCCAAATTTCTATTCCTGTCTCATCTCTAGACCATATTTATTAGCTTTGTATAGTTTTGAACCTTCTGATTGATGGTCAACAACTTAAATTTTTAAATTATAAAATACTAATTGTGTCTTTTCATAATGTAACTTAAACATAATATATGGATGTGTGTGAATATATATATATTTAAATGCAATATTTACTCTTCAATCTTAATTTAGTGTTCTTATTTTTGAATATATCTTACTGTTTAGTGAGTGATGCACTTGAGTAGGAACTGTTCTTGTGCTATGCTTTCCATTGGTTAAATATTATATTTTTTAAAATTCAGGACAGGAATGTTCACAAGTCTTTTTGGTTATGAGTTTGCATTATTCCCTTTTGAAAATCACAGTACTCATTAGAATCTCAATGAATCCCATCACTGCTTGAGCCTTTAATATATCAGCAGAAGAGATATTTAAGCCTTTATCTGGTCTGCCAGACATGATAGACAGCTGCTTTATAAATCTTACATAGATCAATAAGAAAGAATTATGAAGGGGTTTTTATTTTTTTGTAAGAAGGAAAATCAGAAGATGTTTTCTTAAAGTGACACTTTAAGTAGTGAATATTAGTAGTGAATATCTATAAGAGAAAAGAAGCAGTGTTAAAATTTCATTTTTAGTATTTAATGTAATTTCATCGATAACATGCAGTTGGAGTCTTGATAAACTTCAATAATTTGGCAGAATAAACAGGCAAAGTTTGATTTCTCTTGAAATATTTTTAGAACAAAAATGAGAAGTATTAAAGAAAAATAATAAAGGACTTCTCAGTTACATAATTTAACATGGTTTAAATTTGGAGAATTGATTCATAAAAATCTCATTCACAACAAAACCTTTATGTAATAATATTTCTCAAGAATGACAATATGCTGTAATATCCATGTGCTATTTGTGTATTAAAAAAGTAAGTTTCTCTAACCATTTTTATTTTTATATTTGCTATTTAAGTAGTTATTATGTTAAAAAATTAATATAAAGTTAGGCAAAGACTTATTAGAATGACAGGTATAAAATTTATTTATTTTAGCACTTTATTTATGTATTATTTATTATGTATTATGAGTTTAGAATAAACTTTATTGATTGCTGGAAACAAATTTTGAAATGTATTTATTTTTCCAATGTGAGTTTTAACATTCACAATATTAATTGTTACTTACAATTTAATAAGCATTTACCATGTAACAGACTGTGTAATAGACCTGCTAATTTTTCTATTAACCTAGTATATACATATTATATGCCTGTAATCTTAGCACTTGGGAGGCCGAGGCGGGCGGATTGTTTGAGCTCAGGAGTTCAAGACCAGCCTGAGCAAGAGCGAGACCCCGTCTCTACTAAAAATAGAAAAAGATGATCTGGCCAACTAAAAATATATATAGAAAAAATTAGCCGGGCATGGTGGCGCATGCCTGTAGTCCCAGCTACTCGGGAGGCTGAGGCAGTAGGATC
>CM052436.1:16176039-16200805 GCA_028533085.1 Varecia variegata
ATGATCTGGCCAACTAAAAATATATATAGAAAAAATTAGCCGGGCATGGTGGCGCATGCCTGTAGTCCCAGCTACTCGGGAGGCTGAGGCAGTAGGATCGCTTAAGCCCAGGAGTTTGAGGTTGCTGTGAGCTAGGCTGACGCCACGGCACTCACTCTAGCCCGGGCAACAGAGTGAGACTCTGTCTCAAAAAAAAAAATATATATATATATATATCATATATAGATAGATGACATACATAGATATACATGATATACATAATATGATTTTCTTAGTCCATTCCAGCTATTGTAACAAAATATCATAGACTGGGTAGCTTATAAGCAACAGAAATTTATTTTCTCCCAGTCCTGGAGGATGGGAAGTCCAAGATCAAGGTGCTAGCACATTTGGTGTCTGGTGAGGGCTCACTTGCTCATAGGACTACTTGCTCGTAGATGATGCCTTCTCTCTGTGTCTTTACATGATACAGGGACAAGGCAACTCTCTGAGGCCTCCTTTATAAGGACACTAATCCCACTCATGAGGGCTTGGCCATTAATATCACACTCAAGAGGCCATAGCTCCAAATATAATCACATTGGGAGTTAATATTTTAACATATGAATTTTGAGGGACACAAACATTTAAATCATAGTGAGACTGTATTAGAGACATGTTTTACTTGGTAAGCAGAATACTTGCAATAAACAGAAATAATTTTACATAAATTATATACTCTTCAGTTCTTCACAAGCCAATCAGTACTGTTGTCTTTATTTGCTCTACTATATAAGCATAAGTTTAAGAAATATACATGATCTCTGAGGCACATGAGCTTTGACCCCAATCCTGATATCAGAATTGCCAAATTGGTTCCATTTTAAAGCACAAATTAATTGGATTATCTTTCATTTTCAAGAATAGAGAAATGAGACAAAGACTTTATTAAAACAAACAAATGTGGGTTTCATACATAATAAAAACCTGTAGCAAATAATGCTATTATTTACTTAACATATATTTTCTGAAATATGCTTAGGTGACAGTCTAGTTTTAAGTGTAAGGAAATTGTATTAAATGAGATAAACAATATTCCAGGACTCAATGATATTATATTTATTTATATATATATATATATATAGACATATATATTCAGTTTAGAGAAGAAAAGAATAAGAAGAAAATAAATGAAAACCAGTTTGTATTGAGGCAAACACTGTAGAGGAAATATACTAGGCAATAAATTACAGATACTGAATTTTTTTTTTTTTTTTTTGCCATGAACAGACACTTACGGGACTCCTGACACTCTCCTTGGCCACTGTGCACCTTGAATGTTCAGGTATAGGACAGGTTTCGAATGGTTTAACTTTTACCGGTTTATTTATTTATTTATTTATTTATTTTTTATTTCGAGCATCGCTATTTTTTTTTATTTCAGCTTATTATGGGGGTACAAAAGTTCTGGTTAAATATATTGCCCATGCCCCTCCCATCCCCCCGAGTCTGAGCTTGAAGCGTGTCCATTCCCCAGACAGTGCGCATCGCACTCATCATGTAGGTATACACCCATCCCCTTCCCCCACCCTCCACCTCTGTCCAATAACCAATTGGTGTTATTCCCAAATGTGCACTTAGGTGCTGATCAGGGAAACCAATTTTCTAGTGAGTACATGTGGTGCTTATTTTTCCATTCTTGGGATACTTCACTTAATAGAATGGGTTGCAACTCTCTCCAGGAGAACCAGATACTGATATTTTATTGTATGTGAGATCAGAGAATGGTGTGTGTATGTGAATTGAGTGGGGATTTATCAGTATGATCTCTCTGTGTAAATCATATTTTAGCTGAGACTAAAAGGTTGCAAGTAAACCAACTAAAAGAAGACCCCAGAAAATAGTACTTGAGGGAAAAATATAGGGATTTCAATACCATGAGACAGAAAAAAATTCCCAAGTACTAGAACAAAGAGAGGATCAAAAAGAGAAAGAATTGTGAAGTTAGGTTACAGAGGTAGGCAAGGACCACATTATGTATGACTCTTGAATGTCACAAGGAATTTGGAATTTGAGAGCAAAGAAAAGTCATTGTGTGTGTGTGTGTGTGTGTGTGTGTGTGTGTGCACGTGTGTATTATGTGTTTACTATCTCATTGCTCTGCTTTATTTTACTGTGATTAAATATATACAACATAAAACTTAGCACTTTCATCATTTATATGCATGATTCAAATTGTGCAACCATCACCAATCATCTTCAGAACTCTTTCATCTTCTGCAACTAAAATTTTGTACGCATTAAACACTATCTCCCCATTCATTCTCCCTCCAGCCCCTGGAAACCAATGTTTTATTTTCTGTCTCAGTTTGACGATACTATGTATCTCATAAATGTGTAAGCATACAATATTTGTCCTTTTGTGACTGACTTATTTCACTTAGCATGATATCTTCAAGGTTTATCAATGTTGTAGCATATGCCAAAATTTCCTTCTTTTTTAATCCTTAAAAATAATTCATTGCATGTATACCTAACATTTTGTTTATTCATTTACGTGTTGATGGACTCCTGGGTTGCTTTAACTTTAAGATATTGTAAATAATGGTCCTATAAATATGGATGTACAAATATCTGTTCAAGTCCCTAGTTTCAACTCTTTTGGGTATATAACCAGAAGTGAAAATACTGGATCATATGGCAATTTTATGTTTAATTATTTGAGGAACCACTATAACATTTTTCACAGAAGCTGCATGATTTTACATTCCCAACAGCAATACACAAAGATTCTAAATTTCCACTTATTTCAGAAATATGTGACCTAGAATATGTGACGTGGTATTTCATTGTGGTTTTGATTTATTGATGTCCAACTTTAATTTTTCTTCATAAATGCACTTTTGTAATGAATATTCCTTTAACACCTATTTTAGCTTCATCCTGTTATCTTTACTATGTTGTATCTCTGTTATTGCTAATTTTAAAAAAGTTTTGTTTTGTTTTGTTAGTATTTCTTCTTTGAATAAAAGCCTTCTTAGTTTGCTAGGACTGCGGTAACTAAAGACCAAAATTTTTAGACTCCTATTCTTGCACAGTTTCAGACTACACAAATCCTTGAAGTAGGAGCAGTTTGGGGGTTTAGCCAGATTGGGTGACTTAAAGACTGGAAATTTATTTCCTCACACTTCTGGAGATTAGAATTCCAAGGTCAAGCTGCTGGTAAGGTTGGTTTCCTTTGAGGGCCACAATGGAAGGATCTGTTCCAGGCCTCTCTTTCCTCGGCTTACAAACGGTTGCCCTTTTGGTCCCTCTCCACATGGTTGTTGCTCTGTACATGCCTACCCTTGAAGTCTCCCTCTGTCTTCCTGTAAAAATGCCAGTCATATTGGATTAAGGCTTGACCCTATGGGTCTCATTTTCTTTGGAAGGCCTACCTACCTCCAGGTAGTCACATGACTTTGGGTCTACCCATATGACCTTATTTTATTTTAATGACCTCATTAAAGGTTTTATTTCCAAGTAAGCTCAACATATAAATTTAGAGAGGATGTAGTTTAGTTTATAGCACTTACAGAAGTATATTGTTTAATTTGCAGAATTTGGTTTTGTTTACTTCCTTAATTTCAATGAGGTCAAAGAAAACACTATTGATATTTTATTGTGATTTTTTTAAAGGCCCAGTACACAATAAATTTTGATGTTTTGATAGTTTTTCCATATATATTTTTCAAAGAGTGTGAATTATTTATTATGTATAGAGCTATCAAAGCATATTGTGTGTATGTATACATATATAATGTATAAATTTGTTCAATTTGATAATCAGGTTGGTCACTGGTGCTGTTGTCTGATTGTTTTCTCAGTTGTTGGGAGAAGTCTGTTAGTGCATTCCTATTTGATTATGAATTTGTCTATATCTCCTTTCAATTGTGTTAAATTTTGTTTAAGGTATTTTGAAACTGTATTATTAAATATACACAGAATTTAGAATGTTATATCTTCCTGTTGGGTTGATCATTTGGACATTGTAAAATGATCTTTTCTATTTCCAAACTGAAATACTCCCTTCAGTACTTATTTTCAGACTTCTACCCTGTAAGGTTTCGTAAGTTGACAAATCCTTGAGGTGAGCGCAGGGTGAGGGTTTGGCCAAGTACTTAGGCACATAAAAGGTCCAGTTTTGTCACTGCTGTTTAATGAGACTACCAAAAGTTCTTCTCTTCTTCAATAAAAGTCCTCTACTGAGACCAAGTATACATTTCAGCCGCTTGTACAAGCACAGATTCACAAAGACCCATAGGGAAAAGTATCTGCTTTAACTTTGGAGTATCTCATCTGTCTGCCCTTAACATTTGTAGGCCTCGATCCTTATAAAGCTCTTTATTGTTTGAATACACATGATATTTTTCGTTATTCAACCAGTTCTTCTAGTAGTTTAGTGGTGGCAATAATTTTCTCTGCATTATTTTATCTTAGTCAGAAAAGGCAATCTGATTTCTTCACTGAAACTAGAAGCAGCAATCTTGCATATCTAGTATCTATAATTTAAAACAAAAGAATGAATAAAAATACCAAGTCCATATTAACTATGATACATGGTACAAAAAAGTAAATAAATAATTTAAAATCCATATGAGGCATTTTGATGACTCATTCATCAAATGATTAATTCTAGTATCAGAATTTGTTTCTACTTTTACTCTAGATAAAAACTATAATATGAAATAAACTTAGAATATCAGAATTTCAGGTGAATTTTATATTTTTAGATGAAACTATGCAAGCAAGACTCAGCCTATCAGGCAAACTGCTGAGCCAGTAATTCTTCTTATCTCAAGTCAACTGCAGATTCTATTTTATGAGTTTTACTGTAACTTACATCCTACACAAAATCCTAATTGAAAAGAGCTTGACAGACTGAGTTTTAACCTCCTCTAGACAATACCACATATCCCCTAAACCATATTGTACAATTTGCTATAAATTGTAGTTTACTCAAGAGAGTCTTAAAATGATGATGAATGACAGAATTAGTTAGAATAAGTTACATATGACTTTGAAAGTGATTTCTACTCCACATTGGGAGACCATAAAATTGAGTCACATGTGCTAAATCAAATCTGGCAAGAAAAACCTTCAGAAACCAAAAAGTGTCCTTTGTCATGAGCACCTACTTTGAAATTTAAATATGAATAGATGCAAAATACACTCATGAACATCTTGGACTTTCAAAAATTATTTTGACTCTGGATCTACCCTATGAAAATACCCTTTATCTATCCTGTAAAAAAGTGCAGTGGTATTGACTGACTTACAATAACTTTTATAAAATAAGTAAAATCCTACATTGTTTTTTGAAGGGTAAATGGGATTTAATTGTATAACTCATTTGATTTGAATAAATGCTTATAAAGACTCGAGACTGAGAATGAACTAACATTAATTCTTATGATATGTAAACATGGATTAGACAGTTTGGGGACAGGAACCATGCCTTTCTGGTTCTCTGTTGTCTGTTTCCCATGCCAGACACATGGTAGAAATTACTAATCAATTCAAATTTTATTAATAAATATCAAGGAGACAATTTTACAAATATTTAATCTTTATAATTACTGAATAAGTCTGGTATAAAATTATATGTCCAAAAAAGAAGACATAAAGAAAGTAATAAATTATATACCATATTATGTATCAATTTGGGTCACAGCTAGGATTCTAGTTAATTTTATGTTCTTCCTTAGAACCTGTTCTATCCATTATAGCTCCACATCTTCAGCAGTATTCATTTCTTTCTCCATTTGATGGTCTGTGAAACACTGTATAAAAATACTTGTAGGAAAACATCTCACTAGGAAGATCTAGCTGCTCAAACTTGCCGATATTAGGACGTGTGAGTGTATATCTTTAAGTGTGACTTTTGATAGATTACACAATTTTTGGTATTTCCTCTTCCCTATGGTGATCTTAAATTAGTACACTAGTAATTATGTTTCTATTCTCATTTCAGTGTCAACTATATACATAACTTTTTACTAGTCCTATCTCTATGTTTCACTTTAACCTGCTAATAGATAAATATCATTTGTTACTTGTCAATTTGGAAGCATTGCTTATATTCTTCATAAAATTTTAATTGTACAATTTAGAGTTCAAGTATACTTGGGAAGTATGTGTGTATTGCACATATATGTACATACTAATGAATATATGTGTGTATATATGTATAGATGAATCTTAGAAGGTGAAAATCAGCTGTGGAGCTCCAAAGCAATAGAACAAAACTCTTATGGTATTGTTATCAAGTGACCATTAAGTATCTGAAAAAGACAATAATTGAATTATTTAATTTAAATTGACACATATCCCCCAAAAAGCATAAAAATTCCTCCCTTATTAGTCATGCTTGTAATGAAGAATGAACTTCCATGAGGCAAAATGAAATTAGATTATTTAGGATAATTCCAAGAATGCATAAATATAGGAGTTGGTTCAGTTCCCAAATGACTTGGCCTGATTCTGTGACAGAATGTGTTTAGCTGTAGAGAAGGGATGCAAACTCTGAGAACCTAGAAAAACAAGCCAAATATTTCAATTTTAAGTGATGAAATCAATAAAAAAGATTAATGTGCTAATATTTGAGAGAGTATAAGGATTTAAATATTGATAACAAGATAGCTTCTATCAAGTATAGTAAGGATATTATGGTCATTTACTGCTGTGTAACCAATTGTCACAGAACAAAAACATTTTATTATATTACCCATATTTATTGGCAAGGGATTCAGGCAAAAATTGGCTGGCTAATTCTTTAGCTAAAGAGTGCCTGTAGGGTCTAAAATCCCATCACTCAACTATCAGGTACTTTGGCAGGTTTGACTGGAAGTTTGGACTCCACTTAGGCATGTTTCCCTATCACGTCATCTCAGGAATTCACCATGTAGTATCCCCCTCAAGTTAGTTGAACTTACATGGTTTCCCACAGCTCCAAAATGGAGTTTTCTAGAGGCCCAGACAGTAGCTTCAAGTCTCCCTGTGACCTAGCCTTGGAAGTCCTGGAATTCCCTCCAATCATTTATGATTGCTTAAGCAAAGCACTAAGCATCAAATAATAGGTAAGAGAATTAGACCTCACCTCTCGATAATTATGAAATAATTTGTGGCCAGAATCCATTACAAAGAGCATGAAATTGTCATTGTTAATGAATACTACATGATTTATTTGATTCATATTAATGAGTTCATATTAATGAGTCAGTGTCAGATAATTCCAAAAATCACTTGAGTTTTATTCATTTCCTAGAGGGCAACCATTCAGCAAATATTTGGAGATAACCAAACAATACAGGGGAGAAATAAAGACAGTAAATAAAGAGAAAAAATGCAATCACATTTTATGTTAAGCACAAAGCATGATTATTCTGGGGTGCTCTTTCAATGTAAAAATATACTCAGGGACTTTACCAATGAAAAAGAATGACTTCAAATACATAGTAACATGAAATTTTTGATTGGAGTTCTAAATCAATGGTAGTGACCTAGTGCTTTTGTTAAGTTCAAGGCAACTGTGGAAACAGTATCAGGCAAGTTACACATGCATGAAAACACAAATGTACACAAACACACTGCTTAGAGGCCTTGAAAGCACCAGAAATAGAATGAAAATGAAGCATTAAAAATGAGTACATCAGTTGAAACCTATTAATATCATCACAGAATATTTCTCATATTAGTAAGAGATACTAGAGTTGGAAGAAACAGAAATATCTATTAGAAGAGGTTGATTTATCAAAATTTCTACATTACTATATATAGATTTTTCCAATTATTAGTTCATTAACACATATTTTGTAAATAAAACAGATAATCTACTCCATTTACTCATTTTTATGACCAGTGTTGAAAGTAATGTCTATTGCCTATCCTCATTTTTCTACATCCTCTGATAAATGTCAAAATATTTCCATGATCTGATTGGTTATAACTGACAGAAAATGTGCTGCTTATGGGTCCTTGTGGATCATATCTTAGACATTCTGTGCCCTCACCATCACCACCATAATTTCCCTGTAACACATATTCTTGTCAACAAATAAGGTTTTGTCTCTCACAAATACCTCTCTCATCAAATGGTTTATCATAAAATGTGTGTTTTGCTTCTTTTTTAGCTCTTTTACCTCTAATCAACACTATGAGGAAAAACATAGGCATGAATTAATTGGTTGTAATACAAGTATTGTATCTTACGTATAAAAACTACATTTTACAAATGGAATCACAAATTTTAATTCTTAAAGCTCAGTAACTATTGAAATATTAACCTGATGCATATATTCAAACAATATGTGTCATACCTGAACATGCAGACATTTGTTTTTTAGGTTTATTCTATTTTTAAATATGAGAAACTTATAAACTATATTTCATAAAAGTCATAAAAGTCATTTTCATACATAGCTTCTTAATTTCCTTTTGCAAGGTGAAATAATCACTGATAAAATATTTAAAAATATGCTTTTAAAGACATTTCAGAGCCAAAATAATTCAGTAGAAAGGAATGATATAGGTGAAGACGTTTAACATCACCAAAATTTATTCAGTTATAAATTAATCTTAATTCATTTTTCTCACTTATTGCTTTAGTACTAAGCAACCTAAGTTTTATTTTTCCATTTTGAAAATGCAAGTTTTTTTTTTTTTTTTTTAAATGATGGATGGTGGAGAGAGGAACCATTCTTAATTAAAGGCACAGAAAGCAAATAGAATAAAAAATAATGATACAGAAGTTAATTCTATTGCTGCGTATAACTTTGTAATTTTGTAACAATTAGTGTTTGTACTGATAATTTATTTTGTTATATAATATAATTATTAAATTAAAAATGGGGAATTAAATGCTAATTAGAAATTATTCTCCTATAAACTATAAATGTGATCCAATTTTTTTCTTTTGCATATAAGAATGTTTTACCTTTACATAACAGATTATTGATCTGATTATATGCTCTCATTGAAAAAACAGTGGATATGAAATATATGATATATGACATATAATTGGTAAATAGAAGTAAAATTAAATTAACTATACGTATTCTCATTATAGTCTATTGATTTTGTGATATTTTAATTTGGAAGTCATTGCGTATGATTTACAACTGGTTATATAAGAGTTTGACTAGAGTAAACTCGAAGTTACAACATAGCATCCACATTCTGCATTTGAGGTCAATTTTTATCAAACAATTTTTGTGTTTCTTTTCATAAGACCCTAAGATAAGGAACTTTTCTATATTATTAAGTATAGTTATCAATGGGGAAACACTATAAGGGTATTAAGAGCAGTATTTTAGCACAGGTGAGCAATATCATTATTGTTTGCTACAATTTGTTTAACACAGGTAAGTCCCTGATGATTTTTATTAATTTGTAAAATAGGAACAATATCTATTCTATAGATTTACTATGAATTAACATATCACATAAAAATACCTATATTAAGACCTATGATATGAAGGAGACTCAATAACAATTATAATTATTCTGCATTGTACCCATAATTAATGGACATAAATATAAATATTAATATTGATACAAGTGAGTCATTGAGTATACTCTTACTATTCTATTACTTTATAGATATTTGTTCATTAATCTCACAATTACTCTCTAAGACAAGTAATATAATTCTTCACATTTCACAGATGGTTTGTGTTTATTTGTAGAGCTATGTTTCATGACATAATTTATAATGTAAGGTATTTATTGCCAAATTTGGGGTTTTGCTGTTATGATTTGTACTGATGTATCTCCATCTCACTATGCAGTGTAAAAAGCCCCATCACAACATAGTGTTAACACCGTGCATGTGCTGTAACAGCCAGCCTTAAAAATAGTAGGCCACTACCCCAGGTCAAGGTTAAAGGCACAATTGGCATTTTAAAGCAACTGTCTTTCATATTCTAATTAGGTTAAGCTTGCAGGAGGTATTTTCAGACATTATACTTAAAAGATAACCCTGTTATATAAACTGAAAATATAAATGACCTCAAAGGGGCAAATTAATGAAGCATTTTCAAGAATTTTTTTTTTTTTTTTTTTTTTTTTTTTTTGTCACAGCTTGATCTCTTCTTTAAAGTCACATCAAAGATGGGATGCTATAACCTGCAATATGGCTTTATCAGAGGGATACCTTTATGGAAAATACTAATTTTATAAGATTAAAATATCCTGCTC
Organism: Varecia variegata; assembly: GCA_028533085.1. NCBI lineage: Eukaryota > Metazoa > Chordata > Mammalia > Primates > Lemuridae > Varecia > Varecia variegata. The sequence continues at coordinate 16,186,255 of CM052436.1, forward strand.
CAGAAGGACTCTAATAAGAAAATTAATATCGAAAAAGGTTTATACTGAAAGAGTTTTCAATATATAAATATGAACAGAGTATAAGCAGATGTAAATGTATTTTTGGCAATTTATCAAAATTATAATTTCATTATATAAATGTAAGGAATGGCTTAGTGTTATGATGATACACACTGTTTTATAAACATAGGAAAAAATTATACAAATATTTAAAAATACTCTTTAAGAATTCAGACAGTGACTGTAATCCTAACACTTTGGGAGGCCAAAGTGGGAGGATGGCTTGAGGATGGGAGTTTGAGACGAGCCTGAGCAAGAGGGAGACTCTGTATCTACAAAAATATAGAAAAATCAGCCTGGCATTGTGGCAGGTATTAGTAGTCCCAGCTACTCAGGAGGGTGAGGCAGGAGTTGGAGGTTGCAGTACCACTGCACTGTAGCCAGAACAATAGAGCAAGCAAGACCTTGTCTCAAAAAAAAAAAAAAAAAAATTGGGAAAAGTAGAAAATGTTCTTCAAAAGTATATTCACATTATTTATAAATAACTATTTATAAAACTAATAGAATGAGAAAAAAATTAATTTGAAGACTATTGACTACTGTAGTGCACACAAAGATGTGGCCTGACCTTTAGGACAAGTATATACCTATATTTTACTTCATTTGGTCACATATAATAAGAATAACCTATTATTTCATTGCCTTTATGCACTAGGCACTGACATAATTTTAATTAATATGCCATTCACTAAAGCAGCTGGAAATCTGACATTATTTTTGTTTTTAAATAAGGTAACCAGTGCTAAGAGAGGATAATTTGTTTCTAAAAGTAAACAGTAGATCAGCAAGTCTGACAGATTCCAGTGCCTTACCATTATAGTGTTTTATCTCTGATTGGTATTTCAATGAAGTATTTAAGCTTTATGGATAAAATATTAAATTAGTTTATAAAGCAAACAATTTTAAATACTACTTATTTAATAATTTACATTTGAAAAAATAGTAAAATTGTATATGTATCCAAAGAGTAGAAGGCAAAGTTAACAAAGTTTGCATTAATTTTTAGACAGTTACTTAGTATTGATGTTGTGGGAAGTAGGTATAATTATAAAACTTCGAAAACTCCAGGCAAAACCAAAAAACATTTCACAGTTTATTATTTTGATTTATAAATCAGGACAAATTTTATGTCTATTAGCAGATTTATTACTAGACTAAATATCGAAAGAAACTTCCTATACTAAATGTGAAAAAGTACATAAAATATGAAAAAGCATATATGTTACATTTCAAAAAGGGATTTTGAACATGAACAGCATTGCAATGAATAAATGAGGAATTACAAGTAAAATTGAATAGATATAATTTTTACCTACATTAGACAAACAATGATTTGTGGGGTGGTATTCAGTGTTGTTTGTAGAAGTGTAAAATGAAAGATCCTTCTAAAGGGTAGTTTTCACTTTTAATAGACATGAAAAACTTATCATGAAGGAAGTTCAACAATGTAAACATAAAAATGCTAATCATAGTGATAAAATTAAAGAATTTATGATTTAGGCTTATAATGAAAAGCTTTATGCCCTCCCAAAAGATAATATAAGGAATAGATAATGTTGTGAGAAAAGTTTTTGACATGCTGAAAAATTCAGGTTACCAAGTAGCGTATATCTATATATGTATATAATGGAGAGACAAGAGGGAGAGAGAGAGAGAGAAAGAGAAAGAGAGAGAAAGGAAGAGAGAGAGAAAATGAGAGAGGGAGAGAGAGAATGAGAAAAAGAAAGAGGAAGCAAGAGAGGAAGAAGGAAACAGAAAGAGAGTCTGAGACAGAGATAGACTGCTGGATTTACTGTGATAAGAGAATTATCTCTGAATAATGCAATTTGTATAGGAGATTGCACATTTCTTCTATGCTTTCATACTTTCAAAATTCCATTCAAAATTTATATCCTTGAACATTATGGGTTTGAATGGCACAGGTCCACTCACAGGTATGCTTCTGCCTTTGCTATCACTGAGATAGGAAGACCACCCCTCCTCTTCCTCCTCCTCTGCCTACTCAGAGAGCTTAATTATGTGCAGGTAATTTAATTTGTATAAGTGCTTTTGTGCTGTAGACTTTATTTTCTTTCAGGTTTTTGAAACTAGCTATGTTTATCTGTGTTTACAGGCTATTGTACCTAAATTTAGCATCGTTCATAGAGTGCAACTACCATGTTACTTTTCCATTTTCCCAGTGATAGTCTTCAAAGCTGCTTCAGTTCTTCTCAAACACTAACAATATTTCAATTAATACCTATGCTCATGACTAATCATATACCTATTCATAACTTATCTAAGTTACTCATGTTAACATTATAAAATAACTATGCCAGGTCATTCCGTCCTAGGATAATAATCGCTTCTTTCCTCTAATTTTTAACACTTCACATAATCATATAATACATTTTATTTAATTTTATCAATCAGATCAACAAAAATTTTAATCTCACTGTTGTTTTCAAATGCCTTTCTTTGCTTTTTTAGCCAAGCTAAGTCTGTGTATCCTTGTTAACTATTTATTTTATCTTATCTGTGACCTGACCTATCATCTTCTACCTATTTTTCTATAAGCTACCTGTTTTTTTCTTGCTGATTTTTGTATGTTCCTCATATGCTCTGTTAATCTTGGGCTAATTTTTTTTTATATATTTTTACCATCTTTATAAAGGCATAATGTATATACAATCAAATCCACCAATTTTCAATATTAATAATACTGTAATATTGTCAGAAGTGTTTTGTTTTCTATTTAGGAGTACATGCAGTGGTGTCATTTGTCAATGTGTAAATGGTGTATTAAATTATTTAGAAGTAATGGTGAGTGTCGATATGAGTCAATAGTGTTTTATTTTTCTTCAAAACTTTCATTTTTCCATCCTGAAGCAGCTGATGTCAGAGAATAAAATGAAGTAGAACATGAGAATATTCTAGGTATTTTTAAAACTCTTTTTAAATGACTTTACTGAAGTATATCATCAATATTATACAATTAAATATTTCATGTGGACAAGTCAATATTTTTCAGTAACTTTACTGTGATTAAACCCTCATCATAAATCAGTTTAAGAACATTTTCATATCATAATGGCCATATGCAGTTAATATTAGTTTCCCTCCCAGAGCTAGGTAACAACTAATCTACTTTTTGCCTCAGCTTGCCTTTTGTGGAAATTTTATATAAATGCATTTATAGAATATTTGATCTTGTGTCTAGCTTCTTTCATTTAGCATAACGCATTTTTAGAGTTTCATCCGTAAGGTAGCATGTGTCAGTGGTTCTTTTTGTTTTGAATAATATTCTATGATATAGATGTACTATATCTTTTCTAATGATAGTTAATAGACATTAAATTGCTCATAGTTCTTCTCTATTAAGAATAATGCTGCTGTGAAAATTTTATGCACCTTTTTTTCCAGACTTATCACTTATCTTTAAAAGATTCTTAGGAAAGGCATTACTGATCACATAGTAGCTTTATTTTTCACTTTAAGGAAAAATACCAAGTTAGTTTCCATATGGTTGCACCATTCTATACTCCCATCAGCAAGGTATGAGAGTTCTGGGTTTTCCACATCCCTGACAATGTGTGCTATTATTTGTATTTTGGATTATCCCATCTTAGTGTCTGTAAGTAGTATCTAATTGTGTTTCAGTTTGCATTTCCCTAATGACTAATGATGTTGATTAGCATTTTATTTTAAAATGTTACAATTAGATGATTGTAATGTTTAATGCATAAAGTATACCATTTATTTATAACCTACCTTGTTTAATTGACAAAGGTAATTATTTTGAGTCATATATGTGATGTATAAAGGCAATGATATCTCAAATATTAATATAAATCACTTCAAGGTGCAAAGGATACTGATTAAAATGTTTTAAAATGAATAGCTATAGCACAAATCTCTATATAAATATTAAATATCATAGACATTTCACAAAGTATAATACAATACTAAATTTAAACAAGCAGGCTATATTAGCATTAAAAATAAAAAATAGGTTTTTTTTTAATTTTTTTTTTATTTCAGCTTATTATGGGGGTACAAAAGTTCTGCATAGATATATTGCCCATGTCCCTCCCAATCCCCCGAGTCCGAGCCTCAAGCGTGTCCATTCCCCAGACAGTGCACATCGCACTCTTCCTGTAGGTATACACCCATCCCCTCCCTCACCCCCGTCCCCCCCAAGTCAGAACTTCAAGCGTGCCCATTCCCCAGACAGTGCACATTGCACTCATCATATAGGTATACACCCATCCCCCTCCTCCCACCCCCCTGCCTCTGTCAAATACACAATTGGTGTTATTCCCAAATGTGCACTTAGGTGATGATCAGGGAAACCAATTTTCTGGTGAGTACATGTGGTGCTTATTTTTCCATTCTTGGGATGCTTCACTTAATAGAATGGGTTCCAAAAGACATGAAGTTAAATCATAAACTGTTCTGATGATATCAACTTATGTAAGTCACAAAGATATTCCACAGAATCTTCTTCCCTTTACACACCTTGGTTAGAGTTGGCCATCAAAGAAATTTTACATAATAACTGGAGGACAAAGTGAAGTATCAGCCATCACTTTTTGAAGGTTTCATGATTACATAAAATCCTGATTTACAGGACCACAAAACATAACATTTTGGAATATCTGTTACACAAGAAAGAAATTGTTGGCATCTCCAATGAACAAAAATCTATGTTAGCCTTTACCCTTACAGCTCAATAAACAGAAAATCTAGATTGATATTGTCTTAAAAGAACACCAGTGACCTCTTCACCTATTCATATTTCCCTAAAACAAATTCTAAATTAGTTTCTAAATATTATCAGCAAATAAGAAAGCACACACTTTCTTTAGCACATACTTATTTTCTTTGCCTTCCATCCCATTTACTTGCCAATCGTTGGTGCAGTATCCTCTGGAATTTCTAATTTTATAGAGAAATTTCCCCTCTCTCCCTTCCACATTCTCTGATAAGTCTTATCTAGATAATCATATAGCTCACTAAGAAACTTACTTTCCCTTAATTACCATATGACTTTGATTCCTTCCATATTTATTAATTGTTTTATAAGAAACATATATATTTATATTTATAAAGATAAATTTATGAAGTCTATTAAAAATAGCTATGTAATTTTTCTAAGTATTTCTTCTAATTTGAAATTTTATTTTTCACTGTCATATTTACATGATAGTTATATTACATACATGATTATAAGTTTATTTTTTGCAATATACTTAAAACATTATTTTGTTTCTGTATTCAACACTAGTTATTCTTCATACTCATTCTTTTTTAGGTAATGGTGTTTATCTCTCTGGAAACTTAACATTTTCTCTTTGTCATTAATGTTATAGAATTAACTATAATGTGTGTAGCTCTCTTTGGAGTTGTAACAATTGACCACACCAGAAAAAGCTTTAAAAAAAAGTGGGAGGAATATTTGCAGAAATATTCATTATGATTTCCCCAATTAAATCATGATGCAAGAACTCAGATGGGAAGGCCTCAGTGAAAGACAGATCAAATTATTTAGGTAAGTAAACACAAATACACACTGACACACTCTCACACGCAACTTACACACAAGTCCATTTTTTGTCTTCAAGAATTTCTCTCCATTAAAAGAAATCCTGCTTCCCATTAAGGTAATCAGTTCATTGATACCTCTAGTGATAAGGAGAAGTCACAGGGCCACAGAAATATGGCCCTGGCATTTTACATTTTGTCACACAGCTTTCTTCTTTCCACAATGTCCTGGAAACAAATTGGTCAGGTAGATATTTTTTTTCTTTTTTTTTTATGAAAACATTCAATGATAACATGAGACAATTCATAGCAGAAATTCCTAGGTAAAAGTAGAAGGTCCTTTAAACCTTGAGATGATTCCAATTTCAGTCAATCTCCTGGGTTTAATATTTGACAAGCTAAATTTAACAAATCCTTTCTCTTCTCAGTAATACCAAATCTAGAGATATATAAATCATATGTTCTTCTCTCCTGTCCTGGGGAAATAATTGAGGTGAAGGCCACTGGGCTGAACTTGATTTAAACAGAAAAATGAAAACCTATCAATTTAATAATGGCAGAAATATTATTCTCATTGTACTCATTTCAAAGCGTCTCCAGTTCCCTGCTCATATTTCTCTAGAATCATGAAAAATCTCACTACTTTACTGGGCTAAAGTTCCACTATTGTGCTCACAAATATCTCAGTTCTCTAGCATTTATCTCTTTCTAGCCCCACAAATTCCCCCAACTCTAAGCCATGTAGCTTTACATTTTCTCTCCTCCTCCCTCCTCCTAGAAATTTATCTTTATGATATGGCTAAATTTGATTTTTTAATTAAACCCTTCCTTTAATTTCCCAGATTTTAAGTTTATATTGCTCTCCCCATATTTTTTGTAAGCTTTTATTGCTAACGCTCCAAAGATGCAGTCTGATAAATAAAACGTCTCTTAGACAACTCTGATTGGGAGATATTTGTGGTAGGAAACTTCTTGAGCAGGAGATAGATTCATTTTATAAACCAAAATATGACTTAACGTATGTACATTAAGTAAATAAAGAATTGAAAATATATTTACAGTGGGATATAGTATTTTTATTCTGTTGTAGTTGTTTATAATTTTTTGACAAATTTGGTTATTAGCATTTTTAAACCAGTATTATAATCTCCAAAAGGAAAGGACTATAATTGGCCAATTCAATATTAAATCTGTAATCTCATTTTTTATATAAGATAATTCTACATTTTACTGGGCAGGCTCTTGCAATAAGAAAATAAAATAGCTAGGATAAACATTGTGAGATTAGATATAAAAACAAAAGACAATTTTATTAGATTCTCAACTGGTTAATCAGGCTTAATTCTGTTTATATATTAGAAAATTGAGCATCATATCAAGTTATAAATTTGAAAACATGGTATTTTAAAAAAAATTACTACTATGATATATAAATTAGGAGATATTGAATCTTTTGGTACAGTTAAAGTCAGAAGAAAATATGTAGAAAAGAATAATATATAGAATTAAAATAGTAACACAAAAAGAGTCTGTAAAGAGAAGAAAAGCATAGTTGAACTGCTATTATTAGACATTGTTTTTCTGCGTAAATAGGTTGGACAGTTTAGAACTCTCACAAATTGGCGACTATATTTATGCTTCTGAAGTCTTTGGTATCATTAATACTAACACATCATTCCTGACACAGGAACACTTTTTGTTGTACCAAGGCTAATTACAGTTTCAAAGTTCTTTGAAAATTTGGCCATAAGTACACCTAACCGAGATGAACACTTATGTTCTAAGAATTTTTTATTGGGAGAAATCACAGTGAGTGGTGTCTAGATAAACAAATTTTAATATTCAGTGAGGAAAACATAAAATGTTGCCTTAATCAAAAGAGAGAAAAGAAGGAAAAGCAATTCTCACCATGCCCTCAATCAGGAGCCTATACAGCCCACTGGCAAATTAAGCCTCAAGCCTAAGCCAAAGTAAATTTTTCTACAGTGTCAATGGTGAATAAAAATAACCATCAAGACTGTGATTTCATACTCCCTGAAATTATTTAAATGCACATCAAAGAAAAAGGTCCCTTGAGATCCTAAAACAAATTCCCTGAAGTTTTAGGCCTACTAAGGCAAATAAAGAGATGTTGCATAAAATATAAGACTTCAAATAAACTCAACTTGTATATATAGAGAGAGAGAGAGACAGAGAAAGAAAAAGGAAGAGAGGAACTTCAAATTTATAAAAAGTCAATCAATATTTTTTTAGGAAACAAAAAGGGATTTTGGTATAGGTAAAATATGAAATATAGCAGTTGTCAAAATGCTGTATTTTTTATTGAAATTATTCTGCTACCAAAAGCTACCAAAATGAGGTATGATCAGCTTTATGGATTTCCTGTTTTAACTACAAAACACCTACAGAACATGATTCAACACATATTAAGTCATGTGCCTTCTGAGAGAAATCATAGATGGATAACACTTAGTTTAGAATTTCTAAAATTGAGCTTATTCCATTTTTTAACAAATTCCTAAAAAAATCTGTCCTACAGTTGTGCAACCATGTGCATGTCAATGGTGTATTGTTTTTAATTTTTAGTGTCTTTATGGACTCAGATTTCATTTTTAGAATAAAATATTAAACTCATCATTTATATAATTTTAAAATAGTCCCTAATATGGTAAGTTTTTGTCCCTCAATTTTGGCCTTTTTTTGTTTTGTTAAAATATGAGTTTATTCTGTAGAGTGATGTCAGCAGGAAAGCATCATGGTATTTCTCCAGCGTTACTCCCATCTACAGAAACCCAACTTGCAACTACCCATAACAAGAATACCACCCCTAATATCCTAGGACTTGGGATTGAGGATAAGACATCCCCTTGGAGCACACAACTAATAGAGGCCACAATCAAATCATAAGAATAATGGTTGTCTGTGAGTGCACCACCTCTCACCCCTAAGATGGCACAGTACCACACAGCCAAATCCCCAGATGCAGGGTGTTACAGTGGAAAAGAGAGTAGAGGATGGACGCCCATTCTTATATCATTATGGAACCCTTCACAGGAAGCTCACTTCTGTCATATTTCATGGAAATCACTGAGAGTGCTGGAAGATCTAGAGCACGAGGTCAGTGAGAAATAAGAAATAGTGATGAATCTCACAGCAACCTATGCAGATCTTGGTAGCAGTGCTGGTTGAACAAGCTGCAGTGTTCCTGGCCTTAGGACACTACCTAGTGTTGCAATGGCTACGGCAGTTATGGAGATAGGCTTACTGTTTTGTGACATTCCCACACAAAAACAGACTTTCACAACCTGGAATAAGTACCAACTTCTTTGATGTGCAGACATCTAAACATGATCACAAGAAAACAATAATAATCGTGGAAATATGATGTCCCCAAACAGAAAAAAAAAAAAAAAGTCAGTGAATGACCCTACAGAGATGGTCTGTATGATGTCTCTGACAAAGAATTCAAAATAGCTGTTTTGAGGAAGATCATAAAAGTTCAAGAAAATATAAAGAAACAATTCAGTAATTTTTCAGAGAAATTTAGCAGAGAGAATGAAATAACTTAAAAAAACAAGCCAACATCCTGAAGCTAAAAAAAAATAGAATCAATTAAATAAAAAATGCAATGGAGGACACTAAACAACAGAATAGATAAAGCATAAAATAGAATCCGTGAACTCAAAGAAAAGTTATCAGGAAATATACAGGCAGAAGAAAAAAAAAAAAAACAGGAATAAAAAAACAAAGAAAGCTTACAGCATTTATGAGATAACATTAAAAGGGCAAATGTTCGAGTTACTAGTATTTAAAAGGGAATAAAGTAACAGAAAGAAGTAGAAAACATCTTTAAAAAAATAATAGAAGAAAACTTTCCAAACCTGAAAAAAGATATAAATATTCAGGAGCAAGAAGGTCAATTCAGTTAAATAAGGCCACCCAAACACATAATAAAACTGTCAAAGATTAAAGACAAAGAGAAGTTCTTGAAAGCAGGAAGAGAAAAGAAGAAAATAACATACAAGGGAGTTCAAATACACCTAGAAGAAGATTTATTAGCACAAATCTTACAGGTCATGATGAATTGGGATGATATATTTAAAGTGCTTTTCTGATTACAATGATAAAAAACTATAAATCAATAATGGGAGGAACTTCAGAAACTTTACAAATATATGGAAGTTAAACAAATCGCTCCTGAATAACCAATGGATCATTGAATAAATTGAAAGAAAATTTTTTAAAATTCTGGAAACAATTGAAAATAAAAACACAACTTACCAAAAGCTATATGATGTGGCAAAAGGAGTCCTTAGAGGGAAATTCAAAGCAATAAATGCCTACATCAAAAAGAAGAAAGATAACAAATAAAAACCAAAACTAACATTGAACCTCAATGAACCTCATGGAACTAGATCAACAAGAACAAATCACACCCAAAATTAATAGATTGATGGAAATATTAAAGATAAGAGCAGAAAAAATAAAATAGATTCAAAAACAGCACAAAATATCAATAAAACAAAGAGTTGTTTTATTGAAAAGGTAAATAAAATTGACAAATCTTTAGTTAGACTAAGATAAAAAAAAAAGAGAAGTCTCAAATAAATAAAATAGAGATGAAAAGCAGACATTACAATTGATACCACAGAAATACAAAAGATCACAAGAGACTCTTATGAATAAATATATGCCAACCAATTTCATAACCTAGAAGACATGGATCAACTCCTGGACATATATAACCTACCAAGAGTGAATTATGAAGAAATAGAAAATGTGAACAGACCAATAACAAGGAGGGAATTTGAGTCAGTAATAAAAAGTCTCCCACCAAAAGATGCCCAGGACCTGCTGGCTTCACTGCTGCATTATGCCAAACATGTAAAGAACTAATACCACTTCTTCTTAAACTATTCCAAAATTTGAAGAGAAAGGAATACTTCCAAACTCATTCTACAAGGCTACACTTACCCTGATACCAAAACAAGACAAGGATACAACAACAGTAACAACAATGACAATAAAACTACAGGCCAATATTTCTGTTGAACATAGATATGAAAATCCTTAACAAAACACTAGAAAACCTAATTAAATAGCACCTTAAAAAGTTCATCCACCATGATGAAGAGAAATTTTTTCTAGTGACACAAAAATGGTTCAATATATACAAGTCAATAGCCATTCATAGAATGAAAGATAAAAACCATAAGATCATTTTAATAAATACAGAATAGCATTTGAAAAAATTCAACATCCCTTCATTAAAACAAACAAACAAACAAAATCTCTCAAGAAATTAAGTACAGAAGAAATGTACCTCAACACAATAAAAGCCATCCATGGCAAACCTAGAGCTAACATCATACTGAATGGGAAAAAGTGGAAAATTTTTCATGTATGAAATGGAACAAGACAAAGATGCCCACCTACACCACTTCTATTCAACATAGTACTGGAAATCCTAGCCAGAGCAATTAAGGGAAAAAACAAATGGCATCCAAATAGGAAAGGAAGTTGAATTGTCCATGTTGTAGACAACATGATCTTACAGATAAAAAATCCTATAGACTCCACCAGAAATCAGTTAGAACTAATAAAATGAATTTTGCAGGATACAAAATTAACATATGGATATCAGTAGTGTTTCTATACACTAATAGTGAACTATCTGAAATCAAGAATTTAAGAAAACAATCCCATTTATGTTAGCTTAAAAAAAATACCAAGGAGTACATTTAAGGGGATGAAAGATCTCTCTACATTTAAACTATAAAATATTGATGAAAGAAATTGAAGAATAAAAAATAAATGGAATTATACGCTATGCTCATAAATGAGAAGAATTAATATTGTTAAAATGTCTGTGTCCAAAGCTATCTACAGATTCATTGCAATCCTTATCAAAATACAATGACATTCCTTATAAAAATAGAAAAAAAAAATCTAAAATTCATATGGAACCACAAATGACCCTCAATAGCAAAAACAATCTTTAGCAAAAAGAACAAAGCAAGAGGCATCAAACTACCTGACTTCAAAATACGGTACAAAGCTGTAGTAACCAAAACATCATGGTTCCGGCATAAAAATAGATTCATAGACCAATGGAACTGAATAGAGAACTCAGAAATAAACTGATTTCTGATAAAGCCACCAAGAACACACAATGAGGAAAAGGTAATATCTTCAACGAATGGTATTGGGAAAACTGGATATCCACATGCAGAAGAAAGAAATTATACCTCTATGTCTCACCATATCCAAATGGATTAAAGACTTAAATGTAATATCCAAAACTATGAAAGCTACTAGAAGAAAATGTAGGGGGAAAGCTCCATGATATTTTTCTGGGCAAGGATTTTTTGGAAAAGATCTCAAAACACAAGAAACAAAAGCAAACTAGACATAGGAGATTACATGAAGTTAAAAATTTTCTACACAGCAAAGGAAACAATATGAGGAGACAACCCACAGAATGTGAAAAAGATTTTGCAAACTACACATCTGATAAGTGGTTAATATGCAAAATATATAAGAAACTTAATAACAAGTAAGCAAGTAACTCTTTTAAGATGGGCAAAAGACTTGAATAGACATTTCTCAAAAGAAGATAAACAAATGGCCAATAGGTGTATTTAAAAAATGTTTGACATCACTAATCATCAGGGTATTATAAACCAAAACCAAAATGAGATACCACCTCACTCCTGTTAGGATGGCTATTATCAAAAAGCTAGAAGATAAAAAATGTTGGCAAGGATATAGAGAAATGGGAGCACTTACGCACTGTTGGTGGGAATATAAATTACAACCATTATGGAAAACAGTACAGAGGTTCTTCAAAAATTTAAAAACAGAACTACTTGTTCAGAATGGCATCATGTGATTGAAATGAAGTAATTTCAGAGGTCCCTGTCACTCCCATCTCTTCAGACTTTCTTATTTTCCTTGTTAATAAAATGTGAACAATGGATAGAAGCATTAGGTTATGCCTTTCACCATATATGAGAAAACCAGTATGCGTTCAAACAAGCACACATCTAAACTAGTTCCTATAATTTTCTTACATATTCATCAAAGAGGCTTCTAGTAAAAACCTAAGAGTTTATGATTATCATTTTGCTTGTCATCATCTATCTTTGGATCATATCATTTAGTGTGAAAAGGTTAATTGGCTATGAATCATCCATGATTTTAATAAAGTGGATAATTTTAATCACCTGGCTTTTCTGCTATACTTAGTTTTCTGAAATATATTACCTTTCACTTGTGTCAATCTGTGTAGTTATAATTCTTCAGGATTAAACTGACCATAGATAAGTTAACTTCAAAACATATAGCAATTAACAATGGTTTTAATAATACATTTAGGCATTGATAGGTCAAGCTTTCCAAAATATGTTTAAATATGTTCCTTAGTCAAACATTTTTATGTCACTGTCTAAAGAATGAGGTTTTACGACTAATCGAGTGTCTCAGGTTTTTAACATTTACTTCTTCAATTATAAGAACATTTTATTCTAAGGATTTGTACTAAAGTTATTCTAAAATATATTTGTACTACCCATTTTAATATTTCTCAAAAATAACACAGAAGCCATACCGTTTCTTATTAAATTTCATTTTGATCATGTACTACTCCAGAGTATACTTAGGGGTTTATTTTCTTTTTCTACCAATGGAAAATTAAAAATTAATATCTGCCTTTTGTAACAACCTGGATGGAACTGAAGACCATCCCTTCAAGTGAAGTATCACAAGAATGGAAAAACAAACACCACATGTACGCACTACTAAATTGGAACTAATAGATCAACATTCATGTGTACATATTGGTAGTAAAATTCAATGGAAATCAAGCATGTGGGAGGGAGAAGAAGGGGATGGGTAAATTCACACCTAACAGGTATAATGCACACTATCTGGGTGATGGACGCATTTACAACTTTGACTCAAACTGTACAAAAGCAATTCATGTAACCAAATGTTTGTACCGCTGTAATATTTTGAAATAAAAAAAAAAATCTCAATTCATTAGATCATTTCTTTTTCATCTTTGCTGTTCCTTCCTTAAAAATAACTGATGTTCATATTTGATATCTAGACCTTATAGTAAATCCTGACTGAACAAAAGAAAGCTCTAAAAATTAAAAAAAAAAAAAAAATTAAATATGCATTACCGTACAAAGCTTATTCTTTAATACAGGATAAACATAGTCCATTCCATATTGATGACTGAACTGAACAATTAATGCAGAAAGAAAGTTTGAAGAATCAAGGGATCTTAATCCTGAGTCAGGTGAAGTGTTTTTCTTTTTGTTGTTGTTCCTAATAATCTTTATAGCTGCACTCCATTTTAAATGAATAATTGAATGGGTTTTGGAAATATATAAGCACATACATAACCCTTTTCCCAAAAAGTTTCCACCTGCCAAATGAAGGCAGACATTCCCACCCAATGCACCAGGCAATAACTTACCTGCTTTTTGTTCTTTTCTCCAGTTAGGATCTTTTAGAATTTCATACAAATGAAATTTGCTTTATGTCATTCAACATAATGTTTCTGAAATTCACCTATAGTTTTGAGTGTATCAGCTATTTCTCCTTTTTTATTATAGAGTAGGATTTCATTGTATACACATATTAAAATTTATTTTTAAAAGTTCAAATCTCTTGGCATTTTACCAGGTTCTTATGCCTTATTATTGAGTTTTGAGAGCTCTTTGTATATTCTAAATAAAATTCCTCTGTAAGATATGTATATTACAATTTATTTTCTTCCTGTCTGTGGCTTGCCATTGCTTTTCTTCACAGTATCTTAAACAACATAATTTTGGTAAAGTCTAATTTTAGAATTTTTTTATTAGTTTGCTTGTTTGTTTATTATTTATTCCTGTCTGAAAAACCCTTGCCTATATCATTTGTAAAGTTTATTCACCCATGTTTTTTCCTAAAAATCTTA
>CM052436.1:16201305-16241338 GCA_028533085.1 Varecia variegata
TCCATATTGCTTTCCACAGGGGTTGTACTAGTTTACAGTCCCACCAGCAGTGTATGAGTGTTCCTGTCTCTCCGCATCCACGCCAGCATGTATTGATTTGGGACTTTTTGATAAAGGCCATTCTCACTGGAGGTAAGTGATATCTTATTGTGGTTTTGATCAAAATATCACTTAAAAATATATTCAGGAAACTTCAGGAATGTTTTCTCACTTTCCTCTGAAACAAGGGCCAGACGTCACATTTTAAATGTTTCATGTAGTCAGCAGTTTTGTGTTTATTTACTTTTAATTCACAGTTAAAGAAAGAGCAAAATCAGCAGTACAAAAACAAATGAGTGCAAATAAAAAGTCAAGGCAAACAATATTCATAGCTATTTAGAATGATTTTTTACACATCTTTTTTTAATAGGCTGTACATTTGATTGAGTTTTGTCCTGAATATTATCGGTCTAACAGTTATTATAATATTTTCTGTTACCATTTAAAAAGGTATTTTGAATTTTTTCATGTTCTACAAGACTGAGAATACCTCTCTCTTAAAGTGGTAACTGCTGTTTTGAAGTAAGGTAATTTGGAAAAACAAAAACAAAGCTGAATAAGTCATATATTGCTATATAGCAAACTACTGTAAAACTTTGGAGCTTAAAATGGCAAATGTTTATTATCTCACCCAGTTTCTGACAGTCAGGAATCTAGCAGCAGCTGAGCTGGGTGGTTTTAGCTCAGAGTTTGTAAGAAAGTCACAGTTCTTAGCTGGGGCAGCAGTGATCTCAAGATCCAACTGCTGCTTTAGAATTTGCTTTCAAAATCACTCACTTGATTGTTGGCCAGCCTCAGTTTTTTGCTAACTCTGCCTGGAAGTTTCTTCCTCACCCCATGGGCTTCTTCATACAGCTGCTCAGAAAATGACAGCTTATTTCTTCCAGAAAGAATAATGGGGCAGCCATATTCTGCAATATTTTGCCATATGCTATTTAGCACATTGACTAATCCTTGTAAAATATGAGAGGGGACTATTTAAATGTGTGAATACCAAGAAACAGAAAAATTTTAATGTCATATTGGAGGCTGGCTATTATGGTCCTTCCTAGCCTCAGTGATTTGTCTCCCTCCTACAAGCAAAATACACTCACCTCCTCATAAAGCCCTCCTAATGTCTTATCCCATTACAGCATCAGTTCAAATCCATAATCTTGTACCTACATCAGGTCCAGTAGTTAATGAGCCTCCTTGTTTGTGGTTCCTTAAGTACAGCCTCTTGAATACAATTATTCTTGACCTGTAAAACTAAAGTGATAAGTTATCAATATATCATGATAGAACTGGCATAGATAACCTACTCAAAAAAGGTAGAAAATGGAAGGCAAAGGTAGTAAAGGTAACAAAGTTATCTGTTCCCAAAATACAATGCTGGGGAGGGGTAAAATAGCAAGTTTTAGACATTCCCACTCAAAATGGGAGAAAATGGAAGGAAAACAAGTCATCAACATTCCAAACAATTTTGAAGTCTGGGTGGGCTTAGGACATTAGACTTCAATGTTCTTTGGTTCTTGGCTCTACTCTCTCAGCTTACGGTTCTTCTGGCTTTGGAGCTTTCCTTTGTTTTTAAGAAATTTCACGCATGTTTGCAGCTGAGTAACTTTATCTGTCTTTTTCCTGCTTGTAGAATTTTAGGAGGTCAATATCCTTCTATTATTTCATCCTCTGTCTATCCCTTTCTAGCTGAGCTGTCAGAATTTCAGCTGGTAAAAATTTTTGAAGACTCATGTGAGTCTCCCGTGCATGTCATGTGTATTCACTCAATTAGACAAGAGGCTATTCCACAGATATTTCTTGAATTCATTTCTATTCTTGGCTTTTGTCCAAATGGCTGAGCAATTCCCTGATTCTCATGCCTAATCTATGAAAAGGCTCCTTAAAGAGCCTTCTGTGTGCATGAGCACCGTAACCATTAGTTCCTTCTGAGGCACTAATAAAAAGTTTTCCAACTGCATACTTCTTTCTGGAGTATGCTTTCCTGACTGTGAACCTATTAATTTAGCATCTGTGACAATCTGGATAGGCTGAGAATTGCTGAAATCGTCAAGTTCTGGTTTCTTCTACTTCACAGTTCTTACTCTATGCATCTCTTTCTTCCCACAGTTTATTATAAGCTCCTAGAAACAACAGGGTCACATCTTTAACATTTTCTTGGGAAATTTCCTCAAACTATCCAAGTTCATTTTTTTACAAAGTTTGCTTTCCACATAATTGCAGAACACAATTCAACTAAACTTTCTGCCACTATGTAACAACTATCTCCTTTCCTCCAGTTTCCAATAACACATTTCTGATTTTTATCTAAGCCCTCACTTGCAACACCTTTAATGTCCTTTTTTCAAACTAGAGTCTTTACACAATATTTTAGGCATTCTCTAAGGTGATATATGATTTCTAACACTACAATCATCACTTTTTTCTGAGTTTTCACCGGCAGAGACTTACATGTTCATATTTCTACTAGCTGTCAATATAAGCCTATCTAACCTTTTTTCTAGTATGCTCATCAAAATTTCCAGCCTCTGACCATTTTCCAATTCCAAAACCAAATCCACATTTTTAGATATTTGTTACAGTAGTGCACAACTTCTAGGTACTAAAATCTGTAATAGTTTTCTAAGGCTGCTATAACAAGTTCCACAAACTTGGTAATATAAATCAAAATGAGATTATGGTCTTACAGTTCTGGAGGGCAGAAGCCCAAAATGTGTCTCACTGGGCTAAACTCAAAGCGTGAGCAGGGCTGCACTCCTTTCTGGAGGTTTTAGGGAAGAATTCGTTTTCTTGGCCTTTTCAGCTCCATCTTCCATCCTCAAAGGAGCGTGGCCAACAAGTGTTTCTCATGATGCATCACCCTGACATTGACTCTTCTATTTCCCTCTTTTACTTATTAGGACTCTCCTGATTACATTGTGCCCACTTGAATGTTTCAGGATAATCTCCCCATCTCAATATTCTTATCATAACTGCACCTGCACAATCCCATTTGCCATGTAAGGTTCTACATATTAGCACACAGACATCTTTGTGGGGAGACACTGCTTTGCTCACCACCGTTTGCTAGCAGCTCTTTCATAAGATCATGGCTTTTCAAGCACTTCCTCAGCTGTGACAAAATTCCTTTCATGTGCAACATCTTCGTGAGCCTCTCCGCATTACCACTGGAACTTGAGTAACAAGGGAAGTTGAAGCAAACATGAAACTTGTGCTGTATTTCATATTTTCGGTAAAAATTTATCTGTCTCTGACCTAGGAGTTTGATGTCTTTTGCTAGCATCAGTGAAATTGTAGCAGCCTCACTTGCTAACTTGTAAAATAGGGCAAAATTTCAGATGCTTCACATTATGTGACTGCCTTAGCTAGAACACCCCTTAATATACGTGGTATTTAACTATAGCTACACATAGTGCTGCTAAACTTCCTGCCACTGCATTATAGTGATCCCCTTTCTCTAGTTTCTGAAAACATTTATTGCACTTTTCTGTAACCCTTCGTGCACAGCCACATCAAAGAGCGTACGGCTCCTGTTAACAGCTTCCTCAGAGCACTTTAGTCTTCCACTATAATTCTTCTCAAGGTCTATTTTCTTTCAAATTTACTCCAACATTTCAAGTTTTTTTCCAAGCCTCCCAGTTTCATTTCCAAAAAGAAAATTAGTTTTTTTTTTTTGTTTGTTTGTTTTTGTTTCTTGCTGCATAACAACGTATGTTGCTATATCTTAACATATAGCAGACTAAAACAACAAATATTTATTTCCTTAGACAGTTTTTGAGGATCAAGATTAAGATTCTGGGAGTGTCTTAGCTGAGCAATTCTGGCTCTGGATCTTTCATGAGACAGCAGCCAAACTGTTGGCTGGTGATACAGTCACCTCAAGTCTCCTTCAGATGGGTTTTGGCAGACATTATTTCCTTGGTGGCTCTTGGCTGTCAGAGTGAGTGATGAGAGCAAGAATGAGAGCAAGATCAACAGAGAGAGAGGAGAACACTCAATATGAAAATATAAGTATTTTATAACTTAATCTTAGCAATGTACTTTTGCCATATGCTACTTGCCATACAGACCAAGCAACGCACACTGTTAGGGAGAAATTACCAGGTATTAAGATCACTGAGGGCTCTTTTTAAGGGTGGGTACTATAAACTCTATTCTTTGATATCATTATGCCAAAACTAGTCCTAACTACTTATATATCAAAAATGTTGATATTTTAAAATAATATTATTACACAAAAAATATCTAAATCTATCAAATGCCTTTTGCTATGTATCTAAGATACAAGAAATTATATCTTATACCAAGACCAGGTAATTTTTTTTTAACTTTGGGATCATAAATGAAAGAAAAATTTTATAAAGTATTTAATTATCTGTACTAGTATGTTTGTGAATGGAATTATTTAAAAATAAATACACTCATAATATTAGATGGAAAAACCTGATTGAAAGTCTGAGTAGCATGACTCATGGCATATGAGAATATTCAATATTTATCGTTGGCTCAATGACATACCTTTGTCTCCATGATGTGGCTCATGGTCATCTCTCTGATCTCATCTGTTCTCAACTCCCCTCCACTCACTCTGTCTTCCTTGATAAATCTCTAAACCCATTAGATGCATTCCTGTCTCAGGTCTTCTACTTTGGCTAGTCCTTCTACATGTTATGTTCTTTCCCAAACATCCCTGTAACTCCTCCCTTCACCTTTTCAAATCCTTGATCAAATGGCCTCTTCTCAGTAATCAGAATCCCTTAGAATTTGCATTAACCTGACATGGACAGCTAATTCCCAATTTCTGCTTCAGGTTTTATTTTTTGTTTGTTTTGCATGTACTTATAACCCTCTAAAATACTATACAACTTGCTTCTTTATTTTATTGTCTGTCTCCTATATTAACATGCAATTTCCACAAGGCCATTTTTTTTTTTTTGTCTGTTTTCTTCACTCAGATTTCTTTGGAACATAGAATTCCAAAGATCACAAACTGAAACTTAGTGAGAATTCAAAGAATAACTAGTGAATGAAGGAATATATGGAGATTCTTGAGGTAACAGCCTAGCAAATTAATCTACAGATTGGGTAGTACATACTGGCTGTTTTCTTTGTCTTAATGAGAAAATTATTATATTGAAATATAAGAAAGTGCATATTTATTTGAAAATCCTGATGACATTCTTGGTTGTTGTCACATTGGGAGCTATTACAGAATATAAGACTGTTTTAGATTATCATTGTAGTTCCAATATTCTTATTATCAATTGATATCAAATGACTGTTGCTGAGCTATAAAAAAAAATTGATGATTTCAGTTTTAAAAGTTATTCCATGAGTTTTTTTTAGCACAACTTTAAAGCAATGGACAGAAGTTATATTCTATAGTGACTTGAAAAACTGTATAATCTAGTTGATTTTTAGTTTCCCATAGAGCTTGAATTGTTATTAAGGTTATACTATAATAAACTCTATTTTTCCTATTGAGCATCATGGAAATATATGATTTTTTTCAGTTAATGGGATTTCTATTGTATTTTATAGTAATATTTTCCAATTCCATATCTCCTTTACTCAAAGGAAGATCAAAGGGCTTTTTGCTCTCTGATCTCTAGTTCTTCAAACATTCTTGAATGACATTTCTCATTACTTTCTGAAAATACCCAAGGTAAGGCAGGATATCTGCAATAAAATATAGAATCACTTGATGCCAAAAAAGACAGAGTAGCTAAAATTGTTAATTTTCTGTTTGCCAGAACTGTTGTCAGCAATTCTGTTACCACTTTAAAAGAAATGCTTAGTTCCTATGATATTTTAGAACTATTTTCTCTTCCTCCCTCAGATTCTGCTAATCAGATTCTGTGAATCAAACCAATTCACAAATCACTTTTCAAGCAAAGCTCTTGTATCTTCTAGAGACTGTTTCAATCTACAGCCATATTTTTCCTTAATTATCATCAAATTATTCCTTCTTTGGCCAGTGGAAGCCTCTTCAAATTGCCTCCTGAGTGCTTCGGTCATGGCACTGTTATTGGGTATGAAAAACATTCCAGGCCTGTATTAGACACTTTCTGCCCTGGACTTGGATCAACTCTACTTTAAGAAGCTGTGCTTTGCATTAGTGGGAAATGACATTTCAAGGTGGCAGTGTAAGCACCGGTATGCTTACTGCTAATGGTTTTTTGATTGTTTCTAGGTGTTTTCAGTTACAGCAATATATGGAAAAATATCAATTGACCTCTGACACTGCCAACTGCAACTCAGGACTAGAAACTTTCACTTCCTCTCTCTTACCATATAAATATATACCCTTTTAATTATTTTGGTAATATTTAAATTATTCATTTTTTGTTCATGTTTTCCCCATTTATAGTTGTATATCACTAGATACATATCTATCTATGTATGCCTCCTGTTGAAGAACTTACCACCTGTAAATTGGACTTGCAAAAAATTGAAATTGATTCTGATTTTCTAGACTCAATTATCCATTTATTAATATGAAGAATAACATCACACTAACCTAGTGCATGTAGATACACTGATGAATTAGAATTTGGGAAACTCTACAGAACCAATATGGTAGTTTTTCATCAGGTTAATTACAAAGTAATCTATGAACACTTTCTTTAGACAGTCAAATGGTATTTTAGTGGAATACAGAATTAAAGAGCTAAACTGTACTGTTGAGTAGTACACAATTGGGTAGTAAAATTAGAGAAGAAGGAAATTATTTACTGTAAAATCAAGCCAGTTGTTGCTCTTAGAGAGGAGTTAGGATTGGGAAAAGGCATGTGGAAGGCTTCTAGAGAGACTCTCTGGACTCTATCTCCTGTCCTGACTTTTTTTTTTTTTTTTTTTAATTGGCTTAAATAACAGAAATTTATTTTCTCACAGTTCTGGAGGCTGGTAGTTTAAACTCAAGGTGTCAGCAGGGTTGGTTGCCTCTGAAGGCTCTGAGGCAGTATCTGTTCCATGCTTGTCACCTAGTCTCAGGCACTCCTGGGCTTGTAGATGGTGTTCTCTCTCTGTGTCTCCACATTGTCTTCCCTCCATGTGCGTCTCCTGTCCTGACTTTTTACGTTGTAAGACTTCATCAATTTATGGATTTATATTATGGATTTGCTCTGTTGTAATGATACTTACAAATAAAAATTTAAAATAAGAAAAAATATGTTTACTCTAGTAAACTGTTCTTCATTTTATTAAGTGATACCAAGTGTCTTTTATCTCTTATTATGGAAGGTGAGAAAATAAAGACACATTCATGCACTACTGGTAATAATAATATTAAAAATAATTTTCTGTGAGCCAACTTGGCAAGATGTATCAAAATATTGAAATGATCATATGTCTTGACTCAATCATATCACTTGAATTATTTTTTCCTAATTTGCAAAGACATGGACCACTTGGAATACTTACATACTGTTGGTGGGAATATAGAATGGTGAAGTCACTATGGAAAACAGTACGAAGGGTCCTCAGAAAACAAATAAAATAAAATAAAAATAGAAATCATATGATCCAAAAACCCCACTTCTGAGTATTTACCCAAACAAATTTAAATTAGTGTCTTAAAGAGATATTAGCACTCTCATATGCATTGCAGCATTATTCACAATAGTCAAGATGTGGAAAAAATGGAAATGTCCATCTATGGATAAATGGGTTAAAAAAAGTGACACATACATAAAGTGGAAGATCACTCAGGCTTTACAAAAAAGAAATCCTGTAATATGTGACAACATGGATGAACTTTGAGGATATTATGCTAAATAAAATAAGCCAGTCACAGAAGGACAGATACTGAATGATTTTATTTATCTAAAATACCTAAAACAGTCAAACTCATGAAAGCAGAGAATAGAATGGTGGTTGCCAGGGCCTGGGGGAGAGGAAAATGGGGAATTGATGCTCAATAGCTATAAAGTTTCTGTTATATAGTATGATTAAGTTCTAAAGATCTGTTGTACAGCATAGTTCCTACAATTAACAATACCATATTGTGTACTTTAGAGGATAGATCTCAAGTGTTCTTAACACACACAAAAAAACACATATGTATATGCAAAGCAAACAAAAAATGCAGACACTAAAAGACAGTTACATTTTTGGAGGAGATGGATATGTTTCTGCATGCTGACTATGGTGATGATATGGTGTACACGTATGTCAAACTCATCAAACTGTATATATTAAATATGTGCATTTTAATATCAAGTATACATCAATAAATCTAAAAATTTACACAATTTAAAAAAAGATCTTAATCATAAAGTTGATTATATACTGTAACATGTATAGTATAAATATATTATGCATTTAGATTATAGACTATAATTAGAAACAATACAGGTACTTAGAACTTGGAAATTTATTGCATTCTTGAAATTACCTTATGCAACATGATATTTCAACAAATTTAGAAAATGAAATGAATTACTAGAAATATCATTTTCAGTGAAAAACTCTAAAACACGCTTTATGTGAAGTATGATTTTCATTTTATAAAGTGTGTGTATCTGGAAGTATGAAAATGTGATATTTCAGAGATTTAATGAGAGTGTATGCACTGGTTGTTCATGAATGAAGCATAATAAAAGATTCTGAAAGATTTCTTCCTCATCATTTCTGTATGTTCTGAACTCCCAGCTTTGGAACTTCACACAGGCCTACTCCTGATCTGTCATATCCTCTTTTCCTTCTTTATTTGCTCTCTTTGGCAATTAATCTTTATCTTATTAGTGTTTAATTGCCTATTTTTCTTTCTTATAGTCTCTTTGAAAATTCCATGAGGGTAAGAATTTTTCTCTATTTGGTTCACTCTCCAAGACCTATAATAGTGCCTGCCACACATTAGAAGCCTAACGAATGTTTATTGTGCTATAAATACATAATTAAGCCTGTATTATTTTTGTAATTTGAAAAGAGGAAATATTATTTACCTCCCAGAGTGAAGGAAAATGTGTGGACATTACAAATAAACTTATATTAAACATTATTACGTTGATCACAGAAATGACCACGTATTGCTCTTCCCTCAACTCTTTACATAAATTTTAACTTTTTTCTTATTTCAATATCAAAAACAATACATTAAAAAGATTAGACTGAGGTCTGTACTTTAAGCATTGTCCTTTCCTAACCTAGTTATATTTCTCAAATGAACTCCACTTTCTGTCCACCTGGTTTTCAAACATTACCCTCACATGAAAAAATTGTCATTGACATACTCTTTGCATTCATTTTCAACTGCAGCTGAATTGTATCAAAGAAAGTCTCATGTTTCTAGTTTATGGCAGGAATGTAACAGACTAAATACCACTTGTCTAAAATGTTCTCTGGTTTTGTTGTCTCACTAAATACATTTATGTTGAAATCACAATACCTTTTAACAGAGAAAATAAGAACCGTGCATTTTGTATTATTTGACAAGGACATGACATTATGTGTTCAGAGTAAGTTTGTGAACTGCATATTCTAAAATGGGTTTATTTTATAATGATTAAGTTTTCCTTTCAAATATATCTTTGCTGCTTGAATAATGTAACTACTAATATAGGAAATCACAGTTATTTCAGAAAAGAAAACTCAGCTATTGTAAAAGTATAGAGAAGCTCACTCCATTAACCTTTCTGTCCTTGGAAATCAGACTGACTTATTGTGCAACTTCAATTAGCTTGTCAAATAAATGCACTGCCACTACAATTCTTTTCTTAGTTCAGTTTTAGGAAACAGGGTGTGCCAAGAACTGAATAAGCATTATAATTTTCTTCTCTGGGAGAAATATTGGGCAATGCATATTGAAGTAATATTTAAAACTGAGAATATTTTTTAACTAAATGCAACATGAATGATAATAGCCTTGGCTTCTGATTTAACATTTCATTCTATTTTTCTTTTAAGTATGAAGACTATGCGGCACATTTAAAATTGAATGGAGATGGTATTTTGTTGTTGCTGGCTACATATGAAGTAAAAAATTGACTAGCTTTTGTTTCATGTAGCTAAATCACATATATTATTGGCTATGCATATATAGTATAACAAAAGCAAAAAAAGGATGGGAAATGGAATTATTGATAAATATAAACATGGGAGGAGAGTCAATTAGATATCTGATTCTTTAAATGATCACAAGATATTTAATTGACTGCCTGTCTTTAAAAAGGTCATCCCATTCTATGGGGTGTATGTTTTTATCTTCATTCTCAATTTACATAAAATATAAATAATAGTGAACATCTTCATCTTTCTTTGTAACAGGTTTAAAACATACCTAACTACTGTTCACTTTCAGCTACATATTTGAAAAATATTTATACATACTTCTCAGAAAGAAGAATCACAATTAGTTTAATAAATATTCCTTAATATATATTTCTTTACAGAAAACAACAAAATTGGTTCCTATCTTTTATTCCCATACCCAGATACGATAGTGAAAAAATATATATTCCTATTGAAAATGTGTGGGAATGAGCAATACTGTTTAGAATATGACCAACAAGATCTGTATATTTTAAAAAATAAAGATTATGCAAGGTCAGATTTTAAGACATAATCATTACGTCTACATTTGTTTCTTTTATTATAAATGCCCACTTCCAAAATTCAAAGAAATGTCTTGCTCTCTAATAGAATAAAGCAGAATTTATTTTCTAACATTTCATAGTGTATCAATAATTTAAGTCACTTCATTTCCAATCTTATTTGTCCCAACATCACACTATACACCATCTCTTTCTACATGATTTAATAGTTTTTATTGTTCTCAATTCTTAGTCTGATCTGATAGTAGTTCAATTCCTACTCTGCGGAACAAAAAATAGCAAGGTTGAAGTGGAATTTAGTCTGAATACATGTTAGGAAAGAATATCTTGATGTTGATATCATGTAGAAATATTATAAGCATATACTAATTTTTCTGTGATATGATTATATCTATATTTTATGTGTATATCTCCATATTTTTGCTTACACTTATTTTTTATAGACATACAGTCAATAAATTAAAAAGAATCCTTGTGTGATTAGACATATATTTGCCAAAAGGTATACCTATGTGTTCTATTGTGTGTCTATTGTGCTTCCTTTACAGAAAAAATACAGCTTTCTAAATGACTTCAGAAAGTCTGGAAATTGAAAACAATTTTTTAA
The DNA here is from genome assembly GCA_028533085.1 of Varecia variegata. Taxonomy (NCBI): domain Eukaryota; kingdom Metazoa; phylum Chordata; class Mammalia; order Primates; family Lemuridae; genus Varecia; species Varecia variegata. The sequence continues at coordinate 16,212,499 of CM052436.1, forward strand.
AAACACATTTTTCTTAATTTCAATTCTGCAAACTCTCAAAAAAAAGCAAATAACATTTTTAGCATAGTGATTTATGATTGCACAAGGATTATCATAGCCTGAGTTATCCAGAAAGCAGTGCCTCGGGCAATGACTCATAATTTACTATTTTATTAGGGAGTACAATTTCTGAGCCAGTAGTAAGAGATGAGGGGAATGACATAGAGAAGGTGGGACAGTCATTATTATTTTAGAATCCTGATCAGTGATACTGATTACCTGATGCCCTTGATAATCCAAGAAACCAGATAAACTGCATGTCTAAATCATGTATGGGTGAGAAAAGGGGGAAATTTTTATATTTTAGCTAAAAGTACACATTAGACAAATGTTTTTATTAACTCCCCCAAACTCCAAAGTTGTGCATGAGGCACTGAGTCAGGTTCCATTGTGGTATTGAATGATAAGCATTGGGAAAAGAAGAAAAAGCACAAGGAACATGCCAGGGGTGAGCATCTGTCAGGTTGTGCTCCCATGAAGCCAACTAGAGCCCATGCACTGTAACAGCCAGGACAAGAGAAAGGTGATGTCAATAGACCTGTCGTAAGAAATGAAGGAATGTCTGATATAGGGAGTTACCTTCGCACAGACTCATAATATTCACTCATTGCCAGGACAAGATTGCATGATCGTACTTTTCCATTAATAAGAACAAAAAAAGAAATTACTGTACTTGAGATTATGGATAGCTCTTTTTGTTCCAATACCACACAGGTTATGTTTGAAAATGTCAAATAGAACAAATTAAGATATTATTATACACATTTTGACTTTAGTTTGAATATCAAACATGAAGAGACACAAAAGCAGCCGTGCTTCTCTGTGGGTCAAGTTTAAATATTCTTTTCAATCTTGATTTTGGTTTGTTCTTCAGAAGAGGGAAGACCCAGAAAGGTTTTAAAACTAAATATCAGGAAAAAAAAATGTGAAAGTATATAAAAGTGTCAGATCATGTAAATTGGGAAGAAGAAAGGAAGAAAACTGACTTAACTGTTGATATACTTAAAAACTATAGAAAAGAAATAACATTTGCCTATGTTCATTCTGAAAATGCATCAGGGTGTATATTTCTTTGGAAAAAGGAAGTTCATCTGTAAATGCTTACGCTAGCTAAATGTAGTTTTGTGCTAACACAAAGACCTTGTCTTGCAGCGTGAGACCAGGTTGTTTTTCGCATTGTCAAGTAAAGAAGTCAAGCATGATGTGAAAGATCTTAGTGAAACATGTTTGGTAACTGCCAAGTCTTTCTCAAACATTTTGAAAGAGGGAAAAAACTTTTCCAAGCAATGTATTAACTGAAAGGTCTGTGTTCACAATGAACAAATGAAGCATGTATAATGTTTGACAATACAACTGCCTTTCCTACTTTACAAAAGAATATCTTTATTATTATTTTGTGACTTTGTGTTTTATGTTTTATTTTGTTGCCAGCAAGCACTTTAAGCACTTTACAAACATTACTAGAAAAGGGGGAAAAAAAAAAAAAAGCTTTGTCTATTTTCACAAAAATTGTCCATCACATTTAGTAAAGGCAAGGCTTAGAATCATTTGGAATTATTTAGAAGCTTAAATATGAGCTAAGATATAGAACAGAATGGGAAATTATTTTCGATTTCTTTACATAGAAGTAGCAGGAGTTTCTGGAGGATGCACTCAGAAGCATTAGATTTAAAAAGAGTTCCCATTCATTAAAAAGAAAAAAAAAAAGCTAGAAGATTTGTTCGTGCAGTGACCGTTGAGCCAATACTTTTAACAATATAATTAGGCGAAAATTTGATTTAGTGATTTTTGGTTACCATTATGTATATTGACAAAAATGCTTTTGTGAAATGATGGCTGTAAAAATAAGACTTGATCAATGGTACAATTTTTTACTAATGGAAATACTTCTTTAGACTTTCATCAGAAAACTGTTTTGGCTTCTATATTAAGCAGAAACCTTAACATGCTAAAAATTCTTCTGAAATGTCAAATTAAATGCTTTGTGAAGAGAGTATTACACTTAAAATAAGAATTTGTAATCTTTTTCTTGCTCTTATAGATAGCAATGATAAAGTATAAATGGTTAAATATAATTTTGTTTCCCTAAGAGCAAAGAAAATGGATAGTATGAATTCAAAAATATATCTTGAAATAGCCTGATGCTATATAAATAGCATAATTATTTTCTCATGTGGTAAAACAATATAATTAGGGTTTTTAGCACTTTTTTATTTTTCTTTTTACAATCAGCATAATTTGTCAAAATGTATTCAATGTCAATTATATTATTTTTCATACTAAAGGCTATTTCAAATTTTGGCATTTAAAAATGATTGATAGAAAAATATCATCTTCAGTGGAAGTTTCCATTGAAAACAATTAAGGAGATTAGTACTAATTTCTTTTTTTTTTCTGTTGTCTATAATGTTTTGGTACATAATAAAGTAAAAAATATATTACTTGTTTTTATATTTGATCATAAAAAGACCAAAGGAGAATGCCATAAAATATATTTCATTAAAAAACTTGCTTGTATAATTTTTTATGAAGTTCATAAAGGTGATCATTATCAGATTTTCAAAAGAATAAAGATAGTACAGTGATCATATATATTTTAATATATATCTATATCTATCTATCTATCTACCCATCCATCCATCTATCTGTCTGATGCACATACAACCTGTCTCCTCATGGAAGTTTGGGATCATGCAGAGGCAAAGTATCTCTGAATCAGTGCAAACGCTTGATCATCAGGCATTAAGAGTCAGTGAGCACGGGCTTTCCCAAAGTTAGATTTCGGTTTTATGTTTTTCTGAACTTGGACAAGTGTTTGACACATCTTTGTTATTCTAGCTCCTGTTCAGTCATGACTGCAGCTATAGCTATAGCATGATGGAGACAGTCTGAGAGCAGAGAAGAATCCTCCCACAGTTTCTATCCACGTAGATATTGTAAGAAAGGAAGATAATGCAAGCTATGTATGTGGCTCTCAGTTATCATGTTTCTAAATTCCAACTAGATTGTAACCTTAAATATTTTAAAATTTAGATTAAATACATAAACTTACCAAAATATAATAATGGTATTAAATATGAAACTATATATCTATATTTAACTATGTCCATCTATTTGTATTTCTATATCTTACCATCTCATGGTCCTTCATTTGCACCTATTTCCTCAATTATAACAGCGTTTTAGGAAAATTTCTTTAAATTTATAAAATAAATATCACAAGTCACTTTTCAAAATATTAATAACATATGTTCTGGACCAATGAAGAGAAACATGCAACTCTCAACTCTGCATTTGGATATTCAGTATGAATGTTATATTATTTAAATACAGAAATGAATCAGCATAGAATAGGATGAATTGCATATATAAAAGTATTCAGAAAACACTAAATATATATAATCAAAAATAAGTCAATGATGCATATGTTGTACTATCAGCAATAACATATTTGTAGGTAAAGTATTAAATATAGTACTGATTCTTTTTTCATTTTCTTGGTTTGCTTTGTTATTAAGCAAAGAGACAATATCCATTTCCTAGAAAACTGTAACCTTTTTATTGAACAAATATTAATATTATGTAATATATACATAGTGTATTTATCAAAACTTTTGTTTCGTAACTTTTTTTGTTATTTGAAAAATATTCTGAACAATATATAACCTGTCACATACACCAAGCACACTTTTTCCTAAGGACCTTTACACTTGCTGTTAGACTTGAAATACCTTTTATCCAGATTTTTAGGGCTCATTCCTAAACTATAATCAAGCCTTTCCAAATATTGCCTTCTGATCCCAAATTGAAGCACATAGAACTATGAGTATTTCTAGGTCAAATCTTGAGAACCCTGTTTGAAATCATAGTCCCCATCAATTTTGTTCTCTGTATCCTGGTTTATTTTTTCATAGAATGTATAAAATTTTGTCAATACATCACATATCTATTTATGGTTTATTTCCACAGTACGACTCAGGGATCTCAACAGTAGTCAACGCCAGTGACTTTGATAACTAAGAGAAAAAGAAGTTCTTTAAAAAAAAAAAAAACAACAAGAAAAAATCAGCTCAAAGAATTGTTTGTAAGGTTGGGGAACCAGCCTCAGACCTCAAAAACATGATGAAGAAAAAATTGCCCACGAGGGAAAAATCATGATTGCCACCGCCTTACTGAGCCCTAAAGGGAACTGCTGCTACTAATGACACTGCCAGCTTTCCTGATGCTGCTGTGCCCAAAACTCAAACCACAGCTGCTCCTGAAATTTAGATGCCTGCTGAATTAGCCAGAAATTAATTCCCTTGTCCTTAGAGGTTCCATCCTCAATTTTCTCACTTCCAAATCAAAGTCTTATATACATAAGTCTGATTGGTAGAGATTTGGCTCAGTAAAGGTTGAATGCATTTTATAGATTGTGATTTTCTTGAGTATTGTCTTAGTCTGCTTAGGCTGCCATAACAAAATGCTGCAGACTGGGTAGCTTAAATAATAGAAATTTATTTGCTCATAGTTGTGGAATCTGGAAGTCCTGGATCAGGGTGCTGGCATGGCTTGTTTCTGGTAAGGGCCCTCTTCCTGACTTGGAGAGGAACAGATTTTCACATGTCTTCACAGGATGCAGAAGTCAGGGCTGAAGGGGAAAGGGGATTACAGAAAGTAAGCCATTTGTATCTCTTCCTGTAAGGGCACTAATCACACCATGGGGGTCCTGCTCTCATGACCTCTTTTAACCTTAATTATACTTCAAAGACCCCGCCTCCAACTACCATCACTTTGGGAGTTAGAGCTTCAACATAAAAATTTATAATTTACACATACATTCAGTCCATAACAAGTATCTCATTTGTGAAAGAAGTTTGATGATGTTATATTTTTAAATGTCGATCACTAAATTTTATAGAATAATCATAATGTTTATGGATAATAATTGCAGAGATATCTCAAAAGAGGAAAAAATATTGCTATTTTAATTATAGTTTGAAAAAAAAATAAAAGAGTGTTTTAAAGCATACACAGGTTGATTTAATTCAGGCATGGTCAGAAAGTATGTCATGATTTGTTCAAGATAAACAGTGGAGATCTAAAACATATGCTAAAATTATGTACAGCTCCACTCTTTCTCAAAAGGAAGAATCACCCCTAAATTTTGTAAATAATTTATTCAATTCTCCAAATCATTTACATAGATTCAGAATTAATACCTATACATTATATGTGCTAATATCTAGAGAAAATATTTTTATAATAACATATTACATTAAAATTTCACTGAACATTTGTGAAATTAAGAACTTCACCTCAAAGATTGAATCAATCCATGATTTAAGAAGTGTGTTCTTTTTGATACAGTCTGTAATTGGGACAGATGTTGATGGATAACAAAACAGATGCTAAATGATTCTCTTTTTACAAGACATTTATAAAAGAGAAACAAAATTAAATGTCAAAATGATAGAACTACTCTCAGTTCAAAGATATAAACCTCCCAAACTCATTAAGCTGGAAACAACAGTCAGAACAGGTGTTTATGTAAGCAGGAACTTAAAACTTATATGGTATGTGGCAAAATATATTCTTACTAAAATAAGATACCTGTGCCAATTTTCCTTTTCATATTTAAAATACTTTACAGGGATATTATGACAGAGGCTACTTTATGATCTTTACCTGTGAGTGAATTTAAATGAATACAATTTCAACATCACAAATGTAAAACTAAAGAAAAGATATGCCTGTGCATAAAGCAAAGATGGAAAAATAGCTGTCAAAAATGAAAAGGTAAATGCATTATCATTTGAAAAATAACACTACATTCACTAAATTAAGAAAAATACTTATATTTAATTTTGATATTTAAAAAACAAGCTTATGGGAAATTACTCACACATGTGCATACACATGATTTTGTGTAGCTGATATTAAAATAATATAAAAATTACCACCATGAATGATAATGAATAAATGTTTGTGTCTAGTTCTGTATCTGTTACTTTCAGACCATTGGGATGCTTATATCCTATAATTGAAATGGGCAATAGATGGACTTTTTCCCATGCGTTTAGAATATAGCACAGAGAGAAAAATGAATTCTCGCTTGGAATAACAAATGTAGAATGCTGTCCAATAACTATCTGATTCATGATCATTGCTATATTTTAGCTGGTTTCTAATCAGGGATTAAACAGTAAAATAAAGTGAGTATATTTAATATACTTAAAATATGGTGCTAATTGCAATCTAATTTGGTTGACATAAATTATTCCAGTTGTGCTATAGGTCAATTGTTTCTGTCCAGGGAGGTTGGCTAAATAAAAAGACAGAAAAATTTACTGTATTCATCATACACCTATATTTATCTTCATTTAAATTTAATAGCAATTTTGTATTAAGAAGCTTTTCTAAAAGATACAATTTTTATTAGCCAATTTAAATTTAAATATTTGTATAAATGGAAAAAAAAGAACTGTCCTAAGTATTAGAGATAAAATTGTTTTATCTATTTTTCCAAAAATAACATTAAACTTTGGACTGAATTTTGCATTAATGTTAATCCGGTCAGTCTTTTGACCATGCAAGGTGCTAACAAAATGTATATGTTATTTATTGTTGTTTATTGTAGATTTATATTGAATTCTGAGATTCAGGGAAATTTTATTTTAATAACTCTTCTAGTCAGTAAGTTGATTGACATCCTCAACATTCAGGGAGAATAAACTAAGTAGAATGTAGTTCTCTCGTTGTTAATTGGTGTTCGTGATTAGCAGATTGAAGATAAATAACATTATTCTAATATGCTAATTAAATTCATTTATTCAGTAAATAGTTACTAGATACTGACAATGTGTAAGGCATTGCCCTGGAACCTAGAGATACACTGGAGAACAAAGTAAATATTACTCTTAGATTCCTGGAATTTAGAGTACAGTGTGATAAAAAATACTAAACCCACATTCACCAAAATCCTAATACAAATGCTTATTCAACTAAGTTCCAAATTGTTTTCCTCTGGTTATAAAGAACCAGAAAATGGTTCTTTCTTTTGCTCATAATGATTTATTTCGTATGCAGAGTAATTGTGAAAAGATTTTGAAAAATATTAGAGTGCTGTTTACATGTATAATAGAGAGGTTGTAGGGCTTGGACAAGTTTTCCTTGGAGATCTGACATAAACCCAGATATTTATAGTGGGACCTGAATAATGAGTATAGAGGATAGAAAAGAAAAAAGATGCCTGTTGTAGGTTAAGAAAGCAGTAAAGTCAAAATCCTAAGGCAGGCAGGAGAACAGCAGGTTCAGTAATTCCAAGGGTCAGTCATGAAACTGTGCTTTAGCAAACATAGGAGGGTTCTGAACGTATTATCTAAGGCCTTTTAAGTTATATTAAGAAATTTAGAGTTTAGCCTTGAAATATAGGAAAAATCATTGAGAAGGAGAAAAGTAATATTGCTCTTGTTTACATGATTGAAATTCTCTCTTTGTTTATAAGTTGATAGTAAGTCTCATTACACACAGTTTGATTCAATTGGCATTAATTTGTTGTGAAAACAATTTTCCATAGAACAAAGTGTATTGTTATGAGATAATGTTATTATTAAGGAAGTTAAACATTAAAAAATAGATTATTTCACTGTCAGGGACTTTTCTCAGCTACAGTAATTAGGCTATTTTGGCAAAAATTACTATGGTTTGAAGTTACCTTGCAGAAAGCTCATTTTTTTTTAAAACTTACACTTCTACTGACTCACTATGTGGCAAGAAAGTCAAGTGACTTCAGTATAACAATTTCTTCTTCAAAATGTCAATAAAAGAATATTTTTAAAGAAAGCCCATCATGCTTAGTTTCTATGTATAGTCCTTCAAGAGAAACATTTGTTCAGCATCAGTTCTCTTCATGATCAAGTATCTTATGTCCAGTGATGAGCGTTAATGACCTTCAGTTTCTCTAGGGGCCAGTCAGTATGGGCATAGAGGTGTGCTGATACTTTGACAATATGTGAGGTATATTGGTTTATAAATGACTTCCATGTATTTAGAGTGATTCTTTAAGACCGTATAAACACAAAGAGATCAAGTGACTTGCTCAAGTTATAGACCCATTGAAATATGGGACCTGGTGCATTATCTGTGATATTTTTAGGCTTTTCATGTTATATCTCACTGTCTCTATTTGACCCCAGGCACATTTACTTTTAGAACTACATAGTACCCTATGGTTCTATGGCATCAAAACAATGGCTTTATAACTCGAGTAATAGGAGTGGGATTAATTTTTATTCCCAAAAGCTAATCCTTAAAAGTCTCTCACTTACTTCAGTGACATAATGACAACCAATAAAGCATGTTGCTCAGAAATTGAATATATTTTGGGGGATCTACAGTTTATAGATGATGAAAAATTACCCAACTTAAGCCTGTAGTTTTCCCAGCATAAGCATGATGCTCTAGGTAAAAAATAAGTTCAAAATGCAACAATTAAGTCTCAATAACCATAACAACCTTGTGAAGCCAAAGCCTTTAAGAACATAAATCAATAGCAACGTTTAAAAGAAGGAGTATAATAATGAAATTGATATTCTGACTTCATGTCATTATAGTAGGCTTGTAGTCTGACTACACACAGTGGTGTAGGTACAGGTTCCATCTGACTTTAAAATATAAGTTACAGCACAAGATATGACGAATAATAGGTATACAAAATGCAAAAGTATGAAACATTTGGCTTGTTGGATATCAAGAAACCATTAAACATTCACAAATTTTAGGATAAAAAAATGTTTTCTTAGAGGCAAATAATAGAGGACTATTACCTGATAACATCGCTTTAATACTAATATTGCACAAGCTAAGGTAACACTTATTTAGAAAAAAAATCTAATGAAATTAAGGGTAGGGTACTATGCATAAATAAAAATTGTACATTTTAGCATCCCAAATAAACCTTTAAAGGGGTTAACACAGTCAAAATGTATTCCCTAAAACATATGCAGTCAATTGAAAAAATTGTTTTGAACCATGTACTCTGTAAACAACAAAGAATTTTTGGGTTTTGTTTTCTCAAATAAAATAGAATTAAAATTAGCCTTTTGTAGACTCAAACTTGTTCTGTCATTTAAGTGAATGTTTAGAACTGTCCAAATGGGGCCCTAGAAGGCCCTCCATGATGTAACCTTAGCCTATCCGTGGACTCACTCATGAAAGCCTTCCCATTCTAACATATAGAATCATGGTGGCAGGAGAATGAGGCCAGCCCCCCTCAAACTACAGATGAAATAGAACCACTGACATTGTGCTGCCTTGGTAACTCATTGCCGTGTGATGTCTTCTTTTAAATATTCTGATATATTGCCAAAAAACCTAATCACATACTGTTCTCTACCCTCATGTAAATACAGAGAAAAACAATGTGCAAGACACAAAATCCTCACTTGCTATCTCACATTTTCTGTGTTCCTTTTAAACTCCCTATCCTCCATAGACCTGTGTGTGTGTGTGTGCACTTGTGCATGTATACATGCAGGAAATCTTTTTCTACTTGTTGTAGCAAATCTATCAACCTTATTTTTTTTTCAAAATTGTTTAATATCATTGAGTATGACATTGTTACTCTTCCCGTTCTGAAAAATGAATCTATACAGCAGGAAAATGACTTTTATCATTAGCTGCATTGTGGTTGGGGTAAATTCTTTCAGCTTTCATAAAACAATTGTCTTATTATTAATAGGAGCCAATAACATTTTATAATTTTATCTCTTTTATTTTAATGAACGCTGGGAAGGAAAAAACCTTAGATTAACAGTTCAGTCAAAAAATGTGCTCACTTCGCCAGAATTTTAGTTCATCAACCCCTTGTTGCTTTCATAGCTCTCTGGTGCATGTAAAATTGCCATGCTAGTAAGTTTTCTATCTTTTTCTACCCAGGCATGCAAGTCTTTAATAATCATTAAGGAATATATGGATGTTTAAGTATTAGAGTTAAATATGCAGGAAGGTTGCTTTCATGGAGAAAGCTATTTACTATGGTCAACTCTTAAGTACCAAAGTGTAGAATGATAGCAAATGGAAAATCTATTTAGGTAACTCAATATTTCAAGACTATGGAGAGCATCAGAAGTATATGAATAAGCAACATGATGCCACTTCAAAGCCATCTTTTGGGTCACTTTCACTAATCACCTATTTATTTGTAAAGCTTTCTTATCCAAGGAAAAGTAGCTCTGTTTTCAAACCCCAATTCTAACACAAACTAGTTCTATAATGTTGAGGAAAAAAAATTAATGTATCAGACCCTCAGCTTGGTCATCTGAAAAAAAATTGGAACAATCACCTCTTTCCTACCTGGATTAATTTTATATTGCTATTCATTAAATTACCTGAACACTTAGTGGATAAAAAGAGTAAAACAAAATATTAATAATATTTCAGAGTGTCTATGTGGCAGGATTTAGGGAACAGCTTAGCTAGTTAGTTTTGGATCAATATTTTTCCAGGAGTTGCAGTAAAGATGTTGCATGTGAGTGAGGCACTTATAAGATGGCTCATGCACATGCCTGGCAACTTGATACTGGCTGTTGCCAGGACTCAATTAATAATTACTAACCTATGTATCTTCCTTAGGTTACTGAAGTGTCCTTGTGGCATGATAGCTGACTTCTTTCAGAGTAAATGATTCAAGAAAAATCAAAACAGAAGACTCAACGTGTTTTTATACCCTGGAGTTGAAAGCAACATGGTATCATTTCCAATATACCTTATTGCTCATATGACCCAATTCTAACCTTTTTAAAGATGAAAATAACAAAGACAGGGATTGTTTGTGGCTTCAGTGTCCAAATTACATAATGTTATGAGATTCAAAAATATGAGGACTATAAAACACTCTGAAAAGGATAACTTTTACATGCCAATTAAGACTAAGGTACCACAAAGAATGATTGTTTTATATCATTCCAGTTCAGCATTTTTCTCAGAAATGATTTCCATTCCCATGGAAATGGTAGAGGTAGCCAGAAAAAAGCTAGAGTTTTATGTGTGTATTTGTGTGTTCTTGATCATCTCTACACTTGTCACAGATCTATGCAATCAAGATTATCAGAATTATTATAATTTTTATTTATAGAAAATTAAGAAATAAAGTAATATGTTAAGTGCTGAAAGAAAAAATATATCTGTCAGCCAAGAATACTATATCCAGCAAATTTTCCCTTTGGAAATGAAAGAGAAATAGTCTTTCTTGGACAAGCAAAAGCTGAAGGAATTTATCACCACTAGATCTTCCCTACAAGAAATGCTTAAAGGGGTACTTCAATTATAAATGAAAAGGCAATATTACTAAATGTCATGAATACTTATGGTAATGGTAAATAAATAGTGAAATCTGAAATAGTCCAATACTGTAATGGTTGTGTGTAAACTGTATATATCTTTAGTATGAAGGTTAAAAATCAAACAGTCAAAAATGACTAAAACTACAGTAAGTTGTTAAGGAACACACAAATAAAATCTGTAGATTATGATATAAAAAACATAAATTGTATATGGGAGGAGCAAAATCTAGAGTATTTGGATATTACAGAAGTTAAGTGAAAAATAGTTGATTATAACTATGTTTTATGTGAGCCTCATTATAACAGAATGCAAAAACTACAGCAGATAGACAAATGATAAAGAAAAAAAGAACTAAAGCTTAGCATTCCAGAAAATTATCAAATCACAAAGGTAGACCACAAGAGAGGAAGAAAAAAAACAAAGATGTCACAAAATAATCAGAAAACATATTAAAAAAATGGCAGAAGTAAGTCCTTACATAACATTAAGGACCTTGAATGTAAATGGATTAAATTCTTCAAGCCAAAGACATACAGTAGCTGAAGGGATTTTAAAAACAAGATACAACAATACATTTTCTACAAGAGACTCATTTAAGAGTTAAAGATTCACAGAGGCTGAAAATGAAGGGATGGAAGAAGATATTCCGTGTGAAAAGGAAATGCTGGATTTGAGTTGCACTTTCAATCACATGGATCTAACACATACAGAAAGTCCATCCAACAGAAGCAGAAGGCATATTTTCCCCTAGTGTACACATTCTCCAGGATAAACTACATAATAGGCCACAAAACACATCTTAACAAATTTAAAAATATTGAAGTCATATCTAACATCACTTCAGGCAATAATGGTATAAAATTAGAAATCAATAACAGGAAGAATCTTAGAGAATATACATATGTGGAAATTTAAAAATATGCTTCTAAATAACCAATAAGTCACAGAAGAACTAATAAGGAAACATAAAAATATTTTGAGACAAACAATAATGGAAAAGCAACACACCAAAACCTATGGGATGGGGCAAAAGCAGTTCTAAGGATAGTGAAGGAGGAGGCAGAGCAAGGTGGCTGAATAGAAACCTCCAGCAATCCTTCCTCTGCGTGATACTCAACAACTATCCATACAAGGAAGCACCTTCAGAAGAACAAAAATGAGGTGAGCAATCATAATACCTGATTTTAATATTATATCAAGGAAAGAGACACTGAAGAGAGCAGAAAAGACAGTCTTGCATTGCCTATACCACCCATCCCCATACCCCAGGAGTGCAGCACCAGGGAGAATCTGTGTCCCCAAAGGAAGGAAAGTGCAGTGATTGTGGGACGTTGCCTTGCAACTAAGAGCTGCCCTGTTATGGGAAACACAGCACAGGACAGAATTCTGCTGGCACCCATGAAGGGATCATTTAGACCAACTCGGTCAGAGGGAAATCCTTCACCTTACAAAATCTGAGTTGCAGCTAGTCCCACTATCTGCTGGAAACAAACAAACAAACAAACAAAACCATCCTGAGGCCTGGAAAAAATTCATAAAGCCACACTACAGTCCTTGTGCAATTCCTGAGGCAGTGCTGGCTCATAGTCAGTGGAGTTGGGTTGCACGTGACCCAGTAAGACAACAGTGGTGGTGGCCAAGCCAGTGCCTGTGTCACCCCTCACCCAACTCCAGGAAGTGTAGTTCAGGGAGAGGCTACTTCGCCTGGGGAAAAGAAAGGGAGTTCAGAGGACTGTTTTACAACTTGGCTACCAGTTGAGCCACAGTAAAATAAAGTGCCAAGCAAACTCCTGAACCCCCTGATTTTAGGCCTTGCTTCCTGGAAGAGATTTCATGACCCAAGCTGGGCCAGAAGGAAGCAATACTGGTGGGATTCACCACCTGTTGATTGAGAGCCCTTAAGCTTTGAATAAACATCAGCGGTAGCCAGGCAACAGTCACCTTGGGCTTTCCATGAGACCAGGCTGGCTTCAGGTATGACCTGGCACAGTCCCAGCTTCAGCAGCCACGAGGGAGTGCCCACATCATTCCTCCCCCTACTCTAGCAGTCCAGCACAGAGAGTGATGGAAGAGAGTAAAAGACTTTGCCTGGTAATTGAGGGAATTTTCCCATATCTTACACAAGCCCACCAGGGAGGTACCACAAGGAGTCTGCAAGAGTCACAGCATTACTGGGTTTGGGACATTCCCAGTGTAGATATAGTTGTAGCAACCAAAGACTTGGATCACAACAGCCAATTTCCTTTGAATATCTGGAAATCTTTCTCAAGAAGGATGGATTCAAACAAGCCCAGACTGCAAAGATTAAAAAAACAAAAAAAAATAACCCTTCAATGCCCAGACATTGATGAACATCCACAAGGGTCAAGAACATCCAGGAAAGCATGATCTATCCAAATGAACTAAATAAGCTACCAGTGACCAATCCTGGGGTGAGGGAGATAGGTGACCTTTCAGACAATTCAATGTAGCTATTCTGAAGAAACTCATTGAATTTCAAGACAAAACAGAGAAGGAATTCAGAAGTCTTCTGAATTAATAAAATAATTAAGAGATTTTGCCACAATGTAGATGAGCTTGGAGGAAATTATACTAAATGAAATAAATCACAGGTAGAAGGAAAAATATTGCAAGATCTCATTTATATGTGTAATTAAAAAAATCAAATATACAGAAACAGAGAACAAAACAGTGGTTACCAGGGTGAGGGTGAAGGGATGGGAGAAAATGGGGAAATGTAGATCAGAGGGTATGAAATAGCAAATATGTAGGATGAACAAATCTATAAATCCAATATACAATATGAAGACTATAGGTAATAAAATGTTACTGTAGTTGGGATTCATACGAAACGAGATTTTAGCTTCTCTCGCCAAAAAAAACAAAAACAAAAACAAAAAATGGGGAGTAACTAGGTGAGTAATGGAAGTGTTAATGTGGTTACTACAGCAACCTTTTTACTGTATGTATCCAATAAAGCATGTCATAAACATAAATGTGCAAAATAACATTTAATTTTTAAAAAGATCTATTGTATACCAGAATTACTATGGTAAATAATAACATGCTACACACTTGAAATGGCTAAGAAAGTAGATTTTAAGTGTACTCACCAAAATAAAATGGTAAGTATGTGAGGTAATGCATATGTTAAATAGCCTGCTTTAGCCATTTTACAATGTATGCATATATCAATACATCATGTACCACATAAATATATAAAATTTTTACTTGTCAACTAATAAAACAAAAGAAGGAGAAGAACAGCCTCTAAGTACTCAGGAATGTGGTTTGGAGCTTGAGTCTTATCTCAACAGCCCAATATGTATTGATAACCAAATCAAAGGGAATTAGTAGGATTGCATTAATGTAGCACACATAGGTGGGCAAAATGACTATTTAAAAAAATCTTTACATTCTTTAGATCTTCACATAAAATAACTTGTATGCATGTGCCACGAAAAAAACTTGTAGCAGCATTCTAATTTCACGAAGGATAAATCTATTTGCTTTTGCATACAGTATATATTATATAATATATACACAAAAAAGAAAATAGATTTATCCCTGATTAAGTTAGAATGCTGGTACAAATTTGTTGTATATGCACATATATGTATATACATCATATGCATGTATATATGCACTGTATAACATAATATAGTATATGTTCTCTATGCACTCTATAAATAATATATGGTATAGTATATACATATTTATATACTATATATTACTATAATAAAATGTCATTTTTTAAATCAGCTTCTCATAATTTTAAAATATAGAAAATTATTAAAAATTTTGATTGGACCAAACTAAAAGTATCTCAATACAAAAATCATGGTAAAAGAAGTGATATGACTCAAAACAACTATAATAGAAGATATCTTAAAAGTAATTTTCCACAGAAAATTTTTAAGGTTCAATCATAGACATTCAATTTAAGGTTTCTCTGTCAGTTTAGCTCTGCTATCTTAAAGCAATGATACTTGATGCACAATTATTTTCAGAAACATATATATAAAATATAAGCATGTTTTATATGAATCTATTCTATATGAATAGATTTACATGAATGTGCTATTTGTTACATATAAAATATCACAGGGCAGTTGGTCTTATACAACATATCTAAACAGCCCCCTTCCCAATACAAATCAACACACAAATAAAATCTAGAAAGTTTTATTATTTGATGATAAATGCCTAAGATATTAATAAAACTGCAATTTCAACAATAATAGTTGCTTAAAATCATTGAGCGCTGTATAAAAGCCAACTTGCTTTGTGTTTTATTTTATTAATATATAACAATAAATTTATTTTGTTAATAATCACAAGTCTGAAAGGCAAGCTTTACCACTAGACTCTTAAAGAGGATACCACTTTCTTTAGGAAGTAGAAATGATTTGCTTGTGGTCTGTAATTATTTATTAATAACCATAGAAATTAATGCATTAGTATCATAACACAAAGCCATCTATTTTTTGAATATTTTTAATTCCAAGGCTTTGTTCTAGGATGTTGAAAAGAAATTAATTACTCTTAAAAATAAATGTTAAAAGTTTTTAAACATTTACTTGCATTTAAGTAATTTATTTGAATTTAAAGTTTTAAGATATCAAATTGTGAACCCTGGAAGCATAGAGATCCACTAGAAAATTACAACCACCTTCAATAAGACATGCTGAAGGCCTGACCTAGAACAGTGGGATAGAGATAATAACACTAACAATAGTTTTAAGTTATGTACTATACTCCAGGCACTGTTCTAAGTGCTTTGCACTTATTTTATCTATTCTTCGTAATGAGGTAAAATGGGTATTATCACTATTCTGATTCATATGTGTATATGTGTGTATAAGGAGCCAGAAGCACAGAGTGGTTGAGTGACATAACTAAGCTTTTAAGGTAGAGATTCAAGCTCTTTAAACAGCAGACTATGGCCCATATGAATAAATAAATAACTGTGACTTTCAATATGCAAGAAAAGAGGCATAGATAAAGATGCCATTGGATACATGAACAGTTTAGTAATGGGATGAAGCCTGATATGAAATTTTCTGAAATGGTTTATTCACCCCAAAATAAAGACTACAGAGTGTAAAAGTAGATTTTATTTTGACATAGAAAAAGACACAAATTCATTTCTAAGACGTATCTATCTATCAAATGCTGAAACTGTTGAGTTTCCACAAATCATAATTATTTTCTCTGACTCAATAAGAAAATCAAAACTCTGGGGAATCAGGAGATGTTAATTGAAATCCTCACATTTTTAAATATTTTATTGATAGTGTGGTATTTATTACCCACAAAACAAGCAAGCTGTGAAAATATGGCAGTAATACTTAAACACATCTTACTGACATATTACAGATACCTACAATTACAAATCCACCAAAAACAATGTAAACACTTTTTGTGACATCATTTTTTGGCTTTACAGAACACTTTAGATCAAAACATCCAAGTTGTTTTGCATAAATGACTCTTTAAACAAATGTCTATGTACTAAATATCCAGATTCTACGTAAAGATTTGAGAAAGTCAAATGCAAAAATATCCAGATTCTATTTAAAAGTGTAATAAATCAATTTTTACAGAAAAAAAACTAAATAAAACCTTCCAGCAGTAGCTTTTTATCTTACACATGGAACACCCAAACCATTATCATGAATACAGGTTCAACCCAATTCAAGCTAATTTGATTTGATCCAACTCATATTTATCCTGCTGACACATAGCGTTTGCTTCTTTATAATCTGCTTGTCTGACTTACATGAAGATAGTAGTTACAGAATAAAACACTGATGCTTTAATTGTGGGAAACTAGAATAACACCATTTAAGAGCTCTAAATTATTACTCGAAGAAAAAAAAAAAAAGAAAGCAACCTTAATGTTTAAGAAAAATCTTGTTTCAATGTGTTGACTTTCATTTATTGCTACTTACTTCCTATTATGGCTAATACCTTTTCATTCATTCATTCATTCACTTATATACAACTCTTTTGAGTGTCAATTATGTTTCTCAAATTGTGTTTGATGTTAATACATAATGTAATAAAAGAGATTTTGTCCAGATCTCCAAAATATTTACTGTCCATTAGTCATTCAATATTATATACTGGTGATTTAGAATGGTTAATTTCAAGAACTTTTACATTATCTTTAAATCAGCATGACATCTTTATTATATATAAAATGTATACATATTATATGATATATAATAAAAGTAAACCATCTTATTTTACCTTTAACCACCTTACTTTTACTGGTAAGAATAAATTAACATTATTTTCATAAAGTTAAGATAAGAATTTTGATTGATGGGATCAGATTCCCAAAGGACCCAGACACAGATCTGATCATTTTCTTGCTAAAATAGATGATGCAAATCATTGATATTAGCAAAATGCAAGGCACTTTCTTTTTTCATCTCCTTCCCGTTGCTAAATTCCTAGGTGTGAGTGGTAGGTTTCCAAAAAATTTAGAAGCTGTCACAAAATGAAGATAAAATGGGTTAATAGAACTGCATGTGACTTCCCACAGGCGAGGAATCATGTTCATATGTGAGGCCTTCGATCCTTGGGCCCCAGAGAATACCCTGAGAAAGCAGGAAGGAATCTGCAAGGGAATGCTTATGCTATCCAAGTGAATCTGATGAGTGAAAAAACAAATCAAGACTGAATTTATAAGAAAAGTTTATTGTTGGTATTATATGCCATCTTTATGTACATAATTTTTGAATTCTTGCATAAAAAAGAACAGCACAAAAGTAAAGATTGTCTACTCTGGTCCAAATGTTATATATCCTTAGGGGTACTGGGAGAGGAGATTATTCCAATGAAGAATAGACTATAAAATCTATTACCTGGGACACATATGTATGGGGTGCAATGAAATGAATATTATACCACAAATGATATGCTGCAGGGTCAAATACAAGAAAGGAAACAGAATGAAAAATTAAAAGCAAGCCGGGCTCAGTGGCTCATGCCTGTAATCCTAGCACTCTGAGAGGCCGAGGCGGGTGGATCGCTCGCGGTCAGGAGTTCGAGACCAGCCTGAGCAAGAGCGAGACCCCGTCTCTACTAAAAATAGAAAAAAATTATCTGGCCAACTAAAATATATATAGAAAAAAATTAGCCGGGCATGGTGGTGCATGCCTGTAGTCCCAGCTACTCGGGAGGCTGAGGCAGTAGGATCACTTAAGCCCACGAGTTTGAGGTTGCTGTGAGCTAGGCTGATGCCACGGCACTCACTCTAGCCTGGGCAACAAAGTGAGACTCTGTCTCAAAAAAAAAAAAAAAAAAAAAGAAAAATTAAAAGCAAAAAATAAAAATGTACAGACACTGACCTACCAGGATACTCGAATCCTGGTGATTCATAAGAGTCTTGGTGATGTATCATGGAGAGGTAGATCAGGCAGACAAAATGGGCTCTGCTCTCAGAGAAGGACATCACCTTCTTTACCACCTTATCTAGACAGTGAATGCCAATAAATAGACCATGTCACAAAACGTTGAGTTTTGCAGTTAGGGTTACAATCTTGATAAAATACTGCTGTTTTTAGATGGTAAATTCCTGGCAAATTTAAATACCAGCATTGTGTTTTCCCAGATGCTAAGAATCCCAAGCTGGAGAAGCACTTCATTGTTAGGCTACTTGAGGGAAAATAGCTAGGGACATCCAGAAAAACAAGAATTTTTATCACGATAGTGGTTCTAATGTACTATTTTTTCCAGACCTTAACCAATTTTTCCCCAATCATTTATATATGTTTAGACTCAGCACCTTTCTCTTGAAATGTGATTAAAAGCCATTTGCACAATATACATATCTACACCCTTATGAGTGTTAAAATATTTTTAGAGTGGACTTCCATATAATATGTTATATCTGATCAATACCACCATTGTAAGGTGTTAACAGGGAAACCATCTATCAAGTTTCTCATCTTGCAACATTGCAACAGTTTTACAAGTTAGAGTTGAGGACCCCTGGAAAATAGATATTTTTGTCTTGATGATTACAACATATGAAAGGATAGATTAAGGATGGATGAGTTCACAGGGGAAACTTAGAATTCCAAAGTCATAGGGAATCCAGTTCAGAGTAACAGACTGAGTAGATATGCTTATATTAGTTTCCTTGAAGAACCCCACTGATGTTCTGGAAACAGGAAATGGTATTAACAGCGGACCAAAAAATAATTCTAAAATCTTTATCATCAATGAGAAATCAGATTGATAAAATAAGTTGATGTTAACTTAATGTAGACAAATAAGGGGGCTGCTATAGAAATGCTGATGGTGATACTGATATTTCAAATAGAATCCTGGAAAAATCATAAGCATCATAATCTGATACTGAGCAGACCAACATCAGAAACAGACCAAGGGTTTACTAGTGGGATTATTTATTGAAACCCAAAGTGATTTGTGTTATTTCTATAATTAGTGGACAAGGAATGATTAAAAGAAGAATTTTCCCTATAGATGAACTGATCGGCAGAAAGTGAGAAGTTCCCTGCTTAAATAAAGAATATATTATACTATTAGATAATACTAAAAAGAATACAAATGACTTCTGGCTTCTCTCATGTGAGGTAGGGAGAACATGTTCCCAACCTGACAATGAAAAAGAGATGGATTAACCACTATTTAAAATGTAGCACAACTTACATTTTTCTTGCCACCATTTAAAAAAAAAATTATTTGTAAAAATGTATGGGGTACATGTGAAATTTTCTTACATGCATATAATACTTAGTGACCAAATCAGCACATTTAGGGCATCCATCACCTAAGAACAATATATTTTGATTAACTATACTCACCATACTCCACTATTAAACATTGAATTTATTCCTTCTATCTAACTGTACATCTGTACACTTTAACCCACTTCTTTTCATACTCTCCCCTCATCTCCACTCATGTTTCCCAGTCTCTATCTTTCCACTCCCTGCCTCCATGTGATCAATTTTTTTTAGCTCTGACATGTAAGTGAGAGTATGAAATATTTGTCTTTTTGTTCCTGGCTTATTTTACTTCAGGTAGTGACCTCCAGTTCCATCCATGTTGCTAAAGGTGACATGATTTCATTCTTTTTTATGTCCAAATAGTATTCCATGGTGTATATACAACAACATTTTCTGTGTTTATTCATCCACTGATAGGCAGATAGGTTAATTCCAAGTCTTTGCTATTGTGAATAGTACTAAAATAAACATGGAAATGTGGGTATCCCTTTGATATATTAATGAATTTTCCTTTGGGTAGATACATAGTAATAGAATTTCTAGATAGATTAGCAATTCTATTTTTAGTTATTTGAGAAATCATTGTACTGTTTTCCATAATGGTTGTGCTAATTTACATTCCCACCAACAGTGTATGAGAGTTCCATTTACTCTACATTGTTGCCAATATCTGTAACTTTTTTTTTTTTTTTTGGTCTTTTTAATAACAGGAATTCTAACTAGGGTAAGATCCCATCTCATCATTGTAATGGTATGAATTTCTCAAAAGATTAGTGATGTTGAGCATTTTTTGATATACATGTTGGCCCTTTGTATATCTTCTTTTGAGAAATATCTATTCATGTTCTTTGCCTACTTTTTAATGGGATTATTTGTTCATATTTTTCCTGTTGAGTTATTTGAGTTGGTTTTATATTCTAGATATTAGTCCACTGTTGGATGAATAGTTTGCAAATATTTTCTCTGGTCATAGTCATAAATTCCTTGAAAAGACCAATGTACAGACAGTTTTCCCCAGATTTTCTTCTAGTATTTTTATGGTTTGGGGTCTTACGTTTAAGTCTTTAATCCATTTTGAGTTGATTTTGGTATTTGGTGAGATATAGAGGTCCTGTGTCATTCTGTGTGTGGCTATCCAATTTTACCAGCATCACTTATTGAACAGGTTCAAGACTGTTACTGATATGTGAGGTTTTGTTCCTGAAATACTGTTTTCTGATTGTTTTATATGTTCTTTGTTCCTTCCATTTCCTCTTACAGCTTATTGTTGTGGTTTGCTTCATTTCACTAGTGGTACCATTTAAGTCCTTTCTTTTCCTCTTTTGTATGATTGCTTTACTATTGAGTTCTGTACTTCTATGAGTTTTCTTTTCATTTGCAGATTTAGAACTCTCCTGAGCATTTCTTGTAGGGCCAGTCTAGTGGTAACAAATTCTCTCAGCATTATCTTACATGGGAAAGGTCTTATTTCACATTTATTTATGAAGGATGAATTTGCTGGAAATAGTATTTGTTGCTGGAAGTTTTTTTTTTTTTTTTCCTTTCAATACTTTGATATATCATCCCATTGTCTTCTACCTATAAGGTTTCCACTGAGAAATCTGATGCTAGTCTGATGTTTCCTTTATAGGTTACTAGATGCTTTTCTCTTACTGTTTTTGGAATTCACTCTTTATTTTTGACTTTAGCTAGTATGACTATAATGTGCCATGGAGAAGATTTTTGCATTGTACCTGCTTGGGTATCACTGAGGTTCCTATATCTGAATGTCTAAATTTCTTGTTAGACTTGAGAAGTTTTTGTCTATTATTTTATTAAATAGATTTTCTAATACTTTATTCTCTCTTCATGTTCTCACTTATAAGTGGGAGCTAAGCAATAAATATGCAGGGTCATACAAAGTGGTAAAATGGACATTAGAGACTCAGAAGAGGGGGTGGCAGAGGAATGAAGGATAAAAAATTACCTATTGGGTCCAACGTACACTATTCAGGTGATACGATTACTCTAAAAGTCCTGACTTTACCACTATACAATTCATGTATATAATCAAAAACCACTAGTACCCTTAAAACTATTGAAATAAAAAAAAGATATAAAAGTTGGGGGTGTGGGGTTTGAAAACTCACAACTAATGGATGTGGTGTTCATTGTATGGGGGAAGAGCACGCCTCTAGCCCTGGCTTCAGTGAGGCAAAATCATAACTTGTAACCAAAATGTTTGTACCCCCATAATATCCTGAAATAAAAATAAGCAAACAAACAAATAAATAAAAAGAAAATAAAAAGTTGTGAAGAGAGACATGCAAGGCATATAAAAATGTGCTAAATTCATCTGGTAGTAACATTCTACAGGCGTTGTGCAGTTGGTGGGGAGGGGATGGGTATTTTCACAGCTAATGTGTGTGGTGAGCACTTTCTGGGGGATGGGCACGCTTGTAGCTCTGACTTGGGTGGGGCAAAGGCAATATATGTAACCTAAACATCTGTAGCCCCATAATATTCTGAAATAAAAAAAAATCTGCTCAATTATTATTTTAAATGATTTACATTATCAAATATTTTTCTTGATGTGAATAAGTTGAAAAAATGAAGTGTTTAAAATTTAAAAATATAAATATTTATAAAATAAGAAATGGGATGACTATTTTCTAAACAATGAATTTAAAAAATAGACAAAGCATTTACATACAGAGAAAAGATTAAACAGACTAATCAAGTAAAATATTAATAGATAAATAACCCCTATTTCAGAATCTGTTTACTGAGAAGTCCAATCTGTGACACCTGATAAAAGTCTTAACAGATTAACTAAGGTGATTTTGTTGAAAAGGAAAAGAGGATAATAAAATTAGGAAAAAAACTTAGGAAACTATTGAAAAAATATAGAGATTTTGGTGTCTTGTACCTGGGTGACAGCAGATGAGATGGAAAAATGTGTACAACTTCTAGATGTATTATCAAATATGAGATGTGAGAGTCAATTATGACTCCAAAATTTTGAGGAACAAGAAAATAAAAAAGAATTACTAGTAAAGAAGATAGGGAAGACTGCAGAAGAAGTAGCTTTTGAGGAAAGTTCATAAGTACAGTTTTATCATTTTAGGTTAAAATATCTGTTAGACATTCAGGTGCAAGTGCACAAGAGGCAGTTGGATATGCTGGCTTGGAATTCTGAGCTACAGGCAAGAGAATTTATGTTTGTAAATCATCTAGGTTTATATTAAAGCTATGATGCTAATTGGTGTAACAAAAAGAGTATATGTGAAACCATAAAGGATCCAAGAACTCAGCTCTGGAGCCCTCCAATGTAAAGAGGTCAAAGGAATGAGATGAAACTATAGGAAAGAGAGACTGAAAGGTAATTTCTGATGAAGGAGAACAGTGGTTCTCATGACATAAGTGAAGATAGTATATGAATGAGGATCAACTGATCACTCCTGTTAATTTCTGCTGATGAGATAAAGATGGAGAGGATTAAGGCTTTACTATTAGAGATTAGAAAGCAAGGTCCTTGGTGACATTGGCAAGAACAGTTTCAGTGAAGTGGTGCTGCCAAAAGCCTAAACAGAGTTAGTTCCGGAGAGAACTGAAGAAAAGCAATTGTGAACAGCAAGTAAACAAAACTTTTTTGGAGGAAATTTCTGTAAAAGAATATAAATAAATGGATTAGTGATCAGCGGGAAAAGTTAAGATGGCAGAAATAACACCGTGTTTGCCTACTGCTTGAAAAAAGCAGTAGAGAGAGGAAAGTTGATGCTATACCATTAAAGAAACAAATTGCTGGCATAGTGACCTTAAGGATATGAGAATGTCTTAGATCTAACCTCTGAGTAGAGAAATAGGTATAGTCAAGCTAAAGTAACAGAAGAGAATGTAAAGTATACAATGGGGACAGATATGGATGGATGGGTAAGTGAACTAATATGAACTTACAGAAATTCTCATCAATTCTATTTTCATAATGAAATACAACATAAGGTTGTTTGGCAGGAACAAAGAGTGATGAAGATATGTTGGAGGTTCAAGAACATAGACGGTATGAAGTACAATTGTTGTGAGGTATTCATTTTTACCTTCTAAGAGCTGTCAAATTATATTCATAGTCGTGGCTTACTGTTGTATTCTACAAGATAATTCATACCAATATAAATAATAGATTTATAGAAACTAGCCTACATAATCATTAGAGAAGAAAATTGATTGAATGTTGATCATCATAAGTTTAGAGAGGATAAAAAGATGTTTCACCTTCCTACCAGCTTTCTTTTAAATTTGATTTTAGGCTGGAGGCAAAGGACTGCATTGATTTCCTCAAGCAAAATGCTTATACAAAACCCTGATGGCAACACTTCTGGCAGTTCTTAGATCAATGATAACTAATAAACAGTGTCTGAGTCTTTTTGAATTATTTGTTTACAAGCTACAAAAATAGATTGTGCTACCTTTAGCAAAATAAAGTAATTTATTGGAAAGATATGGGACAACCCATAGAATCAAAGCAAAAGCCACAAAATACAATACTTGAAAAGGACTAAAATAGGAGAACCCTCTGTAATTTTTATAAATCAGTGGGCAATCTCCTTAGAAAACAAAGATAGGGTAGATTAATCTAAACAAATGGCCTGGCATATTCATATCTTTTATGGGAACCTTAAAAACAGTAGAGCACTTGCTTCATTTTTCTCCCTCCATTTAAGGCCACTGCTCTGTAATAACTCATTGCATCAAGGGTTGTGAAAATTCAAAACAATAAAAAGTCATTTTGAATTTAAAGCTGGAATTAAGCTGCATCTTAATTTATTTAATCCATATTACACATTATGATAATCACAGTGATGTGGATTATTCATTAGGATAATCGCTGGAATTTAATATTATAAACATTTTATCTTTATGTCTATGTCTATCATATTCCTTACACAATAGTAAAATATTACAATGTCAAGTTGCTTGCAATCACTTATTCTTTCAAAACAACTGATATATCAAAAATAGATACCATCTTTTTCTTATTTCTCTACCTACCTTCGGCTCGTTACTTACACTAGATTTAGTATATTATTTTAGATCGTTATGGGCAAGTGTAAATTCTTAAACACAAAAATTGGGCCTCTGCCAATAGAATTTCAATATTGATTCATTTTCAAATATTTATAATGTATAGTATATTTAACTCTACTGGTAGTGTACTTGCATGTGTAGTGTATGCATACCATTTTCTCATTTCAATATCAATATAATTTTCTATTCACTGATATATTTAATTATATCATTCAAAATTCATAGTATAATACTGTAACTAGACTATAACTCCTCTAACTTTGTTTTGAATTAGATCATCCCAATCTCTCAATCTCTTAATAATTAACCATATCAACATAAACCAGGACAGTATTATTTAGTCTGCAAATTTGACGTGATTGATCATCATAATTCTAGTATGCCATCATGATCTAGGTTTCCTCATTGTTCAAATTCAATGCTGGTTCTTCAGTTAATTGAAAAGGAAAATAATTGTATAAGAACATGAAAAAATAGAAATAAAGCTAGAGCACAACTAAGAAGTAGACAGAAAGAGAAAGAGGCAGGAGAGACACATGCATAGATAATTGAAACGTTTCACCTTTTTAAAGTCAGAGTAGAATGAGAATGATCAGAGTTACTTCTAATATGCATCAAGATCACTTTCTTGTGAAAATCAGAAGTTTCTGGTAAAGTGACTATGAATTGAAGACCTCATAAAACTAGAAATTCTATCAGTCTCCTTCCAATAATTTAAGTTTTATGTGACAATTTCTTTTTTGTCATATTTGGGTTTTTTTGTTATTGTTTTTCTTCAACTTCCATACTTTTTCCACACTGTTCAACAATTTATAATATATCATTTAACAATATTTAGAAATATGCCCATCCAAAATTTGATTTTTTCCCATATATACATGTTAGATACATTAGTTCTCTCCCTTTCCATTTACTTTTAGCTTTCTCCTCTCAAACTCCCTATTTTGCATTCTCTCTCCTCTCTTTTTCTCATTATTTTAAAGAGGTTCTCTTATGGGCAGAAGAGAGACATCTTTCCAATTCATTCCTCACCCAAGATATGAAATATATCTTTAGATGACACTAGATTTTTGCAGCAAAATAATCTGGAGAGAGGATGAAGAATCACATTTCCTACTGTCACTGTTTATGATGATGGCCTTGCCAAAGTAGTTTACTGTGGCTGCTATCTAAGGCAAACTACACACAGGCAAGGCCATTTTTATTTTAACATCATAGTGCAGGATGGGTAGGACTTCAATCTTCAGGTTTGTTCTGGGAATTTATTCCTTTTAAAGTTCCACTCACTCCTCTTTGATTAATGGTTAGGAAAGTAAACTCACTCTTCCATTTAGAAATAAGTGCATCAGGGTCAATAATGTAATTTCTCCCACTGGACTTTTTATAGGTACAAAATGGTCAAATAGTTTCTTGGTGAAAATAAATTGTGTGTGTAACATACAGCCTGATTTTTTCCCAGTATATGTATAACTTTTCTTTCTATACT
This sequence comes from Varecia variegata, assembly GCA_028533085.1. Classification (NCBI taxonomy): domain Eukaryota; kingdom Metazoa; phylum Chordata; class Mammalia; order Primates; family Lemuridae; genus Varecia; species Varecia variegata. The sequence goes on from CM052436.1 coordinate 16,239,181, forward strand.
ATTTTTTTTTGTTTGTTTCAGTGAAGTGAGATTGCTGCATTAGATGGTATGTGGGTTGTAACATGGCCACAATGTTTGACTCAACGATTCACAGGTTAAATATAAGATTTTATTTATTTGACAATATTGTTGTTAATTTGCATAAGATACCATGGTCCATGTATAGTAAACACAAAGTAGTAAAATTAACAAACCCCTTAGAGAGCAGAATTTTGAGACAACAAAAATCCATGTATTTTTCTAACAGGAAAAAAAATCTGCTAATATGCCTCCACTTAGTTTTTGTCAATTATTTTTATCTTTTTTTCTGCTTTCTTTTTTGAAAACACAACATGGTGGATTAAAAAGATTTAATTACATTGTGACCTCATGATAACCATCATAAATTATGTAAATGAAGTAAATACTCATAAGATCTTACTTTACTTTTGTCTCTTCCCTGAACCTTACTATCCTGACAAGATTATCTGCATGTTCTTACTATTTAGATTCCTGGAAACAGGCTCCTTGTTCCTACCTTTCTCAAGCCCAGAAAAACTCTTCATTTCATTGTGTTTTGGTTTCATTTACTCAGAGCAGACTTTCAAAGTGTTGAAGGGTAAAATGATATCCAGGAAGGAGTAAATACCTCCCTAACATGTACCTTGGGAAACCTTGGAAATAAATTTTTGGTAAAGGAGCAGATGTTCTTCAGAAAACGTGCAAAGCAACCTCCTGAACTTGGTGTGACCGGAATGTTAATATCCTTCCTTCAACATCTTACTGACCCTTTTGCAGGCTTCTTAGAGTCGATGGTACTATTTATACATGAAAACATTAAGATATACACCAATACAGGTGAGTCCAAGTACAGGGAAAATTCAAATAGCAGTGAGTATTGGGAATAGAATACTCAGCCATTAGAGTTCAGCTATACAATTTGGATGCACTAAAGCCTCATGGGACAGCTTAATGGAAAGAAAATCCTTGTTCTCATGCAAATAAAAGTACCTTCCTCCCAATCCCAAATAAATATTGAATTTCTTCTTCCTTTCATTAACCTGGCTCTTCATGTGTTTTTTTTTTTTTTTTTTATGATCACAACTCCTCTCTTGTAAACATTTTTGTTGGATTATTTTTTGTAAGAAATTAAAATTTCCTTTTACTTCTCAAGAGCCATATTTGTCTTGTTAAATGTTCATTTTCTAATTTTTAATACAGTTCCTGACATAAGTTTGGTGCTCAAAAATATTTGTTGAATCAAATAATTAAGAAAAATATTGTAATCCCCTTAAAGACATGAACTGCCATTTATAATTTCATATTGACAGAAAAAGAAAACAGTGCTTGGTACATTGTAAATTTTCCAATTGTTATTTGAATTAACAACTGGGCATTAATAATTGTTAATTGAATTAACAATTATATTAGAGATTCAGTCTAAAGTGTAAAGTAAGTGTTATGTTTTAAGTGTGTCTCTGCTCTAAAGGGAATTTCTGTTTTCAGAGCATCAAATCCTTAAAATCTAGAGTGGAGTTTTAGCAGTGGTAAAATAACAATAATTATAATAATTTTAAAAGTGAGAGATGCAGGATTATGGGCATTGTGATTAATGATACAATATCTATAGATCCTCAAATATATTGTAGAAAAATTGTAAAAATCTAATTTTCCTTGCCTGGAGCTATTTTAAAAATGCAAATGTTAAAATTTTTTAGCTATAGAAACCTGAGGCAGTTTCTAGGAAAATGTTTCATCTCTTCAGTGAAATAGCCAGCAGGAAGGACTGTTCTTTTTCTTTGTCTGGATTTCTCATGTTAGGATGAGATAATCAGAATCACTGTAGCCATCTTGCTGCCTGTATTAGAGTAAAACTAAATCCAAGGATGGCACAATTAAGATATATGAAGAACATCAATACTTGAAAATATTGCTAAACTGATTATTAAAACAACCTGGAATTTACCCCAGCCTTGGACTTGAGGAAAACACTATGTTTTTTTTTTTTTTTTCCTGAAAATAATTGAATCAAATTTTTGTCACTTACAGTATCCTAAGAGATTGAAAAATCTGTGTATTATTTTCTATGGTGATTTTTTGTTTGTTTTATTTACTTATTGTTATACAGATTTAGTACCAACAATAGTTGAGGTATATAACACAAATGAATGGAATGAAA
>CM052436.1:16241838-16263108 GCA_028533085.1 Varecia variegata
CACAGCAGCTCAGTGATGAGTTCTGAATCACTAATAACCCATTCCCTCCCTTAAGGATAGGGTGAGATATGTTTCTGTATCACATGCCAAACTTTTGCCCAGAGACTGTTCTAAATGCCCTGTCCAGGTTTCCCATCACCACTCTATCTGGAAAGCCAGGAATGTACCAGGAACTGCTTCAACGTAAGAATTTCGCCAGCTACAGATTCAAGAGTCTGAAGCATTGTGTGGCTGCAGGAGGATCCATCAGCCCTGGGGTGATAGAAGACTGGAAACACATCACTAACTTGGACATCTATGAAGGCTATGGACAGACAGAAACTGGTCTACTCTGTGCCACTTCCAAAAGAATGAAATTGAAGCCAGGTTCTCTGGGGAAGCCATTGCCACCTTATATTGTCCAGATTGTGGATGAAAACTCAAATATCCTGCCTATAGGGGAAGAAGGAAATATTGCAGTCCGTATAACACTAAACCAACCTGCCTCTGTGTACTACCCACATATGGTGAGCTGGGAGGAATATGCTTCAGCAAGAAGCCACATGCTTTACCTCACAGGGGACAGAGGGATCATGGATGAAGACGGCTATTTCTGGCTCACTGGTAGAGCTGATGGCATTGCCAATGCACTGGGCCAGAGGTTGTGAATGCCGTGGTTACTATTGAACCTGGAGGCTGTGGGAGTTTGGAGAAGACTGTGGACTGCCTCAGATACATACACATTATAGAAAATTTGGAAAATGCAAACAAGCAAAAATAAAAAAACAAAACTCATCTACAATCTTGTATTTTGGAATATAGGCTTCTAGTCTTCTTTCTTCTTACATATAAACCTTTTTTTTTTTAGTGGAAATGAGTTTAAGGGGAAACGCTGTATCCTAACTTGCCTTTTTCACTCAACAATGTAATGTAAATGTTTTCCTGTATAATTAAATGTACATATAAATTCATTTTCAAGTTTTAAGTGAGTTTATCATGTATAAACAGGCACATGCCTGTAATCTCTGCTACTTGGGAGGCTGAGGCAGGAGTATTGCTCAAGCCCAGGCTTTTGAGGTTGCAGTGAACTATGATGACACCACTGCACTCTAGCTCTGGAAACAGAACAAAATCCTATTTTATATATATCTATCTATATAGAGATATATACATAGAGAGAGATAGGAATAAAAGCCATATGATCATTCTAATAGATGCAGAAAGAGATTTTCACAAAATTCAACATTCACTCATGTTAAAATCTCTGAGAAAATGAGAATTAGATGGGAACTTCCTCAGTCTGATGAAGAACATCTATGAACTCTTACTGTAACCTCATACTTAATAGACAAGTTTTGAATGATGCTTTCCTCACAATGTCAAGAACAAGGCAAGGATGTTTATATTCACTGCTTCTATTTAACACTGAACTAGGGGTCCTAGCTATGGCAATAAATGTCAAGAAAAATAAATAAGAGGCCTAAAGTGCAGAAAAGAAGTAAAATTATATCCCATAAATATGTACAAATATTTTGTATCAATTAATACTCAATTCATGACTCCTCAATTGGTACTTTGCACCAAGTTGGCCCACAATTAGGATTTATCAATGAAGAAAGGAAATAAAGAATAACATGGTTTCTAACAAAACATAGCTAGACTATGAACTTCTTGTGGCAGGGATGTTTACATTTTGTTCGTCTTTGTATTCGGATCACCTAGATCAGTAGCTAGCACATGGGAGGTGTTGAAGAATTGTGGATGGATGGAACCTGCCTCAACAACATCAAGAACACTTACCTGTCATCTTTACAATTCAGGTTCCTCAGCCACTTTACCTAGCCTTCAGGAGTCCATACCTCAGTTAAGCGGCCTTAAATATACTAATTTATTTTATACTTTATCTTTTGACATTCAGAAAGTTTTTAAAAGATATTTACTTAAAATTGAGAACACATTTGATATGTGAGCTTGAACAAATCACTTAATATTCTGTGTTTCATTTTTCTAGTATTAAAAAGGGGCATAGTTACAGAACATACCTTGTCATGTGGACAAAATTCTTCTAATTACAATGACTCCATACATTTATCTATTTCTGATGTTATTAATATTTGAAATATTACTATATATATTTTAATACATAGCTTTGTTATTCTCATGTGCTTGTCAAATTACCATTTCAATAGTGTGAGGCTGAGAGTTATGCACATCATGTGGACTTGACCATCTACCACAAAGACAAATCTCTACTGTTTAATCTAGGCAAATGTCTATTTTGTCTACTATTATAAATGTTACTGGCTTGCTTACCTCTACACTGTCATACTCTATTCTACTCTGCTGAAGTGGGACTCCTTATCCTACATACTATTTAGAAATGGAAAAAGAATAATTTTGAAAAAAAAAAACACAGAAGTAGGGAAATCCATCAGAAATAAATGTTCTATTCTCATAATGGAATGTTTTTAAAACAGAACCTTAAAGGGGAAAAGGATCAAGATAAGCACAAAAATGCAATCAGTTCTAAAATGGACAAAACGCTATTTAGTGAGTGGTAAGTACTTTCTCTCACTTGAGCAAATCCATACCACCATGAAACTCTCAATTTATCCATACTGAGCACAAAATATTACAAATATACATTATAAATCAAATATTGATATGACTTCTTGAAGTCATATGTTAGAAAAGATTAAAACTGAAGCAGAAAAACAAAATGATGAGGTCTAGCTTTGGCAAAAGTCATTTAACGTTTAAAACTAATTAAACAAGACCAGTCACATAATTTTTCTTTACTTCAAACTTTGCTGTATATATTATTGCTCAGCAAGTGTGTACAGCATTAGTACTAAATGATTAATCAGCGCCTACATTTATAGTGAATTTCTTCCTGTAAAAACAGTATCTTAATTTGGCAGTACAGTACAGTGTGCTTCTTAATTATCATACTATTTGAGAGGCTAAGCTTGTAAATCCATAAAATATTACTCGGATTGCTGACCTAGTATTTCTCAAGAAATAAGCAGCTCCAAGAGGAGTAGTTGTGCAAAATCCAATCTTAATTAAGCATGGGCAGGCATCTCACAGGAACAATCAAAAGCATCCTGTGCTCGTGGAAAAGCGCTGTTCCAAATGGAAAGCAGCCAGCGTCTGATGTGTGAATATCCCAAGAGAGCTGAGTCACCACAGACATGCCCATTTCCTGTAGAAATAAACCCCCATTTTCCCAAAAATAAACAATATTGTTATGTATGGCTATTTATTTCAAGGATACCTTAGGATATTTGAAATTCGGCGAAACAGTGTTTCAGACTCAGTTAAAAGGTAGTTTAAAACATACCTCTTGTATACACTCTCAAATGCATACAATGAATGTCATTGTAAATAACAGTAAAGTTGTTAAACAGTAAAAGTGTTATTATCTGGGATATAATCTTGCATTGCATAGTTCTCCTAAATCAGAATATCTGATATCACTAGGTTACAAATGTCTGTTCCATGTTCCTTTGATATATATCTAAGCTGTACTCTTTATTCCTTACACCAATTCCATCACACTTGTTCAGGCCATCTCTCCTCAGTGTGGAATGTCTATAGTTGTCTCAGAGCCTGTCTTTTTTATCAGAATTTCTATTCTCAAATCATCATATAAAATGCTACCTCTTTAAAAATCGGGCAAATTTTGTACTGTCAGTACACAGTGCAAAAAAATTTTACATTATACTTATTTGAAAATTGTAAAAAGCATTTCGTAGTGATTCTATTTCTGCAAATGCCAAATTCAAATACTCTACTATTAAAATTAAAACAATTGATAGTTTTCTGTATTCGAATTATATGGTGTTATTTCCCACACTATGACAAAGTGGCCTAACAGACTATTGTTCTTGCTCTCTAATTATTGTCTGGACACAAGGATTGTCATTGATTATTCGAAAAACAAAACCATCCTCTTTGTCAATTGTTTATCATCATTCCATGGCATGTGTTTAGCAATCCAATATGATAGTTATGTAGCAGTCCAATTTACAACTTATATAATGAGGATTTCAGTATAACCGCATTACTTAAATTAAACTCCAGTGAGGGTTTACTTGATTTAAAAAACATACTAGGTCACCGATTTGAATATTTTCCAAACTGAAAATTATTATATCTAATCTCCATGACATAGAACTTTGGGACTCTATTTATAAGCATTCTTAGAACAGATGGGCTAAGACTGATTAGTTTTCTGAGAAAGGCAAGACCTTACACTCAGGTATATTTCCTGTCTGCCTTGATAACTGTACAGGGTCTTTTGTTAGGGTCCTAAATTTTTCTGAAAGGACTTAACCCTTCCCTCTAACTCACTGATTATTCAAGCATGTTTGTCTATCATCAACAGGCATTTCAAAATATTCTCACTCCAATTTCTTGAGGAGTATAAATGTTTTGGTCCAGCAAAAGAAGTTTGCCTTGCCATATAAAACGACCCAACACTTCTTAGTGTTCCCATTACTAGTTTTATCTATTATTTGACATAATTATTAAACATTTATGAAGAATTTATCAAAGAACATATGATTCATGTGATTCATTCTTTTATCTGAATATGCTAAATTTTATATTGGACTAAGCATGAGAAGCATAAAAGTAGGTGTATCAATTCTACCAATAGCTTGACTGTTTTTATTAATAGTGTTTCAATAATATTACAATTATTAGCATAAGGCATATGCAATGGACTGAATTTTTTTACATGTTTACTTTTAACTGAGAGCAGAACACATGGACTGAATGTTTTAATCCACACCAAATTCATATATTGAAATCCTGAGCCCCAGTGTGCTGATGTTAAGAGGTAGGGGCTGTGAGAAGTAATTAGTTCAAAAGCATGGAGCCTTCATGAATGGGATTAGTGCTCTCACAAAGGGCGCCCCAGAGAGCTCTCTTGCCCTCTTTCTGAGATGTGACAACAAAAAGATGGCAGTCTGCAAACGAAAGAGGGCCCTCAACAGAACTCAACCACGTTGGCACCCTGATCTCAGACTTTTAACTTCCGGAACTGTGAGATGTAATTTTCTATTGTTTATAAGCCGCTCAGTCTATGGCACTTTGTTACAGAAGCCCAAATGACTGAAACAACATTTTACATATTATTTTTTAAAACTTCAAAACATTTGTTCCATCATTTATAGAGATAACTTGGAGGACAATTTTCAGTATTTCCATCAGCTTCTTTTAAAAAGAACATGTGGAAGAATTCTTTTTCTAAATTTTCAGTATCAGAAAATATGCTTTTCTTTAAAAATTAGCTTAGTTTCTTTGTGCTTAGTATTTCTGTTTTTCTTTTGCATGCCATGAACCTTTTAATTGATAATGTATACATTTTTGGTTTGGCTGTTAGAACCAAATCTGCAGCACATCTCCAGCAGTATAAGCATATGGCATACATACCTTCCCTTGGCTTTATGATTTTCTTCTCTGATTCTCTGAAGTTATCATCATTTTACGGAGTGCACATTGTTTAATCCCTGCAAAATCTCTTGTCGAAAAGGCAGGACCTTGACAAAAAGCAAACCTGGCGAACCTATATAACCAACTTCTGACCAGGCACAATGTTCCCCTAACAACGATGATCTCAGTAACAGCCAGACGGAGCCACTGTCTCCTCACACCTGCCAGGTATTTGAGTCTTGCTGACAGCCTTGGCTATACTAACTCAGGAAAAGTAATGCCCTGCTCCTTACCATAAATTCTGCACTGTCCCTAGTAGGCTATTGCTGAATTTCATTAGACCTAAAAGTTCTACCTGTTCTGTAAGAAAACATCAAGACTAAATCAACTGCACTGATTTTCTTGGTGAATGCTCAACATGTAAGTTCCTTAGAACATCAGTCTTGTAGGTTGTTCTTTCTCTAGTAATCTTTTTAATTTCTTTTACCCTGAGGGGATTTCTTCTCCATTCTCCCACCCCTTCTAACACTGCTGTTTTGGACACGGTATCTTCTGCTCTACTGTCAATATTGCATTCTGTGCTCTCAACTTTTTTTTTTTTTTTCCCTTAAAGTTTCTTCTGACTCTATTTCTTAATGGAGCACACTGTTTCCTCTTCAGTCTACTCAAATAGAGGCTCTTTATTCTTTCACATTTCATAGGCCTCACATTGGGAAGTAGGATCACTCTGTTCTTTATTTCTAAACTATTTCTCCTTCATCTTCTTGTAAAACCCACTGTTCTTTGAGGATTGTGCCATTTTGATATATTACTCTCTATTATATAATCCTGCTCTTTTATGGATATTATTTTCATTCCTCTAAGATCTTCATATCTGATCTACAGAATCCCTCTTCAACTCACTAGGATGCCTTCATATTCCTGAAAAAAAAAAATAAATAACATCTTCTATAAATAACTTTCTCCATTTAATTTTCGTCACCCATCCTATGGTCAATTCTGGATCATTGGGAGCTAAAATATCCTGAAGTTACGATCTTAAATATCCTAATCTCTAATCATACTCTGTCATTATCATGGGCTATATGATTTTTTATGTACAACTGAGATTCATGGACCATTTTTCAGTTGTTTTTTCAGTTCTTTTAAATCCCATCATTCTGTAACTTCCCAGGCAATGTCTATTTATTTACAAAATATTTCTATGTAAATTTTCTAAACCAGTCTCCATACATTAAATACTGATGAACAAATTAAATAGATACTGTTTAAGTATACACTCATAGTCGCTAATGACAACTAGTTTTTAATTCTTTATCACAGATTTTTTTTTTTATGATCTTTAAGGAACTTGAATCTTTATTCACTGTTTATGATTACTTCAAGCCATTTTAGGACAGACTTTTTTTTTTTTATTCATTACTTCTTTTTCTATAAACTAATAAACTTGTTTTATATGAAAATGAACAAATAAAAGCCATAGATAGTAAATCTCCACAATTTTGACAGTAAAATTGACCAATTCTACTTTCTGCCTTCACTTCAGCAACAATGAGACATGCATCTCTCTTATTAAAACAGAATACATTTCCATCTGCTCTCGGATTTTTCCCTTCTATCTCCTTTTATAAAACATTCACTATCATTTTTCTATGCTTTCTTAGAACATAAAATATTTTTCTACTGTATGTAAAACAAATTCTTAAAAAAAATATTTCTGCTTTTCAAATGAAATAATAAAGTAAAATATGAAAATTTTTAAAAAAATTCAAAATATTAAGGGGGTGCAAATGTTTTAGGTTACATGGATCATTTTTGTAATGTTTGAGTCTTAGCTATAGGTGTACCTGTCACCCAAATAGTGTTCATAGTGCCTATCAGGTTGGTTGATTCTGCCCCTCTTCACCCCCTCCCATGTGGTTGCTTTCCACTGAGTTTTACTTCCTTTTGTGTGCATGTGAGCTCATCAGTTAGTTCCAATTTAATAGTGAACACATGTGTTTGTTTTTCCATTCTTGAGATACTTAACTTAGGAGAATGGTCTCCAGTTCCATCCAGATTGTTGCAAAAGGTATTAATTCATCTTTTTTATGGCTGAGTAGTACTCCATGGTATACAGATACCACATTTTATTAATCCATTCATGAATTTATGGACACTTGGGTTGCTTCCAGATCTTTGCATTTGTGAATTGTGCTACAATACACATTCGAGTGACGGTGTCTTTTTGATAAAAATGACTTATTTTCCTACGGGTGTTTACCCAGTAGTGGGATTGCTGTATAGAATGGTAGGTCTACTTTTAGTTCTTTGAGGAATCTCCATACTGTTTTCCATAGAAGTTGTACTAATTTGCAGTCCCACCAACAGTGTGTAAGCATTCCTTTCTCTCTACAGCCACAGCAGCATCTATCATTTTTAGATTTTTAAATAAATGCCATTTTAACTGGAGAAAGGTGATACCTCATTGTGGTTTTAATTTGCGTTTCCCTAATGATTAGTGGAGTTGAGCATTTTTTCATATGTTGATAGGCCATTTGTCTATCTTCTTTTGAGAAACTTCTGTTTATATTTTTTGCCCACTTTTTAATAGGGTTGTTTTTTTCTTGATGATTTGCTTGAGTTCTTTGTAAATTCTGCTTATTAGCCCTTTATTGGGTATATAGCTTGTGAATATTTTCTCTCATTCTGTAGGTTGTCTATTTGCCCTGTTGATCGTTTCCTTAGCTGTGCAGAAGCTTTTTTGTTAATCAAATCCCATTTATTAATTTTTACTGTTGACATAATTTCCATTGAGGTCTTAACCTCTAGTGTCACCTTTGGTTCAATATCTAAAAACCAAATCAAAATCATATATATATATATATATATATAAATTTCTAACACATGGCTATAAAAATGGGCTTCACATGCTGTTCTAGAATTGTGAAATTTTACAGTGGAAAAATTAGGTTATTTGGTAAACAATCTTTAACAATGAATATTTTTAAAATTATTTAATTCTATATTGGCAGATCTATGATTATTTACCAGCTATGTTGGTAAATATGCTGGGTTTTTTTTGTTCTTTTTATTTTCACTCCATTATTAATTTAAATTCTATTACCCAGATTTGAAGTCATTTATAATTTTCCTAGCCTATGTAGTGGTTAAAACATGACTTTTCAAATAACACAGCCCTGAGACTGAGCCCCAGCTCATCTTCTTATAAGTGAGATACTGCACAATTTTCTTATCATCTCCAAGTCTTACCATGCTAATAAGTATATTGCACTAAAATATTATGTAACTCATAGGCTTATTGTGAATTTTAAATGTAATAATGCATATAAAAACTTCCTTACTATATATATCCATAGGTAATACTAAGTAAATGTCAGATATTCTTGTAATAATTACTACCACAAAATATCCCAACTTATTTAACTAAGTATTCGTCAAATGCACTTGTCTAGCAGGTCAGTTTTATTACTTTCTAACATATATTTCTTATACCACCAATTTTCCATCGCTTTATAATTATTTATAAAGTTCATTGAAAATCTAATCACTCAGCAAATCGATAAGAATTTAACGATAAAAAATAAAATCTATAAAAGTGTGGGATCACCGGGGGCAAAAATTTTTATTTTTATCTCTGTATCACTCAGATCTCTCCCTAGAATTTATGATTTCTTGTTAAAGGATCCTATTTACTTCTATATTCTCAGTATGTAGACATCTATTCTATTATTTTAAAGGCCATCTTTTCTATGCAACTCTCTTTTTCTTCAATAATCTATATATATTCCTTCATAACCTGCATTTTTAAATTAATTTAATAATATTGAATTATTATTATTATTTTTGAATTACTGCATACCAAATTGCCACAAACTCGGTGGCAACACACACTTGTTATTTCAGTTTGTAAGGGTCAGGAATCCAGGCATGAATTATCTTGTTACTCTGCTTCAGGATCTCTGATACATTTGCAATCAATGTGTCAGCCAGGGCTGGGGCTTCATCTCAGGCTAAACTGAGGGAGGATCAGATTCCAACCCCACATGGTTGTTAGTAAGATTCAGTTCCTTGCAATATTCTAGAGTAAGAGGGTCACTTTTTGTTGTATATCAGCCAGAGCACTCCGCCCACACACACTTCGTTGCTGGTTCTTGGACAGCAGCAATCCTCAATTCCTTATCAAATGGGCCTCTGCTCTATGGTCATCTGCTTCCTCAAAACAGAAGGGCAATAAGTTGAGTCTGCTAGCAAGACAGAAGTTACAATGTTATGTAATGCACTAGTGGAAGTAACATGACACTGCCTTTGCCACATTCAATTGGTTTAATAAGTCCCTGGTCCCACCCGTACTCAAAGAGAGAGGATTATATAAGACTATAGATAGCAGGATTTGGAAATATTTGGAGGGGGGCATTTTGGTGAAGTCTGCCACACATACTGCTATGCATTCATTTATTCTTTTATAAAAATATTTCTGGTTGGATGGACAAACTTGAATGTAAGCAATTAGAGGACATACATTTTTTAGTATGTCTTATGATTTTTCTTTGATTCTTCATTTGACATTAGATGATTAATATATGCCAGTATAGATTGGTAGTATTTGAATTTAGCTTATTTAGGGGAAAATAACTGGTAGAATATTGTGATATTAATAATATACTAATTTTATAAAAATAATAAATAATTAGGTTAGTGAAAATGTGAGGGCTGTTTGGGGATAAATTTACAGACCAATTATCCTATTTAAAAAGAATATATTAAGTGTAATTTACCCATAATTCCCATGCACTTTATGTGACATTGAAGCCTTATTGTTTTTTGGCTATCACAGTTAATCATTTTATTTATTTCAGATTCAAGGCAACTTTTATGCCACTGAGTTCTATTGATTGTAATATAAAATTTTCAGCCTGCATGAAGTTAGAACATTAATAGAGTATGAAAAACAGACAGCTATCCCTCTTAATATTATTTGTGGAGACTCTGGGCAGGCTGCTGTTTGACCTTCTTAAGTAAGCAGCTTGCCTTTGACACCCACAACCGATGTACATACATGATCACTTGGCTGTCAATACTCGTAACCATCTGTTATGATGGCAACATGCCTGCTTTCAAAATCGTGTTCCAGTATAGACTGCAGGTGCCAACTAAGGAGATTGGCAGCCTGAAATTCTGAAAATGCTTTTTCTTGTGCTGCAGGAAACGTTGCCACATTAACACCCACATGACTTCTTACCGCAACACCACCTGTTCATTATTTTTAGGCCAAATATATCCATGAAAAAAGCCAATATGAGCAGTTGACAAAACAACACTGGGCACCAATGGGATATTTCAAAGTATAGCATGCTGTCTTGCTTCCAAAAAAGTGATCTTATGCATTGAAAAACCACAAATATGTAGGTGTGAAAAAGTGTAGCACAAAAAATATCATTGTATTCAACATAATGATGTCTTAATATTTAATAAGTTAATATCTTTATTATTAGTCCCTGTTGATGGAGAAGAGCTGGCTGCTCATCTCTTCATAAAATTACTAGAATTATGGAAAGTCCCTTGCTTGCCTGTAGTTGTCTTACATTGTTTGTATACGTGTGTGCACGTTCCTCTGCTGCAGAATTCCAAAAATGGAGAAAAGATAAAATAAGACAGAAGCTGCTATATTATATACTTCAATGATTTTAGCATTAGTTGGCTTTGTGAAAAAGGATACATATCTAAAGTTATCCCCTACATTCTCTTCAATTCCATCCTTTTTCTACACCATATTTGAAGCCAAAATAATAATGGACTGTTATTAGTATCTGAAATGTAAAATCTCAGGATTTAGCAAAGCTGAAGGAAAAAAAATTACTCTTTACAGCTATTTTATATATCTTCTCTACAAAAATTGCCAAATTTACCCATCTGCAGTTCATGAACTTGCCTCACATTTCATAGAATAAATATCATTCATCAAACAGTAATCACTGTTTATCACTTCACCAAATCTACAAATTTGCTTTGATTCTCTACTTCCATCCTCCTTCTACACAAGATAAAATCCTCCACTTGTGCTTCTTCCACCTTTTCAGGAACTAATTTTCATTAATCATTCCCTCTTGCTCTTTCACATTCAGTCCTGATTTTTAAGGGATCAGTCTTTCAGCCTATAGGCATGTGATAATATTTCCCCTTGTAAAACAATAAATTCTTTTCTGACCCTCAATCCAGCTCTTGTCCACAAGTTTACTTCCCCAAACATATAAATTTCCCGAATGACTTGTGTCCCATGATACCTCCACTTTGTTACTTTGCTGCTTCTCAATCAATTCCAATCTCGATTCGGCACATATCACCTGAAAAAAAAAACTGTTCTTATTAACATTTTCTAGACTTCCAAGTTCCTAAGCCTCATATTTTGTTTTCCTCTTCTCATCACACTTAACCTCTCACAGTATTCTACAAAGCTGATCACTCCTACTGTTTAAAAAATATTTCCTTCTCCTTCTCCTCCTTCTCCTTCTCCTTCATGTGTTTTGTCTCGCACTACAGCTACAGGCTTTCCTCCCATACCTCTGCCACTCCTCCTCAGATGCCTTTGCTGGCCCGTCTTACTCTGTTGGTCCTCTAAATGTTGAAGTACCTCATGAATCAGGACTGGGTTTGCTTTTCTTCACATGCTAAAATCTCCTGTTTTATGCAATTACACATTTCCATGGCTCCCAATACAAACTACAGGTTAATTTCCTGATTTATATCCTTTTTTCCCCCTATGCTGTTCTCTAAGTTCCAGATAACTATATAATTTGTGACTGTCATTTACACACAGAAGCCCCTTTTTCTGGGAGAATACTAGTGTCTTTGACCAAGTAGTTAATGCTTCTGGAGGAGTAGGCTTGGTGAAAGCTACTCTCTGCAAGTATTTGTCTCAACTCTTCACCTAGCTAACTCATACTCAGTTGTCAGGTCCCAGCATTGTATTCCTCCATTTAAAATATATGATTTCATTATTTGCTTTCATTCCAATATTCTTTATGTTCCCTCCACAGGATAAATTACCTTATTAGTTTTTGTAAGATTGACTCATTTCTATATGCCCAACCCCACTACATTCCATGGGACATCTAAGAGGCTCAGTGAATACTTTTTTAATAAATTTGATATATTTTTACTACAAACTCAGTTCTGGGGCCCAGGTGGAGTATAAGTAGAAGGAGATTACTAAGCCATGCAAGGAAAAGTTAACCAGTGAAGGAAGAATGCATCATCCTTCTTATAAAGTATCACAACATACAAGCTCAGAATCTTTTTCTCTACTATTTCAGTGTCATTCACTTGATACTTAGCAGCACAAGTGATTTAATTTATTCTCCTTTTGTACATTATAATGTTCAGAATTTCTTTTTTCTATTTATTATCTTCTATTTTAATATATGTAAAAATATTCATTATCATTCATATTCTGATGGTAAGAGAGAAATATATTTCAGAAACCAAGTTCAAATTACACAAAATTGTCTTCTCACAAAATTGGCTATTATTCTGATAACCAAGAGAGCCACGTGGAGGAGACACATAGTTACTTACTTTAAAAGGGTAGAAGTTGGCAAAGAAGCAGTTATTTGACTCAATTTTAAAACATGTAAACAAAAGACAATTATCCTCTGCCTGATTTTAAATGTGTGACTGTTTTCATAAAAATAAATTAGTGACTGTTCTCATAGCATCACTGAAGAAAAGTTTCACCTTAACCATGATTAGCTTCAAATACAGTTTAAGTTGATAGAACTCAACTGATTATGATTAATATTTGAAATCTCAACCTCTATTTGAAATGTAAGTTCAGTTTATTAAGAACTTTTCTTAAAAATATAAAATAGAGGCCGGGCGCAGTGGCTCACGCCTGTAATCCTAGCACTCTGGGAGGCCGAGGCGGGTGGATCGCTCAAGGTCAGGAGTTCGAGACCAGCCTGAGCAATGAGCAAGACCCCGTCTCTACTAAAATAGAAAGAAATTAGCTGGCCAACTAAAATATATATAGAAAAAATTAGCCGGGCATGGTGGCGCATGCCTGTAGTCCCAGGTACTTGGGAGGCTGAGGCAGTAGGATCGCTTAAGCCCAGGAGTTTGAGGTTGCTGTGAGCTAGGCTGACGCCACGGCACTCACTCTAGCCTGGGCAACAGAGTGAGACTCTGTCTCAAAAAAAAAAAAATATATATATATATATAAAATAGAGAAGAGATATCTTTATTGTATTTCTTAAATATTCAAGACAGTGTAGGGAAAAAGTGTTACTTTGAAGTTTTAATCATATTGTGTTTTACATTATTTTTGATACATTCAGAGTAATAAAGATGAGAAGCCCTGGCCAAGGAATTAGAAGAATTCGCTTTTGAGATTGACTTTGATTCTAACCAGCCAGAGAGTCACAGCCAATCTATTTAAATAGTTGGTGTCTTAATATCTTCACTTGTTAAATGAAACTGATGATGAAACTAATGATCGCTGACACAGTTGACAGCTAAAATTCTTTATTAGGTGAAAATCTAAACTCACAGATTCAACAAGCTAAGCAAATGCTAAGACAGAGAAAACCAAACTATACTGACAGAAAATAGATAAGTGGTTATGTAGAGGAAGGGGTGGATAAAAGATTGACAATAAATGGAGCAGGAGGGAATATTTGAGTCTGAAAATATTCTAAAACTTCATGGGGTAATATTCATATAAGTGAATATATTTGTCAAATCTTAAATTTAACTTACAGCTGAAAATAGACATGTTATTATGTATGTATTATACTGCAATAAAGCTAATTTTAAAAGGTGTGTGTGTGAATCACTAAGTAGTAATATGAAATACTAACCATGAGAAAACACTAAGAATTTCATTAATGTGCCTTCTTCATAGCTAAGGTTTGGTGATTTAGGTCATTTAGGATTTCTCTCATACTTGAAGTGTATATATACATCATAAATAATCAAAGGCAACCTTAAGCCAAAATTATTACATATACTGTCATTGTCTTGGTAATCCAAATTTTTGTAGTTCAATTTTCACATGCCAAGCAAGTTTGGCAGGAATTAAGTGAGTTTATTACCCAGAGCAGATTTTTTCCTACACTTGTTTAGCACTTTTCTCAAAATTAACTAATTCTGTAATATAATCATATTCCTTTATAATTAAATGAATTTTAAATTATTTTTCATAAGGTTGCATGATATAGACATAAAGAAAATAACATGTGGAAATTAATAAAGGAACACATTGGTTAATTAAAACCACCCTTGTAGGAATACTGTATGCCAATTTTGGCTTTATGAGTTTGAGTCAAATAAGATTGCTCTAAAACTTAATTTCTTCAAAATCTACATGCCTGAGAACCAAATCTACGTTTTACTGAACTCAATGTATTTGCTGTGGTCAGTTAAACACCAATGTGCTTGTGATTGAGGTTTCACTGTGAATGGAGTCAAGATCTTAGATACTATTCGGAAGTAATAACAAGACAAATAAGACATCAAATCAGACTTTCAGAAAAAATTAAACTGAATTTAATAATCCATCTTCAAAAATATAGCAAGCAATTTATTGGAGGCATGTAAAAAGTTTAAAAATAGAAAAAAGAATGGAAAAATTATTTCGTGTAATTTATCTTTGTTACTAAATTTTATAATTAATGACAAAAATATGTAAGAAATAGTTTTTATTGAATTTCTTTAAGTTTTAAAATAGATAGCTCTTGCCTCGGATTCCATGCACTCTTGGCATTCAATCTGACATTATTTGACTGTGGTTTATGGGCAGTAATGTTTCTGGTTCAAAGTATAAACAGGATACTCCCTCATGGTCTCTTCCAGATCATATATTCTGTGAATCTGTGATTTTCCTTCTGCATTGTGCTGTACTATGATGGCATGTTTATCAAAGTGCCCAGGTACAACAGTGACTTTTTCCATAAAAATACGAAAACATAGATTAACTTGCCAAGGTCATACAGCAAGTTCGTGACAGAACCAGGATTAAAACTCCCCGAGTTCCTGAACAGTTATAGCAATTTCATTGTGACATTCTTGTAAGGCTGCAGCCTAGATTGGTAGAATTTATATTTGAGTTCACATGCTTAGAATCAATGTGACCTGGATCTACTTTAAACCTGAAAAGAAAAGAATATCTTTTAAATTTAAAAAGATCAGATTTGTTGATTTTAATCACTAAAACATTGAATTATGAAATAAAACTAATTTTATAATTCTAACTTAAGTTTTACAATATGCCATATGAAAATGTGTAGATTTGCATAAATATACGATACTATGATATGTGAAAAACTATGTTTATTTTAGATAAGAAGTTGCACATGATTTAGACTTCACAAATATGAAAACTAAAAAGAATATGTATTTGTCCACTACTGAAACATATACCTCACATATAGGCAGCAGCAATGTAGCTCAGTAATGGAGTGATCTATATCAGAAGTATAGGCTGTATTCCATAGGCAATAGAGCTTTCAAATATGAAAGTAGGATAATTGGATTTTGCCAACAATATTAAGAATGCATTAGCAAGATTGATTTTTAGGACTATAAAAAAATAGTTAAGACATTATTGCAATTATCCAAGTGAAGAATAGTAAGGATGTAGAATTTGCAATAGGGGCAGTAAGAAGCTTGGAGTTAGGTGTGACATTTCAGACACAAATAAGATATCCCTGTGACTGAGAAATAAGAATGTGGGAGAGGGGACTAGACAATGATATAAATTGTTTTGTCTTGTATGTCCTGGAAAACAGTGGCATGATGAGCCAAATTGATGACTTATTGGAAAATGAAGGATGTTAGAAAAAGAAAGAATAAATTTACTTTAAGTAAAAGACAATATGTTTAGTTTTCAACATGTTGAATTATAATCTAGCAGGAAATTTACACTGATTTTTGGCAGGAAATTTGAGACATGGATTTACATGTTCAGAATAAATGTTGGAGCTAAAATCGGAGTCATCCAAATAGAGTTTTAACTGAATGTGTAATAATAGATGATATAACTAAGGAGTATACATGGTGTTAGGGGAGGCCAGGAATGAACTCAATTTCTCTGGGAATTTCCCATGGCTAATCTGGAACCTGAGGAGGTTATATATAGAAGCTCATGTTCTGGGGAACCACAGACAAGCCGGTCCCTACTGGGATTTATGCAAGTCAAATAATTATTGTACCTGCTGTATTTCGTCAGCCATGGAGAAACACCCTGAGATATTCCACCTGTTAGGCACCATAAAAAAAAAAAAAAAAAAAAAACAGTCAATCTTCTCTGTCAGTTAAAGAATGAGGCAGAGGAAGAGGGTGGGAAGAGAGAGAGAGTGAAGGTTACATAAAACTCTTTGTACTGTTTTTGCAACTTGTGTTGAGTGTGTAATTATTTACAAATTAAAGGTATTTAAAAAGTGGAAGAGATGAGTTTCCACATTGAAAAGGTTCACCATGCACTCAACCCAATTAATGTACAAAATACCCTACACAAAGACAAATCTTCCTAAAATTTGAGATTATTAAGATATAGAGAAGATTCTTAAAGATATCTGAATGAAAAAGATAAGTTACAGGAAATTCTCAGACTTCTCAACAGGAGAGTGATGTTTTGCAATACCAGCTGAAGAATGGCAGATAATTTCCAATATAGGACACAGAACTTTTAACTGATATAGTTAATAAGTGGATTTCAGAAATTGAAATTAGTTCAACTTAAAATAGAGATGTCTTAGCAGCAAAAATCTTTCAGGGTCAGTAATCATTTATGCATTCAATCTTGATCCATGTCCTCTTGGAAGCCCTTGGGATAAACCAGTGGTGGCAGTAAGGGAAGAGGGGACAGGAAAATAACAATCTGAAAGCTCAAGACTAGTAATTTCTTTTCTAAATTTCTTGCACTTCCATGCTCCTCTCTGTATCCTCTCTCTCCAGCCCAGACCTCTAACTAGACAATTTAAGGCTCCACGAGTAGGACACAATAATGGGCAATCCTCTTATAGGACAAGCTCTGTGTCACTGCTGTTATATTTTATTGCTCTAAGCAGCACCAATTTAATTTGATAGAGGATTGGCCTCTATCTCAAGATGGGCGAGGTAAGGTGGCACATATATATAAAGAGAAAAGGAATTTATGGTCATTCATTATATTTTGATAAACTAATTTTGGTTATGGTGGTCTTTCTTATTAGACTCTGGTTTCAAGTTCCTGGAAGAAATTAGCACTTGAATCAGTAGACTGAGTAAAGAAGATGGCCCTCACCAATGTGGGTGAAAATCATGCAATCCAAGAAGAGCTCAAATAGAACAAAAAATCTAGAAAAGGACAAATTTTCTCTTTCTTTTTGAGCTGGGAACATCTGCCTTCTCCTACCCTCAGACATCTGTGCTCCTAGTTCACTAGCCTTCGGGTTTAGATGGCACCACATCACCAGCTTTCTAGGTTATTCAGCTTGCAGAGGGCAGATGGTAGGGCTTTCTCAGCCTCCGAAGTTGAATGAGACAATCCCACCAAATCTTCCATCTCCTTGGTCTTGGACTTCCCAGCCTCCAGAACTATGAGAAATAAATGTTTATTGTTTTAACCACCCAGTCAAATGTATTCTGTAGTATACTGAAGCAGTCTTTGTAGACAATTAGCCTAATTCTCAATACAACTACATATGATTCTGATGTTCTTCTAATTACCTTAAAAACATATATAGAGTTTTTTCTCACCCATCATTTTGATAAATATACGTGGCTTAATATTTAAGTTTTCTACCATAAACACAGACAAAAACAAAACAAATGTTTGCAGTGATTTTATATATAATTATATGTGTGTATATGTAGTTGGCCCTTTATATCCATGGGTTTTGCAACCATGGAGACAAATTCTGTTTGTATTGAAAATGTGCAGACATTTTCCCTTGTCATTATTCCCCAAAATATATAGTAAAACAACTATTTACATGACATTTATATTGTATCAGGTATTATAAGTAATCTAGACATGATTTCAATTATATGGAAGGATGTGCATAGGTTACACGCAAATAATACACCATTTTGTATTAAGGATTTGAACATCCACGGAGTTAGGTATCTTTGGAAGGTCCTACAACCAATCCTTCATTCATATTGAGGGATGATGTGTGTGTGTGTGTGCGTGTGTGTGTGTGTGTGTGTGTGTGTGTTTATAAAATTTAAAGTTGGAGTATTAAAAATAAATAATTATTCTACTGGGAAATTATTAACCTATGAAAATATCTAGAGGCTTGCTTGAATTCTTTAAGATATATCTATGTCTATATCCATACATATACCAATATGAATAATGTGACTCTATTAGGAATAAATTAATTATAAATGATTGCTAATAATTTTGACTGCTGTGAGTTATTAAAATCAAACAGTACAAAATAATTATGGTCAAAATCCTAAAATACAAAAACCCAAAAACTTTTAAATTAAGATATTCCAAGGATGTAGAATGTGTGAATTTATGCACTACACATTTCAAGTGGTTAGTATGGTACAGTTGTATACCGTTTTTCAGCATTCCAGACTCACAGGGACACTTAAATCATGCTGAAGGCTACTAGGAAGAATAAATAAAAGAAAGAGCAAAGGTAAAATTCAAGGAATATATGTATTAAGCATTGAAATAAAAATGACTTTTGGTAGAATGAGCATAAAAGCAACTCAGGTTCTAGCTTATTCATGACATCGAATCAAATGTAAATATTTGTTCATGTAACATAATAATATTTGAATACTCTTGTCTATTACTTAAAATCAATGAATTTAAAATTAAATAGCACCTACATTAAATAATTTATATTTGGGGTCATTTATGTCTCAAACATTCTTAATCTACAATAGTAATAAATTTAAGAGTCATCACTATTTTCTTTCAAGTTTGTATTATAATTTTGAAAGTATAAACATGTCTTAATAAATGGGTGAGAGAATATCAAAAGAAAAGCTTCAGAAGCCACACATCAGTAGACATATCCCACTTATTGAATAAACTCCTCCAACTACTAAAACTCTTTCATCTTTGGCCCAACCCAACAAGACAGTAGAAGTTCTGGGCACCAGGAACTGAAGATATACTACTTCATATGTATAAAATGTCATCACTTTAAAAATTAAATTAAAAGAAGACGGAATTTAAATGATTGCAAAACATAAGAGTGTAAATGTTTTAAAACTGGTAAACTCTACTACATTCTAAGGAAGGGCTACATGTCGAATAGAAGGACTGATTTATACAAAACTTACAGCGACTTTCCCATGAGTTCATATTCAGAGTACTAGTTTCTCAAAAAATAAATACAAGATATGTCTTTGATTTGTGTCACTTCACTACTTTAAACTAAGCACCATGTTTCCTATTGAGTCATGAAGAAGTATCACCATTAGAAGCTAGGCAGTTTCCATAAAAGACATCTTGATGAGAAATAGCATTGTGCATTTCTGGTATTTCTGCATTTTATCCTTGGGATACATTTTTTTTTTTTTTTTCTAAAATGGCTTTCCAGATCAAAGTGCATTGACATTTCTGAAAATCATTCGGATATTGTTTTCTAACTAGAAAATTAATGCATATCAATTTTGGGAAATTTAGATAAATAATATTACACATAAACTCAGCACACCCAAATCTTGTAATTATCTATAGTTTTCTTTTTTTTCCAATTTATTTATTTCCTTTCTTTTTTTTTTAATTTCAGAATATTATGGGGATACACACATTTTGGTTACATATATTGCTTTTGCATCGCCCAAGCCAGAATTACAAGGGTGCTCATCCCCTATACAATGCGCTCTGCACCCATCAGTTATGAGTTTACCCAACCCCTCCACTCCCCTCCCACCTGCCCAGTACCCTATGAATATTACTTCCATGTGAGCACCTAAATGTTGATCAGTTAATACCAATTTGATGGTGAGTACATGTGGTGCTTGTTTTTTCATTCTTGTGAAACTTCACTTGGAAGAATGGGCTCTAGCTCCACCCAAGATAATATAAGTGATGTTAGTTCACCACTGTATTTTGTGGTTGAGTAGTACTCCATGGTATACATATACCACATTTTATTAATTCACTCATGTATTGATGGGCACTTGGGTTGTTTCCACATCTTTGCAATTGTGAATTGTGCTGCCATAAACAGCACAATGCCGATGTCTGTGGTTTTCTTTATGATTCTGATTGATAAGGCAATCTCTCACAATGTAAAATTATAAAATTTTACATTTAATAAGAATGTAAAATTTCACTGATCGCTGATTAAATAAAAAGCAATATAAACAGATATTGCAAGAAAAAACAGTACATTAAAGGTTAATGTTCTGTCCTTGTAGGCACAGAGGTAGAAAGTAAAGTGTCCTGAGTGCCTGAAGAAGACAAAGATTTATGGAAAGGGGAGAGTAGAAAGAGGATATTAGGACTGAAAATGTAGTGTGGGAACAAAGGAGAGGGATTTGGGCATAAAAGAATGTGAGTTTTCTAGGAACTGCAGCATGTAAATGATAGGAAGGGTAGAAATTTTAAACGTCAATGTGAATTTTTTTTTTTTAGTTTACAACTTTTGAGAAATACAAACAGTAGAGTTTCCTACCTGCCAGTGTCTCATTGAAGGAGACACTTTTTTGGATCTGAAAGGTGATTGCCTTAGGGGTCTTTTTCATAAATTCTTTACCTAGGCCAATGTCTGTGAGAGTCTTTCCTACATTTTCTTCTAGAATTCTAATAGTTTCATTTCTAAGGTTTAAGTCTGTTAACCACCGTGATTTAATTTTTGTGAGAGGTGAAAGCTGTGGGTCCTGCTTCAGTCTTCT
>CM052436.1:16263208-16295907 GCA_028533085.1 Varecia variegata
AAATTGTTTTTGCTATACGGGGTCTTCTCTGGTTCCATACAAAGCGTAAGATTATTTTTTCTATATCTGTGAAAAATGATGTTGGTAATTTAATAGGAATTGCATTGAATTTGTATATCACTTTGGGCAGTATGGATCTACAGAAGGATTGAAAAAAAACGGGCTACAATTTTTAGCAAGGGTTTTCTCTAGTGGAGGGATGAGTGTTCTTTATTTTTATTTATTAATATTTATAATATCCAAGGTTTCAAGTTATTTTATCAGTAGAATTTAAAGTTTATTTAAAAAATAAATGTATGCGGAAATTCATAGATTCTGTGGGGATTCTGATAATGACACAGAAGAACACATTTGCAACAATCATAGTGATACTACAAGAGACTGTTGATTTAGATGAAATACGTGTATGTCTAAGGTCTCACAACTAGGCAGTACAAGGGCTAGAATTCCCACCAGACTTTAGCAAAATTTCTGGTCTTAAATATTACTCTACACTTTGTATATTTGAATAAAGATGTATCCTTGATTATTAAAGTTTTAAATGGATATTACACCTTGATTTCACAGAGTAATATGAATGTGCACTACATAAATGAAAGAGAACTTTCAGAAACTATCAGTTTAAAACCATGTAGCTTTGTTATAACTGAAAATCATTAGCCACACATTTGAAATCTATATTTATAAATATATAATTTTATATATCTTTATAATATATATATATATACAAAAATTTTTTGGCTGTGTAGTTAAGAAATATTCAATAACTACAATGAAAAGAATCACAACAGTAGTAACAATGCAATCAATCAATATTTATGGTTGTTTATTATGTAACCAGTGCTCTTCCAACAGCTTTGGATGATTTATCTCAGTTATTTCTCACATTACAAGATTGCATCTCTATTATTTAGATGAAGAAAATGAGGTTTACAGAAGTGCCAGAACTTGTCCAAGGTCACAGAGCTATTTGGTGTCAAAGTCAAGGTTCAAATACTCTTGGGATCTAAGAGCTTGCACTTGCAATAAGTAAAGTCTTACTATTTTGTTTTCCTGACAAAGTTGTAACAGTAAAAATTACTTTCATAATGAAAGAATTTGAGAAACCTGCAATTTTATTCATAGACTTTTGTGTTTATGTCTGTGTCCATTCCTATGTCTACATCTAGATTATGTATATCTATATCTACCTATATCTAACATCTATAACTGTCTATATGTATAGATAGTGGTAGGTGATAAACAGGTTTTCTTTTTAACACGATGGGATTTCTTTTAGCATTTATTGTAGCAATACTTATAGGACATTCAAAATAAAAAAAAAAAAGTAATTATTTTGCTACACTGAAAACTCTGGCGAAAAAAATAAGGCATGAAAACCATGAATACATTCCTTCTAGTGTAATAATTCTTAATTTTTTTAAAAACCACACATCAAAGTACACACCTATTTCGGGCATAATTAACATTAATGTGAATTCTAGACAAGATGTTTGACAAATTTTACTTTAATTGACGTCTTGACAGTGAAATTTTATTGGAAAGTGCTGGCAAGCTCATATCCAAACAACCTTCACTATAAAGGAGAGGTTCTGGAAATATGATGAGAATTTATTACAGTCTTCAGCATTTACTCAAAGAGATATACCGAACAAAGAAACAAAAAGAAATAAGACCATCCATCACCTACTCACAAAAGGACCTAAGCTCTTATGTCCATTAATACTGTTACATTCTGCCACCAGTCAATGAGAAGACGTCCCTGAAAAATTCTTGCAAAAGTGTTAAGTTATAAATATGTCTATAGTAAAGACATTTCCTAGATTCCAGTTGAACTTGATCCAATATCATTTTACTTTTCACTGAGGAAGTTCAACTTTATAATTATTGCTATCTAGTAACTTAACTGTATTCTTTCTATGAGGTGAAGAAAGAATTCATGATGTATATCTTACATATACATATATCAAATGTATATACAAATGTAAAGTAGAGCCTCATGAATCTTCTAGGCTCTGAAGAATTATAGTAGAATTTTTCATATCATGCTGGAAGAAGAGGTTGAGATATGTGGCAGGTGTGACTTGGTGAGAAGCACATTTTCACCAGGTGTGTATATGTGTATTATGGCAGTTAATTATCCTGTGTTATAATTGTTCGCATGACCAAATGCTGCTTTGTATTTTTTATCCTATGGAAAGCCACAAAAACTAGCCAAAATGCAAATATCTGGACAATTGTCTATGAAATCTCTCAAAAGTCTTTGTTGAATGAGTTTGAATTCAAAGGTACAGCAGTGAACATTTCCTAAAACTGTTTTGGTTTTATACAATGAGGTTCTCAACAACCCTTCTGGGAATGGAGGCAGTGCCCCATTCATATTCTTGATTCTACTTTAAGTCAACCAGTTCTAGATTATAACATTGGTCAATTGTAAAATCCTCTGCCATATATCAATACCTGTATTAGATTCCTCTCTTTGGGTTACAAGCAATGAAACTCAACTCAAAGTACCAATGCAAATTACATAAACAAATAACAAATAAATTCATTTTTGTAAATGAAGAAAAAAAAATACATGGACTTTTTTTCCGGATGTGGCTACAACCAAGACTGTAGCAATGTGATCAAGCCCCTTTCTCATCATTGCCCTCCCATCCCAACTCGGCCTGTCTTTGCCTCAATTGACCTCATTCATCCATTATCAAATGCTGCCTTGATATATTAATATCTAGACAAGGCTAGAACTGGATTTTGTGCATACAATATTTTTATCTAGCACTATGAGAGAAAAAGAAGTTATAGTTTTGGTAGCTTCAGTGGGGGAACCCATGAGGATCCTGATTTTCTAAAAATTTACACAGAGAATCATTGTCCAAAAGGTAGTCTGGGACAAAGTAGCCTGATCCAAAGTGCATGAAATTAAGTTCAAACTGAAAGTGCCTTTGTTATGGAATTAACAAGAATAAATAGTGTAATATTTTGGAATTTGGGTTTATGTTATTTATTTTCATATTTGTACTTATTGCTATAAACTATTGGGACTGTAGTACGATTTTAAAGTCACAATTGTTCTCATATTAGGAAGAATACGATGTGATTGTCCCAATGCCTTTTCAGAAGCAGCCACCTTCTCTCCTTGCCACTCAAGATAGGGAGCATTCGAATCATCACGGGTTTTACATGTAGGAAATCATAGGTTAGATGTGAATAATTAGTATTTTATAAGGTAGAAAAATGCATTTTTTAACTTAAATTTTGCTTTAGTTTTTTTTTTTTTTTTCTCTAAGTGTTTAGGTAAAGTAATTCTACTGCTAAAGAAGAACTAGCCAGTTTAGTTATCTAAAGTATAATGAATTATTCCATTGATTATATATAGGAAATTGAAAAAGTAGCCATTATTATGATTTTCATTTCCATGGTGAGAGGGAGAAATGTTGCTCAACTGTTAAAATTTGGCTCAACAGCAATATATGTTTAGAAATTTAAAGCCAATGAAACGAATTCAGCATCCATCTCAGAAAAAGGCAGCTGCACCTGTGTGTCTGTGTTTTTCTGAATTATTTGGTCTAGTTTTCAATTTATTTCAGAATTTCAATATGTTCTTAGTTCTTTGCATTTGTCTTTATTTTACTTAAAAAACACAGTGATTATAGAAGCAATGAAATAAATGTAGTCTCAGACCAATTGTTCCTAGTATGTTTTCTATATATTTCAAAACATTAAAGTGCATTCAGAGAAATGAAAAATATATTTGAGTATACATACTTGTAAAGAAACACTTAGCAACTCTGGCTTGAAGTAGCTTAAATGAGGTAAAACCAGCTCAAATCTATTTGCAAATTTCATGAGTACCGTTCATAGTACAAAGAGAGAAAAGGACAAATAAAGGTGAAATGATTTTTTTTCACCCACTCTGGAATTTTGAGAACTCCAGGTGAATATATATATATATATATATATATATATATATATTCATATAAGAAGGATCTTAGGGACACAATCATTTAAATAGTAAGTTTCATGTGAAAAACTTCAATACATACCAAATGGCAACGGGACAAAACATTGAGGTTAGAGCCAAAGGCATTGACAAGATATTCTTACTCAGGTTCTTAAAGTCAGAGGAGAAATACTTGCATGGATAGGAATTTATATTTAAAGGCAGGACATTGCCTCTCTGAAAGGATATACATTTTGACTCTAGTCATTCACAAGGGGGAAAAAGATAGATATGATGGGTGATTGTAATAAATGAAATACACTTCTTTTGTAGGAGATCTTGATTGTTGGCTTACCAGGATTATGAGTGTGGAAGAATCAGGTACATAGGGCAGTGAAACAAAAGATAAATGAGTCATATACTTGAAGCTACCTTTCTTTCCTTCCTTCCTTCCTTTCTTTTTCTTTCTTTCTTTCTTTCTTCCTTATTTATTTATTTATTTATTGAGACAGAGTCTCGCTCTGTTGCCCGGGCTAGAGTGCCATGGCGTCAGCCTAGCTCGCAGCAACATCAAACTCCTGGGCTCAAGCAATCCTCCTGCCTCAGCCTCCCAAGTAGCTGGGACTACAGGCATGCGTCACCATGTCTGGCTATTTTTTTTTAATATATTTTTAGTTGTCCAGCTAATTTCTTTCTATTTTTTTTTTTAGTAGAGACAAGGTGTCACTCTTGCTCAGGCTGGTCTAGAACTCCTGAGCTCAAAGGATTCACCTGCCTCTACGTCCCATAGTGCAAGGATTACAGGCCTGAGCCACAGCGCCTGGCCTCTTTCTTTTTCTAATACCAAACCATTTAAGAATCGTAAAATTGGAAGAGAGACTAACATTTTAAGACTATTATTTGAACAAATATAATATATTACTAAATATCAATGATAAAAATTTACAAAATAAATTGTGCAAATAAATCAATTAAGAGTTAGCAACTTCTTAGTTACAGACAAATTATTTGACAATGGTCTTGTTTTATGTCATAAATCAGTCAGGAATCTTATTTTCCCTTTATAGTCATACAGTATCTGATAGGTCTGTTTTGGAGTCCAGTTAGTCATCAGTCTATATGTGAATTAAGGAGACAGATGCTTTAGTTGTTTCCAACTCTGATCTAGATGCAATAAGTATCGCCATCTATACTTACTATTTCTTATATAAAGTCATAACTAAACGTTAATTACATTCATTTTTCCTACTTCCTTTATCTAGGAATTAAAATCCTAAAATAAAAGATAAATCTTTCAGTAGTTTAATAATAAGTAAAGAATTTACACAATTTTATATAATTTAAAATTTTCAAATACCCAAAATATTTTTTTTTAGAAGGGAACAGATTTTATTTTGTTCATATGTGTTATTCCATTTTTTTTTATTATAGCTTATTATGGGGGTACAACCATTCTGGTTAAGTATATTGCCCATGCCAAAATAATTTTTTACAATCTTTCCAACTACACGTTATAAAGGAAAGGAACTAAAAGTAAATCTATACTCAACACAGTATAGATTTTTCAAAATGTGATTCTAAGAGAAAAAGAAAGGACAGGCAACTCAACATATAAGGTATTAAAATTCAAATACAGATATAAAAAACAGAAATATTAATTTATGCTACTCTGTGACCTCTCTCACTGTGAATATTTCCTATACTTACAGTGTTCAAGATTATGCTTAGCATTGTATTTTACACCAAAATACTTTGCTTTCTAAAATTATTATATGTCTCTATATTATATACAAAATATTTTAAACTTTTAAACTAAGGACCATAAAAAAACTTCTGCATTTTAAATCCTTATAAAAGTTTTGAATATGTAGTAGGTTTTGATATGTACATTAGTCAAAATATCTGTATGAATGACTTGCATTGTGAAAGTAAAAAGTTTATTGAATTAAATGCTAAATTTTTCTTAATTACATAAAGAGTAATGTTTCTATTCTCTTCCCGGTTACTAGAAATGTTGGTATGTGTTTATTTCAAATAAATAAAATTTATGGCATAGGAAAATGGTGGTTCTCTCTTTTCCCATACACCTATCATCCTTTTGATTAATGAATTGAATCATTTATGAACAGAGCTCCATATATTAATGTTGATAGAATTACATATACATATTAATTTACAATGTCATACAATACTATATCCTAATTATATATGTTAATTTTAAAAATATATATATGTTAATAACTCAGAGTTAATACTGATAGCCCAACCTCTCTTTCTCTCTCTCTCTTCCTCTCTCTCTTTCTCTTTCTCGCTACTCACATACACACACACACACACACACACACGAAATTAGGTAAGATCATATGGGCTTAGGGAGGAAAATTGCTAAAGTGATAAGTTTTATACCTTGCTTGTCATTTATTAGATAACTGGGGTACTTTTATAAGAGAACTTATCAAATTTAAATTGGTATAATTACTGAGATTTATTGTTGAATATCTGCAAATTACATTCTATGGGTTAAATATTTAATAGCTACTTCTCCTTTGAATGACCACTTAACAAGATTATACCTATCCTTGTTCTTCAGTTGTCTAATACAAGTTGTCTCACATTCTATGTAAATTTATGTTTATCGAGTATTGGATTAACACATAGACTGTCACACTCAAAAAAACAGAAACTTTTCCTCAGTGACACAGTGTTTTATTATGAAAATAGAACAAAAACTTCGAGTGTAATATAAAGGTAAATGTAAGTAGGAAATAAAACTTTATTGACTCTTAAATTGTCAATATCAATTGTAACCTTATAAGAACATGAACAGGTAAGATTCTATATTAATATATGCTTCACGTGGTCCTGGAGTCAAAACGAGAGTGAGTTAAATACAACTCTCATGGTAGGTAATGTGTTAATACTTTTTGAAATTTTGCGAAAAGCAATATTTGTAACTGATGTTCACATTTTAAAATGCCAAAACTTGACAAATTAAAAATAAAGCTTCTCTTTCTGATGCCCTTGAGTCATTGGTGCTTCCTTGTCTCAGAGGCCCTTATTGTCCCAGAGTTTCCTCAGTTTCTTGGCTTTATCTATTGTGTTCTTGTATGTTAACCCCTGCAACTGTCCAACATCAAGCATACACTCTTTCCAAATAACTGGTAATTAACAGGATTAATAGAGCTATAAAATAATCTCATTCAATACAAGCAGAAAATGTGGTCAAGCTTTGAGTACATTTGCAACATTTTCTTTTCTTTTTCTTTCTGAAGCTGGGAATGGGGTCTTACTCCTCCTGGTGTAGATAAATAAAGGTGGATGACCAAGTTCATCTGGACTGATACATGTATTCAACAGATGTTTATTTATAAACTTCTCTATGCAGGGGCCTGTGATTAGAAAGATTACTATGATATAGTTCCTGCATTCTGCTGTCTTAGACTTGGAAAGGAGTTATCAATTAATAGGCATGAGGGATTGTATCAGGTTTAAGATAGAAAATGTACTAGTTTTCTTTTTTTCTTTTTTTTTTTTTTTTTTTTTTTGAGACAGAGTCTCACTCTGTTGCCCAGGCTTGAGTGAGTGCCATGGCGTCAGCCTAGCTCACAGCAACCTCACACTCCTGGGCTCAAGCGATCCTTCTGCCTCAGCCTCCCGAGTAGCTGGGACTACAGGCATGCACCACCATGCCCGGCTAATTTTTTCTATATGTATTTTTAGTTGCCAGATAATTTCTTTCTTTCTATTTTTTTTTTTTTTTTTTAATAGAGACGGGATCTCGCTCTTTCTCAGGCTGGTCTCGAACTCCTGACCTTGAGCGATCCACCCGCCTCAGCCTCCCAGAGTGCTAGGATTACAAGCGTGAGCCACCGCGCCCAGCCAATGTATTAGTTTTCTATTGCTACTGTAACAAATTATCGTTAAGTCATTCAAAACAACAAAGATGTACTATCTTGTAGTTCTGTAGGTCAGAATCTATTTTATTGCCTTTTCCAGCTTCTAGAAATGATCTGCACTCCTTGGCTTGTGGCCCCCTTCTCCTCCTCCCTTTTTTTCTCCCTCTCTGCAGCTGGGGAAGTTTACCTGCTGTAAAGTACTCATGTAATTAGATTGGGCTGGCCTGGCTAATTCTGGATAAACTTTTCATTTCAAGGTCCGTGCTATTTATCACACTTGCATAGTTCATTTTGTCATACAAGGTAATATATTTACTGGTTCTGGCAATAGGTCATGGACAATTTTGGGTAGCCATTATTCTGCCAACTTTAGAAGGCTGCCTAGGTTATGACATGTCCCAAAGAAGAAAGTGACCAGGGACATTGAAAAGCGATACAAATAAATTACTCATCTCATAGGGTTGTTGAGTATACTAAATATAATACAAACCTTAAAAATTCTTTTGTCAATACTGAATTCACTACTGTGCTGTGTAAAATAAAAGCTTAAAACCAACTGGGAGAAGAGGTAACCATGTACAGGGTAATACATGTTATTATGTCAAGCTATACTCATGGGAAAACAGGTTTTACATGAGAGAAGCATAGAAAAGTCTTGAGGTATACCTTTAAAGAAAAAGAAGAATAATTGGTTTTCCTTCAAAAGAACACAGATTGTTTCTCTGATTTAGAAAGATATTAACTTAATTCTGCTCAAAACATGCAATCTGTAGAGACATAGCTGAAATGTATTAACAATACATTTTCTAAAATTGTAATTTAAATTGATACATCTCATTGCAATAATTCAGATCACTTACTTTATGTTAAGTATTATTAAGAGAATTTTTAACTTTTTATTTTGAAAATGTAATATATTTTAACCTTTCACACATTTTTGGATAAAGATGTATCTATAAAATCAAAATATGAAACAAATATCCAATATTTAGAAGATATTTAAATATTAGACTATATTTTAAAAAGTAATGTAAGTTAAGTGAAATAAGCCAAACTCAGAAAGACAAAATTCACATGTTCTTGCTCCTATGTGGGAACTAAAAATTAAAACAATTGATTTCATGAAAATAGAGAATAGAATGATGGTTACCAGAGTCTGGGAAGATTAGCACAGAAAGGGGTATAAAGTGGGGATAGTTAATGGGTACAAAAATATGGTTAGATAATTAAATAGAATGAACAATATTTGATGGCAAAGAGAGTGCCTGTAGTTAACAGTAAGTTATTGTATACTTTAAAATAATTAAAAGAGTGGAATTGGAATGTCCCTAATGCAAAGAAATGATAAATGCTCAAGGTGATGGATACCCCAATTATTCTGATTTAATTATTACGCATTGTATGCCTATATCAAAACATCATATGTACCCCATATACATACATATATATATACATATATATATGTATATATATATATATACACACACACACACACACATACCTTTATACACACATACATATATATACACATATAGGAATTTTATGATGTACCCATAATTAAAAATATATTTTTTTAAAAGTAATGTCTGTAAGCTATTAGTTACCTGTGTGATTTAGTTAGCAAACATAGTGTGAGTATCAGAAGAAAGTCAATCACCAGAATTATATTTTTCTTTAAAATTTTACATTCAAATTATACAAATTCTCCTGCTCATGGAAAAAGAAACAGCTTTAAAATCCGGGGATAATAGCCTAGACAATGCTGAAGAAAGCAAATAAAGATGGAGGACTTGTATTAAGAAATATTAGTATATATTATGAAGCTCTTGCATTTAATACAGCGTGGTATTGGCACAAAGATACACAAACGGGCCAATTTTTGAACTCTACATTTGAAGATAGTCCAAAAATTGATCTACTTGTAGGCTTTATGATTTTTAAAAAAGATGAAGCAGTGTCATATTCTTTTCAATGACAGGTAGTGGGTATATTGGATATCTATCATTAAGGAGAAAAAAATAATTCTAATAATCCCACCTGTGTTTGGACACACACACACACACACACACACACTTACAGAAAGATTGCAGACCTAAATCTTTAATGTAAAGTGATAATATCTTTAGTGGCAACTATAGTATGACTTCATGACCTCAGAATAGACAAACATTTCTTAAGAAGATATAATAATTATTAATCATAAAATAAATATAGTTCATTATATGATATAATTAATAAAATTGAATTATATTAAAATTAATAACTATAGGCATTAAAAGATACCAATGAGAAAGTTAAAAGGTAATCAAGAGACTAGAGAAGGCATATGGAAGAGTAATTAATGGATTAATTGTGTGTATCATATCAAACAACAGACTGAAATTCTGAATATATGAAGGATGTCTACTAATCAATTAGAAATTGACAAAAAATTGGATACAAATATTGAACAGTTATTTAAAAAAAATTACTCTACCAATTATTATATGAAATTTTCACATCATTAGTTATCAGGTAAGTGCAAATTAGAACCAACATGTGATACAACCAACAAATCCTCAAACATAATGGCTAAAATATATGACAGTATGTTTGACATACTCAAGTGTTGGTGTGGTTGTGGAATGAAGGGACTTTTTATATGTTCATATCATGCTGGTGGGGATTTAAAATGCTATTGCCACTTAGAAAAACTGTTTTGCGGCATCTACTAAACCTGAACAAGTGTTGATGTTAGTAAACACTTTTAAAAATATTTAAAATAAAGAGATGCAATATTTAGATGTTCAGAAGGTATATAATTATTACACTGTGAGGAGGTATTGGTTTGCAAAAGTAAAATCTGTAATATCACTTTTAATGATAATGGTCAAATCAAGACACTATGTAAACACTTCAGAGGATAAACACAAGGGTAAGATACTGCATGGTATAATTGATTATTGGAACGTTTGTTGTATTGGAGGAAGAAAAAGGATCTCTATTAAGTGGTTGAAATGGAAGATGTATAGCTAGTGAATGCAAGGTAATTTGAACCAGTCAACAAGATTCATGGGAGAAATAGATCAAATAAGAGAAGGAGAAAAAATAGAGAACACTTGCCTTAAAAAAATTACATCCTGAAATTAAAAAATCACAACTGGAATTGAACCAAATGAAACACTTGCTAATGAGATCCCTACTTTACTATAATTACAAAAAAAAAAAAAAAAAGAAAGAAAGTGCAAGATGGCGGTAAAACAAATGTGATCCACGGTAGACCTGAGAGAAGTTATAGTAAAAATTTAAACATAAGTTTTGGGGCAGAAGGCAGGTTAATATACTGAAAACAAAGGACAAATTAAAGAATTTGGTGGGGTTAAACTTGGTCTGAGTTTGAGAGCTTTCATGCTTGAGTAAGTAGTTCCTCCTACTTAATATGATTAAAACAGAGTAGGCAATGACACATGAATGTGAATATCTGTTTTCTTGTTTTTCTGCCCATTGGGCTCTGCTATGGTTTGAATGTGTTACCTCCAAAATTCAGGTGTTTCTGATGTGGTACTGTTAAGAGGTGGGGCTTTCAAGAGGTGATTAGGGCGACTTCATTGTGAAAAGAATTAAAGCCCTTTAAAAGAAGCTTCACACAGCAGTTAGCTCGATTGCCCTCCTGCCTGTCACCATGTGAAGACACAGCATTCGCCTTCTCTGGAGAAAGCAGCTGTAAGTTGCTATCTTGGAATAAGAGAGAAACTCTCAGCAGAAAACTGAACCTGCCAGTACCTTGATCTTAAACGCTCCAGCCTCCAGAACTGTGAGAAAATAGAATTCTGTCCTTTATAAACTGCCCAGTCTCAGCTATTTTACTATGACAGCACAAATGGATGAAGACAGCCTCTCAGCCTAGAAGGAATGCATGTCAGGGAATAGGGTCAACTTATCATCCTGGTAACCTGCTTCGAAATGAGTGGGAATTAAAGAAATGTATAGCTATTACTACGTTTCTTGTCCTTCTTATTTTTCTCTATTGCTTGGAAATTTGGCAGTCATCAAGAAGAGGCCATATGAGTAAAACAAAGCAGTAATACAAGATATAAACATTTATTCTTCTTATACAGAAAGTTAATAGAATTTATATATAAAATGTTGCTAATATCATTTTATATTTTGAACACTTCTAAAAGATACTTGTGCTTACTCATTTCAAATGTCTGGTTCTCAGTACTTGAAATTTTAACTTTGATAATATAGAAGAGTCAACAATTATTAAAGTGAAACTTAAATCAATTGAATATGACTTTAATATATGTATTAAGGTTTTTTTGAATAAATAGGAAAATATTCTCCCTCTTCCTGAAATAAAGAGAGCACATAACAGGGAGATTGAGGTAGATATTCGCAAAATCATCCTAATATAAATGTTTATATGCCTATTTCAAATTATAACAGTGTAGTTGAAAACACTAACTTTCTTTATTACTTTAAAAATAAGCATTATCATGGAAATGTGCATTATGAACAGGATAAGTGCATGCATTTAATGTCAGTCCCATTTGATCAAATTTAAACTACTTAAATAATGGCACTCAATTAAAAAGTTGCTTTAATTTTTACCATTTTATGCATGGTGTTTTGCATAATCTATGATGCATTACATCTGAAAAACAACATGGATTTTCTACTAGTAAAGTATCCAAAATCATAAATTCTGTTCATTTGAAAGACATTGGTGATATTTAATTTACCATAAATGTCTTACTATAGGAGAATTTTTTGTTGTCCTCAGCATTAAGGTAACGCTAATCTGTTGTGATCAAATAGGAAATAAAATTTAATCAAGAAATTGTTGATTAAAGTTTTTCTAGCTATGAATTTAGAAGAAAATATCATTTCAATTTTGTAGTAAGCAAAAAGCGGTGCTTTCAAAAAATAGCTATATGAAAACTTTTGTTATATTAAATCATTATTTCATTAAATAAGGATTTTTATAATTATTTTGTCTAGTACATTTGCATTCAAATGTAAATACTGAAAAAAATTCAATAAATTTCAAGTTACTCCATTGGTTCCTTATCATAAATTTATAGTTATGATGATTTACCTTCAAGTCTTCAGTGTCCTTAGGTGTTCTTGTCCTTAGGAATTCTTTTGAAACATTTGAACTGAATTTATAAACATTACAAGTCCAGAAAGAAGTAACTCAACATTAGATTAGAATAAATCAAAATATAAAAAGTAAGATTCTGCCCCCATTCTTTTTTTTTATTTATTTTTTATTTTTTATTTATTATAGCTTATTATGGGGGTACAACAGTTCTGGTTAAGTATATTGCCCATGCCCCTCCCAACCCCCCGAGACTGAGCCTCAAGGGTGTCCATTCCCCCAACAGTGCACATCGCACTCATTATGTAGGTAAACACCCGTCCCCTCCCCCACCCCCAACACCCCGAGTCAGATCTTCAAGTATGTCCATTCCACTGACAGTTCGCTTCGCTCTCATCATGTAGATATACACCCATCCCCTCCCCCCACCTCTGTCCGACACCCAATTGGTATCATTCCCAAATGTGCACCCAGGTGTTGATTCTTTCTAGAAATATGCCTTATGTAATGAATTCTTTCCATGCACAAAAGATTTTACTGGAGATTTTGTTAATATTAGCTATCTTTGTTGTAGCTCATTCATTCATCAATTTATTCTTTCATTAGTCAGACTCCTATTATGTAAAATCTGTAAATAATAAATTGCTAAAATTTCATTACAAATTCTCATTCACTTTTATTTCATCATGAGAGATAGCAAATTAAAGGTAATAAAAATAGTAAATGGCTGTCAAAATGTAGGTATTGTTCCAAACTTATAACACAGATCTAAGAATTTATATGAGATGAAAAATGCTTTGCACAAAATCAATTCTGTGTCAAAAATGTGGTTCAGTGTTTCTTGGGGGGAAAAAAATGACATGTTAAATATCTCTACCAATATCGTCCTACTCCAAGGAACAATATCACAAATACTTTCTAAACTTAAGATACCTTCTTTCTCAGTGTTAGCCTTTCTCTCTTAATTATATGAAGAGAACTTTGGGCAACCTGCTTCTCTGCTCCCAAACTCATGAGGGCCTTTCTTGGAGATACACCAAGCAGACAGCTAAATAAGCAGGTACAGATAATTCCTTGGCTGTGAGATAAAATCACCACACTCACAAGTCAGTTTTTCCCAATCAGATGTGGCGTCTTGTGATTTGAACAAAGCAAGTAGTGGACTGGAGAGGTGGAAGCCCTACATTAAAAAGAAGAAAATGCTGACAAATGAGAATGGTTTTTCTTTATGAATCAATGTAGGGACATGGAAAGAAGGGGTAGTTTCATATATACTTTTCAAAGTTTTATTTTTCCTTTAATACAGTATTTTTAACAACCAAACTAGAATAAACACTGGCATATTCTTGTCTTCTTCAGGGAAGAAAATTAGAAGGAATGTATAAAGTTAATATCATATCCCTCTTCACGAGATATCCACTACTTTTCTTGGTATCATAGAGACAAATGCAAGAAATTCAATTTTTGTCTTCAGAAAACTTAGAGCATGCCACTAACTAACTTAACCCTAAGATCATGCTATGCACACTTTTCCAAAGAGAAAAGGGGAAACTGTTACTAGTCACAAAAGACTTTACAGCATCAATTCCACACAAATAGAAAGTTATTTCAGGAAGAATTATCATTTCACAACCAACATGTAGGAACCAATAGTAGTCTATTCATTTGACACATATGAGTGGTCTAACCGTTGAATTCCCTGAGAGTTTTTAAATCAAATTGAAAAGAAAGCATAAACTTTATAAACTGTAACGTAAGTTTGAGAAGATAGAAAACCTCATTTTCCAAATAAAATTTAACTTCTCTGCAAAAGCAGAGAAGCTGAGATTAAAAAAAAAAAAAAAAAAAAAAAACCACAACAATCTGCTTAGGATTTTCTTTTTTCAGTTGCAAATAACGGAAACCTAGCTTGAAATTGCTTAAAAATAAAAACAATTTATTGAACCATGTAATGGAGGTGAGTGGATTAAACTTCCAGATTTAAAAAAAATGAAGCATAAATGTACACAATTTAATAGTAAACAGTGAAACAAGTTGTGTAGTTAGAAGAAAATACGTATGGTAATTTTTATAGATTTTAGGTTGAAAAAAGCCTCTATATAACACAAAAATCAGAACAGAAATGTATGATTTATATATTTAATTGCAGATAATTTAATACTACTGCAAGTTAAACACACATACACATCATGAGTAGCATCGAAAAGTAAATTTATACATATTTTTATGCATTTATACAAATAAATATATGCATAATATATGTACAGATGCAGACATATGCAAACAAGTTAAATATCTATATTAAACATATAATGTTACAAATTGGTTGTAAAACAGACATTCCAAAAGGTGTTCAAAGTATATATATCCAAAGGAAATCCAAAAGACCAATTATCTATAAAGAAAATGTATTAGTAGAACTAGCTTTCAATGAAATAAAGGAAAATTTTTATTTTTTCAAAATTACAGATTATTAATAACATTTGACAACATCCACCATTACAATGGTATTGATAGTAGTATATGAACATATATTCAGGCACATTATTCTATTCAGAAAAAGATTATGAAATGTTTATATGTAGAATAGAATAGAAATGTTAATATGTAAACATTAAATTAACATATATTTTGATCCAAAAATGTGATTTTAGTTTATATACAAAAATTAACACTAGCAACAGTAATTGTTGCATTATCTTGTGAAAAATGGATAAATTTATATGTGTAAATTAAGATGATTCACAAAAATTGCTGTTTTTTGTAGATCACATGTGTTTGAAAAATCTTCCAATTCATATAGTTGAAACTAAGATGTTTATGTTTTTTGTCTTTTTAATGAATTAGCATAAAAGCTTCAAGGAATAGCTGGACATTTTTCCATTGTTATATTAACAATGTAAATATCTTGGAGTTACAAAAATGATATTTCACATCATTTTTTTCTTATCGTGTTTTTCAATAAGTATGTATTAA
The DNA here is from genome assembly GCA_028533085.1 of Varecia variegata. Classification (NCBI taxonomy): domain Eukaryota; kingdom Metazoa; phylum Chordata; class Mammalia; order Primates; family Lemuridae; genus Varecia; species Varecia variegata. The sequence goes on from CM052436.1 coordinate 16,279,107, forward strand.
CTTTTAAATAATGAAAATATGAAACTATTTTTAACTAAAATATACATAGTAGTTATACATAATTTATTTTTAATGACAAAGTAAATATTTGGTGGTGTTCCTTATGTTCTTAATGATTAGGTATTGAAAATGGAAGTAAAATATTATCAGAGGTATCACTACATTGTTGTGCGTTGCTGTTGCATGATCATCTAAAATAAATCATTCTATGTGTAGCAAATGTTTCCAGTAGCCTGTGGCACACCTTCCCTTGGCTCAACTCTGATTTCAACTGCAATTTTGGAAGACAGTACTGAGCATGGTGACTACATCCCTTATCAAGGACCTGCTTCACTATATCTTTCTGCTTTTCTGCTTCAAACTTTTCTCCAAAGTCACAGTGGCATTTGCAACTCAGAATGGTGGGCTATAAAATGCTCCATGAACAACCCTGAAGCAATGTTACAGAGTTGGTAGATAAATGTCCCAGTTTCCTGTCTTTCAGGGGCATATCTCAAGGAGGCATTTCACCCAATTCCTTAGATGGTTCCAAGTATAACTGACAAGGCATTGCCACATAATCAGTTGAGTAACTCACCTCTCACTGGGTTTTTAATCCTGCATGTCACTCTCCATGTCCTTCATTTCTGTTTCCTGGGATCACCTTCCAAATAAATGAACTTGATCCAAAACCTTGTCAATGTTCTGCTTTTGCTCTAAATTCAACCTAAATACTTAGTACTGGAAGTGGACCTGAATAGCAAATCCTTAGGGAAGGTTTCTACCCACAATCATTCATCACACTGATGTCCATTGATGTTGATATGTAGGCTGCTCACAACACTTAATGTGTTGCAGGATCATAACTACCAAGAGTCTCACCTTCTGTGGATTAGGATTAAGTTCACGTGGAAGAGAAACCTTTGTGTTAAGCAGTAACTCTAGGATTCTGTAGGATTCCATAGTGATATAAAAATTCTGACATAGGCTGATCTTGAAAACTTAGAATGACAAGTTGACCTCAGGCAATAATCACCTCAGAGTACACTGAAATCCTCCATACTTTTAATGAAAAAGGTCCTTATCTTCCAAGAGGGCAGGACAAATAGTGTTAAAAATTAGGCCCAAGAACAATTATAATAGCAAAAATAAACAGGGAACTAAATGCATGACTTTGAGAGGTTTTCTATTCCTGAGTCAGGGCACTAATATGGCGTAGAACCCTAATATTTGAGATGAGACATCTGTGTAGGTACATTGGATCAAATGGTAGGTCTACTTGTATCTGTTTAAGGTATCTCCATATTGCTTTCCACAGGGGTTGCACTAGTTTGTAGTCCCACCAGCAGTGTATGAGTGTTCCTGTCTCTCTGCATCCACGCCAGCATGTATTGTTTTGGGACTTTTTGATAAAGGCCTCAGCAAGGTGTTTGCACTGTCTCCAGGCGAGAGCTGCTTCCTCTTGCAGGGAGGAGAGGACTGTTTCTGTGTAACCTTTAACTGACCTAGAGCTCAGTGCCATCTAATTAGTGGAGCTTGTGCAAGATTCTGGGGAAGACGCATGTGCAGAAAGGGAAACTGTTATGTAACCTGTTATGTAATCTGTTATATAACACTAATGTGTAAAGCACTCCCAAAGGCGGGGAACGGCAACCAATCCTGCCAGGGGAAAGGCGAGGCAGACTAGTGAGCATATAAAAGCATGTACTCAGACAGACTTCAGTGTCTTTTTCCTCTTGTGAATACTGACCTGTTCCACTCTCTCTGGAACATATTTTCACTTTGTGTAACTTCCTTCCTTTCATTTTTTTTCTTTTATGTGATAAACTGTGTATAAAATTGCTGTTTGTTTGTGGTCACTCCATCATCAGCTCGACTGGGTACCAGTATTCATTCTTGACCCTGGTATCCGGAGACCCGGGAACCTCCACACAGACAGACCCAGTAATTGGAGAGTTTATTCTAAGACACTGTGAGGGAAAAGGAATAGCAGAGGATGGTGAGTGAACATTTTTCACAAGCCATTGAGGGGAGTTCTGAAGAACTCTTGCCAATTCCAAAGCATTATTTCTCTTGAAGGCAAGAGTCTTCAAAAGAAAAAAAAAAAAAGGCCTTAGGAAGAATTAAGATTTAGCATGTGGACACCTAGCCCTAGCATGCTTTCTCTGCTCAAGTATGGCATTGAAATTAGCAGAATCATCAAACTTCAACTCTGACGGCCATTAAGAGAATCAATGATAAGCAGAATGTGTAGATGAGGGAGCACAGGTGGTTTTGGCACACCAGAAGTAGTTGAGACATACGCAATTCCAGGTTGGGAAGATAAGATTTAGAGTTAATTCTACCTTGATCAAATAAAAATAACTCAGAAAAATTGGATTTAATGCTCATTTGACTATGCTTTTATTTTATTCACAACATAGTACCAGTTTATTCATCTAAAATGTCTCTGCACTTTGGTTGATTAATTAGTGTTCTCTCTCTTAATGTCTGCACTTACATCAGCACAATTAAACAATGTGTCTAGGCCATGCGCGGTGGCTCATGTCGGTAATCCTAGCACTCTGGGAGGCCGCGGTGGGTGGATCCTTTGAGCTCAGGAGTTCGAGACCAGCCTGAGCAAGAGCGAGACCCCGCCTCTACTAAAAATAAAAAAGAAAATATATGGGCAGCTAAAAATAATATATATGGAAAAATTAGCCTGTAGTCCCAGCTCCCTGGGAGGCTGGGGCAGTTGGATTGCTTGAGCGCAGGAGTTTAATGTTGCTGTGAGCTAGGCTGACCCCACGGCACTCACTCTAGCCCGGGCAACAAAGCGAGACTCTGTCTCAAAAAAAAAAAAAAAAAAAAAAAAGAAAAACGTGTCTAGCACCCTACAACTGGTAGCTAGTATTATTATTTTTGTATTTTATATTAAGTGTTCCTGTAAACAGTTCTGAAGTTTCTTCATATAAATACACAAAACAAATAAAATCATATATTTGACTGCCTGTACTTTTCCTGTGGACTTTTAGTTGCATAAACTTGGTAAATTTCATTAACCACAGTCAAATAAATCAGAAGTATAGAGGTGTATTTTTCTGACATTGTAGGAAACAGAGCCAGGTCTCAACAATGTAGAAACTTAATAAAAGTGTAGTGTGACCATTATGATGTAAATTCTTTGTTGCTATTTCATGTCATATTAAAATGCATTATGTTTGATCGTCATATGATGTTAGATTTCATTCTTGAGGAAACAATTTGGTTTTAGTCTAATTTTTTTCCATATAGCAAAGTTTTCTGCTTTTTGTTATTGTAGTCTTTGAGCCCAGCTGTTTTGAATCTGTTTTGATTCCTGCCTGAAATCCTGAAACCAATTCACTGACCTACAAACCTTATTAGATTGCACATATCTTTTAATCACAGACATAACAATTTTGCTGACACACTATCTTCACAGGAGCATAAATTACTCTTAAATGTTTTAAAGAAATAGCTTTCACTAGCAGTGTTTGCTTTTGCATTTTTTCAAATGCATACTATAGATGGCTGGTAAGTGTCACAGCAAAAAACCATGTCATCAGCACACGTTTTTAATGCCCTGTTTCAGAAGAGCCAGAGGAAAAAGTGAGAAAAACAATTGCTAGTTCTACTTCTCCTGTGTTAACTAATTACTAATGTTCAAATTAAGCAATTTGTGTTGTTTCAGATATTTGATACCAGTCAGTATAAGAAATGTTGTGAGCATCATCCAAATTTTAACATTGAATTCTGCTCTGGGGATTTAGGGAATTTTAAGATAGTTTCTTGAGGATTAACATTAGGCAGTTTCACCCATCTCAATGAAAATTGAGTACTTCCATTTTTGAAGTGCCAAAACCCCGCAGGAAGATGAAGAGACAGTGATATCTCTAAGATTGGTGCCAAGACACAGCAAGTAAAGTTATTTCTAATTTAGCTAATTAGTGTTCAGTGGATGTCAATCTCCTTTCTTAGTATGGCTTTATATTTATTTTTTAAGCATATGCACGACATCTAAATCCATGAAATGTTTAGGTTGTTCAAGGATGTTTAAACATTTTATGAATTATTCCTGCATTTTCTTAAAGGTTTTTTGTTGCTCTCTTGGTTGGCTTTTTGTTTAACCATTGTCTCATCAATTATCTATTTAGAGTCATACAATTTCAAAAAGAAAGGGCTAACTAGGTAGACTTGCCCTGGAAAGTAGCTCTGGTAAAAGGTTTGCAGGAAACAGATTCAAACTGCTAGCTGCAAGGAACTAAGTAGGTTTTCCTTCTATACATGCCTGTGCTATTGAACACAACCACAAGATATGCTAACTCAGAAAGCTTACAGAAGTGGGATTAAATATTTATGTGCTGACTATATTACATTAGGGGCATTAATTCTAAACTGTTAAATATTTAAGTACCCAGAGCATTTAACATGAAGTCACTTAATTATGTTTTTTATTGCACTTTAGTAATAAGATACTTTTAGAAAAAATGAGAAACCTCTGAGAAAATACAGTGTGAGTGAGTACATGGTGTGGAGTATTTTGTACATATAAATATGATGTTAATCTCTTCTTTTTACATATTACAATGTTTGAATTATAAAATTTGGAACACTTACAAAACATACAACATTTCTAAATTGGGTTACATATACTCCTAATATGCATTAGAAAAACATATAATATACATTTCTACTCACAGCCTACTTACCCACATTCTCATACCTGCACACAGACACATTGCGTGCAAACCATTTGGGTGGAGTATCTATCTGAGTGTCATTTTTGAACAATTCTAGTGTATTCTCAACCTGTCAAAGGGCTTATATACAGGAATTCAGTTTGTTGTGTTAACTGGGACTCTTTATTCCACAGTGTACGGATCATGTTGGAAAGAAAACTGCTGTGATATTATTTGGCTTTGTCTTTAATCTTACTCTGTGGGACTTGAACAAATTTGCTGAACCATTATGATTCTCAGTCCTCTCATTGAAATTAGGATAACAATAGCACTTTGATAATTTGGATTAAATGTCCTCATTTATAGAAGAATCCAATGGTAGAGTCTGATATGTAATAAATCACAAATGAATACCTGTTCCCATTCCTGACTTTAAAACCAGTTATAAGTAATACATTATCAATTAAAGATATGAAAAGAAATGTATTTCTCAGTATGTTGCTGAATATTTTAATATTATTTTTGTATGTAGTAGCAATACAAGATTAAGATGCAGAGAATTTGTGTTATACCTCTGTTTGCCTTTTGGAACATTGCTACATTAACCCTGCTCTAACCATATAGTAAGTAGAGAGGTCTTGTTAAGCAAACTAACTGTCCAAATCTTATTCCTTCTGAGAATTAATTGCATGATGGTTTACCATTACTCTTAGAATAAGATCCAATGTCCTTATGATAACAAGACTTCGTCTGATCGGTCCCTGTCTAACTGGCCAGCCTCAACGTGCACCAAACTCAAACTCTTAGTACCTGCTCTGCACTTTTACTAAACTTTTCTGTTCTTCCAACATGTCATGTTTCTTGCTTCCATGCTCAATATGCCATAATGATTCTTTCCCAATGTTGCCTGGTTACTGTTTACTCATTGCATAAGTTTTGCTGCTATAAAAAATGACCACAAACATAGTGGCCTAAAGCAATACTAAGTTATTGTCCTACAGTTCTGTAGATCAAGAACCTCACACAGGTCTTACTGAGCTAAAACCAAAGTGTCAGCAGATGAGTTCTTTCCTGGAGGCCCCAGGGAAGAAAGTGTTTCCTTGACTTTTCCAGCTTCTAGAGACCATTCATATTCTTGCCTCATGGTCCACTTACTCCATCATCAAAGCCAGTGATGGGCTTGAGTCCCACTCATGCTGTGGATCTCTCCTCATTCTTCTTCCATGTGAAGTCTCTGACCCACCTGGGAAAGGTGAGTGATTGTATAGGTCCCACCAGAGAATTTTAGTTATAATTGAGGAAATCTTCCCATCTCAAGATCAGTGAACTTAATCGCATCTGCAAAACGCTTTTTGCCATTTAAGGTAATATATTCACAAGTTTCAGGAATAAGGACCTGAATAAGTTTGTGGAAACTTATTTTGCTACTACACTCATTGATCAAAGCTCAGTACAAATACCAATTTTTATGATGAATTTCCTGTAGGCTACTTAAGTCTCTGGATTATGAGATATCATAGTGCTGTCTTTTTTTTCTCTTTTTTGACATTTATCATAATTCTAATGGAATAATTTAGTATATATCACTTTTATAATGAAATATAAACTTTAATAGCACAGACATTAAGTTTATCTTTCATTTTACTATATATCTAGTCTATCATGCTATCTTATTTATTTTGGTGTTCATAAATATTTAAAAAGTGAATGAATTGGTGCATAAATTTTATAGTAAATTTGAGTAAGAGTTAAGCCAGGTATACAGGAAGTATTCTTTTAGCATTCTCATTGATTATGGATTGGGTGTGGCTGAATCACTTAAACTCTGTGTGTCTCATTTCTTAGTTTCTTAATTCCTTTTCTTTTCTCTTTCTTTTTTTGTTTCTTGCTTTTCTTTATTTTCTTTTTGTAGTGAGAGAGTTAGGTTGGCAATGTCCCTACTAATTCTACCACTAAAGAATTTTATTTTATTAATTACAATTAAAATCTCTATCAAGCATGCAATTGTTGTAGAAATTTTATAAGAAAACAATGAAATAGATGTGAAATAAACTAGTATAAAAGATATTCTACCTCAAGGATGCTTTCATATGTTATTCATGTGCAAGTCTTCACTATGTGATTTATGTCCCATCTTATTCCTGAGCTAAAACAGAAAGATTAACATTGCTTACTCATTCCTAGTAACTTATTTTGCTGTTTATATCGAGAGAGAAGTTTTCCCTGTTATTTAATAGCAGTAACCTCAATAAAAATGCAGTTATTGCATATCTGCTATTTAATGACTACTGTCATTATAGTCTGCCAGAGATTAGAACATGTTCACTTAGTTTGCCCTTATTATACTGCCTATGTATTAATTCTAGCTGTTAGATTAAATACTAAATATTCCTGAAAAAAACTCAAAACAATATTTATTGAGTGTCTTCTATGAAGAAGGCAATATGATAGAATTATTTTGGATTTGAGACTCCAAATCTAGTAGGTTGATATTGAAAATACTATATCTAACAGTTGGTGAGACACAGGCACCAGCTAATCAGAACTTTTGATGTTAGTGCTGAACATTGGTTGAAGGGTCCTTGCTGCGCTTTGCATGAATTCCATAGTTGTTCGCTGCTGGAGAGGTCCAGGCAGGGCAGTATTGTCGGCTTAGTAGGGAGTAATTAAGGAGCTCACAACACAAACTATTTACCAATAGGCATAGAAGTAGCTTAATGTTTTTATAACAAGACAGTTCTATCAGAATATCTCTGATCTTCAGCTTTCTCACATATGAAAAAAACAAATATAATACATTTCTTGCTAAATTGTTTCCAGGGTCAAATGAAGTAATGAAAATAAAGCATGCAGAATAAATATGTTTTTCTTATCATTTCTATTATCATTACCTTAATATTCCATTTTTAAATGAAAAAATGAACCTATAATGGTTTTCCTTGTAATGAGTAAGTTAATTAGATTAACAACTAGAAATGATTCTGGTTTTGTTTCTGAGTTTGTAACATAAAATGTCCAAGTGGTTTATCAAATATAATATTTTTTGTTTGTTTTGTAAGCAATAGTGTTAGCACCTTGTAATTTTGTTTACTGTCAGATGCATGTTGTTTTTTAGCTAATTTTTGGTAGTGGCTGAATTATGTATCTGTGTTGGGTATTGGGGCACTTACAATTATCTGTGATTAAAATGTTTGCCAATTACCCCATTTATGATTTAACTTTCTAGTACTAAGTAACTTAATGCTAAATTTCTATAGACATTATTAATAAATATTTGGTTGATTATATGAAAGATATTGAAACACATTAAAACATAATTATTTGTTTTAATTTTTAACAATTCATAAGTCAAGATATGAAATAGTATTGAAAAGAAATTGATGCAAATATTCTAGCCAAATAAATTATTATAGCATTCTTGATAGGTAAGATCTTTAAATTGGGCAATATTTACATTTTAGAATAACATAGTAATATGATGTATAAAGATTAAGATTGATAATATGATCATATTGGATTTGTATTGATCTATAAAATCTAAACAATCTCAGTGTGTAAACAGGAGAAAACTCAATGTGTAAAACCTTTTGGCTATTTCACATCATTTCATTTAATTTATTATATTGTACTGAGGATTTAGTCTATCATCTAGTACTTATATTCAGAACTCCTTTAAATTTTACTTATTCAAAATTTCCCCATTATGATTATTATCTTTGTTCATTAATAAAACTTTAGACTAGAAAATGATATGGAAGAAAGAGATGCATGCACTTCTACCACTAGATTATAGGTATTGTTAAAATTTTATATGTTTATTTGCAGGATTCTAGTATATACTATATTAATAGTTACCTCACTGTGTGATTGTTATGGACTGAATGTTGTGCCCCACCTCAAATTTATATTTTGAAATCCTAACGTTCAATGTGACAGTATTAAGAAGTGGGGCCCTCATAAATAGGATTAGTGTCCTCATAAAAGCGATCCTAGATAGCTCTCTAGCCCTTCTTCCACTATGTGAGGACAAAGCTAGAAGGCAGCAGTCTATGAATCAGGAAATTGGCCCTCGCCAGACACGAACCTGCCAGCACTTTGATCTTGGACATTCTACTCTCTTGAACCATGAGAAATAAATGCTTAGTTTTGAAAGCCACCAAGTCTATGGTATTTTTATTATAGCAGCCCTAAAGGACTAAGACAGTGATCAAAGAGTTGATTTAATTTTAATTTTACAATAAGAGGTTTTTTGTTTGTTTGTTTTGTTTTCTTTTAAAAAACATTTTGTATTAATCAGGTAGAGTATTTCTCTAACTTTTTTTTTACTAAATGTAATTTGTATTATGTGGAGTCTGATCATGTCTTTGTCCTTTTATCTGTTGGGATTGTAGTGAAACAAGAGTTTTCAATTGGTTGCATGATTCTGATAAGAATGTCAAACTTTCATCACCTTGGTTAATTGTCAAAACGTAAGCCTTATATTAGTGTGAAGCATGGAGTAGCTGCACTTACTCTTGCCAAACTAGATAGCTGATAGTTCTCTTATAAAGACCTTATATGTTACAATGTATTTATGAAAATTAACCTGAATTACTTGGCAGGAAAATGTAACCCAGTGAGATATAGTGGCCCCTGCATGGTTCTGGTCAAGGCTCTGCCTTCTGGAAGCCCCAGTCCCACTGAGCCATCTCTCCAAAGCTTCAGCTCTCAATTAGACACCAACAATATAATTCCCTTTTCTTGTTCATTGGATTCAAAAATCTTAATGTTTTCCTATTTGCTAATGCTTGAGTGCCTCAGCATCCCTGTGGCTTCCTTTAACCCAGCCCATTCCTGTTAATTAAAATGTATTTTCAAAATTCCTGGCTAACTCTCCTACTAGAACTCTAATGAATAGGACCTTTTCCTAGTTATTAGAGTGGACTTTTTCTTGCCTTATTCATTTTTATGAGTTTAATATAGCAAAAGTAATAATGTTTTTTCAACTGTACATCCTAACTATACTCACCCCACTATGCCCTACTCCTCGCAAGTAAAAACACCCCATGCAAGTTTTATTTGCCTTTAGGTTTTAGTAAAATGGCTTCCTATAAGGCAGGTTTTTGCTTCTTGAAAGAGAATCCTATCAAGGGAACACAGAAAGTATGTATCTGAGCGATGAGATATGTATGTAAAAAGAGCATGGAACCAGAATCCAGGAGTCTTATGGTTACTTATGAAACTGTTTCTATTTGGGTTTTGGACCAGCAAAAAGTCATTCAAATTTTCTGCACTTCAATTTTCTAAACTATCAAGTAAGGATGTTTCTTTAGTTCTGATGTTGGGAAACTGTTTTCTGGATCTAAGTATGGATATTTGCTAGTAGATGGGGGTGTGCCCTTTCTTTGAATCCATAGTTCTTCTTTCATTTGTTCCTATTGCTTTTGAGTGAAATGTCTTTTTTTAGTAATGAGTTATAGTATTAAATTATAAAATATTTGAAAAAATTATGAATTGTATGGTCTTAAGGTCCTTTGAGTTCTAAGGCCTTATACATTAATTATGTGAGCCTTACTTATACTTTGAAGCCAAATAAGCCCATCATCAATATTTTGGAAACTTTTTAAGTCAGCAAATATAAAATAATCAGTGTAAAGATTGATTTATTAATTTTTTCAAATGATATATCCCTTTTAGTCATGGCCATGTTTGGCTTCCAACACTGCTAGTTGTGTTCATGACTTCTGCAGTAAAAACAGAAATGAAGTCTTAAGAAAATAAGTTATGATCCTTGCTTTCATATATGAACTCAAAGTCCTATTTAATCCAACTGCAAAATAAATCTTCATTTTTGATCTATAAATTTCTGATGAATATAAGAGTAGGTATAGTCTTTTTCCCTTAGTTAATATCTTTTTAAAACATTCTCCAAATCTTTAATATTTAATAAAGGCCATTCTCCACAATATGTTTTTTAAATAGTGCCTGAGACTAAAAAAAAATGGACTTGCCTACTTTTGCAGGGTGACATGCTTTTTAAGATAGAACTATTTTGTACCATTTTCATGAACACTGCCATAGGCATGATCACTTTGGCAAAATAATACTAGTTTCAACTCTTCAGTTTCTGGCTTTTATTCTTTATTCTTATCATTTTCATGTATTTAATTTTATTTTAAGTCTTTAACAAAGCATTCTATGTTCCTTTACATTTATTTATTGTGGTAAGAACATTTAGCCTGAGATCAACATTAGTAACACAATTTTAAGGTCACAATACTGTACCATATAGGTGCGATGTTGAACAACAGATCCTTAAAAATTATTCATCTTGTGTAACAGAAAATTCCCATTTCCCCCTACTTAGCCCCTGAAAACCAACATTTCACTCTCTGTTTGTATGAATTGTATAAATTGGACTATGTAAGATACCTCATATAAGTGGAATCATGCAATATTTGACCTTCTGTTTCTCGCTTAGTTTATTTAACTTAATGTCATTTAGTTCATCCTTATTGTCACTCATGGCATGATTTCCTTAACTTTTAAGGTTTAATAATATTCCATTGTATGTATATGCCACATTTTCATTATACATCTATCCATGGATGGACATTTAGCTTGATTCTATGTCTTGTCTCTTATGAATATTGCTGCAATAAACATAAGAGTGCAAATATTTCTTTGACATATAGATTTCAATCATTTTGGCTATGTAGCCAGAATGATTGGTTTATGCACATTAGTTTAAAAATCAGTCTATGAAAATGTGAACTATTGCTTTACTTGAAATTGAAAACACTGAAATAATTCACAGAATATTTTATGGAGATTATTTTTTTTTCTATCTGAGATAAAAATAGAACAGTAAGTTAATCAGGGTCTCACTTTTATGCCAGGAAATAGTCATTACAACAAACTACTGTCCTGACTTAAATTCTTTACAACTCAGAAAAAGATACTGATCTCACAAAATTTGAAATGTTATAAAGTTCATTAGTAAACTAAATTTTAATGACATTTCTAGCCCGGTTTTGTGCTAGAAATTCTACCAAGTGTTATTAATATATAGGCATTATTTTTTTGAAAGACCATACTTTTTTCTTAAAGCCATATATCAAAATCTGGATGCAAAAATTGATTCCATTGGGATAATACATTGCATAGTCACGATCTCCTTATCTGTATGTTTATTACTAAACCTACTTTATAGCATTGTTCTATGAATAGTAAAAATATGGATATAAAACAACTATCATAATTACAGCTCCATGGTAGGTTCTCATTAACTGGCAGTGACGATTATTATTGTTGTTGATGTTGATAGTAGTAGTAATATTGTCATTCCCTAAATCATTATGTATTTTTCAATCTGTAGAAACAGAAAGTATGACAGAATTTAAGGAAAATATATGTTATTTTAATTTGCAGTGCTATAAAGTTGTGGTTCCTAAGCAGCAAAGAACAAAGCAGAAAATTTGATCAGGAATATTTGAATTGATTTGTCTCTTTTATCTTCAAAATTCTTTAAAAAATAAAAATTTTCACCTAAGCTACCAGTGATTAATAATCCTGTTCATAATTCTGTGACCCCCACAGAACTAGCAATGTGTTCCATCATGGAAGTCCTCTTAGAAGTACTTCTTCAGCTCTAGTTAATATTAGATTCTAAATCTGTAGCTGACCATTCAGACAAATGCAATGGATTAATTAAAATTAAATAATTCATGACTCCAAATTTTATGATTATGAGAAGCTTTCATAGGCAAAATCCAGTGTTCTAATTCTATGAATGAACAAGATAACAGCTACAAAAATGTTTTCAGAAACTGTAGCAGAATGATTCTGAGAAAAAAAAATGTATACTTAAATCTTTACTCAGCATGATCCAGTAGAAAATGGCAAAACTGAGATAAGAGTAAATATTAATTGTTCTACTCAGATCAATATTTGCTAGAGCAAATTTTGTCTAAATTAAAGTAGAAAAATATAAGGTAGAAAAGTAACTCTAATTTAATATTAACCTTATAAATGTAACTGAATAATACTTTTTAAAAAATTCATTACTTTAAGAAGGATAATTTGATGCTGCTAAATAGAAATATATGAATTTATAAAATAAATATTATATACATATATTTATGAACAAAAACCTATACTTGGAAAAAATGGATAAATTAATTTGCCAATTTTATATTAGGAAAAAACTCAATAGTGAGAGAATCTAAATACATTCAGTTATTTAAACTATTTGATATTTATACTTGTTATGTGAATTGCAATTATTCAAATTTAAAGTAAAAGACTTAACTTTTAAAACTTAATTAAAGCTTACTAGTTTATAAAAATCTGTATTTCAGTGATGTAAATTATATCACAGGAGCTATTTTAATTTCCCCTATATGACTACATTTTTACCATATGTACTTTCACTAGTAGCATAACATATTTTTCACATTTAAAATTTAACATGTAAATTCTCCAAGGGAAATATTTACCCTGCACTTTCAATGAAATATATGACTATAATTTCACAATGTCAATTTCCAAAATAGATTATATATATTTAGAAAATGTAACTTTCATGCTACAATGATGAGTTTACCAATCTAGTTTTTGTAGAATAATCTGAGATACTTTATAAGAGGAATAGAATAAATTGTTCCTTCTTTGCTAGAGATTTAGTGGTTGCCTCTTAATTACGTCTCTAAGTATTGAATGTTCCCGAGATCATGGTTACATAATGGCTTAGGGTCTTCGTGCATTATGCTCCTCGTCTGGTAAAAATTTTAGATAGCACCCAAAGTTCAACACAAAATACATTGAGTACCTCATTCCAACAATATGTAAGAACCAATGACAATGATAATAAATATAGGCAGAAAACAATAAGATGTTAAAGGTTTAATTTCTTTTTGCTACTTTATCTCAAGGTAAGTCTTATATATTAAATGTTCTTTTTAGGTTTTTCCTCACTTATTGAAGACAGATATCTTCATTATTGGAAATTGAAATGACATAAACCTAGAGTAAATTTACAGTTTAAAATATACACTATGAAGTAGGGATTCTATAGATAGGAATGAAATTTGAAATGTATTCAACTAGTGATTTGTTTTTAGATATACTTTGACTATAAAGTACATTTTTTCCCCCTTGGTTTGTTTGTTTTTACCTGAGGTGAATTTCTGGAAGAATTTTAGAAATTTCTAAATTTCATTACCCTGTCTGTGTCCTTTCATCACTGTTTCTATCTTGGTCCCAAGGTCCTTGCTGTAAGGCTGGTGGTGGGAAGTCCCTCCCCAATAAAAAAAGAGAAGCTCTGCTAAAGGCAAATTACTCTCTGCAGTGGTAGGCAAAAGCCTACTTCAGAGTTACATCCTGTCATTGATAGCCGAACACCCCAGCCCAGGCTCAACCACATCCTGCTTTCCGTGACCTAGACACTGGGCCTAAAACAGCACCTGCCGTCCGTCATTCCCAGAAAAAGGCTTCCCCAACGCCTCCCTATAAAAACCCTGCCTTCAAACCTAGGCGGCCTGACTTCCCAGGTCCCCCCCTCTCCCGGGACCCGTGAACCTCACCTAGGCCCCTCTCTTGGGACCCGTTACCCTCGCCCAGGAGCGCTCAAACAAAGCCTCCTTGCTGACCCCTTTCAACTCTACTTGTCTTTCTTTCTCTGGCACCGACCATCCAAAAACCCTATGCTTGCCTCTATCTACACAGCCTGCCCCACCAGATAGAGGCTGTTGGGATAGACATTGATCCTTTTATCCATTATCCCTATAACAACTATGGGGGACACATATCATAGTCTCTTTGAATCCGATTCTCATAAACTCTTTTCACAATGCTTTGATTTCAAAACAGAATTTTGGTAACATTGAACATAATTGTTTGGTTCTAGGCCAAGATTTTGAAAAAATGAAATAATTTTTAGCTCCTTAAAGAAATAGAGTAATTAGATATTTATATTGTGTGTGTAGTCCATCTATCTATCATCTGTCTACTTACCTATAGATAGATATCTAGATACCCAATTTTATATTAGAATAAATTCAAAAGTGGGAGACACTAAATACATTCAGTTATTTAAACTATTTGGTATTTTTACTTGCTATGTGAATTGCCAAATTTCAAGTTTAAGGTAAAATAGAGTTAACTCTTAAAATTTCATTAAAGCTTACTAGTTTATAAAAACCTGTATTACAGATGTAAATTACATCAAAGGAGCTATTTGAATTTTCCTTATATAATTACATTTTTCTTTATGTGATTTCACTAGTAGCAAAGGATACTTTTCATATTTAAAATTTAACATTTAAAGTCTCATAGAAGTTGCTTAAATCTCTTTATTTCTTAAATATACATCTAGATTAGATAGATCTATAGATAGATACATTTAGAGAGAGAGATTTAGAGAAGTGGAATCATTTTCTAAGATCACACAGTGGTATCTACTTAACCTTAAGTCTATGTTCTTTCCTTTACAACATGAATTTCTCCCTTCTACTCCTTAAGGTGATTAGATTATTTAATTAAAATTAATGATTATCTAATTTGTGGTATTTTACAAAAATCTACTTATAAACTATAGGAATATTTACAGTGACCTAGGTTGCAGCTTATTCTACCAATATAGAAGTATTTTCCAGAAGCATTGATTGACATACATATTTGGAAACCGTAGATCTTTTCATGAACTGTACAAATTGAGCCATTGTCAATTTAGTTCTTTTTTCAAAGAAAAGTTTATTTGGGGAAGAAATGGAAAACACGACACTATGATTCTGTGTTTCACATAGGAAAGTCATTACTTTCTCATAAGTAATTTAAGAGATTGCATACATTTCTTCCAAGCAATTACAGAGGATTTTTAAATGTAATTATTTTATTTTATTATTATTTTTTTTTATTTCAGAGTATCACAGGGGTACAAATGCTTTGGGTACATAAATTGCCATTGTACCACCTGACAAGCATGCCCATCCCCCAGACAGTGTGCACCACATCCATTAGGTGTGGATTTACCCATCCCCTCCTCCCTCTCCCACTTGTCCAACACCCTATGAATGTCACTTCCCATATGTCACATTAGTATTGATCAGTTAGTTAGTACCGATTTAGTGGTGAGTATATGTGGTGTTTGTTTTTCTATTCTTGTGATACTTCACTTACAAGAATGGGCTCCAGCTCCATACAGAATAATACAAGAGGTAGTTCATCTTCTTGAGTAGTACTCCATGAGTAGTACTCCATGGTATACGTATACAACGTTTTGTTAATCTACTCATATATTGATGGGCATTTGTGTTGTTTCTATATCTTTGCAATTGTGAATTGTGCTGCTATAAACGTTTGAGAGCAGGATGTGTTTTTTATACAATGTTGTGTGGGGTTTTTTTGTTGTTTTTTTTTTTCCCTTTGGGTAGATTCCCAGTAGTGGGACTGCTGGATCAAATGGAAGTTCAACTTTAAGTTCCTTGAGAAATTTCCATACTATTTTCCATAGAGGTTTTACTACTTTGCAGTCCCACCAGCACTGTATAAGTGTTCTTATCTCTTTGCATCGACACCAACATTTGTTGTTTTGAGGCTTTTAATTTTTAAAATAAAGATATTCTTCTGAAGTTATTTCTTAAAAAGGAGTCAGTAGTGATTTTTACTTTGATATATATCACAAAAGTTTAATAGACTTCTCATATTGAAATAAAAATACTAATATGTTATATAAAATCAAAGACAATTTTTAAGTATTTTAAACACTGGTCCTTATTTTTGCAGTTCCAAAGGGGGTTTTGATATGTATTGAAGAAAGTAAAAGCCACCTCAAATGCTAACACTTTGAAGTAAATGTGTTAACATTTCAATGACTGTTTTTTCAAGGATCTTGTCATATACATAATTGGAACAATATAATACAGGTGATATTTCTTTTTTTTGTTTTTTTTTTGTTTTTTGTTGTAGTTGTTGTGTTTTTTTTTTCTTTTTTTTTTTTTTGAGACAGAGTCTCACTCTCTTGCCCGGGCTAGAGTGCCATGGCGTCAGCCTAGCTCACAGCAACCTCAAACTCCTGGGCTCAAGCAATCCTTCTGTTTTAGCCTCCCGAGTAGCTGGGACTATAGGCATGTACCACCATGCCCAGCTAATTGTATATATATATA
>CM052436.1:16296407-16328417 GCA_028533085.1 Varecia variegata
TATATATAAATAAAATAATATATATTATATAAAATATATATTTATATATAAATAAAATAATATATATTATATAAAATATATATTTATATATATATATTAGCTGTCCAGATAATTTCTTTCTATTTTTAGTAGAGATGGGGTCTCACTCTTGCTCAGGCTGGTCTCGAACTTCTGACCTTGAGTGATCCTCCCGCCTCGGCCTCCCAGAGTGCTCGGATTACAGGCATGAGCCACCGCGCCTGGCCAGATATTTCTTATAGTTACCTTTTTCCTCTCTTCATCAGCACTATCTACAACCATCCAAGCAATCAAATGCTATATGCCCTTTTGTATATTTCTATGTGTACACATACATATACATAAATATCTATAATTTTGTCCTAGAGATGGCTAACATTGTCTTAGAAAGTAAGATAATATTGTATATATTTTCTACATCTTACTTTTTCTGCTCAACACTATTTTATTAAAAAATCCCTCTTAAATTATCAGGTATTACTCTAATTTTCTTTTTAATGGCTGTGGATATATCACTTTTATTCTGACATTCTCCTACTAATGGACATTTATTTCATTTCTTCTTGACCACTGTGGAAACACTTTTGTAAACATCTTTGAACATTTTTGTACATATTATCGGCATAGGAAGATTCAAAGAATAAAAAAAAAAATGCATGTATTAAAGTGAATATATGTTGCTAGATTGCTTGCATTAAACTCAATGAATTCACATTTTACACCAGCAACATAAGAGAGTGTAGGTTTCCTAGATCTCTGCCAGCAGTGAATTATAAGTTGTCTAATTATTTGCCTTCCTGCTAGATGTAAAGTGACATTTCACAGTCAAATCAATATCCATCTTTCTAGAACCAAATATTTGAGCATTTCCGTAAGCTTCTTAGCCATTGTCTATTCACTTCCATTGACCTTTTTTATGTTTTTTTTTCATTCAAAAATATACTATGGAAATAAATATTTTATATATATTTTTTCCAGAATTAATATTTATCTATTTATTTTAGTGTATTATTTTCCTGTCAATAAGTTTTTCTTTTTTTCTCCTTCACTTTATAGCTTTCTGTTTAAGAACTTGACCCAACTTCTGTGACCTCTGTAATGAGATATAATCTCTTAGATGTTTTCTAATATGTTTATGCTATATCTTTGTAGTTCCCTGCAAATTTTGTGAAGTATTTTAACATAAATATCCATATTGTTTATTTTTCTTCAGGCAAATATTTAATTAAGTAAACAATCTATCCTTTTATGGAATGGAATTACCAGCCATATATATTTCCATCTGATATATGCTTAAATCTGGTTCTAGATTGTTTACATTTATTAACCATCCCATTCTTATCACTAATACCATATTAATTTTATTAGCATGGTTTTATTATACTTCTTGGTGTCATGAAGAAATTCTCTCTTCATTTTTTTTTATTTTCATGTATTTTTAGCTCTAAAAATTAAAAATAACATTTTGTCAATTTTAAGGAATCTTCTAATGCAGATTCTAATTGAAATTGCATAAGATATATAGATTAATGCAGGGAACATTGACACTTAATATCTGTATGTTGTATATTTATTTCCCAATAAATTTTATTGGGAAATTTTTTTATACCACACTTCCCAATTTATTCATAAAGCATTATTTTTAAATGCTTTTCTCTATACTTTATAAAAATTCCTATTTAGACATACATGTGAATTTGACCTATACTTTCCTTTTTGGGAGTATTTTTATTTGCTTTTCATATTAAACTTTTCATACACTAATAAAATTGTATTAAAAATATGTCCACGTTTGTCAATGCCTAGAAACTTAAAGCTCATACTAATCGATTTTATCTTCTATTTAGATTAGGTAAAACTCAACTATAAATTACATTTTCAGTGATTCTCTGTAAAGATATTTGTAATCACTCCTAAAGATATTTCTAATCATTCCTGTGGTAATTAGTTCATTCAAGTTTTACTTTTTGTTTTTTTCAAGTTTCAGTTTTGGTAGTTTTAAATTATCTATATATATATATTTTTTCAAAGTGTATGAATATTTCTGCCAAAAGTGTTTGTATTAATATTTTATTATTCTATTAACATGTTTAAATTTGGTTCCTTTGACATTTCTCATTTATCTGTTTTTAGTCTTTATTTTCCTTGTCCAGAAAAATCTCTTGCATAGTCTTTTCAAGATATTAATTTTGGATATATTTTTACTTTATACATTTTTTCTTTTTTTTGTCTTTTTATTTCTAATGTTATGATAAATGCCCTTTTTCTTATTTTTATTGATATCTTTCAAATTCTTAAAGTTAAGTATTTTTAAACAAAATCCCTGAATGTTCTTTTATGACTTAGAAATGCTATAACATAGGGATATCTTGAATATTAAATTTTAATGGCAATATAACTTTATTACTCCCTATAAATACTAGTGTAAAGTATTCTCTTCCTTTTCTTTTTCAGATAGTAACTTCCAATTTAATAATCAAATCTTTGATTCAAGTTTTTTTTTAATTATCACATTGTTCCAAGTATCTGGGTTTTCAACCACATAAATATTGTTCATATCTCATTTGATTGCTATAATGAGACAGTATATTCTTTAAGAGTTCCTTAAGAACTCTTCTTTGTGTAAATTATCACCTTTTTTTGTGACCAAGTGCCATATTTGGTTTTATAAATGTTTCATAGACATATGACAATGTGTAGGTTTTCTACTTGTGGAATGTACAGTTTAAAATAGTATAACAGATGGCTTATAAGCATTTGAAAATATGTTCTACATCATATATCATGAGAAAAATACAAATTAAAGCAACAATGAGATAACACTACACATGTATTAAGATGGCCCAAAATCCTAAACATTGCCAACACCAAATGCTGGCAAGGATGTGAAATCACAGATACTATGAAGTTAACAAAGACTGTATTACTAGGTAGCATGTTTAAGTGGGAGAGATTTCTCTGACCACCTGTCATGATATTGGTTAGAGAAAGAGGTTAATTAATGAAAGTTGAGGTGTCTCATCAGGATGATCATACAGGAGAAACTTGTTGGCCCATCATTGTTCTATAGATCATTTGGTTTCTACATTTTTTCTTTGTCTCTTTAGATATAACATAACTGTTTAGCACCCAAATAAGAAATACTATTTCCTATTTTCTTTTTTAACTTTCTTTCATAAAATACTTAAGTAAATGTCTGAATCTGCTGCATAACAATTGAGGCATGAGGACATAGCAACAAGGTATACCTAAGATACTTATGGAATTTGTAGAAAAAATATAGAACATCATCAATACAATTAATCTTTTAAAATGTTGTCTTGCTGAAAAAGGACAGATTGGGTTTCTAAATGAGAATAGTAAGGTTGATAAAGTTAGAGAAATGATAGTCAATAATTTAAAGTTTGGTGTGGTTGCAAGAGTCATTTTTTATATACATTCTTAATGACAATGTTGCTACTCTAAGAGGAAAAAATATGATAGATTGGAAAATAAAAGAAATATTTATATTATTATATAAACTTTAATACTGTAATAATGGTACTATTTCCACAAGCCAGACATGAAATGCAATCCTCTTACTCTACAGGGATCCACAGTGGCCGGGGGAATTAAGTATCAAATTTATTCATAGACTTAAGCATCTTCCATAATTGCTACCATTCACCCTTAAGTCACTTAACAAAAATGTCACAGAGAAGAAAATGATAACATGTACTATATTTAAAAGGGTACTGTTTATGATGTGTAATTAAAATCAAATCACCCACACACATACTTTCAAGCTTACTTCCTTCCATTTTATCTCCGAGTCTTGCTAATAATGATGATGTTCTTTCTGCATGTGGAGCTGAAATGATAATTTTTTCCTATTAAAGTGACATGCCTTTGATTTATAAACATCTCCATTTCCTGATCAACAGAATATGTTTGCATTTTTTTACACAAAGATTTACATATATCCTTCTATAATCTTAGCACCCTGAAATTAATTGACTATCTCTAGCTGATATTCTTTGACCATACTAGGACAGACAAAAATATAAAACAGATGAACTTATCTTCAAAACCTGCCCTCCCTTAAGACTTCTTTCAATTCAAATATCCCATACTTAGTTGAACACTTTTCTCACCATCCTATGGGCCCTTGCAATCTGAATGAAAAGCAAATGAAATATAACATAATGAATTGTAATGAAATGGAATGGATGGAATTAAATAAAATAGAATGGAATAAATAATAGAATAATTCCAGCTGATTATAATTTAAAATATCCCTCTTCTCATTGAAATGATAAATATGAGACAATTTTCAACATGGGTTGGGATATAACATATTAAAGTATATATTCTATAAAATTAATTATCATTATAACATTATTGGGTATCAGATTGATGAGGGATATGTCCTTATAATCTTCAAAGTAGGAAGTTTGCAGTAGGAAGTGATATACTTTATGTGTATCACTGTAGGAAGGATACAGAGTAGGAAGTGATACACTTTATGTGTATCACTGTGTTCAATAAATAAATTTTAGGTGTAATGTGAAATTTTATTATTCTAGTTAGTATCATTCAAATCTATAATGCTTACAATGTAATACTGTAATTTCTCTTTCATTCCAAGTCTCTCTCTCTCTCCACCCCACCTCCCATCCTCTCTCCCTCCTCAGTCTCATACTGGAATTATAGAGGTAACAATGTTAGCCTCTGGTGGGGAAAATAGATAAAATGGCAAGTAATTACACTGTGTTATGAAAGATGCCATTAAAGCAATAAAGAAGTTATGACAAACCATCCTGAGACATTGAGAAAGTAATAGTTGGGCTAGGTCTTCCAATATTATAGGGTGGGTTGTATTTTATTAGAGTCAGAAGAAAGAACATGCAAGATAAAGCCCAGATACATGTAACAGAATCTTGTGTTTAAGAAAATAGGAGAAATTCAGTACAACTAGATCATAGGAAATATGAGCTATGGCAGTAGCAGAAAATGGAATTAGGATGAGTTTTCAGAGATATTTCAGGCTCTGCAAAAGGGTTCACTCTTTATCCTTCAGTCATTAGAAAGTATGTTACAAAGTGTAAAAATTTATAAAAATCTAATTATTAGAACCATAATCTAAAGGAATTTAGTTTTACTATGAAAGAGTGAAGAATAGAGAATGGACACAGATAATTAAAGATCTATTAAAATAATCATAGCCTGAGATGGTGACAACTTGATACAACTTAATGTCAGGAATTTGGAGAATCAGGAAATATTTCAGAGAGACTTCAGATTGAAGATGGTAACCTTTGCAGCTTTAATCTATTAGATCATTGTGTTGACAGTTAACAATGACATACTTTAAAAAATACATTACACTGTATTAATACTAGCATTTGTAATGCATAAAACTAAATATTTTATAAAATTCAAATGAATGTTAGGGCTCTTTATTGCATTTATCGCAAATAATATGTCATTCAATTGCTATAATATTTTGAAACAGGTGTTGTTACCCATTTGGTAAATGACTAAATAAGACACTCATCCAAGATCACATCTGAGAATTAAATGCAAACCAGTTTAACTTTGCTAAAGAGTCTGTTTTTTGATTTCATCAAACAGTTCTAAATTACTTAAATATTGGTCTATATTCTCACCTATGGTGAGCAAGAAGAAGAGGATGAAGCTATTGAAATAATGAGATGGCTGTGAGCAAGAGGGATTCATTGTTATCAAGGAATAAATTCTGAAGATGTGTTAAACTTGTTTGACTTTAAAAATAGACACAAGATTGCAACGATGTGGAAACAACCCAAGTGCCCATCAATATATGAGTGGATTAATAAAATGTGGTATAGGTATACCATGGAGTATTACTTAGCTATAAGAAATAATGGTGATATAGAATCTCTTATGTTCTCCTGGATACAGTTGGAACCCATTCTACTAAGTGAAGTATCCCAAGAATGGAAAAATAAGCTCCACATGTACTCACCATCAAATTGGTTTCACTGATCATCACCTAAGAGCACATTTGGGAATAACACTAATCCGGTGTCAGGCAGATGTGAGGGGGGGATGGGTGTATACCTACATAATGAGTGCGATGTGCACTGTCTAGGGGATGGACACGCTTGAAGCTCTGACTCGGGGCGGGGGTGGGAGGGCAAGGGCAATATACGTAATCTAAACTTTTGTACCCCCATAATATGCTGAAATAAAAAAAAATAGACACAAGAGGATGCAAATAAACTTTGTCTACCCTTATCCAAAGATTAGCCTACATACAAATATTCATATTTTATCATATAAAACATATTATCTCTAAACCACTACAAACAGAAAAACAAATATATGAAGATTTAATTTTACTCATCATTACAGGATTTAAAGAAAATAGTATAGACCAAGAAGAACTTTCTTGTTACTGTCACATTATACCACATACAACATTTAGAATTCTAGCACTATTGTTTCAACTCATTAGGCCTCAAAGACAGTTTTGAATACATAATCAGTAGCATAGAAAAAAATTAATTATATGTGCCAGAGGATTTTTATCACGACTTTAATTACTGATCTAAAGAAATATGTTTTGCATTCAATATGGATCTACTTGTGTAATTGCAGCTGGTCAAAAAGTAAATATAAATTAAACCACAGAAATATAGGAATTAATGAGTTTCTAAAAGTCATTTATAACTTCTCCTAATTCATAAAAAATCTGAAGGCCTAGAATTATAAGTGCCCTCCCTTGTCAAACTTTTAATGTCACCCTGATATACAATGCAAGATTTCTAGTGTTCCATTAGATGTCCCACCACAAAGCCCAACAAATAATCTCATCATACTGCCTTAAAATATTATTTTCATACAACAAGAGTTGCTTTGTACTTTGAGAAGTAGATGAAATAAATAAGCAAAACTAGATATCCTAAATAAAATAAATTAACTGATACATTTAAAAATTATGGTTATCATCAAGAGAGGAAAGTACATGTATCTTCATCTCCATTTATTCATACCTGTTATAAGTTTATTTTCTCTGAAAATTAAAAACAATCAAAGAATTAAGGCAGGGATTTACTGAAGTGAATGAAAGTCTTATGTGTATAACATTGGCAGAATACGATGTATAACTTAAAGGCAATTGACAAATTCATTTTCATAATTGTTTCCACCTACTCTTTAGAGCAGGAGGGCTGGAACATTTTCAATTGCTTTTTATAGCAGAATCTCAGTTAGACAATAGGATTTAATTAGAATACACTGGAGCAAAAAGAGAATTGCACACACAGCATCCTGAGACCTTGGTTAAGATGCAGCAGGTGGACAAGAAACACTGCATTATGCCAGTGAGAAAGGACACTTCAGTGACCACCCTGCATATGGAAAATGAGCAAAATAAGATAAATGCAAAGAGAGCATGAGATCAGTAGTTTCAGTTCTGTTAATTAGTCTGCATTCATGCTTCAGCGATGCAACAATGATACCACTCCATCCTTCTATAGCCTATTGTGCAAATTCTGCCACCACGTTCCTGGGTGGATATATACATAAAGGAGCATGATGTGAGCCCCATACTGAGATGTCATTACAATACTAACCACTTAATGATAAAAATTTTAAAATTTATATTTATTTGCCATTAGAAGAAAATACATCAGTAAAGTTATTATTAGTGTTTAAAGGTTAATTTAGTAATTTTCATATTACTTCTACCATTGAAGCTTATGTACCTGAAATCATCTAGTAATAATCTTTATAATTTTCAAATTAGAGACATACAATTTCTACATATAATGCCATTTTTAACTTTAAACTTCATGGTTTCTTCTATGCTGGTGATGATTCATGCGTATTTGTCCATAAGGAATAATAATATTTTACATCTTACAAAAATAAAAATCATGTAACAAATGAATAAAAGTTAACTATAGTCACACGTTGCTTAATGATGGGGAGACATTCTGAGAAATGCATCCTTAGGCAATTTTTTCATTGGGTGAGTTACGTAGAGTGTACTTACACTTTCACAGAAGATATAGCCAGTAGGCTAGATTTGTTTAAATGGACAAATATATACAATTATATTCAGTATAGTAACATGCTGTACAGGTTTGAAGCCTAGGAGCAATAGGCTATACCACATAGCCTAAGCCTGTACAGCATGTTACTGTACTGAATATAATTGTACGTATTTGTCCATTTAAGCATACCTAAACCTAGAAAAGATATGGTAAAAATAAGATATAAAAGATTAAAAAATTGTACATTTGTGTAGGGCACTTACCACATATAGAGCTTGCTAGACTGGAAGTTGCTCTGCTCTGGGTGAGTCAGTGAGTGCGTGGTGAGTGAATGTGAGTGCATAAGATGTTACTGGCATTCTTATAGATTATATAAACACCGTACACTTAGGCTACACTAAATTAAATTTATTTTCTTTCTTCAATAATGAATTAACTTTAGCTTACTGGTTCTTTATAAAATTTTTAATTTCTTTTAAACTATTTTAATTTATAATATTTTAATTTCTTTTTATCTTTTTTGTAATAATACAGCTCAAAACAGAAACATATTGTAGAGCTATACAAAAATATTTCTTTTTGTGTCCATATTCTATAAGGCTTTTTTTTTTTTTTTTTTTTTTTTTTTTTGCTTTTTAAACATTTTTGTTAAAAACTAAGACACAAACACACACATTAGCCCAGGGTCAGGATAATCAGTATCACTGTCTTTTACCTCCACATCTTGTCACACCGGAAGGTGGTAAGTCACAGAAACACAGGTGGAGCTGCCATCTCCTATGATAACAATGCTTCTGGACTACTTCCTGAAGGATCTGCTTAAGACTGTTTTATAGTTAACATTTTTTTAAAAGTAGAGGGAGAACACTCTACAATAATGACAAAGGTATAGTAAACACATAAACCAGTACTATAGTCATTTATTATTTTTAGGTACTATATATAACATATGTGCTATATTTTTATATGACTGGCAGTGTAGCAGGTTTGTTTACATCAGCATGACCACAATCACATGAGTAATGCATTGTCCTATGATATTACAATGGCTACAACATCACTAGGCAATAGGAATTTTTCAGCTCCATAATAATTTTATTGGACCACTGTCATGTATACCATCTGTCATTGATCAAACCATCATTATATAGCTCATGATTGTATTGTTTCAGATGGTACAGTGCATGCATACATGCAACTCATATTCTTTTATATCATCCTTCAACAACTTAATGATGAGCATTTTCTTTGAATGTCCATATGTGTGTATATTTACACATGCACACACATATAGATATATGAATCTATCCAGATCAGTACAAAAAACAGATTATATATTCATTATATGACATTATTTTAGTTTTAAAAAAATTACTCTACATCACTATTAAGTTACTCTAATATGTACTTACATTAAAAAAGAGTTAGAATCATGTCATTCTGATTTTTAAATAACAGTAATATTAAAACAAAGCCAAGCCTGCTGTTTGATGTTTGGCTTTTCTTACTATTGTCATCAATAGCAATTCATCCACAGTGAAGTGTACTATTAAGTCACCTCTGAATACTGGCCACTTGCTCAATCTGACAACATTTTTACAGAATTGTCAAGGCTAGTTTGCTTCTCCCTGCCCTAGATTAAGCTGATCACTTTCTCAAGTGTAAATGTCTACCATTTAGCCAAAACAATTGTGGCTAATAGCATAGTATTTATTTGCTTTGCTGTCATTTAGAGTTAAACATTTTAAATTAGTCTTTAAAATATGCAGTAATTGCTCAGTATCCACAGGTAATTTGTTCCAGGGCCCTTGCAGATACCAAAGTCCACAGATGTTCAAGTGCCTTATACAAAATGGTGTAATATTTGCATGTAAGCTATGGGCATCTTCCCTTATACTTTAAATCATCCCTAAATGACTTGTAATACCTAATACAATGCAACTGCTATGCAAATAGTCATTATACTATTATTTGATTTAAATTATTTTTATTGTTGTATTGCTATTTTTTATTGTTTTTTTTCCCCCAAATATTTTTGAGCCACTGTTAGTTGACTCTGCAGATGCAAAACCATGGATATGGAGGGCTTACTGTATGTATATTTTTGCTGTCTTTTTTTACTTTAAACATACAAAATAAATTAACTGTCTTCCTAAGGGTCAAGAGTGAATGAGCAAGGTGCCCTTTTGTTTGGTGGAAAAAAAAAACAACCTCTTTTCTTCTCCTTCCTGTGATCTCAGAAAACTCTCCTGAGCTGGGGGGCATTTGTAGTAAATGCCTTTTCATTCTTGAGTCAAGATTGTGTTGATTAAATACACTTCAAAAAACTTTACCCCAACATATTTTTCTTCTCTCCTACCACAACTCAGAGACATGATCAGAATATAATTAGGCAAGATGGGACAGGGCCTTTCAGAGGGTGTCTATTTTATAATGTGATTAACATAGTCCCAAAGGACCTGATTAATTGGGTCATGTAAAAGAATCTAGCTGACATGTTGGAATACAAATTGTAGTTATAGCTATACCTAAAAGTGCTCAGACTTCACACTTCTACAAGCTCCTAAAATCAAAAATGGTATAAGGTTGTGCAGATAATAATACGGTGAATAGAAAATTGTCTGCTGCTTTACTTTTCTGATCCTAGCCAGAAACATTTTGAGATGAAGGATCAGCTATTAGCCCGAGGACTTTTGTGAAAATGAAGCTGTTTAAATGTGCAATACAAATAATATTAAAAGGGGGTTATGTCTGAGTTTTCATTGAGTTATAGACCTTCAAAGATGAAGAACAAAAGCTTTTAAAACATTCTAATGAAATGATAACACACACGCACACACACGACATCAAAACCGTGGTATTAATAACATATAAAAACCTATAAAATGGATGCATTTTCTTTGTTCTTTGCTGTCTTACAATGGAAGAGTCGTGTTTTCCATTTGGAAATTGAGGGCAGTTTTAACATTGCATTGATTGTTTGACACAAACTAGGAAAAAAAAACCAAACAAACAAGCAGCGTCACAGCAGTAAGAGTGAATTTAAATTCACTACCCTTTCCTGCATCTGAAAACCTATTACAACTTACACAAGTAGTTCCTGTCTCAAATCTTCCCCTGTGGGTCAAGCATTTAACTTTAGCATATACTTGCCAGTGTGTCAAAGAATCAGCAAGATGGTGTGTGGTCTGAGAATGCCACAATTGTTTAGCATGAATCTATGTGGATCTGTGGATAATTCATCTTAGTCATAATTTGTAAAGGCTAAAAATCACTTTCAGGAATAATATTATACTATAGTTCTCTTTGCATATAAACTTTATTGACTTGGCACAGATGAGGTGGAGGAACTGAACACAGAATAGGAGAGAATAATTTCATTACTCATTTAAGAGTGCTATATTCACACATACTTTAAAGGAGTAAATAGTTGAAAAATGGGTGTTGTAGAATTAAAAACAAAAATTTGAGGAGTAGATTGGCATATAAAGATACATTTAAAAGAAAAGGTTGTAGAAAAACGACTAAACTCAGTATCTGGTATATATAAAAATATACTTGAAAATTGCTGTTTACTATTACGGCAGAAACTGGAGTTATAAAGACTGAATTTGTCTATTTAATGATATGCTAATTCAAACAAAGCTAATGTATATACAATGGATAGAGTAGGGAATTATTTTGTTTCTCTTACATATTCCATTTATGGATATATTCTTATGTATGATAAAGTGTTCAATTTCCCTTATTTTATTTGCTTTTATAATTTGGAGAGGCTTATGGTTAGTTGTTTTGTCTTGGCTTAAAATTTAGTATTTGACTCTATGATTTGACTTAGTGTTGTATGTGAGGATAATAAAAAACATTTTAGTGGGCATAATGGAAAAAAAGATCATTATAAAGAATTAAGATACGTCCATTGAATTTTTGTTTTGTTTTGTAAAATGACTTTGTTTGACTTTTGGATTCCTTATTGTCTTGGAAAATAGTTAAGCCCATAAGAGTTTTACATTAAGTCGATAATGTAACTTGATTATAACCAATCAAGTCTATGTCTCTTCCCTTTATTTGTTAGCTTTACACTTGCTCTATGTTCTTTCTATCTTTACATCTATTGCGAGTGATACATATTCTAATATTTCTCTTTGGATAGCAAAATATAACTGGAAGAAAAGTAAGGACAATTGAATTTAAGTGTAATGCCATGTTTGAAATACAAGTTCATAAACAGCTGTATTAGTTTGGGTTCTCCAGAGAAAGAAACAATTGGATGAGTGGATAGATAGCTACCTAGCCAGCTAGCTAGCTTGCTAGAGAGATAGATATTACTGTTGTGTAGATATTTGCCCCCTTGTAAGCATTATGTTGAAATTCGATCCCAATGATAGATATGGGGCCTAATGGGAGGTGTTTGGGTCACGGGAATGGATCCCTCACGAATAGATTAATGTCCTCCCTGGTCGGGGGGATGAGTGAGTTCTTACTCTATTAGTTTCCATGAGAGCTGGCTGTTAAAAAGAGTCTGGCACTTCCCCTCTCCCTTTCTTTTTCTTCCTTTCTCACCAGGTGATCCCTAAACAGGCTTGTTCCCTTTCACCTTTCACCATGAGTGAAAGCAGCCTGAGGCACTCACTGGAAGCAGATGTTTCACAAATACCCAGTCTTAGGTATTCTTTTATAGCAGCAAAACTGAACTAAGACAGAAATGGATTTGATTTATTAGAAGGCATTGGCTCATAAATTGACTGAGAAGTCCATTATTTGCCATTGGCAAGCAAAGACCTAGCAGAGCTTAAGTAGTTCCAGTTTGAGTCCAAGTCTGAAAGCAGAAGACTGATGTCCAGTGTGAAGACAGTCAGACAAAGAGAAACGATTCTTTCCTACTGAGCCTTTTATTCTATTCAGACCTTCAACAGATTGGATGAGGACAGCTAACATTGAGGAGGGAAATCTGCTTTACTCGTTGACTCAATAGTCTCATCCAGAGGCACTCTCATGGACACATCCAGAAATAATGTTTAACCAAATATCTGGACAACCCATGGGCCAGTCAAGTTGACACCTAAAATTAACTATCACAACCACTCTCAAGTGTGAGTTTTAGCCACAGAAACACATTTTTATTTCCCTCAATTACAGTTACATGTGGCCATCTGCATTCTGAAAATATTAAATAAAAAATTCCAGAAATAAGCAAATTAATAACTTTTAAATTGTAGCTGTTCTGAGCAGCATGATGAAATCCTGTGCCATCTTACTCTGTCCTGTCCAAGATGTGCTTCATCCCTTTGTCCAGCATATCCATGCTGTAGATGCCACATACCCCTTAGTCACTTAGTACTCATCTTGGTCATCACATCAAAATAGCAGTATTTATAGGTTATGGTACTATCTGTAGTTTCAGACATCTGCTGGAGGTCTTGGAACATATCTCTTGCAGATAAATGGGGCCCACTGTATTTTGTTATTTATCAGTTATGTGCCAATCACTTTGCTAGTTCCTAGGGATGTAATACTGTTTTAAGTCAGATTAATTAGAAGTGGAGCCAGGGACAGAATTTGTTAAGGAAGTACTCTTAAGAAAAACCTGTAAGGAAGCATCCTAGGCAGGTGTATGAGGTTGAATACTGTTCTCCATAAAACCATTTCCACCCAGAACCTCAGAATGTGACCTTATGTGGAAAGATTGCCTTTGCATATGTAATTAGTTGAGTTACAATCATGTTACACTGGATTAGGGTGGGCCCTAACATCAATAACTAGTGTCTAAGAAAAGAGGAAAAGGAAGAGACAGAGATACGCATAGGGAAAAAGATCAAATAACAACACAGACAGAGATTAGGGTGATGCAGCTATAAGCCAAGGGACACCAATGATTGCTGTGGGCTACCAGAAACTAGGAAGAAGACAGGAAGGATGTTTACCTAGAGCCTTCAGAGAAAGTATGGCCCCACCCACACTTCGATTTCTAAATTCTACCCTCCAGAATGGTGAGAGAACTAATTCCTGCTGTTTTCAGTCACCTGACCTGTGATAATTTTTTATGAACATTCCTAGAAACTACTACAAAAGGTAAAGAATCTAAGCAGAGAGATGGTTTTAATTAAAATCCATAACTTAAAGATTTGGCATGTAAACAGCACCGGTATTCTTTTATTTATTTATTTTTTGGTTATTAATGCTTTTTTGTCCTACTTGGGGCCACAAGAACTTTCTCCTATGTTTTCTTTTAATAATATTTTGGCAATAGCCTTATATTTTTATTTATATCTAAGCTACATTACTTTTAAATATTTTTATTTATTGTGTAAGGTTTATAACTGATATATATTTTTTTCCATGTGACTACTCAGTTGTTTGAGCACCACATATTAAAAAAAAAAAACTATCCTTTCTCATTTAATTACCTTTGTATCTTAATTAAAATACAATTGGCCAAATTAATTATGCACAAGTCTTCATTAGGACACGTGCCTGAATTTCTCCTAGGTAAACACCAAGCAATGAAATTGCTAGGTTAAATGTTGCAGTTATAGCAAATACAAGTGGATTTATTTTGGGGTACTCTATTCTATTCCATTGACCTGTGAGTTTTAAATTAACTCTGAAGTAAACTTTTTATTAACAATCAAGGTCAGGTAATTTAAACCCTCCAACATTTATTTTTTCTCCCACACATAGTTTGCCTGCTTTGGTCCTTTGCATTTTCACATGAATAGTATAGTTGTCCATTTCAATAAAAGAAAAGAAAAATCTGCTAGGATTTTGATTGGAGTTGCTTTGCATTTATAGATGGATTAGATAGAATTGAAACATTAAGAATAGTTATTCTTCTACCTAGTAATAAAGCATATTTTTGTTCTTTTAAAATATTTCTAAGCAAAGTTTTACAGATTTCAGTGTATGGTTATTGCACATATTTTGTTAAATTTATTTTTAACTATTTATATTTTCATGCTATTTAAATCGTATATTTAAAAAAATATTTTGTCTTTTTGTTGCTAGTTTATGATTTTTGTGTGCTGATCTTGTATCTTACAAACCCACAGAATTTATTTAAATTTTAGTATATTTTTTGTAGATAACTTAGACTTTTCTACACACTCAATGTTTGTGAAAAAAGACAGTTTTACTTCTCCCTTTTCAATCTATATATATTTAAATAGACTTTCCCATACAACTATAAATGAAAGTGGTAGTAAATGTTTAGTTTTCACTACTAGGATGGTGTGGGTTGTATGTTTTTCATACATTTCCATTATTAGGTTGATGAAATACTTTTCTATCTCTAGTTTCAGAAAGATTTATTATGTGGAAAATGAGATTTTAATAAATAATTGAAAAAGTGTTCTAATTAACAATTGAACAAAAAGATTCTCTGAATCTAGGATTCTCTACTTAGCCAAATCTACAAAGAAATATTACACATGCAGCTGAGATGAATTCTAATATAAGCAACAATGTTCATGATTATAATGATGATGGTTTATTTTTGAAATAATACAATAGAAGGTAAAGCTCTCCAACCACAACTGGAGAAATAGATATATTCGTATAAGGGCAGCTCTAGGAATCTAATTAAGAGTATATACCTAGAAGGAAGCTCTTTTATAATATTGCAAGTGATGTAAATCAGTTCTGATCATGTGCTCTTCAAAAGTGACTCCACTGAGAATCAAATTTCCAGGCTGTTAGAATTGAACAGAAAAAGGAGAAACTATTAATTAATGTTAAGTATTCGTGACAGTGACAATTTCCCAATCCACTCAGATATTGCAGTGTACAGATTAAAAGAGAAATATGTTTTATTAGTGGGGAAAATGGGAATCATTTTATGATAATTAATAGGCATATAAAAGTTCTTTACTATGTATACCTGTGAAACTTCCATGCTTAGAAATTGGTATGCAAGTGGTTATATCTTAGAATGTTTAATTCATAAATATATATATATATGTATAAAATCATATAAAATCAATTGATAAGAGCACTTCCATTTGTTTAAATTCATGTGGCCATATGAATGTAAATTGAGAGTACAGTACAATAAAACCGAGAATCTGACTAAGGTTGAAATGAGACTTTACTCTTAGATACTACACCAGCTTCTGTGCCTACCCTACCATCAGACACTAATTTGATTAGAACAAGAGCTCTTTTACTCATTTTCACAATTTAAAGGATGCCTAGAAAAAGACGTAAAAATGGCTAATAAGACATAAACTTCCAGAGCCTATGCAATTCCAAACTTAACTTTTGGCATACACAGTCACAAGGTCATAGAATTCACTGCCGCTATCCAATGACACCATAACTGTTTCCATTATCTGTGCAAACCTCTTTTCTTTGTCTCTCCTTCCACATCAGACTATATCAGTGTCCACATTAAGAGTCCAAGTGGTGGCTAAGGGGCAGAAATTCATAGGCATTTAGATGGATTTTGGAAAAGTAGGCTGATATTTGTACAAATGTCCACAGAAGTCCCACTGCAGAAAGATAGGGGGAAATGGTGAAAAGCGCTGATGGAACACACGGACTGGTTTGTCCCATGCCATCTAGTTCTGGCCTAGAATGGGAAGGGATCCAAATTGAAAGTTTGAATCTGACCGTCTCTGTCATTTTGAAGGTATACTTGTCAAGGTGAGTGGAGGATAGAATCTATATTACTTAATAGGTTGTTAGCTTGATGTAAATTTTTAAATAGTAGATGTATATGAGGAACTCCATTTTTCTTCTTGCCCTAGGATAGTCAAATATTAAAGGTGGGACTATTGAATTATTCCACTTTCATATTTTTGACAAGATATATTTTAATTTTGAAAGAGACACAGCAAATGAAGTAAAGAATATTAAATGTTCAATGAGCATAATTATATATTTAATCTCACACTGAGTGTCTCTGAAGAAGGCTAATAGATATTTGCATAAAAAAATAAAAAATAAAAAAATATAAAAAAAATGGTGAACTAATACCTCTTGTATTAACTTGGATGGAGCTGTAGACCATTATTCTAAAGTGAAGTATCACAAGAATGGAAAAACAAACAACATATGTACTCACCATTAAATTGGAACTAATCGATCAACATCTATATGCACATATGGAAATAGCATTCATCGGAAATCAAGCATGTGGGAGGAAGGGATAGGCAAAAATCACACCTAATGGGTACAATAGGAACAGTACAAAAGCAATTTATGTAACCAAATCATTTGTGCCCCCATAATATTCTGAAATAATTTTTTTAAAAAGACAAAGCAGAATACATATAAGAATAGAATTTTCCCCAAAAGAAAATTATTACTGTTTTACCACCAGGAGAAGGAAAGATATGGGGTACCCCAAACAGCAGAAAACCATTCTATAATCCAAGGAAAATCTTCTGAAATATAAACTCAAAAATTTAGAATGACAAGACATATATAAGTCAAAGTAATTAAAAAATAGAAGTAATATATTATTCAAACTACAGTTGTTAACAACAATATCAAAAACACATTAACAACCAAAGATTAAAAAAAATAATACTATACAAGTTGAACTTAATTTTACCAGTTCTGGTTGCAAAGTTTAACTCACTTGCTTAAAACCTAAAGCTCAGAAAGTAAGAACATAGCAAAAAGTCTAAAACTGAAACTTCAGGTAATTTCAACAAACATAGTAAGTAAAATGGGAAGATAAAATGACAACCTACTAAACGCTGTAGTATTTTTATGGTATGGGGAAAATGAGGACAAACCTATGGACTTAATGTGCACTAAAAAGTGTTTGTCAACCATGGTTGTATATGAAATTAACTGCAGAGCTGTTAAAGATTCTTACATGCAAGGCACAGTTTATATCATTTTAATCATACTCTCTGGGAATCATACTCCCTAGTCATTTCTATATGCAGGTAAGTTTGAGAATTACTGAAAGAAGAAAAATAGGAAAGAGGAAGTTGAGGAGGAAAAGGAATAAGACAGAATCTGAGTAAGAATTACAATCACTATAAAGATTCCCTTTCTTTGTATTCATCTCAACTTCTTGAATAGACACTTTAATTTTCTAAGGTGTAAAGCTAGTATTTTTATGTGTTAATATCTATATAACTTTAATAAAAAAGTGTAAAAGTATCTCTTTAAGAACTGTAATTTGAATAACTTGATTCATATATATGTAACAGGAACAAAAACCCACTTTGGCTAAGGAAAGTAAGACACCATGAATTGATGAAATTGATTTGCCCATTTAGTGCAAATCATTTGTTCAGTGCAAAGGAGAAGTACAGACAAAAAAGAAAAATTAACAGGAGAGACTAATAATAAAAAGACAAAGTCTGAGGTCAGTAAGCCCAAATATATGTTATCCCAATAAATACCAATGTGATATTTACATAATAAAAGAAACAATATCTCAGATTAGTATTTTTAAAGTAAGCTATGTAATTATTATAAGGGGTATAATTTAAAAAGTGACATAAAATTAAAACCAAAAGGAGAAAAATAGAGTAAATACTAACAAATTTATAGCAGCAGGAATCATAAGACTTAGTGTCCAATGTCTTAAAATGGGATATCGACAAATGTCATAATTCATAAATAGTAATACTGGGGCTCAGGAAACAGTACCCCAAAATGATGGCTTCAATAGCAAAAGTTTTTTCTCTGACCTTCCCCTTCCCTTCTGCTTCTCAGTCTCATTCTTCTCTGAGGCTAGCCATAGAAACTACAGTGCCTCCTCCCCAAGGAGAGTCATAAAAGCCAGAACCCCTTTTCCTAAAAGCCAGCCATAAAACCTAAAATTATTCTGTATAAAAACTGGCCACAGAGAAATGATCTGACCTGCCTTGTTTAACTGTAGGTCATAATACCCCCATTCCAGAGAGGACCCTGCCCCATATCCAGAAGGAAGAAATGTATATTCAGAGAGGCCAAGAAGAATCTAGACCTGCAGAGCATGCTGGGTTTCCTAACTCAGTGAATCAGCATTAGATCATACCCTTTTTGTCCAACATATTTCTACATGGATTTTTATACTTTGTTGAACCTAAGTATAAAAATGGACAATTTCCCCTGTATCTTTGGGTCTTCATTCTCAAGGCTCCCACATATACACATTCAATAAATTTGGATGCCTTTTCTCCTATTAATCAATCTGCCTCATGTCAGTAACTTTTAAGTGAAGCTTTAGGGGGCCAAGGCCCTTGGTCCTTACAATAGTCAATAATTTGCATGCATAAGATGAAATAACATTATTATAATATATTAATCAAAAACTGCATATAGAAATTGAAAAAATCATCATATCTATCTCAAGAATTATTCAAAAAAGAAATGCTCTGAAATAAATATATGCATATACTGAGACTATATATATAAATATATATATTTAGAATAAGACATTTGCTGGTGGTTGTTTGGTCTTGTACTGCTTTCTTCAACTATACAGGCTTGACTTTGCTTGGTTCTGACTGGAGGTTTATAGTATCACTAGTTATGGTAACAACAGCAAGACAAAGGTTGACAGTGCTATGGACTGTTACATGTTTTAAAGGTATATATTGCAGGTTTCTGAGCAAGGGGACTCTGATAAATTACAGAACCGAAAGTGGAGGTGAAGAAAGATGCAATTGTATTTTGATTACAATTTTGAGGGATATATTAATAAGATCATGCTCTAACATTTTAATAGAAGTTTTAATAGTTATCTGTAATGAGATATTTTAGTACAGTTTACAAGGAACACAACAGGCAAACCTTCAAAGTTCAACAAAGGAATCTTTGCATCTTGAGCAATGTAGAATGGTTACTTTTCTTTGGTTACAAACCTCCAGACTTCCACTTAAGAATTGTAACGGTACAGGAAAAGAATGACTCAAGCCACTGATATTTTGTAGAATTTATCATGGAAAATTAAATATCATGGGTCTTCATTTCCTTTTGTAACATTATGAGGAGAAAACACTGATGTGCTTCTTTTTGTAGAGACCTAAAACATTTAGAAAGACATGTTAGAAGTAAGAGGAGTTGAGTAAAAAAAGTGTTGCTTGAGAGAAAATTGATTATATAGGAAGAGAAAAAATCATCAATATAGTTAGTATGTAGCACAGTGTAAACAGTAAGATCCAAAGGACATTGCAGAGAGACTCCAATCTTGGCATAAATAAGTGTCAGAGAAAGAACTAGGGATTCCGTGGAATGGCTTCCTTACTTCAATTAAAAGAATGTTTTCCACTTCATGGTAATGCCAATTTCATGAAATAAAGGACATTGAAAGCAGGGAAAAGTTTTAAGAAGCATTAGAGAAGTAGAGAGATATGTGTGTGTATGTATGTATATGAAATGAAAATTGTTAATATGCACAAAAGTATTTAGTTGACTTGTTAATGCAAGTAACCCATTTTCCCCTCCACAAATATTACATTTCTTTGCTGGATCTTAGCAGTCATCAATATTTAGAAGATACTGAGGGATGGCTATTCTATTATACCTTGCCAGTAGTTTAAAACAGACTTAAATTTGCCATGTTTATAGACATTTATTAGCAAGTGGACACAAAACTGTCCTGAAATCTTTCTATATACTTGATGAATATCACTCTCTCTATCCTTTAGAGTATTTTGAAAAAAGAAGGAGGAAAACAGCCTTTGAGTAATTTTACTGGAGAGGAACATTACCATATTGCAAGAACTCCTTTGATTCACCATCCTTTAGAGTCCAAACCAAAGGCACCATTCTTTAAGACTAACCACTGAAGCCCTCCTGAATTCTTACCCCTCTGAAGAGGGATCATTAAGTGTCCATCCCTTCAGAGGACACTTAGCATACCTAACATATCTGAGTCAGCCCACATATCTTTGTCAGCACCAATTTCACTAATGAAAACCCATTTCTAAATTCATTTTGCAAATTATCAAGCCAATGGAACTGATCATAAATAAGATGGATGAAGTACTCCAATAGCCACCTCCCAGAAGGTGAGTTTTTAATTAAATGCTAGCTGACCACCCCTGGAGTAAGAAATCCTCAGCAGAGCATATAACTGGTCTTGGTTGTAGATCAAATTAACACATAATACCACATTACCTGTGCTGAAGAATTTTAACATTTCCCTGTGGGCTCT
The DNA here is from genome assembly GCA_028533085.1 of Varecia variegata. Taxonomy (NCBI): domain Eukaryota; kingdom Metazoa; phylum Chordata; class Mammalia; order Primates; family Lemuridae; genus Varecia; species Varecia variegata. The sequence goes on from CM052436.1 coordinate 16,317,552, forward strand.
AGAGTGCTACTGGTTATTACTGAATTGTTGCTTCTCCTACTGACCATTCAAATTAATACCTGTCATAAATTATGTCATTTCTCATCTACGTTTTTTTCTTTTCAAGTCTACCTGCATAAATTGCTGCCTAGAAAGAAATCCCAGTGGCCAGGAATCCTGTATTAAGAAAAGATCAATGTTTGCTCACCTAGGGTCCTCCTTAAGTCTCCCAAACAATCCAGGTGACCTGAATCTTGAGGTGCTCTCCTTCTCTCACCATCTCCCCAGAAGGCTATGTCTACAAACAACACAATCCAAGATTTTAGTCTAGAATATTTTCTAGAACTTGATAGCCACTACATTTACAACAACCTTCTTTTCAAAACCTTTCCTTTCTGTGTGCCAGTATTAGAGTACTCTTCCTGTGATGACTTCCAAAATCTTAAGTATATATTTAAATTTTCAGTTTCAAAGAACATATGCTTAAAATATTCTCTTTGCTTAAAACATGTTAAACTTGAATAAAGTTGATTGAAAATAAAAGTTTCAACTGTTCATTAAGGATTAAAGTTTACTTATGCATAGGTTTTTATATTTAGTTTTTTTTTTTTTGAGACAGAGTCTCGCTCTGTTGCCCAGGCTAGAGTGCCGTGGCATCAGCTTAGCTCAGAGCAACCTCAAACTCCTGGGCTCAGACGATCCTACTGCCTCAGCCTCCCAAGTAGCTGGGACTACAGGCATGCACCACCATGACTGGCTAATTTTTTCTGTATATGTTTTAGTTGTCCAGCTAATTTTCTTTCTATTTTTAGTAGAGACGGTGTCTCACTCTTGTTCAGGCTGGTCTCGAACTCCTGAGCTCAAATGATCCACCCACCTCAGCTTCCCAGAGTGCTAGGATTACAGGCGTGAGCCACCGCGCCCGGCCTGCATAAGTTTTTTAAAAGTATACTTCAGTGTTCTGTCTCCACTGTAACATAATAATTTGTGATTGAGGAGTAGAATTGCTTCTGTGTTTAGATTTTATTTTAAAAGGAAATTTAATAAAATGGTTTTGGGGGGTTTATTTATTTTCTGCCATGATGGATTGAGTCATATTTTAAAACATCATTTAAATTTTATTTAAATCTTTCAGTTTGTCCATATTTACTAAAGAGTATTAATTTTCTTCTCTGAAGGTCACTGAACTGACTAAGATTTGACACATAAATTTAAATTCATCTAACTTTCTTTGTAAATTTTTTTCAAAGAGTTGTGAGTGTTCACATATATACATATATAAAATATCTGATATATGTATACATCTATGTATGTGCATTTATTTGTGTACATGAACAAATGTATATGCACATTGCTGCAAAAGTTGAAGAATATGTGTTTCTTGAATGCATGTTTACTATTAAATATATTAAACATAATGGCAACTTTTGCTTATAGTAGATTTGGGTTCACCTTTTTCTCAGTGTAATCAAATTGTTATCATAAAGGAATTGACTAAAATATTTCAGTGAGAGAAGAAATTACTTTTGAAAAAATAAACTAATTTTCAATTACAGATTACTTTTTTTTACAAGATGTCACCAGTGCAAAACTACATTTGTGCAGGTATCATAAACTTTAAAATTAAGCTTTAAGTAATAAAATTACTAAAATATTTTATTTAACAAATGCTCATAGTGGCACAAAGGACAGGTCCTGACTCTGGAATCCATGCGTATCAGTATCATTCTTAACATTTCTTTTTGTTAACACTCAACAGAATTTTTGGAGTCATTGTTTTAAAATATTATTTGAATCTCACAATAAAAATATGAAGAGGGCAGATCAAACACTATTAATGCCGATCATATACGTCTGTTGAAATGAAGGTTTTTACATTTACATATAATACATAAAAAATTATAAAAATCATAAATATATATGACACAATGAGCAGACCTATAACAATACCCAAGTCAAGTAATGAATGGAACATCTCCTGTACCCCAGCAGAGTCATCTCATGAATATCCCTACCAAATCACTATTCACTTCCTTTCTCTCAAAGATAAGTCAATCCTAACTTCTATTTTCTCTGCTTTGTATTATTTAGATGTTTACTTCCATTTAAATGTTGATGAACAATTTTGATTATTTCCAGTTTGGTCTGTCATTTCTAATGATGCTATGAACATTTTCATATGTATATTGGTATAGATGATTATGTATTTCCATTGACTTCTTAGTTCTTGTGGAAATCGCTAAGTCATAGGGTACACAGATATTAAGCTTAAGTAAAAACTGTTTTATAAGCTAGTTGTACCAGTATGTTTTACCTCCCTTGAGTGGAAGAGAGTTTCAATTACTCCACATACATGCCAACACTCGGCAATATTAGTCATTCTTTTATTTTAAGCCATTCTATTGTGACATTATAGTATTTTAAGGATATTTTTAAATTTTTAGATAATCTTAGATTTACCAAAAGTTGCAAGGATAGAACACAGAGCTCCTATATGGCTTTTACGCAGCTTTCCTTAATTTAACATTAAGCATGTTCCATTTGATAAAACTGAGATAGCATTGATACATAAATAAGTTATAGACTTTATTCAGATTTCACCAGTTTTTTGTTTACTAATGTGGTTTTCCTGTTCTAGGATCCAATTAATGATACTACACTGAATTTGGTCTTCATTTCCTTAGTCTCAGTCATCTGCAATAAATTCACCCTTTGTTTATTTCTCATGACATTAAGAGTATTGAAGAGACTAATCATGTATTTTACAGATTTGGGTAGTTTGTAAACAACAGAAATTTGTTGTTCACAATTTTAGATGCTGGGAAGTCCAAGATCAAGGAACAGGAACATTCAGTGTCTGTTAACGGCCTACCTTCTCATTCATAGATGGCTCCCTCTTGCTGTGCACATGGTGGGAGGGGCAAGGCAGCTCTCTGGAACCTTCTTTATAAAAGTATTAATCCCATTCATGAGAACTCTGCCCTCATGGTATATTTACCTTCCAAAGGCCCCAACTCCTAAAACCATCATACTGGTGATTAAGTTGAACATATGGATTTTTGAATGACATAAAAATTCAGACCATAACTGTCCTTAAATTTGACTTTGTGTGATGTTTTCTTGTGATTATATCAGTATTATGGGGTTTGGGGAAGAATATCACAGAGGTGAGTTTCCCATCTTGTTGCATTTAATAAGAGTATGTGATATCAACTTGACTTATCACTGGTGATATCAAGTTTTATTACAGTCAGCCCTCCATATCCTCCTCAAACATGGATTCAACCAACCATAGAATGAAATTATGCAAAAAATTGAGTCTGATACTGAACATATACAAACTCTTTTTTTGTCGTTATTCCATAAACAATACAGCATAATAACTATTTACATACAATTTACATTGTATTAGGTATTAAAATTAACCTAGAGATGATTTCAAGGATGTAGGAGGATGTGCATAGGTTATCTGCAAATACTGCACCACTTAATATCAGGGACTTCAGTATCCTCAGATTCTGGTATCCACCAGAGATCTTGGAACCAATTCTCCAGAGATACTGAGGGACAACTGTCTTTGGTTAAGATGTTTGCCAAACTAAAGTTATTATTTGTCTCTCTATAGACTATGTTCTTTGGAAGTGAGTTACTAAGACAAACACACAAGGAAAATAAAATAAGCTTCTCCTTAAAGTGAAGAGAATGTCTACTTATCTAGGTCTCTCTCTACTTTCCCCTGGCCCCCTGCCTCTCTGATCCTCTTTCTTTTCATAAACCCAGGGAGGTACTCTTTCTGCTATTTCCTCAACTGACTTAGGAAATTTTTTTTTCTAAAGAAATGCAATACCCTTAAGATACCCTCCCTAGTGATCTCATCAAATAACCAAGATAGATTAAACATCAGAGAAGAGAAGAGACTAAAAGTTTTTACCATGCCCAGATAGACTTTTCATGTATTCTTCTAGGGGCAAATCCAAGAGATTACCTGGGAAGCTTTATCTACATAAAGAGACAACCTTTGTTGACAGTGAATTTCTTACTCTTTACCTTCCCACCAACCTCCCCAAAACTCAGAGGAACTTTTCCTTCGGAAAAGTTTAGACTCATTCAATTTCCCGAAAAATTATTTGCTACCCTTCTAAAATTACTTACAGCCCCCTGCTTCTCTCATGTTATGAAAAGATACTTAAACCTCCTTCATCTGGCCCTTCTTTGAGCCTCACATTTATGATCCTCCCATGACCATATGCATGTTAATAAATTTCCATGCCTTTTTCTTCTGTTAACATATCTATTGTCAGTCATTTCAGTAAAACTGTAGTGGGTAGGGAGGAAGCTTTCCCTCTCCCCCTGCAAATGCAATGTTATTAATGCTGTTATACAAATTGTTCTGACTTCTGCCATTGGGAGCTCTTTTAGTTTTACCCCTGTATCCCTTTGGCATGCTCTCTTTCATTTTATTTTGTGAGCACTTTCTTTCCTTCTAATACTGTAAGATGAGCCAGGCTCATCTTGTATATTTATGGTCCAAGCTTAAAATCAGAGATCCAGTTAGTTCTATTGTAAATGATATTTAGAAACCAAGTTATAATATTACTGTGTGTTCATTGTTATTGGGTTGTCACTATTTCTAGACTTACTCAGTGCTGGAGCTAAGAACATCATCACAAAATAGTCCTTTTAGGCAAAATGAGTATTATCTGGTTATTTTGAGAAACTGCAGATCGAGGGTAACTCTGAAAAGCTTCCGTTTTGTAATGAAAATTTACACCTATAAAGGATTGACTAAACTGGGAGGAGAGCTGTTCAGAGGCAACTTTTATCATCTGAGACGCTCCTAACTGCGTACAATGCAACCTTTTTTTGTACCATACATTTCTTCCCTTCACCCTCCTGTAACTTGTCTTCACCGTCCCCCAGAAAACTCAAGCCCTTCTTATTTTCTGTAGCTCAGAATTCTGTATAAGCATTAATAATCTGGCCTTCTTTCCAGTGTCATATTTTTGTGGGATTCCTATGCATGCATACATAATTAAATATGCTTTTTTTCCCCCTTTTAATCTATCTTATGTCAATTTAATTCATAGACCAGCCAAAGAACCTAGGAGAACACAGGAAAGCCATTTTTTCTTCCCCCATAGCAGATATAGGAAATGCTTATCTATGAAATAAAACATGTAGACAAACATATCTATAATTTATTCTGTATCTATCTGTATGTTGTATATGTAAACATTATATATATACACACTCACTTTTGAAATCATAGAATATAGTTATAATAACCATTTTAAATGTCATTGAAAATGATAGTATCTGTGTCCATTCTGGGGTTATCTTCATTGTTTGAATATTTTCATTATGACTACGCTTTTCTGATTTTTTGTGTACTTATAATCTTGTAAGACATCCAGCTTTTTGAGGAGATTCAATGAAGTTACTTTGAAACAGGTTGAACCTTACCAATATTCTTTTTATAATGTTTTTAGGCAAATTCACTATAGTCCTCATTCTCTGACTTCTTATTCCCTACTACCTAGACAAGACCTTCTTAAGTATTCTACCTGTAACAGAGGTAAAGGTATGAAAAAGGACAAAATGTTGTATGATTTGTCTCTCTAAAACCCCCATAATTTGGGGGAATTAAAACCTACATTACTTCCCCAAAGCCAGTAATCAAAGGGACAAAAAAAATGTTCTTTGCTGTTTGTTTTCCAGTATCCTAAATCACAGAAGATGGCTCAACAGAATTGTCCAGGCAAAGGTCATGAGATTGTCTTTACTGGACACAAGGTGCACCAAAACCACCTACTATAGTTAAACAGCAATATCCCAAAGCTATGATATGTGACACTGGTCTCATAGATCTGAGCCCAACTGCCAACGCCTCCCCAATTAAAAAGCCCTGTATTTCTACTTAAAGGCAAGATAGTGGTCTTTTGAGATGCTAGTCTGCCACCCTCCTCATTTGCCAGCAAATTAATAAACTTCTCTTTCCTTTTCCTCAAACCATTTGTCCTTGCTCTTCATTTTTACTGATTTGGCCTTGGGGACAAGTACCAAACTTGTGGTAATATACCCAATGTCCCATGAATTATAAGATTTTCCAGCCTGGCTTGTGAGAAAAAGAGCAACCCTGTTTGAGCACTGGGCACTATTTATTCTAATGCTTTTGAATGGTCATTTGCAAAAATATCCATAATAAACATTGATAGGAAAACCTATGCATTAATTATTATAACCCAATAGCATGTATAAATTATTTCCAGAATATGTAGAGATAGTTTCAGGATAAACAATTTGTTTGCTTCTAGTCCATAACTTTCTCCTTCATCTTTAATATAGTCAACTTTAGCATTGCCTTGACACACTGGATCCCCACTGAGTTGCATCACGTTGGCAATTCTACCCCCTGCATCCAAACTCAAGGGGAACAACACAAGCTTTCAACAGACTAATCAAAGCCACTTCCATACACTCTAGGAGGGCAAATTAAGTTGATTATTTTCATTGCTCAAATGCAAATGCTATAGCACTAAAAATTCAAGATACACAATGCTTCGGTTACATTCAGAGTCAGCATTTTAATATACTCTTGTAGAGAAAACCACACAGTGATTTCAAATTTACACATAATTATAGAGAATTATATCATTAAATTTTAGTGTGGAGCTATTAAACAAAAGAAATGTCTTAAGTAACCATAGACAATTTGTTCATTTTTAAATGACACTGGATATTTTTAAAATGGTTTATATTATTTCCCATACAATTTCTAAACACATACAGTGGAAGAGTAGATGAAAAAACATACTCTAAAATGGAAATATTACAATTTCATTTATATGTGTCTTTAGTATTCAAGTAAATCATACACATCTATATAATATAGGACAAAATTTCAAAGAATACACATCAAATTATCAAAAATTACAATTATACTTCATAGAAACTTTATACTAAAAATAGAATCCTTTGAATAAAAGAGATTTAAACATACACATAGTCATGGTATAAAACTAATTGAGAGGCAGAAAATATCATACCTAAAAGTTTTACGTGGAATACCTTCACCGTGAGAAAAAAAGAATGGTTAGTGGTTTGGATTACATTCCAGTGCAGTACATGAGAGGTCCCTCAAAAAAGCAGATGTACAGTAGTTCCACCCTGGGTCAGTCATGGACACTGCTGTTTCACCTGCTGAATATCTAGAATGTGAAAGTTGTAATCCAGTGACAAATTTTCATGCTTTCATTAACACTCTGGATTTTTCAAAACCATTTAAAGTCTGGCTTAGAATAATATGGACATCTTTCCAAGTCAAGCCATAGGGTAGACACAAATTCTGGAATGTCTTTATATACTTATCAGGGTGATCGGTGTAGCTCTCCAGATCCTGTTTTATTTGTTTTAACTCTAGTAAACTACTGGTTTACAGCCAGGGCTGGTTCTAACTCCTCTGCTGCTTCTATCAAGGCTAGGAGCTGAGATGCATTTCTCCCTGGTGGAGATTGGATGGCACCACCTCCCCCTTTTTAGGGCCCTCTTTAGGCCTTCCTGTGTATAGGGGCAGGGAGGAACAGATGAGAACCTGAGGAGGATCACTTAACATCATAGTCTTACTTGGCTCTGAACACTCCTTGAACCACTGAGGATTTTCCCATAAACAAAAGAAAGTCTGCACATATAGTATTTTGGTCCATTTTCCTTTTCTTTTGCAAAAGAGGTCCATTTGCAAGATGGTGGAGTGATTTAGAGTCTCATGTAGTGGCCACTGTTCTCCATTGTCCAGCTTGTGCTGTGGCCAAGTGGTTTTGCAGAAGAGTAAACATTTCTTCTTCAGAGTGTCTGGATAAAACTTGTCCCAGTTTGAGAGAATGCTCCCCAGATGGGTGTTAGGAGGGACTTTTGATCCCTGTGCACCCACCTAGAAAGAAAGGAGGAAAATAAAAAGAGGGGGAGGACAAGGGAGAGATTTTGCCAGCTCTGGTCTGTTAGAGCTGGGTGTCCCCACGTAACTACTCAGGCCATTTGCCTGAGAAACCACTCCAATTTGCAGGAACAGGGGCTGTGCACAACCCTTCAAACTTAAGAGTCTCTCATTTTTGTTAAATGCCAGGACAATGATACCTGTTGGTATAATGACCTGGCCATTTATAAAAGTACGAGCAACAGCGATTGAGTGGCCAGCCACTATAAGGAAGGCATTTCCTGGGATGGAGTGAAAGAAGCAACTTGCTTCATAGTCTGTTGCTCAGACTATACCGTCTGAGAAATGGCGAGGGTAGAAACTAGAAAGCAAGCACCAGTGCCCCCTCAAGCATGGGCTACAATGTGGCAAGATCCACAGCAAGAGTGTTTTCATGGGAAAAGGTGAGCTGGCTTGTCTAGACAGAGTGATCCGAGTCTCAGCACCAAGATGCTGGGTTGGCAGTCTGTTCTCCATTCTTGGTATGCTCTTGGACAAAGAATGACCAGACACACCAATAGCAAGGCCAGCAGGAAAGAAAGTTTACTGAGGAAGAGCAAGATACATTCATCAGATGACAATCAGGCCCCCTATTGTAACAACAAGCTGTGGTTATGGTATGGAGTCCTGTTTTATATTGTCTGGATTGGGCCCTCCTCAACATTAAATTGTCACCATTGAACCACTTTGATGGACAGTTAATGACATGGAAATTAGCCTTAGGTTACTCTAGGTCGTTTTTCAGACTCTATTGTGCCTGGGCTGTCTGGTCCACTGGACTGGAGAATTTCCTGCATTCTTTTTCAGATTGGCAGGGCATTCCTCTTTCCTCAGGTGTGGCAATTGTTGGAGGCAGCACCAAGAAGGGGGGCACCCACTTTTGTCCCTAGGAGAGCTGGAGGTCCCTCTAACTAACAGGGCCGAGAGAGGTTGTAGGAGGAAGAGAAGTGGAGGCCTGGCTAGCAAAGGTGGTTGTTTTGTTAAGTAGACAAAACCTCACAGGTTTTGTCAGAGTAAGTAGATAGAAAATGTTAATTTCAGACTTTTAAATGTGTCAGACATTCAGTTAATTTTTCCTAGACGTGGCAAGCAAGGTTTAGAGAAAGTCTGGCTGCATCATGTAGATTCTCTACAGACGCAAATCTCTCTTACAAAAAACAGCTATGCAGGGCTACTTCTGATTCCTGGCTCTGTAAATAGACATCTCAAAATATGTCAAAAAAACATATTTTGGGGTGAAATATTTTTTCAGTATGATGTAAACTATAGTCTAAGTTTACATTTTCTTTATAAGAGAATAATTAAATGATATGAATAAGTTCAATATTTTCTGTAAAGAAATTTCTGGCCATATTATTCATTTTTTATTAAAATATAATTAGCTTTGTGTGTGTATATATATGTATATATAAAACTGTCAGAATATAAAATTACAACAAATTTAGTCATAGATTTAATTGGCTTTTATTTGCAATTCTTTAATGGGGCAGCCTCTATTCAGAGGAATAGTATGAAAGATCCCCCTGGCAATGGTGGAACAGTTGGTTTTGAAAGGTGGGAACAATAAAACAGAATTATAGAAAACAAAAGATTAGTTAATTTTCAGGTTACATTTTTATAAGGGTTAAAGCAGAGGAGAATTCCTTATTAAACTTTCATATAAGAAAGTTATATGAAATCACAATACATAGGAAAAGAAAAAAGTTAACAATACTATAAGGCAAACTAAAAATTAACAGTATGTTTAAAAGGATACTATAAATGAAAAAGCACTTTCCTAATTTTTTATGTAATAATATTAATATTTATGTAAATATTTCATTCTTTAGAGAGGTTAATGTACTAAATGGCTTTATTCCTGTAAAATGGAATCTGCTGTTTTCAGGAAAAACTGGTCTGCTTTGAGATCTATCTGTTTCCTTAAAATTTCAGTTTGATTATGTGGAATTTAGCATGAGTAATTCCATTTTGGTTTGGTCTAGTCTTTTGAAGCCTGGTGGAGGAGCTCAGTCCAAAACAATGACATACCATAATTTTGTTAAACAATATGTATGTACTGTTATTTTTATATGCAGATAGTTACAGTCTATATTTTCTAATAGTAACATTACCATATGAATAATCATTTAGATATCATACATTCTAAAGCATATGAACTCACAGTGTAATTACTTTTCATAAAAAAGACTCTTTTGTATTAAAAAGATGCATGTAAAATAACAATTTAGTTATAAAATTGTTCTTTTATAACACTAGGGAGATTTCTTATAAATTCTATATGATGCATTTGCAATTATAGCTATGAACATGACAATCATGGTGTATAAATCTATAAATTTACCTGTCAGTAGAAAAGGCCATTATTATAATATCTTATTTTAAGAAAGATTGTTTTCTTTCACATGTTCTGAGATGGTTTTATTTCCAAATTCTATTCTTAATTCTTTGTGTGTGATTCAAATCACACTATTCACTTTGGCCAAGATGTAGAAAAGCATCTCATCTGAAAAGCTTCATGGACCTAGGCAAATTGTTTTCATTTTAAATTGGCCAGGGCCTCAATAAATACTGGTAAGAAAGCCCCATGTTCTTTAAACTTCTGTTTGTTATAATATCTTTCATTGGTTTCTAAAAATATTGACTAGAATTATTGCTAATTCTAGCCTATTTTTTGATAATTGACTAGAATCATTAATGTTAAGCATTTGAGTAATTTTATGAAATAAATTATAATTTACTTCTTTTTTTCTTTTAGGAGCAAGTAGAATAAAATGTCTTCAACTTTTTAAAAGTCAAAAAGGTAGACACTACAAACTAGACTTTTTGAGGACTTTCTCATGTCTTGTAAAAATGGAAAAAACATCTTTTCTTTTGTTATTTATTTTCTTCAAAAGAAATTCTTAGATTTTTTTTTTTTT
>CM052436.1:16328917-16339583 GCA_028533085.1 Varecia variegata
ATATCTATTTTTGAAATTATGCTACAGATATTTCTTTATTGAAAGAAAAATACATTACTATTTCTCTTTTAGTGAAAAAAATCATTAAAAGAGTGTTATAACTTGTTTTGTAATGTCAGAACAAATATATTATAGATGATTATCTCTGAAATGTAAAATTATAGAGTAGTTGTATTATTTTTAACCTTATAAAATAAATTTGCATTAAGTATATCATCTAAATGAAGTAAAATTATAAATATGACTCGAAAAAGTAAAGGAAAATTATTACATAGAAAGTAACACTTTCAGTTATTGTTGACTTAGTAAATGTGAACAAATAAAGCATAAATATGGATTAAAGTTTTAATATCTTTTAAAAATTCAAAATTATGTCAGGGAAATAATTAAGCAGATCTGTTGTATTCCAATTATATACTTCACGATATCATAACCATTTGGTACAATTAGTAATAATAAAAAAATGTTTTCTCTTCCAATACTTACACCTTAGATTCAGGGGGAAAATAAACAAAAAAGGATCCAAATAAGAGAAACAAAGTTACTTACTGTATACTCATAGCCTGGGCCTGGGTTCCCAAGGGTTGCAGGAAACACAGTTTTGCATGCCTCACTTGTCCATATCTTAAAGTCTAATTCTTTTCAATAAATAATGACCAGAATTATTCACAGTATAATAGAATGAAAATGCAAATCACTACCATGCTTGACAACTCTTGGACTGTAGAATAAGATGAAAATGTGTGTTATCTTATATTCACACTATTCTCTGTTGAATAACTCAAGTTAGCTTGAAAATGAAAGACAGAAGGAGGAAAAATAATGCAGTGGGCAATGGATTTCTTGAGAGGTGATAATCAGCACTCAGCTAAATATAGTGGGGCTCAGTCATGATGAAGGAAAGTGAAAAACTATTCAAAACACTTCTGCCCACTTAATGGTCAGCATAAAGAAAATATTAATAGATGGGCATGCAATGTACTATAATTGCCTCTCTCAAATTTGTTATAATATTAAATATGATTTTGAATTACCTCTCAAGATGGCATTTAAATATGTTCTCTATTTAAAATGCACATCTTTACAATATTTCTTTTATTTTCTTCACAGTGGTTCTTTTCCATCTAGCTTTTTCATGTAAATTGCTGGCTGCCTACTGCCTATTTTTTTGTTGTTGTAACTGTTTCCCTTCTTTCTTGCCTCTGTGTATTCTTTCATTGCATATTTCAAAAAAGAAGGAATTTTAATAACCTTTATTTCAGCCTTGTTTTTCATAATTATTTTCATGCTAGGTTCTCACATGATTTTATATAGCATCATAGTTTACATTGGGAAATTTTAAATTTGAAAAAATATTTTAATAAGTATTTAATAATGAAGTTCCTATTTTTTCCAGAACTTTGTGTTTTTAGATAGGCTTTTTTTTTCCTAAAGTTGTCATCTTTTTTTTAAATATTAATTGATTTATTATAATCTCGCCAACCTATTGTACAAAATAGTTTAAAATAAAAGGTAGGCTGAAGTTTTATAAATATCTGTGATTTTTTATTATTATTACTGAAATGAAGACAGCTAACAGTTTCAGATGATGTTTTCCTCTCAAGTGAAAAAATAATTTGAAATTCATGAAACGTGTATATATATTATTTATTTAAAGAATGTAGTCTCCACTGTGTTAAATATATTCTCTAAATTGTATATCAAGTGCTTTAAATATATTGATACTTTAAACTTCACAAAACTCTTTGAGTTAAGCTATCACTGTCATTCATACCATTTTACATAAAAGAGAACAGAGGTCTACACAGGTTGAGTGACCAGTATGAGGTCACAGCTGGTACAGGTCAGATTCCAGGCAGTGTAGCGTCAGTGCAAATAATTTATAATTGTCATTATTGTTGTTGCAATCCTTAACAACCAAGGAAAAAAATCCTTAGAATTGGGCATATTCAGAAGCCTCCTTAAGAGATAATAATAACTAATATTTATTGAGCATTTTAATACTAGAATTGTTTAATGTTACATTTAATTACATTACATTAATTAAATAATTTAATCTTTATTGTGCCTAACATAGATGTTATTTTTATACCCATTTTCGAGATAAGACACCTGGACCTCAATGAGATTAGTAACCAACCTAAAGTCACATAATTTGCAAGTGGCAATGACACAAAGTATTCTAAATCAGGAAATCTGGCTATAGAAATTGTCGTTCTTAAGTAGAGTTGACAATTTTACATTTCTCATTTATATTGGCTCTTCTCTGGTTTGGATGTAAATGAACAATATCGAATATTTGAACCTAGATTTATTAATATTTATTTATATTTTTTACGTTTTTAACAGCTTTATTGAGGCACAATTGATCTATGAATCCCCATACATATTAATGTGTACAATTTGATAAGTTTAGACATGCGCAAACAACTCCTGCAATACCATCATCGTAATTGAGATAATACCCTCAGTAAAGATATCTGACATTTTCAAAAGATTCCTTGTGCCTTTTTGTTGTGTGTCAGAGGGTCGGGGTTGGGGTGTGTATGTGTGGTAAGAACACTTAACGTGAGATCTACCCTCTTAAAAAAATTGAAGTGCACAATACTTTTGCATTAAGTATAGGCCTTATGTTGTACAAGAAACATCTACAACTTATTTATCTAGCATAACTGAAACCTTAAATCCATTGAACAACAACTACGAAGACTTGGTCCTTAAAGACTTTTGCATGTGGAGAGGGATGATTTGTTTACTACTAGAATTCTCAAAGCTATGCCAAAATAATCCTAAAAGAGAAGCAAAAATTAACAAATTTTAAAACTTGATAAATGTTAGATTCTTGAGATAAAAATTTATAGTAGGGTATTACTAAGCAAAAATGTCTGTATGTACACAGAAGCACACACATACAAATATAACCCATCATGAGTGGAACTTCTATCTATGTCTACTATATGCACACATGAAAATGTCATTTCATACCTAGGAACTCCAAAGAACATTGATGTGGATGTACATTTGTCTGCCTTATTCATTATTTTGGATATCCTATTGTTTTCTTTTAACAAAATTTGGATTCTTATTTTTCATATTTAGAGTTTATGACTTTAAAATGCCATGAATTTGTTAGTAGCCAGGGTGAAAGTTGGTGAATATAAATCATATTTTATTTGAGCAATGTGTCAGTCAGACTCTTCCTAAGTAAATATGATTAAACACTTCTACTTTGAATAAAGTTCCACTTTATTTATTTTGGGAGGTATGAATAATTAGAAATACTCTTAACTCTATAAAAATACTAAGAAAAATTGCCTGTGTGATTACTTAAATATAAATTCTAAAACTACAATTTAAAACCATGTTTCTCCATTATTTTTACATGACTGAACATGTATGTCTATGGTATCTGTTCACCTGGCTATAAAATTGATTTTATATTATCATCTTTTCTGTTGTTTAAGTTCACTAAAGTGAAGATCTTTTATGTAAGTTTATTTTAATCATATTAGAAATTTTATAAGAGGTTGAGGAAGTGTAAAGAAGTTTCTCAACACTAAAGGAAAGAATGTTTAAAATGGTCAAATATGTTTATTTTCACATAAGCATATAATATTAGCCATCACCTAAACCCACTCACCAGGGCACAATCCTTCTTGTAAAAGTTTCAAATTATTTGTTTCAATGATTTTATTACGTTTGTTCCTCCTAGAGGAATTGATCACTCTGTATAAATGTCTTTAAATGTGCATGGAAAGACAGTGAAAAAAAATCTAAATATAAAATATATTTTACAAAAAAGGTTGTTTAAATATATTATGGTTATTCAATTTATAATAGTAATATATCATTGTTTTTTTCAGCCATAAACAAATATATATCAAATGTTTCCTGAACTACATTACTCTGCTCTAGGCATTTTAGAGAACAGAAAATAGGAACATTGTAACTTTTCTTCAAGAATTTGTAGGAAATTTTTGTTCTGATTATTTTTTACCTAAAATACTGTTAGTTAAGAATCATTACTTGAAACACAATCTTCCATTAAAGCATTACTAATCACATGATCATAATAATAGTAGATGCTTATTAAATAAAATTCATTTATTTGAAAAATCTAATACGGGATTCAATTTATAACACAATCAAAATATTTTGTTATATAATCTATTAAAAATGTTTTAAAACCCCATTTTATTTTCTGAATTTAAAAAATAGTAACATAGTTCTACTTTATGAAATAAATTTGATATGCCTACTTACTTTCAAAGATGTTTTGGAGAAGTACAAATTCTGGATATGAAAATAATTTATATAATATTTTACAAGATTAACATATATTTATGTAAAATAAATTGATAATGTTATAGCAACAATCACCTAAAATCATCTGATGCATGTTTACAAACCTATACTTTTTAAAATTGTCATAATTCTCCTTACCATAGAAAGGCTATGAAATTAAGTAAACCCAAAACATTCTACCCCCACAGACAGGCTGCAATAGAATATATTTCGAAGAGTGTAATCAGTATTTTGTTCTGTGACAAGGCCAGAAATTATACATTTACATAGTATTTTTTACTTTGCTGCCCTAAGCAAATCTCTATTATAATGTCTCACATCTGTGAGTTTTGCTAAAAGCATTTTCATATTCCATTTCAACATTATAAATCTGTTGACCTTGAATATATAACAGAAAAATTCTATTTTATCAAGATGAGAAATTTGGGTGCTTCTATTCCACTTAGACTAAAATTCAAAAAACTATAATTTTACTTAATTCTGCTTTTATCTACCACTTTAAGAACCAAAGTTCAACTTGAATATGAGGGCCCTTTTTTCTTTTAACGTCCAAATACATCTAGAAAGAACATATTTCATAAACATCCTAACTTATTACCTGCTATTATATGATTCATTTGTGTGTGTTTATTTATGAAATGCAAAATATCTGGAGAGCAATTGAAAGTGCATTATTATATCTAGACTGAGAAATATTTAAAATAATTGAGAGCCATCTTTTCCTAGAATTTTAGGCTAAGCTAAAATAGAAATACAACAACATACTTTGCTTATGAATCTTTATACTTAAAAAGAAGAAATGCCAAATGTGTTTGTACAAAACACTATGTCAATAAATCTATCATGTCTATGCTATAGGGAGAAGAAAAATAGAAAGAAAAGGAATTACAAGTTGAAATGAAGAGACTGAGAAAGAGAAGAATGAGAATACCCAGATATTTTGGTACACATAAACATACATCCAAAATATGAAAACACCAAGTGTAAGATAAAATGATAAGAAATGCTTCTCTAATAATATCAATTTCTATCAAAAACATTTTCTGTTCTTCATTTAGAAATTTTGGTTCTCCAAATAACAATATTTGCATCATAAAAAAATGAATAAGGCCACTAAGGGTGGAAAATTGAGCATCAACTCAAACAGTTAAGGGAAACAGGTAATAAAGTAGGGTTAGTTTTTTGCTTAAGAGTTATTGGGTCTGTATTTGTAGGGGAAACACTGTTAAAGCTACAAGATAGTGTCAGACATGAGCCCTGACTGTATCTAGGGAATGTGTGGATGTACCTTCTTTTCCTGGCATGCCAGCAGTATAGTTACGGAAGAGCACAGAAAATGAAGCAAATGGATGCACCAAAAAATGTTTAAAATCAACGCTGAATCTTCCTTCTGGTACAAAGTAGAGATTCCGCAGAATCATTTGATATGCTATCTAAAGTCAGGGGGAATATGGAAAGGATTATAAGAGAAGAGTGCACGAAAACTAGTCTCAGAATGCAATCGGTTACATGAATACACAAAGGCCTGTGCTTATAATCTCATCTCTATACTTACTAGGTATATGTGTATGTGTGGGCATGTGCCTAAATTTCCCATATTTCATTTTTACTCTCCCACCACCATTTTATGCAGATGTCCTTATGAATACATTTTCCTTTTAGTTTGCATTAATAGAAGACAAAAACATTATATGAGATGGGAAAACATTATTCATATGTCCTAGAATGCACTAAGTATAGCACATCTTGCATTATGTCTCTGTGGGTGGGAGCTGGGTGTGGATTCATTCAAACAGCTATTGTCGCTTGGTAGGTGGAATTTTGAAATAAATGAGTGTGAAGAATGGTATGTAGATACTGAACAATCAAAGAATAGCAGGTAGTAGACACTGTATTTTTCTTGCCCTTTGTATTTTCCTTTAATTATTTATTTATTTATTCCTATTAAGAGAAGCCTAATTTTACTATTAGGACAATCAAATTCTATGCACAATAGATAATCTTAAGGAGAATTTCAGAATGTCATGCCTGTTTCTTTTCCCTTGCTTGCATGGTACCCACTTCAGACCTAATAAATGTCCTCTTGCCAGCTCTGTGGGAAACAGTGAAAGAACTGAAAATGGTTTGAGTTTCCCCACTGTGGCAATGTCCTTAAGGGAAGGTCTGTTTGCTTTTGTCAGCTAGAACCTTTGACCTGCTCTGTTCAGTGTCTTTTTCTTTCACCCTGCTAAGCTATGAGCCCCTAACCTTCAAATTATTTATTTCCTTGCCTTCATTATTCTGGAAAAAATTCTATTTGGTACATCCAAACAAATAGAGAAATATTTGAGATTTTCTTTTCCATCTAGTGCTCATTGAGATCATATTTATTTCCTAAAACAACAGATCTATAAAAATAATAACTTTCTAGAGAATACAGTCTCCTGTTTCTCTTAACATGAGCAAAAGTAGGTATTTTACTCTTTCCTTTGTGGTTGTTCACTGTGTCTTTACTTTCAGGTTTTACAATTAAAAGCTTGATTTACATATAAATGAGTATATTTACTTTTCTCCAGAAGGTTTAATTGAATAAGCACCTAAAATAAAATTTGAAACTAGTTTTTAAGCTTTAAAAATAATATTTACTATAATAAATAAGTTTAAATCACTATATTTGAGATGGGATTATTTAATCGTAAAAGAGATGCATGTGGCAAACACTATTAGAACCCATCAAATACTCATTCCTCCTTTCTTTTTTAATTTTCAGAACTCCAGTTTTGTTTCAGCAGCAAAGTGTCTGTTTCAGGCATATCATTTTAACTGAATTCCCTTTTGTCAATCCATGGTCTAGAGGAGGTGTGTGAATAAACACTTCTGACTGATGAGATGTGCATGCAACTTTGTAACTGTACCTTGCAGAAGATTTTATTCTCTGATTTAAAGAGTGAAACACATAAGCAAAAATAACTTGCATTTTTATTTCTATTGGCCATTGTGAAGCAAGTAGTGAAATACTCAGATCTTCTTCAACTACCCACAGAGGAGGTTACCTGAGAATGGTTATCAGGTGAAAGATAAGAAGTGGTTGGGCTCATAACTAACTATTGTTACGGTGCGGTTGAAACAAACTTGCATCTGCCTGAAGATCACTAAGTGAAATTTCTGAGTTTGGCCGTGCAGCTTGGCACTGCCAAAACCTAGATTAGTAAGGTCCATATGTGACTACTGTTGCCCTTCATGAGAGTGTCCCAGGTATTCTTCAATGTGCTACATATCCTTGTGGCACATGTATATGCTGTCCCAAATAAGTGAGATGATAAATGTACTTACTGTATGTCACTCTTATTGGATAAATAATGTATTTTTAGCAAGAACACCTGATGTAAAACAATCTGGAAAATAAATATATAGTTAGTTAAATCTCTTTGCAATAAACCACTGTATAGGAGCAAATACATTAGTAACATATTAAAATATAAATTTTCATAAACAATGTCATCCAAAGTCTGTTATCTATCTAGAATTAATTTTTGTGAGAGATATGGATACTTTTTCAGTCTTCGACATGTGGCTATCCAATTCCATTTACTGAATAGGGATTCTTTTCCTTGGAAAAACTCTTCTAGATATTGGCCTACACAAAGAATTTATGAAGAAGATCCCAAGGGCAATCACAGCAAAAACAAAAATAAGTAAATGACTTGATTAAATTAAAAAGTTTGTACACAGCCAACAAAGCAATCAACAAAGCAAATAGACAACCTACAGGATAGGAGAAAATATTTTCATGCTGTACATCTGTTAAAGGGCTAATAACCAGAATCTACAAAGAACACAAGCAAATCAGCAAGAAAAAAAAAAATCAAACAACCCCATTAAAAAGTGGGCAAAAAACATGAAAAGGAGCTTTTCAAAAGAAAATGGACTAATGTCCAATAAACATAGGAAAAAAATGCTCAACATCACTAATCATCAGAGAAATATAAATCAAAACCACAAAGAGATATCACTTAACCTCAGTGAGAATGGCTTTTATTAAAAAGTGCCAAAACAATAGATACTGGTGTGCATGCGGACACTTATAAAGTGTTGGTGGGACTGCAAACTAGTGAAATATTTTTGGAAAATAGTATGGAGATTCCTCAAAGAACTAAAAATAGACCTACCATTTGATCCAGAAATCTCAGTACTGGATATTTACCCAAAGGAAAAAAAATACATTTTATAAAAAGGCACTTGCACTAGAATGTTTATTGCAGCACAATTCACAATTGCAAAGATGTAGAATCAACCCAAGTGCCCATCAATTCATGAGTGGATTAACAAAATGTGATACATGTACACTAGGGAATATTACTCAGGCATAAAAAATGAATTGGTACCTTTGAAACAACCTGTATGGAACTGGAGACCATCCTCCCAAGTGAAGTATCACAGGAATGGAAAAACAAATCCCACGTGTACTCACTATTAAATTGGAACTAACCGATCATCACTCATGTGCACAGAAGGATGTAAAACTCAACAGAAATCAGGTAGGTGGAAAAGAGGAGGAGGGATCGATGAAATAATACCTAAGGGGTGCAATGTCTACTATTCTGGGTGATGGACACACATCTTTGACTCAAGCAATACAAAAGCAATCCATGTAACCAATACATTTGTATCCCTGTAATATCCTGAAATAAAAAAAAAAATTAAAAAAGTAAGGTAAAAACAACGAGCTACCACTACACACCTATTAGAATAGCCAAAACCAGAACACTGATAATGCTCAATTCTGACTAGGATATGAAGCAACAGGTACTTTCATTCATTGCTGTTGAGGATGCAAAATGGTAGAGCCACTGGGAAGAAAGATTGCTAGTTTCTTACAAAGCTAAACTTATTCTTATCATAGGATCCAGAAAATATGCTACTTGATATTTACCCAAAGGAGTTGAAAACTTATGTTCACACAAAAATCTGCGCACAGATGTACCTTTATTTATAATTGCCAAAACTTGGAGGCAACCAAGATGTCCTCAAGTAGTTGAATGGGTAAATAAATTGTGATACATATAGCATGATTCAGTGCTTACAAAAAATGAAAGAAGTTGTCTTAGAGTCTACACACTGTATGATCCCAGCTGTATGATATTCTAGAAAAGGCAAAACTATGGAGACAGAAGATCAGTGGTTGTAGGACTTAAGGGGGAGGGAGGAATGATTAGACAGAACACAGAGTATTCTTAGGGTAGTGAAATGGTTTGGTATGATACTACAAAGGTGAATATAGGCCATTATGCATTTATCCAAATCCATAGAATGTACAACTCCAAGAATAAACACTAACATAAACTATGGACTCTTGGTGACAATGATGTGTGAAAGTAGGCTCATCAGTTGTAATAAAGGTACCACTTTGTTAGAGGATGTTGATAATGGGGGAGGCTATGGATGTGGGGGGCAGCACGGAGTATATGGGAAATCTATACCCTTTGCTCAATTTTGCTGTGAACTTAAACTGCTCTAAAAATCAAAATTTATTTCAAAAAAAGTAAACTAACTCTCTAAGGTTTATAATATTACAATTTTTATACTTATTTAGTCTCTTAACATCTAAGTTTATCACTACTTTGGTCAAATTTTATTATTATTTTAAATCATTGTTAAATAATTTGTCATTATCCTGTATATTAGGAAGGAACTAATCGGTTATGCTATTGTTGATTCAAAATAATGTATTTGTAAGAATGCTATTCTGGTTATTATCTTTATATGAAAGAATATGCATCTTTTTTTTTTCTTTTCTAAAAACATTTTTATTTTTTTTGTTTATTTATTATAGCTTATTATGGGGGTACAACAGTTCTGGTTAAGTATATTGCCCATGCCCCTCCCAACCCCCTGAGTCTGAGCCTCAAGGGTGTCCATTCCCCCGACAGTGCACATCGCACTCATCATGTAGATATACACCCATCCCCTCCCCCCACCTCTGTCCGACACCCAATTGGTATCATTCCCAAATGTGCACCCAGGAGTTGATCAGGGAAAACAATTTTCTGGTGAGTACATGTGGTGCTTATTTTTCCATTCTTGGGATACTTCGCTTAATAGAATGGGTTCCAACTCTCCCCAGGAGAACCAAAGAGGTGTAATATCATCGTTATTTCTTATAGCTGAGTAATACTCCATGGTATAAAGATACCACATTTTACTAATCCATTCTTGAATTGATGGACATTTGGGTTGTTTCCACCTCTTAGCGATTGTGAATTGTGCTGCTATAAACATTCGGGTGCAAGTATCTTTATTATAGAATGACGTTTGTTCTTCTGGGTAGATGCCCAATAATGGGATTGCTGGATCAAATGGAAGGTCTACTTGAATCTGTTTA
>CM052436.1:16339683-16387766 GCA_028533085.1 Varecia variegata
GAGATGAGAGTCTTGCTATGTTACCCAGATGGGTCTCGAACTCCTACACTCAAGTGATCCTCCTGTGTTGGCCTTTCAAAGTGCTCGGATTACAGACCTAAGCTACCATTCTGACTTTCACTTTGTCTTACTTTATACATCAACATACTCCGTAAATAAACTTCATAAAGAAATTTTTACAGTATTTCTGAATGAAGTTAACATGACAATTGGTGGCAGATATTGTTTTGTTTTCAGCACCAATGAAGTGTTTTATATTAAAGCATTTGAAAGATCCCAAAACACACTGATGTTAATTATACCAGCTCTTATTTAAAATAAAATGGAGCATAGGAGTTAAGAAAAAAAATACATGCTGTCAAAAAGAAAGTGATTCTGCCTAGCCTGTCTTAATTAAATACAAACAAGTTTACAAGGCTTAGTAATCAGGTATAAAATATATTAAAGATATTTTTGGAGCAAGGTTATTGTCTTACTTGGATACTACTTTTTACTACCTAGAGAAATTAAACACTAACATGATTGCCTTCATCAGGACACTTTTTATTTCTGTCAGAATGTTTCATCCCTCCTTAATACTGTTATAAATAGGGTCACTGTAAGGGTAATTAATCCATTGTGCAGCAGGAGAGAAATAAAATGTGTTTACTTTGACTTCTTCTATAGTGAATTGGTTCACAATCAAAGCTATTGGAAACCATAATTAATTTAACACATTAATCTTATGGAATACATGTCTACATGCTGTAGTTCTTGGATGCACAGTAAATGTGTATTTTAAAATATGTACCATGCATACAAGGGACTGCTGAGGAAAGTTTGTTAGGTGTGTTTGCAGTATGACTACATTTGCATGGTGACCCATTACTTTTTCACACTGCTAACAGATACTATATTATCATGCAATTGCAGAATTAAGATGACTATAAATATGTTTTGCAGTATAACTTCTTAGCATAAAAGGAATGGAATAGTTCTAACAAATATGGGCAGGTGTTCTTTGACTTAAAATATTTGCCTATTAGAATATTTCCCTCATATGAAATGTCATCTTGCTAACATTAAATTTTTGCTGAACTTCTCCAAATGACACAAAAATGTTACCAATTTCAGTTCTTCTGTACACTTGAAAATTTCGAAAAAACATCCATGAAGTTCTAGTGAACTTTTTGTGAAAGAGTAAAAGCGTATTTTCATCTTTCAATAAATTGTTGAAACTTTATTTGCATGATATTTTGACTATTTCTTTTGCAGTTTGAGAAAATGTGATTGTGCTTTCAATAACATTAATTCAGGTGAACAAGTGTGAATACAGAACACAAGAAACATGATGCTCTGTGGGAACCAGAGAGATATGGAGTGACATTAGAAGCAGTGAGATATTGAATCTTTTTGGTTACATTTATATTTTTTGCTTTGAAGGCAGAGAAAAGATGTCATGGCGGAGTTTGTTAAAATCCCTGTCTTTGTCTTTTTTTTTTTTTTTCCCTTTTATTATGGGAAGAATCCATGAACCTACAGCTTTATACTTTTTTTTTTTTCCTTAACACTCTTTTGTCATCAACTTCTCATAACTCTTAGGACTATTGAGGAACACTGTCATGGCCAATTAATCATAGTAGGAACCTCCTGCATCTCAGGCCTTGGAGGGAATTGATTTGCAGCAAGTATCAATATCATTTTTGTTTTTAAAGTGGCTGTTACTACTGGTAAAAAGGTAAGATATAGGAAGATTTTGAAAAGATCTCAAATCATTTTTCTGATTGTTGAGTAAAGAAATAATTGACCATTAGGGATAGAAGTGAAGGTGGATGGGTAATTAAGAAAGTATTTATATATTACAAGTACCAAATAATTGAGGCTGAACCAGTTTGAAAATAGTGGACATGATGAGAAGTGGTTGAATTGTTGAACAGACAGGATTTACTGAAAATCTCAATGTAGAATATTAGAGAAAGGAAAGAATCAAGGGAGTTCCAGTATTTGGTGCTTAAATAACTAAAATAGTTGAATTGTTATTCATCAAGATAAGGGAGAATATGGGAAAATAGTTTTGGAGAACAATTCAGGAGTTCAATTTGTGGCTTGTCAATTTGCAAAGATCTGAGAAACATCCACTTGTCAGATAAATTGAATAGGCAGTAGGATAAATGGGGCATTGTTTGGAGTAGAAGTCCAAGACTGAGATGTAAATTTGGGAGTCTTCTGATTGTAGATTGTGTTTAAAACTATGAGATCGGATGGTATCACCTGGAGAGAGAGAAGCTATGCAGAGAGAAGGGGTCCAAGGATTGAGCCCAAGCTCATGGAAAACTTTAGATGTCTTCAAAGTGAGTAGGAATCAGGCAGAGAAGATAAACCATGGTTTCTCAATCTCAGCACTACTGACATTTTGGGCCAGATAATTCTTTGCTGTGCGGGGCTATCGTATACATTATAGGATGTTTAACAGCATTGTGGGCCTGTACCCACTAGATGCCAATAGCACATCCCCTCCCTAGGGACAAACCCAAAATGTTTACACAGATTTTGCCAAATATTCCTAGCTGGGGTCAGGTAGGAGCGAGGGGCAACATGATAACTCCAAGCTGAGAACCACTGTGCTAGACTCTAGGATGGCAACCAGGTTAAGGTCATGGACAGGAAGCTAAGCAAAATTTTAAAAGTTTTATGGAGGAATGAACAATCAATTGTGCCAAAGACTTGGTGAAGTAAGATGAAGACTCAAAACGAATCAGCAATATTATGGTCATTGACATCCTGTATCTCTCTCCTGGACTAAAGCAATAGGCTTATAGCTGTTGTGTCTGCTTTCTTTCTTGTTCCATGATTTATTTTCCACACAGCAGCCAGAGTGATCCTGTTAATATTAATATATAAGTTCAGTCATGTTGAAACTCTGCATTCCCTTCTTACTTTTCTCAATACTAACCAAACAGCTTTGTAAAGCTGACAGTGCTGTGTACTGTCTGGGCCCATAGTACCTCTCTGACCTTACCTCTTAGCACTCTCTCCCTTGTTCGTTGTTTTGAAGCTCTTTTTGCAATACAAGAGTTAAATCTCACCTTGGGCATTTGGCACTATTTTTTCCTTTGCCTGAAACTCTTCCTCTAGATGACCATGTGGCTGACTCCTTCATCTTCTTCCAGTCTGTGATCAAATGCCAGCTTCTCAGAAAGTTTTCTCTTACGATCTTATTTAAAATTGCAAAGATTCTTCCACTTGACTACCTGACATATTTGCCCTGTTTCATTTATCTTTATAGCACTTGGCACCTTCTAACATATTATACATATTTTTTCATGTCTGTATCCACTAAAAAATAGTTTCACATCAGCAATGCGTCTGCATTTGCTTATTTCACTGTTATATTCCCAGAAGAAAATACTGAGTAATATCATGTACCAAATAAATAGTGGTTGACTAAATTAATGAACTAATGAGTTAAGGGATATTTTCTTCTCCACTGTAAATGTGAATAATCAACTTCTAGGGAGCATAATCAGAAATAGAAGCAAGAGTAGAGTAGTGGGTTGAAAATAAGGTAATATTTAAACTCCATTAGAGACATTATATCCATTTAGTTGAATCGAAGGGTTATTGAATAACACTTACATGCATCAAGATATTTGAGAGTCTTACGCAGGAACCTATAAGTAGTGTGTCTCAGTTAACTCAGGGAAAGATGGCTGTGATGATTAATTTTATGTGACAATTTGACCAGTCATGGGTGCCCAGATTAAACATGATTTCTGGGTGTGTCTCTGAGGTTAGTTTTAGACAAGAGTAGTGTTTGAGTCCATGGACACAATAAAACAGATTGCTCGCCTCCCATGTAGATTGGTATCATTCAACTTGTTGAGGGCCTGAATAGAATAAAAAATGGAGAAAGGAAGAATTCACCCCCATTTTTCCCCTGCTTTACTGGTTGAACTGGGATATCTCATCTCATCTTCTCCAGCCATTAAACTAAGATGTCCACCATTGGCTCCCCTTCTACTTGGTCCTTTAGACTTGGACCAAATTATACCACTGGATTTCCTGGGCCTCCATATTGCAGAAAGCAGATTGTAGAAATTTTCAGCCTCTCCATCTCTGTAAACTAATCTCTCATAATCTATCTCTCTCTATCTCTCTCTCTCTCTGTCTCTCAGAAACAACTGGGGCTGTTTCTCTGGAGAACCCTGAGTAATACAATGACATCTTCATCTTTAGAAAAGTTGAATTTCTAGGTAGATGAGTAGTCACATATAGAAGATAAAATATATACCAGCTAACAAATATATGTTTCATCATATATAATTTTTAATAATTTTATTTAAAAATTTTAAATTATAATGTTAACATAATCTTAGTTCATTTTGTGCTGCTATAATAAAATGCCCTATATGGGGTTACTTGCAGAGAACAGAAATTTATTTCTCACAGTTCTGGAGTTTGGAAGTTCAAGACCAAGATGGCAGCATTTGATAAAGGACTTCTTGCTGAGTCCTCTCAAGGGCCAAAGACAGAAGGGCAAAAGAGAATGGGCATTTGGTCCTCACATGGCAGAAGAGCAGAAGAGACAAGAAACCCACTCCTGAAAGCCCTTTTTATAACAGCATTAATCCATTCATAAGGGTGAAGCCCTTATCACCTAAATGCTCCCCCAAAGACTCCACCTCCCAACACTGTGGCATTTGGGATTGAGATTCCAACACATGAATTAGGGGGGAACACATTCAGACCATAGCACATACTCACAGGAGTGTGCAAATATTTTCAGACCTCTGTAGCTTTTTAAAGAAGCATTTATTAAGCCATTAACTGTGTATCAAATAAGGTGCTAAGTATATCATATTTTAATTCTTCCAACAACCTTATGAGATAAGCTAGGTGATTTCTTCAGGTTCACATGGCTATTAAATGGCATTGGCAGATTAAAATCTGTCACTCTTCTAAGCCTATGGCTTACAAACTATGTCCTGTTGCCCCTTATAAAGTTTCTTGAAATAATGCCGTTGTTGAATTACTATTAATGTTGCTATTAACATTACCCAATCTATTAATTCTAAAACACATTTTTGTATATTTAACGTTGGTACATACAGAAGCATCTTATAATTGATAGTGCTTGTAATTGTTGTCATCCAGTTCGCAACTATAACTAAATCATATCAAATCCCTCCCTTGAAACCTTCATGTAGGAAAGAAATCATTATCATTGTAGTCTTAGAATAGATGAAATGGATACAAACAGTGTTACTGTTAGAATAATACCATCATCACTCATTTATTGTATGCTTATTCTCAATGCTAAGCATTTTTCCAATCTGTTTACATGGTTTAATACTTGTAACAATTCTCAGGGCAGTGATTTCCATTCATGTTTTGCAGCTGCATATCATTTGTATCAAGTTCTTTCTACTTCTCAATGATAGAGTCTGCATTTGAACCCAGGTAGTCTGAGAACTCAGAGCTATTAGGTGACAGAGCTGGAATTTCAGCCAATCTAATTCCTGTATGTCGTGATATTTGGTCTTTGATCCAAGTTTATTCCATTTTTGTTTTTCAAGTACAGTGTTTGTATATAGTAGTCATTTAATTATTTTAATGGTCAGTTATTAATATATTACTCAAGGCATAGGTCAAATGCCACATTAAAAAAAATCGTCTATATGTTTTCTAATTTTGTCCCCAGGGAATTTTGTAGCCAATTTCAAAATTGCACTCAGACTTTTTGGTTTTAAGAGGTAAAGGTTTACAAAATTAAGAAACATTTATATTTTATCTTTGTATTCCTGAACAACTTGTATAGCACATCATCAAACATCTGAAATTCCATTGATCTTAGTATTCAAAGCTATCAATTTATTTTAAGCTTAAATACATGACAGCTCAATACATAAAATAGATCAAGTCTGGGTAAAATTATGTAGATAACTATAAATCCTTGACAGCTTTTTTTAAAACTCCACTTCACTGTGAATCACAAGAGTTGTGACTCCAAGCTAACCTCTAGCTCCAGCCAGTCTTATCCAATGCAATTCGTATCTATATTTCAGTAACAGTCTCAAGAGATTCTGATACTTTTACATACAGAATGCAGCTCAAGAACATTCTTCATCAAGAATTCTACAAGTGTACATAATGTTCTCTATTTCTATATTTTCTGTCTATGTTCATCTATGTATTCTCTCATAAATGTGCCTATGCATGAATAATTTATGTAATATACAAATAAATGCATACATACATTCATATTCATATACAAATATATGCATACATATTTGTATACAAATAAATACATACATATTTGTATACAAATAAATACATAAATAATATTCATATTCCTATAAATAAGAATTAACAATAGCAACAAAGAAAATAAAATACCTAGGAATATATTTAACTAAGGATGTAAAAGACCTCTAAAGGGAGAACTACAAAACACTGAGGAAGGAAATTGCAGAGGACATAAACAGATGGCAAACCATACATGTTCATGGGTCAGCAGAATCAACGTTGCTAAAATGTCTATACTATCCAAAGTGATCTACAGATCCAATGCAACCTCTATTAAAATAGCAATAGCATTTTTTGCTTATCTAGAAAAAATAATTCTACACTTTGTATGGAATCAGATAAGACCCCATATAGAAAAAGCAATCTTAAGGAAAAAAGAACAGATTGAGAGGAATCAGTTTACCAGACTTCATGCTATACTACAAGGCAATAGTAACTAAAACAGCATGCTACTGGCACAAGAACAAAGACATAGACAATTGGAATAGAACTGAGAACCCAAATATAAAACCATCCTCCTATAGCCATCTAATCTTTGACAAAGCAGACAAAAACATACACCGGGGAAAAGAATCTTTATTCAATAAATGGTGCTGGGAAAATTGGATAGCCACATGTAGAATACTGAAACAGGATCTGCACCTCTCACTTCTCAGAAAAATCAACCCACAGTGGATAACAGACTTAAACCTAAGACATGAAAATATAAGAATTCTGCAAGAAAATGTTGTAAAAACTCTTACAGACATTGGCCTTGACAAAGAATTTATGATGAAGACCCCAAAGGAAATCACAGCAACAACATAAATGAATAAATTGGACTTGATCAAATTAAAAAGCTTCTACACAAAGAAACTGTCACAAGAGCAAACAGACAACCTACAGAATGGGAGAAAATATGCTTAAGCTACACATCTGATAAAGGGCTGATAACTAGAATCTACATAGAATTCAGGAAAATCAGCAAGAAAAAATCAAACAACCCTATCAAAAAGTGGGCAAAAGACATGAACAGAATCTTTTCAAATGAAGACAGACTAATGGCCAAGAAACGTATGAAAAAAATGCTCAACATCTCTAATCATCAGGGAAGTGCAAATCAAAACCACAATGAGATATTGCTTAACTCCAGTGAGAATGGTCTTTATCAAAAAGTCCCAAAACAATAAATGTTGGTGTGGTTGTGGAGAGATAGGAACACTCATACACTGCTGGTGGGTCTGCAAACTAGTAAAACCTGTATGGAAAGTAATATGGAGATACATCAAAGAGCTAAAAATAGAACTACCATTTGAACCAGCAATCTCATTACTGAGCATCTACCCAAAGGAAAAAAAAGAAA
Source organism: Varecia variegata (assembly GCA_028533085.1). Lineage (NCBI taxonomy): Eukaryota > Metazoa > Chordata > Mammalia > Primates > Lemuridae > Varecia > Varecia variegata. The sequence continues at coordinate 16,347,311 of CM052436.1, forward strand.
TTCAATAAAAAACACAGCTGCACTCAACTGTTTATAGCATCAGAATTCACAATTGCAAAAATATGGTAACAACCCAAGTGCCTGTCAATACCTGAGTGGATTAGTACAATGTGGTACATGTATACCATGGAATTCTACTCATCCACAAAAAACAATTGTCATGTAGCACCTTTTGTATTAATTAGCTTGGATAGAGCTGGAGCCCATTCTACTAAGTGAAGTATCACAAGAATGGAAAAACAAGCATCGCATGTACTCACCATCAAATTGGTATTAACAGATCGACACTTATGTTCACATATAGTAGTAACATTGAAGTGGTCTCAGGCAGGTGGGAGTGAAGAGGAAAGGATGAGTATATTCACACCTAATGGATGCAGTGCACACTATCTGGGAGAAGGATACACTTTAAGCTCTGACTTGGGGGGGGGGGGCAAAGGCAATATGTGTGGTCTAAACATTTGTGCCACTGCAATATGCTGAAATAAAAAAATAAAGAAAAAAATCACTCAAATTTTTAAAAATACATGAGAAAATGATAGAATCAATTTTGATATTTTTATTTTGTTTTACTCTGACTTTTTAATAAGAAATGCTACAAATTTAATACAGAGTAATATAAAATAGGAAATTTTAATATAATTGGGACTGACACTCTCTATTCACATATATTTTTTGTGGTTTAGATATAAGCACTTTACCTAGGATTATCTAGACTTTCACCACTCCACTTTACATGGTCATGGCTTAGAAAAAGTGAACTAGATATTTTAGAAGGAATTTACTTAATAAAATTAGTATGAGTGTGCTTAGGGAATACATCTTAGTTTCATTGGCTTATGATTCGAAGTGCAACGGTATAGGTTAAATGTGTATGTAAGTAAATTTAATCATGTCCAAATTTATAAGCTTGATGAATTAACAAAGTTTGAAGTAGTTATCACCTTGTTTTTCTTTGAACACATCTCCAATGTAGCATCTACACTGGTGTTTTCTATTAGGCTGTTTTTGTTTCAGCTGACAGTATATGCTATAAGGTGGAACTAAATTATATATTTGCATAAAATTGTATGTATTTCATGTCAGAGCAATCTTTCAAATTTGTCACCTTCCAAAAGAGTAATGAATCAGTAGAAATACATTATTTTGCTCCATTATTCAAACATAATGGAAGCACTGGAATACGTTAAATACATTTAGGTGAAACATGATTTATAGCTTTTCGATAAAAACCTACTGATAATGCCATCTTAATATTATACTTCTTCATCTGTGTTATTTATTTTAAAATGTAATCCATATTTCAAAGAGAAGTAGCATATTCTTATTTCAGTGATAGAACATTAATTGTACATTCTTGCATGAAATATGGTTCTACCAAAGATCACCTGCAAGATTTCACCTGTAAATGTGTTTTCTCTATATGAATAATGAGCCTCAAAATGATAGTATACAATCTCATGACTGATGAAATTAAAGAGTATAAATATCAAATCAAAATCCAGCACACCATGAAACTTTTTTTTATGCTTCGTAGACAGAAATGTACCTTAAAAATGATAGGCTTAGCAAAAGAATATTTAACAAAGGTCCTGGGAGAAATGTGCTATTGAACGTTTTTCACAAATGCATCATTTGGTGGAGAAGGGATATTATGTTTGCTAAATTATCTCTGGCCTCATATGATCCCAATATGTCTTTTAATACCTGACTCCTATCACTCTGATTTTTCTAAAATCATTTAGCTTAAAAGATATAAGCAACAATAAATAGTTCATAAACCTTTTTTCTGACACAAACTACTTAAAAGAAAAGTAAAAAATAAAACAGTTGCCAAATTTATTTTAAGATTCTGTTGCTTGGAATAAGTAAAACACAGTGGAAAGCAGTTGCTTTTGAACCAAAGTGTGTAGGCTGGAATTCTTACTCTATTAACTCTGTGACCATGGATACGTTCTGTAAACTAAGGTTGACAGAAGTACTTACATCGTAAGCTTCTTGAAAGGGCAAGATAAATTTGTACATGTGATATGTTTAAAACAAACCTTGAAACATAGCAAATATAAAATAAATGCTAGTTATGATTATATTTTTTGGCTCTCTAGATATGTGCAACTCACCCCTCCTTTTTTTCTTTTTTCAGATTGAAGGAGTTCAGAATATGCCACCTAAAGCATGCTGCTCTGGCATATTGACTACAAACCCCTTTACCTTGTCATATTTCCATAATTTACTGTTTTTTATCCAGTTGAGTGTGTGTGCTCAACTCTAACTTCAACTTTAGATCGTCATTTCCTTATGAAGTGTCCTGTGCCATATAAAACTTATTAAATAGATGTATAAGCTTTTCTCCTGTAGATCTGTCTTATCTTATGTCAATTGAATTCTCAGGTCCACCCAAAAAACCCTAAGAGTGGAAAGGTAAAATTTTTCCTACCCTGCAATATATATCCACTGGCATTGTTTTATGTAGATCTAGCAGCACTCTTCCTTTGTGTTATTAAATACAATATTTGATGTCTTTCACAAGGAATAAAATATTTGTTCTATTAAAACAGTCAGGCCTGATGAAATGGCTAATGTTTGTAATCCTAGCACTTTGGAAGGCTGAGGCAGGAGGATTGCTTAAGGCCAGGAGTTTGAGACAAGCCTGACCAAGAGCAAGACCCAGTCTCCACAAAAAATAGACAAATTAGTCAGGTGTAGTGGCATGTGCCTATAGTCCCAACTATTGGGGACACAGGAGGATTGCTTGAGCCCAGAAGTTGGAGGTCACAGTGAGCTATGATAATGCCACTGCCCTCTAGGCCAGACAACACAGTGAGACCCTGTTTCGAAGGGAAAAAGAGCAAAACGTTCATTAATTGTTATTGTTCTCAACAACAGAAATGTTGTCATTAAGGTGGTCAAGGGAAACTCCCAATTTCATTAACTCTTACATAGGAAAAGAGAAATATAAATGAAAGGAGAGCATAGTTAATAAAAATTTTGGCATTTAATATTTCTTAGTGTTGAATATTAGAAAATTTAAATTTCTCTATACAGCAAAAATTTAAAATTAAAACCAATCACACTTCGTGTACCAAATTATCTTTCCAATTTACTTAAAATGCACTTTAAACAGTTAAAAAATGGACAGTGTTAAGGAATAAATGAAATCCAGTTTCCTCATTCTTTAATAATATCTAATCATTAACTCATCCCATATATAATGTTTTTGTGTTATGCTTAAATATTAATCATTTTAATATTTCTGTTCCTGAATGATACAAGTTCAGAAATGATTAAGGACATTACTATTTTGTTATATATTATCATGATTTTTTCCAAATTTAACTTTTGAATGTTTTTATAATATTTTTTAAATTATAATGTATAATTTAAAAAGTTATTATTTAGTTGAAATTTCAACTATTTTCCTAGGAAGCTTTAGATTTTGTATCATTCAGGAGCAAGAATGTCCAACCATGAAAAAAGCATACATTTAAAAAATACTTCTTGTGTTTAACTGGACTTTCATACTTTATATATGTCTTCAATTTTGTTTATTCATTGGGAATCACATATAGCAGTGGTCCAAAACCTTTTTGGACCCAGAGACCTGTTTCACGGAAGACAGTTTTTGTGTGAACCAGGGTGGGGGAATGGTTTCAGGATGATCCAAGCACATTACATTTATTGTGTAGCCAAACCTCTGTGCTAATGATAATCTGTATTTGTAGCCACTCCCCAGGGCTAGTATCACCACCTCAGCTCCACCTCAGATCATTAGGTATTAGATTCTCATAAGGAGTACACAACCTAGATTCCTCACATGTACAGTTTACAGTTGGGTTCGCGCTCTTATGAGAATCTAACACCCTGGGGATCTGACAAGAGGTGGAGCTTATGCCTTGATGGGACTCATGGGGGAGCGGCTCTAGGGCTGTACAGACAGATGAAGCTTCCCTTGCTCATGTACCACTAACCTCATGCTGTGTACCTGGTTCCTAACAGGCTACAGATTGAGGCTTGGGGACCACAGACATACAGCATATAATTGATAAAAACATCAAGATCTGTTTACTTTTCAAGCATTCCATGAAAAACATTAACCTAAAGTGAAAAATGAGTATGTATTCTAAGAAGTATAATGCTGGAAAACTAATAAAAATATTAGGAAGAAGGCCTATATTTGAATTTGTAATAAAAGGCAATTTATTTTCCCTTTCTTAACAGAAAATAGACTCAAGGAGCTATAAAACAGATATTACAATGGAGTATTTTAGATCTACTGTCATTTTTCAAACCTCATAAAGTTATACAATTTCACTTTTAATATATGTCCATCTTCTAGGAAAACATACTGTATTTATAAAATTATATATACTTATAAAATTGCAGCAAATATGATGTTTCCCAATCCAATATTCTAAATAACTATGCAATTCGGTGCAACATATTTTGGTACAGCTTTATTTATATCAAGTCAGACATGAACATAACCACTTATTTTAAGTGGCAATGATAAATACATTGCTATGAGAAAATGCATCATGTAAATATTTGGAACATTTATTTGTCTTGATGATTTGCTTGCTGTGAAAACATTAATAAAATATAGGATGCATACTTTCTAAAGCCAGATCATAGAAAGCATAAATATGATCCTTGCCTCCTTTAGAGATTTATATATTGACTTCATTGAAATTCTGCTATGATTCTCAAACATGATAGAAACCAGAATGTGTAAACCAGTTTCCCAAATATAATTCATAAAATTGAATTTCAAAATTTAACAGCTTTACCATCTTTTTGAAATGATTTCATCCATCTGTTGAGGTATGCAGTAGAACAACCTGCTTTTTTGCATATCTTATTTGAAAGATTATATCAAATAAATAAATATTTTAAATTATACTCTTCACCAACATGATACAACAGATTTTTTTTATCATTGCTTTAACTCATAAAACATCTTCACAATGAGACCATGTCAATTTTTCAGTACAAATCTAAAATCAAGCCAAATCATCTTTAAGATTAACTATTTAATATAAATACTTTCACTAAAATATCCATAATATTTTAAATAGCTTTATTATAGGAAATTATTAGCAGTAATTATAAAACCATCCTCTGCTCCTCCTATTCCAAGAGAATGAGAAGACAAGCTACAGATGGGGAGAAATTATTTACAAACAGTATATCTGATATAGGACTGTTATCCAAATTTTCAAAAAACTCTTAAAACTCAACAATAAGAAAACAGTCTGATTTAAAAATGGGCAAAATGTCTAAACAGATATGTCACCAAAGAAAACATACAGGTAGTAAATATTGATGCGAAAGGATGCTCAACATTGTATGTCATTAGAAAACTGCAAATTTAAACAATAAGATACCCCTACACACCTATTAGAATGGCCAAAATCCAGAACACTAACAATTCCAAATGCTGGCGAGAATGTGGAGCAATAACTCACATTCATTGCTCGTAGTAATGGAAAATGTCACAATTACTCTGGAAGATAGTTTGATAGTTTCTCACCATTCTAAACATATTCTTCCCATACATATCAGCAACCATACTCTTTGGCATTTACTACAATGAGTTGAAGACTTATGTCCTCACAAATATGCACATGGATGTGTTTATAAAAGCTTTATTAATAATCGTCAAAACTCAGAAGCAACCGATATGTCCTTCAGTAGATGAATGGATGAACAAAATAACCAGTGGTACATCCATACACGGAATATTCTTCAATGTTAAAACAAAAGGAAAAGGGGCCAGTCGCCTAGCACTCTGGGAGGCTGAGGCAGGTGGATTGTTTGAGCTCAGGAGTTCCAGACCAGCCTGAGCAAGAGTGAGACCCTGTCTGTACTAAAAAAATAGAAAGAAATTATATGGGGGAGTGGGGGGTTGGGGGACAAGGGCAATATATGTAATCTAAACTTTTGTATACCCATAATATGCTGAAATAATAATAAAAAAAGAAACTTTAAAAAAAAGAAATTATATGGACAACTAAAAATATATACAGAAAACATTAGCAAGTCATTGTGGCTCATGCCTGTAGTCCCAGCTACTTGGGAGGCTGAGGCAGGAGGATCGCTTGAGCCCAGGAGTTTGAGGTTGCTGTGAGCTAGGCTTACGCCACGGTACTCTAGCCCGGGCAATGAAGTGAGACTGTGTCTCAAAAAAAAAAAAAAAAAAAAGGAAAAGATATGGAGGAACTTTAAATTCTAAGTGAAAACATTAATAAGAAAACAAGTTTGAAAAGGCTACATACTGTATAATTTCAACTATATGACATTTTGGAAAAGGCAAAATTATGGAGAGCATAAAAAGAGGTTTGGAAACAAGGAGGAATAAATATAGGCAGAGCACAGATCACAAGCAGAAAATTGAAATTTATGTACTCCACTAAACTTACTAATCTTATTGAGGTTTTACATGTCATTTATGTGTGTGCTCAGTTAGTTCAATGCAATTGTATAATGTGTAAGTTCATGTATCCACCATTACAATTAAGATACAAATTTCTTTTGTTATCATCAGATCCCTAGTACTGCTCTTTCATAATCATATCCAACTGCACTTCCCTAACCTATAAACTTCCATGCATCTCTAAAATTTAGTCATTTTAAAAATAATATATGGATAGAATCACATTGTATGTTGCTTTTGGGGCTTGGCCTTTTATCTCACTCAGCATAATTCCCCTGAGATTGTTTCATGTTTTTATATAATATGTATCACTTGTTTGTTCCTTTTTATTTCTGAATAGTATTCCATTGCGTATTTGTTCAACCATTCACCATTTGAAAGATATTTGAGTCATTTCCAGTTTTTACCTATTTCAAATGAAGCCACTGTGAACATTCATGTCAGATTTTTGTGTGAATATACATTTCTCTGGGATAAACGCCGACCTATAATTCTTAGGTTGTACCATGATTGCATGTTTAGTTTAATAAAATCTACCAAACTGTTTTCCAGAATGACTGTGCCTTTTTATATTCCTGCCAGCAATGTATGAATAATCCAATTTAGTTGCAACATCATTGGCATTTGATGCTGTCTTTATTTATTTATCTTATAGCCATTTTATAGGAGTATAGTGATATCTTGTGTTTTCAGTGTGCATTTCCCTGATGGCTAGTGATGTTAAATATATTTCCATGTGTTTATTTACCACTTACTTATTTTTTCCAGTGACATGTCTGATCATGTCCTTTTCTGCTTGGAATTTTTTATTACTTACTTCACTTTTGTGTTTTGTGAGTTCTTTGTGTATCCCAGATACTTGGTATCTGGTTTGCAATTATTTTCTCCCAGCATTAAGATTAGTTTTACATATTTTTCACAAAGTCTTCTTTCAGAGAACAAAGTTTTTAATTTTGATGAGATTCATTTATCATTTTTTTTCTTTTATGAACTGTGTTTTTGGTGGTAAGTCTAAAAACTCTTTGCTTAATTCTAGATACTAGAGATTCTTCATTCCTTTTCTCTGTTATTTTATAGTGTTATTAATATATTTTACATTTATTTTCTGGACCCATTTTGAGTTAATTTTTAAGTCAAATGTGATATGTAGGTTAGAGTTTGGTTTGTTTTTTTTTTTTTTTTTTTTTTTGCCTATTGGTGTCCATATGCTCCAGTACCATAAGATGAAAACTCTGTCATTTTTCCATTGAAATGCTTTTGTCATTTAGTAAAAAATGAGATGATCATATTTGCAAGAGTATATTCTGACATCTGTTCTGTTCCATTGAGCTAAGTGTCTATCTTGTCCTCAATACTATAACCACATTTTCTTGAATAATATAGTTGTATAGTAAATATGTATACACATATAAAATATATATATTAGTATAATTTCTCCCACTTTATTATTCTTTTGGAAGATAAGATTCTTTAGAACATGTGCTTCTTCATGTAAATTTTATAATATCTATCTATTTCTACAAAAATACCTTGCTGAGATTTTGATAGGAATTGCATTGAATTGATATATCAGATCAATCTGGGAAAAATTGACATCTTACTATGTTGAGTCTTTTCTATAAACATGATATGTTTCTGTCTTATTGTCTTATTTGATTCTATTTCATCACGATTTTGTAATTTTCAGCATACAGACTTTACATGTTTTTTTAAGTTCATACCTAAATGTTTTATTTTCTTTGGAGCAATTACAAATAGTATAATTTTTGAGTTTTAGTTTCCCAGTAATATGTGGGATTATTGACCATTACAGAATAGCCTGAAAGTGGGAACTACTTAAAAATCATAATGCTATTTTAAAGCTAGTAAGGAGCAGAGTATGAGACATATTTTCTGGGAAAATATAGCAGAGGAAAGTCTATTTTTTCTTCTTACATGAGTTATTTATTTAAAAGTTAGAAATCATTTTAGGCTGGGCACGATGGCTCATGCCTGTAATCTTAGCAGCCGAGGTGGAAGGATCACTTGAGGTCAGGACTTTGAGACCAGCCAGAGCAAGAGTGAGACCCCAAGTCTACTAAAATTAGAAAAATTTAGCCAGGCATGGTGGTGCACACTTGTAGCCCCAGGTACTCGAGAGGCTGAGGCAGGGGGATCACTTCAGCCCAGGAGTTTGAGGTTGCTTGTGAGTTATGCTAATGCCACTGCACTGTAGCCCAGGCAATAAAGTGAGACTCTGTCTCAAAAGAAAAAAAAAAAACAAAAACAAAGAAACAAACCATTTTAATTTTTTCTTGTGCATTTAATAAATTCCAATTTTAATGTTGCAGTTATTAGTAATTTTAATAAATTTGTAAAATATTCTGAATACCTATTTTGTAGAAGAAAATAAGATGATCATGGAAGTAGCTGGTATTATTATTGCTAAATCTATACTAAACTGTTTTCTTTTTGTAAATGATTCCTGCTATTTTAAGCTTTGTATCTCTAATTATCCACCACTGCCCACATGGAATTATTATCCATCTCTGTTGTAGAAAAATAGAGTTATGCATCCCTTTGGCTTCTTTAATAAAGAAATAATAAAGAGAGGTAAAATATCTTTAAGTAAATGTTCTATAAATAATTTTTGTGTGGAGGTTTGCATGCTTAGGATTGTGGAAACATTTAAATCAATCCACTAATGAGCCAGGTACTTCAGACAGTCACGATGCTCTTTAGGGACTTTTTCTGCACGTGTGGGAACTAGTTTACAGTTTTGAGGCCACTTTTAGACCATTTAGTGCACTGAAGCGTTACTTATATAAATGATGCCCTCAGGACCTAAACTAATTAAGTGGTTCTAAACAACTTTCCAAATTATCAAATATAATTTAAAGATTTCTGTAAATAAAAAGATAAAATGTTTATTGTAGTTGTTTTTATTAACTTTTTATAGTAGTTTCTTTTATGTTATAAAGTGACAAAAAATGGAAAGAGACCTTTCAAGGCCATCTAATTATGTTCTTCTGAGTAAAAATATTTTCTATTCATTTATCTATGGAAGGTAAAAATGTCAAATCCCCTGTGATATCTCATATGCAATTTTTAGTTTCTTTTCAAATAGGCTCCAGTACAATTCCTTATTGGCCAGTTTAAGTTCTTTATTTCAAGAAAACAGAGATGGACCAATAATGCTCTTCAGCATGGTGATAACATATAATAAATTCAAACTTCAGATTTCATTTTTCCACCTGAAATAATAATTCTCACCATCTTAAAACTTCCTTGAGGTCTTTTGATTTGATTCATACTTTAATAATCCATTGGCTTCCCTTGAATCATTTACAAGTTTGTTCTGAAGGGCAGAAAAGGGTAAAATAACTAGAGTCTGACCATGACAAGTGTGATGATGTGCATAAAATGGCACATTAAATTAATAGTAAGTAATCAATAGATGTCTATTTAGCAGATGAATGATTAATTTAAGTGACTGTGTGATTTCTCCATTAAATACAGAAGGAGGCAGAATGTGTTTTAACCTCAGGTCTGTGATCTTGGGCAAGTTACTTAGCCTATTTAATCCTTAATTTCTTCATCTATTAAATGGCTTTGCTAATTGTAAAATCCTCTCTTACATATTTATATGATTCTATTATCAAGTTTTTTATAAAAATAATCCTAAAAAAGAGAAAAATAACTGGAGAATATAAATTCACATGCAACTCCCTATATTATGAAGACTGATTATGTAAATAAAGGGTCTGCAAATGATTAATACTATCCCTGGTCCAAATTCATCTCATTGACTCTTTTGTAAATAAAGTATTATTAGTAAATGTTAATTTATATTTCTTTACATATTGTGTATAGCTGTTTTTGTGTGACCATGGTAGACTGTAGTAGTGGAAAACATATAAAAAATGCTCAACATCTCTAGTCATCAGGGAAATGCAAATCACAACCACAGTGAGATATCACAACTCCAATGTGTCAAAAAGTATCTCAAAAAGATATCTCAAAAAGTCCCAAAACAACAAATGTTGGCGTAGATGTGGAAAGATAGGAACACTCATACACTGGTGGTGGAACTACAGATTAGTACAATTCCTATGGAGAGTAGTATGTAGATATCTCAAAGAACTAAAAGAATTACCATTTGATCTAGCAATCCCACTATTGGGTATCTACCCCAAGGAAAAAAAAATCATTCTATAATAAAGACATCTGCACTTGAATGTACCCCAATAACATTCTGAAATTTAAAAAAAAAAAAAAAAAAAGAAACCTTAGAGACCTTATGGACCATGGTACTAAGAAGATATACTATCTTGGCTTCCACATACACACACACACACACACACACACAGACACACACACACAGATACACACAATATTTGCACATATATGATATAAATGAAGAAATATATTCAGGAATTGAATATGTTAATAAATATATTTAAGTTATATAAAAGCAATGAATGAAAAAATGCATAATCCATTAAAGGCATTTACATCTAAAACTAAAAACTGACAAAATTAATATGCTTCTTTAAAATTGGTCAGACTTTGTGAAATACTAATATGCTTAGTCAGCGATTGGTGCAAGTAAAGGGTAGATGTTAAATCTAGAGGGTATTTAATATCCATAGTATTTAACATTGCATTTTGATATGTATGTAACAATGTATATTAATATTATGTAAAACAAAAAGGAGAATATGCAATCATCTCAAAAACAGATGCACATGCAAAATTAAATGTATATTATGTCACAAAGTTAATCTCAACATATCACATGAAGCAGAAATCATAGGTTTTATACAAACTCCACAAAATAAAAAAGCCAACAGTGAAAGCAAAAGTAAAACAATTACAGACATTTGAAATTAAATTTTTAAACTCTAAAAATTATTTACTTGAAAAGTAGTTCAGAAAAAATTACAAATTTTATTTAAAACCACAGAAAACACAGAATATCAAATCCAGCCAAAGATATAATAAAAGAAAACGTATGCTCTTGATTTTTTTACAAAAATAAAATAAAATTAAATTTATTAAGCATTAAATGAGGAGAAAAATTAACACAGAAAGTGCAACGAAGTAAACGAGCATGTATATTCCAAAATTAATTAGCATTCAGTTAAAAGCGATAGAATTGGTCATAGAATTCAAGTATTTTTCCTTGGATAAGGGATTTTAAGGCCAGTAGCTGGTATAATTTATGTAAGGTATGTGGTATAAACCAGGAAAACAGGTAAAACATCAGAAGAGGGGGTTGAGGCCTAGCTAATAATCAGTTCAATGGATGATTACTTTCAAAGATATTTCAATTACTTTAGGATAGCAGGGTAGTTTAATTAAGATTGATGAATGGGAAGTGATGATCAGAAAGTAGAAGGCTTAAAGTAACATTTCCAAAAGTGTTGCAGTGTGGTTTATGTTATCTCTCTATAATTTGACCTAATTGGCATTAAAAGGAAGGAAACTTAGCATAGCAAGGATGTCAATTCTCCTCAAACTGGCCTCCAGTTTTAATGTGATTCTTATCAAAATTCCAGCAAGAATGAAGTTAACAGAAAAAATATATCTAATATTTATATGCAAAGGGATGAGTTCAAGAGCAGCTAAAACAATCTTAACAAGAATAAAGTGAGAGAGATCACTCTTTTTGCTATTAAAGGTTATTACATAATTATAATAATCAAAACAGGGTAGTATTGGCAGAGAAATAGACATATGACTCAATGGAACATAATAGAAAACCCAGAAATAGACACACAAACTTTTTTAAAAATTTTTCCCAGATTTATTAAGATATAATTGATAAATATTATATATATATAAAATATATTTGATATATGTTTATATTATGATATTATTAACTGAGGTAATTAGCATATCTATCTCCTCACATATTTATTATTGTTTCATAGGGAGAACATTTAGAATCTATTCTCTTAGCAATTTTAAGTATGCATTATGTTATTATTAACTATAGTCACAATATTTTATAACAGATCTCCAGAACTTATTCATCCTAACTGAAACTTTTTACCTTTTAACCAACTCTCTCAGCTTCTAGCAACCACCATTTTACTCTCTGCTTCTAAGAGATCCACTTTTTTAGATTTCATATATAAATGAGATTATGCAGCATTTGTCTTTTTGTGCTTGGCTAATTTCACTTAACATAATGTCCTCCAGGTTCATTCATGTTGTAAAAAAAAAAATTCTTCTTTTTAAAGGCCAAATTGTCTTCTTTTTAAAGGTCAAATAGTATTTTCTTTAACCATTTGCCTGTTTATAAACACTTAGGTGGATTTCATATCTTGGCTAGTTTGAATAATACTGCAGTGAACATAGGAGTACAGATATCTCTTTAACATATCAATTTTGTTTCCTTTGGACCATGCTAGACCATGTGGTGCTTCTCTTTTTAATTTTTTAAGGAATTTCCATTCTGTTTTCCATAATGCCTGTACTAATTAACATTCCCACCCACAGGGTACAAGGATTCCCTTTTCTCCACATCCTTGCCAATAATTATCTTTTTCTTCTTGATGATAGCCATTCTGACAACTGTGAAGTGATATTTTATTGTGGTTTTAATTTGAAATTCCCTGATGATTAGTGATGTTGAGCATTTTTCCTTATAATTGTTGGCCATGTGTATGTCTTCTTTTAAGAAACAGTTTTTGAGATCATTTGCCTATCTTTTAATCCAGTTATTTGTTTTGTTGCTACTGAGTGATTTGACTTCCTAGTATATTTTAGAAACTAATCCCTTATTAGATGTATGGTTTCCAAATATTTTCTCACATTTTGTAGGTTGTGTTTTCATTCTGTTTATTGTTTCCTTTGGTCCACAATGCTGTTTAGTTTGATGCAATTTCGCTTGTCTATTTATATTTTTTTTGCCTGTGTTTTGAGGCAACATTTTAAAAAATCATTGTCCAGAGCAGAATTAAGAAGCTTTTCCATATGTTTTCTTCTACTTGTTTTACAATTTCAGGTCTTACTTTTAAGTTTTCAATCCCTTTTGAGAAAATTTTTGTTTATAGTATGAGATCAAGGTCCAATTTCGCTTGTGGATATCCGGTTATCCCCACACCATTTATTGAAAAGACTATGCTTTCTCCATTGTGTGTCCTTGGCAACTTGGTTGAAGATCAATTGACTGTAAATGTGTGGATTTATTTCTGAGTTCTCTATTTTGTTCCATTGTTCTCCATGTCTGTCTTTATGCCAGTATCCTGCTGGTTTCATTACTATAGCTTTGTAGTATATTTTGCCATCAGGTATTGTGAAGTCTACAGTTTTGCTCTTTTTGCTGGACATTGCTTTGGCTATTCGGGGTCTTTGGTGTTACTATACAAATTTTACAATAGTGTTTTCTATTTCTGTGAAAAATATCTTTAAAATTTTGATAGGGATTGCACTAAATCTGTAGATCACTTTGGAAAGTATGAACATTTTAACAATATTTTATCTTCAAATCCATGAAAAGAGGATGTCTTTCCATTTATTTTTGTCTTCTTCAATTTCTTTCATCAGTTTTGTTTTTCAGTGTAAAGATCTTACATCTCCTTTGATAAATTTATTCCTAAATATTTCATTTTTTATAGCTATTGTAAATGGGATTGGTTTCCTAATTTATTTTTTGAATAGCTTGCTATTAGTGTATAGAGATGCTCCTTATTGTTGTATGTTGATTTTCTATATTGCAATTTTACTGAATTAGTTTCTTAATTTTAACAGTTTTTTTTTTTTTTTTGGTGCAGTCTTCAAAGTTTTCCATATGAGTTGTTCTTTGTAAACAGGCAATTTTATTCCTTCCTTTCTAATTGAATCAAGTGGTAGGAATGGACATCCTTGTGCCATTCCTTATCTTAAAGGAAAAGCTTTCAGCTTTTCACTGTTGAGTATGATGTTAACTGTGGGGTTATCATATATGGTGATTTTTATTATGGTTAGGTACATTTCTTCTATACCTATTTTGTGGAGAGTTTTATTTTTTTCATGAAAGAATGTTGAATTTTTTCAAATGCTTCTTCCGTATATTAAGATGATCATATGATTTTTATCCTTCATTCTATTAATGTGATTCATCACATCTACTGATTTATGTATGTTAAACTATCCTTATACTCCAGGGATAAAACCCACTCTATCACAGTATATTATGCTTTTAATGTGATATTGAATTTAGTATGCTATCATTTTGTTGAGAATTTTTGCCTTAATCTTTGTTAGGGATTTTGGCTTGTAAATTTCTTTTCTTGTTATGTCCTTGCCTTGCTTTGGTATCAAGGTAATTCTGTCCTCATAAAATGAGTTTGGAAGTAATACTTCCTGTTTAATTTTCAGGAGAGTTTAAGAAGGATTGATATTAATTTTTCTTTATATGTTTGGTAGAATTCCCCACTGAATCCAACAGGTCTTGGGCTGTTTTTGTTGGGCATTTTCTGAATACTGATTTTATTTCTTTATTCATTACTGGTTGATTCAGATTTTGTATTTTTCATGATTCAGTTTTGCTAGGTTTTATGTTTCTGTGAACTTATCAATTTCTTCCCAATTATCCAATTTGTTGGTGTATAATTGTTCATAGCAGTCTCTTACGATCCTTTGTATTTCTGTGGTATCAGTTTTAATGTCTCCTCTTTCAATTCTGATTTTATTTATTTGAGTCTTTTCTCTTTTTTTCATAGGCTAGCTTATGATTTGTCAATTTTATTTGTCTTTTCAAAAAAACCAACTCTTAGTTTCATTTATCTTTTCTTTATCTGGTTTCTATTTTATCAATTTCTTCTCTGATTCTTTGGGGCTTAATTCTTTTTTTGTAGTTTTTTTGAGGTATAGATGGTTTATTTGAAATCTTTATTCTTTCTTAATGAAAGTATTTATTGCTAAAACCTTCCCACTTGAATCTGCTTTTGCTGCATCAC
Source organism: Varecia variegata (assembly GCA_028533085.1). Lineage (NCBI taxonomy): Eukaryota > Metazoa > Chordata > Mammalia > Primates > Lemuridae > Varecia > Varecia variegata. The sequence continues at coordinate 16,362,674 of CM052436.1, forward strand.
ATATATTTTAGCATATTGTATCTCCACTTTCATGTATCTCAAGATTTTAAAAAATTTCTCCTTTGATTTTTTCTTTGATTCTTTAGTTGTTCATGAATGCATTGTTTAATTTCCATGTACTTTTAAATTTTCCAATTTTCTTCCTGTTCCTGATATCTAGTTTCATACCATTGTGGTAAAAAATATATCTGATACAATTCCAATCTTCTTGAATTTGTTAAGACTTTTTTGTGGCCTAACATTTGATCTATCTCAAAGAATGTTCTGTATGCACTTGAAAATAATGTGTATTCTGCTCCTGTTGGATATAATGCTTTGTGTATATCTATTACATACAATTGGTCCATAGTGTTATTGAAGACCACTATTCCCTTATTGATTTTCTGTCTGAATGATCAATTTTTGTTTGTTTGTTTATTAGTTTTTATAGAGGACCACCCTTTTTTGTTTGCAGCATTTCTCTCCTCCCTTGGCTATTGCCAACCCTACTGTCTCCAAATTGCACCCCTCTCCTGCCATCTCCCAGAATGTTCTTTTTTTATTTTATTATTATTTTTTTTTATTTCAGCATATTATGGGGGTACAAAGGTTTAGGTAACATATATTGCCTTTGCCCCACCCAAGTCAGTGCTTCAAGAGTGTCCATCCCCCAGACAGTGCACACTGCACCCATTAGGTATGTATATACCCATCCTCTCCCCCTTTTCACCTGATGAATGTGGAGTATTAAAATTCCCTACCATTATTGTATTGCTGTCTATCTCTCCATTTTGGTTCTATTAATATTTGCTTTATATATTTAGGAGCTCCAATGTTGGATGAACATATATTTGCAATTATTATATCCTCTTGGTGAACTGACATCCTTATTATTATATAATGGTCTTCTAGTTGGATCTTGTGTTTGTTTTTATAATCCATTCAGTCTCTCTATATCTTTTGATTGGAGAATATGATTCATTTACATTTAATGTAATTATTGATAGGTAAGGACTTGCTACTGTAATTTTGTTAATTGTTTTCTGGCTATTTTGCAGTATATTTGATTAATTATTCATCTCTTATTGTATTCTTAAGTGATTTCATGACTTTTTTGTAATGATATGCTTTGATTCCTTTTCTTTATTTTGTGTATCTACTATATTTTCTTTTTTTTTTTTTCTTTGTGGCTACCATGAGGCTTACATAAAACATCTTGTAATTATATTAATGACAGTCTACATTAAGCTGACAACAACTTCACTTCAACCATATACAGAAACTCTACATCCTAACCTCTCTTCCCCCTACATTTTATGTTCTTTATGTCACAATTTGCATCTTTTATGCATCCATTACCAATTTCATAACTATAGCTATTTTTAACACTTTTGTATTAAATGCTTTTGTGGTTTTATTGGACATGGATCAAGTGATAAGAAATGTCACTTATTTTGGGTTCTTCAAATCAGTTGAATATACTCTCAAGTCCTATTGCTGGAACATCTCAAGTTCTTTTACTTTCCACAGTGAATGATGTTACCTCAGTTGGCAAGATTCCTTCAGCACTGAAACCAAAGAGTAAGGTCTAAATTCAAAGGCTGATGCGTCTGTTTAAAAAGCCTGTATTTACTTTTACAGCATTACTCTACTTTGGGGAAATGGAGTACAGATGTGAATGACTAAATTTGTAGGAGTTTCCTGCCATATTTGTTATTGGAGACTCTTGATGGAATTAACTTGGCCAATGCTTATTGACAAGTTTCACACTCTAAAAACATAATTTATAATCCTGCTAATAGCTTACAGTTGTCAATATGTAGTATAATGAATATTATCTGGACATTAGAATTGTTTTGAAATTTTTTATCTCTGTCAGCTTTTTCATACCATCATTCTATTTATTAAACAAAAACAGCCACTTTCTGGCATTGATATGCAATACATAGCACAAGCAGAATGCTTATAATAACAAACCTGAAGGCCAGAAAGCAAGGAAGATCACTGACATGCCAATTATTTTGTGTTGATCAATCAAATACATGTGCCTGTGTTGATCATATTGTGCATCTGGGCATCTAGACAGGCACAGACATTACTTACCTAAGGAAGAGTTGCCAGCATGGAGGGAAAATAAGGTGCTTTCAAACATGGACACAATTAAGACATCCTTCCAATTCATCTTCAACTCTGGTAGAAAGAGAAAATGCTACAAATCCAAGCTGCAATGATACTGAGTAAGATAATTATCCTCTTTGCTTAACCTATACATAATTTAATTGAGTCTAATTTCCTCTTAAATTCCAAAAGGGAGATCCTTCTTGATGTCAGAAAATTTACCCTTGGGAAATTCTTCTTTCCCACCCAATATATTCCCTTGATGCTGGGAATTACATTAACTGTAAAATTTCCCATTTGTTTTCCAAACATCATTTTAAAATATTCCATCAAAAATTGTTCTGGCAGTTACTGTTTGAGTTTGTTATTCTGCCAGAATGGAAATGATAAAACTCAAAATTTTATTTACAGTTTGTTTTAATCTTAAATAATAATACAGACTAACGCATACATTTCCACACACATGTGTATGCACATACACATACACACATGCAAACAAGTGAATAAAAAAAAAAAACAAAAGGAAAGGAAGAAAAATGTTTTATCACCAACTATTTTAACAAATAAATCTTGGGAATATAATAAACTTGTTATTTCCTCAGTTTCTTTCCTTTTTATGTTTATTAACAAATTACTTTGAGTTGATCCATCCTAGGATATGTTCCTGTGCTGATCATGCCATGCTTCTGGAGGGACATGGGCATTACACATCTAAGGTACAACTGCCAGCAAGGAGTGTTTCCACAAATGTCATGAAAGTATATTATACCTTGTTTTTCCAAACATGTTACAAACATATTTTTCCTTTAACAAATGTTTTAGTTTCCTTCTCATATTAATCATTAATTTTCATCATTGAGTCTAAATTTATTTATTTTAGTTTTTTACAGTCAGTGCAATTCTATTTTATAAATGTTTATTTCTACTTTAAAAAAAACAGCATTAATTTTTTTCTACTACTCACTTACTAACTTGTCGTCAATTTGAAAGGTTGTTCATTTGATCAAAATGGATATTTGTCTTCACTGAAATAAATAGCATAAACTGCCCTCTATACATAAAATGTTATTTGCTATAAACAGTATTTTTTCTATTGTTTCTTTGATAAGAAAACAAGAAACGGGAGTATATGTGGCCAAAATAATCAGACAAGTCCTATAGTTTTAAATACTATGCATTTTATAAATAAGAAGTAGAGAATTTCCATCCCTGAGGTTGCAATAAACTTTTATTCAATATTATCATAAGAGGATGCAATAGTATATACTGGAAAATATAAAAAGAATGTAGTATGCTTAATAAACATTTATTGAGTACCTACTATATATCAGGCAATGTTCTCGTTTCTGGGAATTTATTAGTGAACAGAATATCAGAAAGATCATAGTCTTCACAAAGTTTATAATCTAAGATGAACTGTTAATTCAAGAAAAACCAATATTGCTTTAACCCTCCATTCAAAAATTATAAAGATGCTCCACATTGGAAATATAAGTGTAAACTCTCAAATGTTTACAAATTAAATTATAATTAAAATACATTATATAAATGCATTCTAGAATTATATCTTTACATTTCTGAACAGAATGATGTTCTTTTCCCTAATTACATGAGTACAGTTTTCTAAATGAATTATAACACTCTCAGATAAAAGTGATGTTTAGTAAGCTGAAATGTTTTGCCTCTGATTTTCATCCCTCTTTTTCTTGCTTACAGACTGCAATAGAAAACTGAAGAATAATTTGTGCTGTTAAGTTTTTATTAGTTTTATTTCCCATAGCCTAGTGTATTTTAAGAGAGAATTGATATATTTTATATTCACCAACAAGAACAAACTAAATCAATATTCCATGTAATTGTGAGACTCAATTATTATTTTAAATTGAGTTTTATTTCCCTATGGATATTTGAACAGCTAATAAAAAATATGTATTTTTATTTTAAGAATTCAAAGCCTACAAGAAAAAAAAATATTCCATGAATATATTTCACAGGTGAATATCAAATACACATGTGAAAAAAATTGGCAAATTCCTAAGTTAAGAGTGTTAGTAAAGTAAATTGAAGTCACTTCAACTCTGTTTAATAAACATATCTGAAAACATTAGATGTTTTAGTTGCCTCAGTTAATGAGCACTGTATTTCGTTGCTGTCTTTGGAAACACAGAAGACAGAGCACTACCTCATAGTGGACAATAGGAAATAAGGAAAAAATATACCTAATGTCAAAGGATGAGGAACACAGAATAGGGGAAAGAGGGAAATGGGGGCACAAAAAACAAAACCACATGAATTTGGAACCAGATATCTGACTAAATAGGAAACCAGCTCTGTAAATAGGAGATTTGCTATTAAAGTAGCTCAGCTGCTTTTAGTCTGTGTTGTTTTCTACCGACTAGCCACACTGTCTGTAGCTCCAATTCCATCAGATAATTTGAATGACCTAGGCATTAGCCATTATTCCCATTAGCACAGTGCCTTCATAGAAAGTCATCACAAAGTCACTGGTTGCTTCACTTAGTAATTTGGAGAGCCACTAGGAGTACATGGGCAACTATGAGGAAGGATTTATCTAGGTTGGTATTTGACTGAAAAGAATAGTAGGGGAGAAACCCATATAGGAGACAGGTATGGAGAAGCCACTGTCCCTTTCCTACTAGATCCACAGTATCCCCTAAATAATATCAGCCATCCAATTAGGCATACCCCCAGAGGGATGCAAATTTTCAGTATTATTTCAAAAGATGTCAGTCTCAGCATTCTCAAGTTTCAGGTGTTATCTGTTTATTTTCTTTCTTTTTTTTTTTTTTTTTGAGACAGAGTCTCACTCTGTTGCCCGGGCTAGAGTGAGTGCCGTGGCGTCAGCCTAGCTCACAGCAACCTCAAACTCCTTGGCTTAAGCGATCCTCCTGCCTCAGCCTCCTGGGAGCTGGGACTACAGGCATGCACCACCATGTCCAGCTAATTTTTTCCATATATATTTTTCATTGGCCAGATAATTTATTTCTATTTTTAGTAGAGACGGGGTCTCACTCTTGCTCAGGCTGGTCTCAAACTCCTGACCTTGAGCCATCCACCCACCTCGGACTCCCAGAGTGCTAGGATTACAGGCGTGAGCCACCTCGCCTGGCCTTCTCTGTTTATTTTCTAACTGAATTTTTATCTAATTGAATTATTATCTAACTGAATTTTTTAAGAAATCCTATTGTATTTCTTGCCATTTTACTAGTTTTTGAAGAAATGGTTTAACTATCCACAAAGAACCCTCTTTGCAAAATAAAGATATGAAAAGAACATTGCTAATATACATAGCAATATATCTTAAAAAGGAGTAGAAAAATCAAACTTTGAAGACCCAAATAGCAAGAGAAGAAAGAAAGAAAGAGAAAGAAAAAAAAATTAAATTGACTACAAGCTAGTCTGGTGGCTAGAACACAAGCCTTTATTTTTGGAAATGTTTATGCACGTGGCATTATTTTTCATAACTTTCTTCTAACTTTGTGTTTAAACTTTGTTTTATTAATAGCTGCATGAGTTTTCGGTTGTTAGTTCGTTGGTTGGTTTTTGCCTCACTTTAAAATGAGCTTTCATTAGTAGGTAGTTTGAGCTCCTAAACTTGTTTCATCAATGTATACTATTGGGCTAACTGAATATAAAGGCAAAACTTGAATTGTATGAGATTATTATTATACACTGCTTTAATGGTGCTGGGTCTAGAGGAACTCTGTGAATTTGCTAGAATTAGGAAACATATGGTCTTGATGTGGAACCCTGAGTGGATTTCTCCAGAGTGCATTGTTGTAAATTGTGTATGAAATGCAAAATATCACTACAAAGTAGTATCAGACATATATTTTAGATGTATAATGTGTTGCAACCATATAATATGAAGTACTATGGGTAAATGTCTTATTTTCTAGACTATATACAATTATTTTGTCTGATAACGTTCGCTCACTTACAAAACGCCCACAGTCTCACCCCACAACACTCCTTGCTAACCTCACCCAGAACAGAGCTCATCTGCCTCAACACAGATGCCCTGGAAGCTGTCAGCTTAAACAAGGCTTTTGCTACTTTTCTAAACCAAACCACAGTCAGCATTTTCCATTAGCTAACTCTCTTCCAGTTCTCATAGCTGGAATCTGTGCACATTCTACTTTAGACCTTTATCCAATTCTGGCATTAAAATTTTCAATGTTTGTTTCTTTCACAGTTTGTGAGGTCACCCACTTCCAGACTGGCCTGCATGAAGAGTAACAGAACTTCACCCACAGCCCATGTCCCTTCCTCTTTAAAGGCCACTGCTTTACATTTTTACCTGACACCTCTCAATCAGATTTCTCTCGAGGGTCTTTCCTCTGTATTCCCTGAAATTCTCATTTTCTTTATCTAATATTTTCTTTCCTCAAAAGTTCTACCCAATATGAGCTTCATGAGGACCTAGTGAGGAACTCTATAAAATATGCCTCAGGTATTTTTGCCCAATAGATAAAAATCGGGGAGTATGTATTCATTGGCTGTCTTACCTCAATGCTCAAGCTTTGATTCAAGGAGTTTTAATTCTCTGCCGAGGTTTACACATGACACAGAATGCCTGAGCAGTTTCTGTCATCGCCCATACCATAGAGACTCCGGGGAAGCAGCAGGAGATACTCAGTGCAGAAGAGGTCAGGTGTATTTAGTTTACTCAGGTGAGTGGCTGTTTGCTACGGCAACAATAAGAGTTGAAAAATGATCAACAGAATGTGAGGCAGGGCTCAAGGTTTGTCTGAAACACTGTATGTAGGTCTCCTTCTTCATTTCAGATCCTTGGTCCCTTGTCAAGGATGACCATTCTGGTATTTCATCTTTATTTTCTCTTCCTTATCCACTCTTGAAAAAGAAGCCTGCAATCCATATACCCATCATCTCCACCTCCTTCCCTCCCACTTATTTTACATCCACAGCCAAAGCTCTTGAATAATATTAGGAAATACCTCTAGCTCTGCCCATCTAATTGTAGCCCTTCCCTGCTTTTGAGACACACTCCCCTGAGTCTGTTCTTTCCTCTGTAGTCAGCATTTTACCCAGGACTCTCTGCTCTTCCTACTCTACTAAATTTATGGCAACAATATTAGCCAATAATTAATTGGGAGCTAAATTTGTTAGGATTCTGACATGATGATAATCATTCAACATATATTACCTTCTATAACCAGGCCTCAAAATAACCTGAGATTCTCCTATTTTTCTAATTGTATATTGACATAAAAAATCCCCCAAACTAGGGACATAAAATTCTTTCTTTATACGTTATGATTTTATGGTTTAGGAATTTGAGCTGAGTGATTCTTTTGCTCCACCCTGATGTTGATTAGGTTGTATTCAGCTGGTAGCTGGTCTTCTACGGAGAGTCACATGACTGATCTCTGATGGGGTGGTTGGGAGGCCAGATTCCTCTGGACCCCATCCTTCTCCATGTATTTGCAAAACTTCTCTGACTAGGTAGTTGACCTTACAATGGTGACTCAGCAGGGTAGTCTCAGGGCTCCCAAGGAGCAAGGTGCTGCTGCCAATCCCTTTAAATACTAGACCCGAAACTGACATAGCATCAGTTCAGCTGTACCATATTGCTCAAAGCCAACCCAGATCCAAGGTAACGGAAACAATCTCCTTTTCTCAACGTGACGGTTCTTAATGTATTTATGGCCTACTATTATCATCACTATTTTGTGTTTGAGGCACTGCGTTTCAGCTAAGTAAGTGACTTGCCTATATTCCCAAAACTAACAAGTGGTGAGCTGAGGTTATTGTTCATGCACATTTTTTCTCTCAAAACCCTATCTTTAGTTCAGACATATCTCTGGAAATTTAGACCTGTATTTTCAACTATTTACCAGGTATAATCATATGAATTATCAAAAATTTCTTTAATCTGAACATACCTTAAAACAAGAAATTAAAATAATCAAGTAAACAAACTCCTGAAAATAAAATAATATATTGTCTTCTGCGGCAGACAATGGAGAAGACTTCGAAATTTCATCTACCTCAGAAACTCTAATTGGTTTAAAAATTATTTGCATATAAACTACTTACAAATAAGTACCTCATCAAATTCCTTTTGAGTCTTCAATTCTAAGCATAGAAGCTGGCAGAATGTGTGTGGTCATAATTGTGGAAAAATGAATTAATTAATATATGTGGAGTTGGCTTACTTATATAAAGTTAATATATCACAATGAGAAATTAATTATAATTTAATACATTGTTTAGTCTCTATAAACTTGCAATAAAACAAATACTTGGTTATATAATAAAAGAATATTAAATTTCAGATTCTGTCTGCTTCTGGACATAAAGATATTTTAACGTCCTTAATATTATTTTTTTCTAGCAAGACTAGCCTGGTTTTAGGAAATAGCAATTGTCATCCTTAGGAGACAATTAATTAACTATTTTAAGGAGGAATTATAAAGGATGCCTTAAAAACAAAAACAAAGTTATACTTTGTTATACTGAACCGAAACAAAGAAAATGTTTACTCTCATCTTTCTCTATATATAATAATTTCAAAAACTATCTCATCTAACTGACAAAATATCACCTATAAGAGGATTTTAGAATAAAGTGCACATCAGATTTTTAGATATGTTTCCCCTTAGTATAATCATACAATATTTACATATATGTTTGTGTTTTCACATACTATTATTTTAATTATATATTGAAATTATAAATAATGCTGGATAATTTTAATAGAGAAAGTGTTGTGAGTTCTCTGCTTTGGTTTTAAATGTATCACTTTCTCATACAAGTGCCTTTGAAGTAACAATACAGTGATTAATCTCACTTCAAATTCTTCTTAAGTTACATAGTTATGTCATTAGAGAAATTTACCTCATATTTGAACATGCTCAGTAACTCCTCTATGTTTTCTAGCTTAATGTTCTGAGAGGGAAAGGTATGAAGTGATATGTGAATTGTTGACTGATTGCACTAGGTATGAAATTGCCTACTCATTACCATCCAAATCATTGGCAGTTAACAAGTCATCTCCAGTGATGATAATAAAACATATGTTGCCACACTGTACATGTGCATGTACTTGGACCAAAATAGCATTTTTATACATAAGATATTAAGGAAGTATTTTTATTGTAGTTTAGAAAATTGAGTTCATTCTGTATCTTTTACTAAAACTTGTCATTTTTTCATTAATTTGTGACTCAGGTGCTTCTTTAGGGCACGTATGCATTTCTCCTTTTCCAACTTTTTCAATTTAATAAATATTTGATAATAATTTGCTTGTATTCCACAAAATTATAATTACAGAGTATCAGCAGATGTATTAATATATCAAATATAATATGCAATTGAATTAGATAGTGTAAAAGAGTTACAGATTAAATCATTGCAGTAAAGGTGATCAAAAAATTTACATTAAGCTTTATAATATAACAAAGTAAAAAACAAATTGAAGTAAATAATTTGTGTTTTATTAAAGATAAAACAACATACTATACAAGAAAAATTTATTTCATATTACATTATTTTGATATGCAACAGTACACACTAATATAGTATATTGTGGGTCTGTGGTAATTGAGTTTTTCAGTTTCTTAATTTGTTATTTGGCACATAAGAACTTCTGTTGTTCAATAAAAACATGTTGGAGGAAGAAATCAATGAATGGCTAAAGCATAACAATCATGTTTTCTGTAAGTAATTAATATATTCTGAATCTCAAGAACGCCTTATTTGATTAAATGACAAAATACAAAGAGGTTTGATTTCCAGAAAATTGTGGTGTTAGCACCATCTCAAAAGTAAAGATTTGAATCTGACTGAAGTTCCCCATCTACAAACTCATTTGTTTTTGATGGTGGTGTGAAGAAAAAATAAAAAAAGAAAATCTATAAAAGTCTCAAATTTTTCAAAATGCTGTAAAGGGCCAGGATTGGAAGTGTTTAGTGAAGTCAGAGATGTTAGACTGTGACTATTTATTGCAATGCACTACACAGTTCAAACTGTTATTTGCAGATGTGTATTTAAAGAGATGAGATGGAGTCATACTTTAGAAGTTTGTTCCAACTGAAGTGTATAACTTATTTTTTGAACATATTCAAGTGAACTGAAATTATTAAAATTGAAAATACATCACAGAAAATACGTTCAGTAGAGATTCTATGCTGGATCAAGGACTTGGTGAAATGATTTAGCCTTACTAGTACTTACTACTTCTCAAGCAGAGACAAATTAATGACCTATATAACTAGATTTTACCATTTATAGATACGAATCTGAGGCTGTTCAGAAGGCAGTAAGCCAAAAACTTTTATACTCAAGTGTCCTTTTGATTGAATAACCATAAATCTATACATTTTTATATAGAAGAGTCCTAACAGGAAACTCCAGGCAATTATATTTTTGACCATGAAGTGGCATAAAATGCAACATATCTTATAATGTTGTATATTTTACATAGATTGAACATAGTATTGCTCTTCAATTCTGGAATGATGATAGACATTGCACTCACCTAAACAACCAGAAAATCAAGAGGAGGATGATTAGAAGCATCTCTGAAGACTTTGCATTTTAATGAGACTGTAATTATTCATCTAAGTTTTTTCTAAACAAAAGTTTTCACTTATGATATGCAGAGCTCATTAAAGAAACATGGTATTTTGAGAAAAATGCAATGATATTTAAATTAAAGGTTAAGTGCCACAGTAAAAATAAGACATAAACCTTGAAAATCTTAAGTAATTGACATCTGTAGTAATTGTATTTGTTGTATGATTAGGAAAACAGTATTCTATAATATAAATGGAGTGATTGTAAAATGATGGTTTTCAAGAGATAAAAAGATTCTCTACCATATAAACAACTTATTAAATGTGAAATCATGTCAGACAAACTCAATTTTAACAGATATCTTAAATGCCTTAAAATAATTATTTCAAAAATTATTGCATAGGCCTCAATTTCTAACCCTCTTATCATAATGATGATAACAAGTTTCAGTGACCTTTTATACATCTCTTGATACAAACATTTATGGTCAAAAAGTCTATTTTAATTTATTCACTTTCAATAAGGTGTCTTTTTATTATTATTTCCGAAAAAGGAGTTTGAAGCAGCTATGAAAATTATGATATACATCTTTCCAGGATCAAAAAGAACCTGTTGCCTAAAGTAGTAAGCCTGAGAGAAATACACATACTTCACCATTTTTTCTTAGTTTAATGGGGAAAATATCTGCAAGGAAACTCTCTGGCTTGAATCCACATGTTCTTTCAGCAAATTTGGAATTTTCAGTTTGAAAATTAAGGTAGGATCAATAAGATTTTTATGTCGAAAAAAGACAACTTTAAATGAAAGGAGGAGATACTGGAAGTGAAATAAAAGTGCCATTAAACTCATATGCTACTGGATTAGAACATTTGTTTGCTGCTCTCCCTGTAAGTATTCTCAAAGGCCATTGGAAAGGCTGCATATGAGGTAAGAGCAGGTGGCTGGGATTAACTGAAAGTGTCATTGGCCTAAGCCTCAGAAACCACAGTGTCTTGAGTTATGTAGGTATCTGGGAGAAAATTTGAGAGGAGCTGAGATTCTTCCTTATAAAAAAACTTGTAATCATTAAGATAAACCAGTTAAATAGCATGTCCATGCTTCTAATAAACCTCTTACATTGTGATGTCACGTTGATCTAAAAGAAAATTAATATCCACGTCATTTGACATACATTAAATGATAAAAGATGGCATCTGTTTTATCTAATTTGAAGTCACCATTCCCCTGCACATTAATCTCTAGCTGTTGTTCTACATAATGGTTTGTAAAACTTTGTTTTTTTATACATAATAGTTATGTCACAGAAAATTTTTTTTATTATCTAAACTCCATCAAAATAAAGTTAAATGCTTTTCTTCTGTTAATATTTTTAGTTGTTGACTTTGCTTCCCAGGTCTGGGCATATTAAAAAAAAATGTTAACTTGGCAAGACAAGATAGAGGAAACTGTATCTACCCCATTGATCCATATGTATGTTCTCACTCTACATGTAGACTAACAGGGTGAATTTCATTGACTTCATTTTATTTTGACGTATTATTCTTTAATAACTGTAACAGAAATTTACTTCTCTGTTCTTTTACTTTACTTCCCTCCCTCCCTTTTTCTGGTGACCAGTTGCCTACCAAAGTTTTCTTTAAGCATCACCTGTCAATATGAGTGTCTTAGTCTGTTCAGGCTGCTATAACAAAGCACCACAGACTGGTTAGCTTAAACAACACACATTTATTTCTCACAGTTCTGGAGTTTGGGAACTCCAAGATCAAGGTGCTGGCTGATTCAGTTCCTGGTGAGGTTTTTCCTCCTAGCTTGCAGATGACTATCTTCTTCTTATGAGGACACTAATCCCATCACCGAGCCCCACCCTCATGGCCTCATCTAAATCTAATCACCTCCCAAAGGCCCCACCTCCAAACATCATCACATTGGGGACTAGGGCTTCAGCATATATGTTCGGGAGGAAGGGACACAAACATGCAATCCACAGCACATAAGGGTTATCACCTTTGACAACATATTCTCATACCAGAATTTGTACTGACAAACAACCTATTTGAAAGTGGTCAAGAAAAGGAATGCATAATATATCCTTTTAATTACAGATTAATCTTCCAACATGACAAAAGGTTTCTTGACACATTTCTTTGTCACCATCATTTGTGAAATTACAATAAGTAATTTATTTGTTGTGACAAGAAGAGTAATGCTATTTGTATAAAGCTTATTCATAAAAGAATATATGAGATTTTTCCAAATAATGTTATTCTTAATTGTTTTCTGATATGTTTTATTGAATTGAAGAGTCAATGGTATTCATTGAGAATTTTAGGACAAACAACATTTACCTTTTTTGATTTTATAGCTGTATGGAATGACTATTAAAATATAGTAACTAGTTGCTTGTGATATGAAATTGTATAGTGATTAATTTTCCTGTATAATCTTAGTTTGGTCATGAAAGTGTGTCTTACATATGAACCTTACAATCTTATGTTGTGGTTAGAGAAAAAGAAATGAACTAACTAGGCTTATGTCATTAGTCCTCTTTTGGGCTGTCTCTATTTGTATTCCTAAGTATGTTTTCTGAATATTTATTAGAGAACTTTAACAGTTCCCAGCTGTCCTGCGAAATTTGTAGATCCAAGTAGCTATAAGTTGTCTGAACTTGTGATTGTATTTATAGCTTAAAAAATTATTTTAAGGCGGGACGTGGTGGCTCAGGCCTGTAATCCTAGCACTCCGGGAGGCCGAGGCGGGCAGATCCTTTGAGCTCAGGACTTCGAGACCAGCCTGAGCAAGAGTGAGACCCTGTCTCTACTAAAAAAAATAGAAAGAAATTAGCTGGACAACTAAAAATACATAGAAAAAATTCGATGGGCATGGTGGTTTATGTAAGGCTGGTGGCAGGCACCCCTCCCCTCCCTAATGGAAAAAGAAACAGCCCACAAGACCTGCCAAGGATAATGCCTGCAAGGCCCAGCTAAGTTAGAGGACAACCACACCTGGATGGGTACCTTGGTAAGAGTCTCCGTTCCTAAAGTCCACACATACCACCGGCCCCTCCTATTTCTCAATACCCACCCTAAAACTGCAACGGAAAATTCCTTGCTCTCCCCATCATAAATCTTCCTGCCAAAGAAACCCCTACCCCCAGCCCTAAAAACATATATAAGCCCACTCAGACTTCTGGGCGAGGTGACTTCCCGGATCTCTCTCTCTCTCGGGGCCCGTGAACCTCACCCGGGAGCGCCCCAATAAAGCCTCATTGCTTACCCCTTTCAACTCTGCTCATCTTTCTTTCTCTGGCACCGGCCTATCCAAAAACCTTGCAGTGTATGCCTGTAGTCCCAGCTATTCGGGAGGGTGAGGCAGAAGGATAGCTTGAGCCCAGGAGTTTGAGGTTGCTGTGAGCTAGGCTGACGCCAGGGCACTCTAGCCAGGGTGATAGAGTGGGACTCTGCCTCAAAAAAAAAAAAAAAAAAAAATATATATATATATATTTTATATCAACTAATTTACTAAAACAGTATTTGGAACACATCAATATTTTTTAAACATTATAGTAGATAAAAGGTAAGAAAAGAAAGTCTCTGACTCCTTATAAACACATCAATATTTTTTAAACATTATAGTAGATAAAAGGTAAGAAAAAAAGTCTCTGACTCCTTATAAAGAGAGCAGAGTTCAGTTCTTAAAATTTTTAAACCAGTTGGTCAATGGGAAATACTTGAATATTTATATGTTGCATTTATAATAAATTTAAACTGAAGGCTTTAATAAGTGTGTTAAAAGTATGAGTAAGATATTGGAGTGAAAAGACTTCCTAGTCAACACACATATAATGGTATCTAGTTTGTGCAGCTAATTATACCAGTGCAAGTGAGCAAGTAAGTTCCCATGTCTCATGGAACTTATTGAATTGACTAAGTCATTTCTATTATATTTTTTATAGTAGATTCTTCTTCTTTACACATGTAGTTTAGTGTGTCTCAAGCAGCAAGTAATTCAAATGAATGTGATGGGAGGAAAACATGAGAAGAGTATTCTAGGAAGAGAAAATATCATGTCTGTAGTCCTAGACTGAGAGAAAGAATGATACATATGATGACTGAGCAAGTTAAAGAGTGGTAGATGATGAGATTAAAAGACAGACCAGGGCTAAATCTTGGAGGGCCTTTCAAGCCATACTAAGTGGTTTGGATGCTATGAACAATGGAAATCTAAAAGATAATGATTCAAATATATATAAAAATATCAGTATTTATTTTGAAGATTTTGACTTAGATAGAAGTGATGGTAGATAAATTTGGTAAAAGTAGCCAGATTATGTAGATATTTGGAGGTATAACCAAGAGGACTAGGGCTTAGATTTTATGAACTGAAAGAATAAGAAATTGTGTGGATATGCTTGAAGCTCTGACTCGGGGTGGGGGACAAGGGCAATATACATAACCTCAACTTTTGTACCCTCATGATATGATGAAAAACAAAAAAAGAAATTATGTGGTATTTATTGCTATCCATTAATGTATGCAATATTGCTGACAAGTCAAGGAGGTAATAGGGAAGTTCAGTGAATGTAGAAACAGGGATAATTTGGCAATCTTCTCTTATCCAGATATGCACACACACATACACACACACACACACATCTACTACACCACATGTGGAGGAGTTGTGTGTTTTTCTGACCAGTATGTCTATCATATTTTGGTGGAATGGTAATCTCAGAGAGTATGATCTGAAGAAAACAATTGAACCAAATTACATGAATTCAGTGGGGGATGGGAGGATCTTACGATGGACGAACATAATTGGAAACGTTTAGCCATCAATACCTAGGTTAGCATAATAATCGTTAATATACTTAACTAAGACAAACTTAGTAAGTAGTTACCTGCAAGTGGTCTTCTGTGGCCTTCCCAAAGTTCTTATAATCATCACATGTGACTCTTATGAAAAAAATCATAGAATTTAGCAGATATGCTAAATAAGAATATTCCATAGTGAACTTGGAAATATATGTTTTCCTAGCAGTTTCTTAAGATTAGATGAATTTGCAAAATATTGATATATTTCATAGCGATCCATTGCTCTGTGAAGTAACTAGGAATCTAGATATTACACTAACAGAAAAATAAAATACTATTTAGTTTATATAAAGAAAATCTATAGCTGGTAAGGGAATTATAATTCCAGCTAACTATTTAGTGCAGATTTACCACAATTTTTCTGTACAGGCTATATGAACTCTGGGTATAGTTTGGATGTAACAAATATTGGAAAGTACTAAAATTCTACGAACATGTCTCTTACAAGCCTTCTGTTCCTCCTTCTGTGTCACTGCTAATTCTCTCAGTTCAAACTAGTTCTTTCAAGGTTTATTGTTTTGACTAGAAATGAAAGAAAAACACCCTGAATTTGAGATGATTCTAAAGAATATGCTGTAACTAGCTGGAAGTGGCTCATTATGAAATTATAGTGAAAAGACAACTTCTACACTGGTCATTTTTGTGTACCATTTCTGATTCTGTTCCATATCTTTTCATCAAATTAATGTTGTTGAAAATTCCCCTCAACTAATATAGTAAGGCATCTTTATAAATCACATATAGATCAGTCTTTAGTAATGATATACTATTAGATACCAATTAGGGTATCTCCAGCTAGCACAGGAGAAGAAATATACCAAGAAAAATATGTTTAAGTTTCTAAATACTCTTTGTTTATGCTCTTTTCCTGAATGTTTGTGTAGGGAGAGAGTTCAGGTGGGGAGGAAGAAACCACTGAGTGATTGGTAGTCCTTCTAACTTTTTTTTTTTTTTTTTTGCCCTGATATTAAAATGTATAGGTCTTTGTGT
This sequence comes from Varecia variegata, assembly GCA_028533085.1. Classification (NCBI taxonomy): domain Eukaryota; kingdom Metazoa; phylum Chordata; class Mammalia; order Primates; family Lemuridae; genus Varecia; species Varecia variegata. The sequence goes on from CM052436.1 coordinate 16,379,194, forward strand.
GTACTTACTTTTGCTTTTGACATTGGTTATTGTTAGTAGTTCTGGCTTTGGTTGACAACGTAGCTGAATGAGGCAGCACTGAACTAAGCTGCCTGTAAGACAGTCAAGCCATTGGTGTAAAAAGAAGTCATTTTTGCAGCTAAAATGCTCCAAATATATTTGAACAATTTTCTCACATCTCTGCTGTGGCTATTTCCTACTTGCTTTTGAGTTGCTGATGGCAAACTCCTAAAAAATTTTTCTTCCAAAAGAAGTATAAACATTGTTTGGAGAAATTGGTTGAGAAACAGTCACTACATGTCATAAACTGACAAGAGTTAAAAATTACATGACATTCTGGTTCCTTGAAAAGAACCAATTGCTAGCAAATCATGCAATGTAATATTATTTCCAGTGTTCCTATTTGTTCCTATTTACAGCACTATTATTTGTTTACTTATGTCTCAATTTGAGGTGCCTTATAAGAAGCAGCACAATTTTACAAAATGACAAAATTCATCACAATTAGACAAAAATAATCAAAGAGCAGAGGAAAAAAGTGAAGGAAAATTTTATATCTTTAAAAATAGAGAACAATATCAGTATCATCAAAAAGACTCATTCTCTAATATAACAAAAAATGAAACATATGCTCTTTAGATCTTAATAAAAACAATGATCTTATTTTGAAAAATATAAAATTGTAGAGTTTGACACTTTCTTTTTCTTACCTTAATTTATGATCTTGTATATTTGCATGGAAATAAACTAAAACATTAACTTTGGGGAGGCCCAGAACATTTCTCAGAAAATTTCTTGGAATTCTTCCAAAATTCTCGATGCTAGTGAGTTTTGTTATAAGAGTCACATTTTTTTTTCAGCTTTAGAATTGCATTGGGTTGGGTTCAGAAACAGCATCTGATATAAGCCTTGTAGCACATAAAGTTTAATTGGGAGGTGAATCCAGGGAGCAACCATAGGGGAATGGGAGAGTGAGACAGGGAAAGGAAGGCAGCCAGGAAAGAAGACATTAATGACCATTTTATTGTGATAGATAACTGGACCTTTTTCCCACAGGGGAACTCAGGGAGACAGATCTGTCTTACCCCAGATTCGAGGAATAATAAGCATTGCATTATTCACTAACTCCAATGTATCCTTGGTTTAATGTTGTCTTCAGGGGTATTACTGGCAGGGCTCAGCCATCCCACCCCTGACCTAACAATTGTACAGAAATGTATTTGAGTTTGATTCCAGGATTTTAAATTCTGTTTTTCTTAGTACCTTCGAAATTATGAGTTCTGTTTGTGAAGGCAAATATTTGTCTATTTGGAATTGAATTTCTAAGAAATTTCACTTGACCCACTATAACTTGGGTTGAAATATATGAGATTCTGTTTCTCTAAATTTTGTATTGCAAAATGGAGCTAGAACTGTATTAGTCACAAAATGATTGGTAAAAATTCTCTCATGACAAGAGATGATCAAAGGAATATTGAAGTGGGATGAGTTAGAGAAATGAAGGAAATACTAAGAAATTAACCCACAATAGATATTGTAAAATATTCATTTTATATCAACACTATTTTATGACTAAGACATATTATTAGTTTATTAAATATGGTTAAAGATCACAATCATAGATTTTCAGTTCTACCTCATTTATATTAATTTAAAGTAATATTGAAGTGAAATGTATCTAATGAAAATTGCAGATCATAATTTGTACAGCTGAATGCATTATCACAAAGTGAACATACTTGCAGTGAATGCTCAGAGCAGGAGACACATTAATATCAACAGAACTTCAGAAGTGCTCATCCCAGTTTCATCCCAGTCACTACCACACATAATTTAATTTCTAAAACCATGTTATTCCTGCTTGTTTTTGAAATTCATATAAATAAAATATATGTATGCATTCTCTTGTAGCTTCACTCAATAACAATGTTTTAAGGTTCATTCCTGTTATTGGATATGGATATATATCATTGTCATTTCCATTTAGTAGTTCATGGTATAAATATATCCATTTTTATTTAATCATTCAGTAGTTGAAGGACGAGAAGAACACCTATACATAGTTTTGTTTATATACTTATGAAGAATACTACTTCAGATCATTTATGTTGAGAAGTGAAATTGTTGGGTCATAGGATATGCAGACATTGATTTAAGTAGATACTGCAAAGCAGTGTTCCAAAGTGGTCGTAGTAATTTATACTCTCACCAGCAATGGATATGAATCCCAGTCACCCCATAATTTAACTAACACTTAGTATTGTCAGTCTTTTTCATTTTAAGCTTTGTGCTAAGTATTTGGTAGCATTGCATTCCTAAGGATTATGAGGTTGTGTAACATTTTAAATGTGCTTATTCATCTTTCAGATATCCATTTTTGCAGAGTGCCCATTTTGTGTATTTTAAGAATTAGGTAATATGTCTTTATTATTATGTACTATTCCTTTATGTATATTACATATGCTTTTTTGAGATGTATATTTCACAAAATATTCCTTCACTCTCTTTCTTATCATTTTACTTTCTTTGTGGTATCTTTTTTGGAACAGAATTTCTTAATTTTCATGTGGTATGCTTTGTTATTTCTTTTTTTTTTTTTTCTTCATGGTAAACCATTTGTCCATGCTACATATGAAACCTTCACCTATTGCAATGTCATAAATTGTTACGGAGTGCATGTTTGTGTCCCCTCGGAATTAGTATATTGAAACCCTAAACCTTAATGGGATGGTATCAGGTGGTCCAGCCTTTGAAGGTAATTAGGTTTAGATGAGGTCATAAGGGTGGAGCCCATATAATGGGATTAGTGTTCTTAGAAGAGAAAAGAACTAGAGCGCTCTCACAGGGTGTGTTTCTCTCTCTATGTCTCACTACAATGTGAGGATATCAGGAGAATACCACCAACTGCAAGCCAGGAAGAGGGCCATCACTAGGAATACCAGGAATTGGATATGCTGGTACATTGATCTTGAACTTCCCAGAACTGTGAGAAATACATGATCTTTATTTGAGCTACTCAATCAATGCTACCTTGTTATAGCAGCCTGAACTAAGAAATAAATGTATTCTTTTCATGTTGTTGCATTGTAAAAGCTTTACTTTTTTTACAGTTTACATTTAAAATGACTTTTCTAAGTTGATTTTAATTTATAGTGTGAAGTTATGATCAAGAATGGTTTTTGTCTATATGCAATTTACTAAGCACCATCTGTTGAATTACTGTCTTTATTGCAAAAAAGTGTGGACCACCTTTGTCATAAATCAGGTGACTATGAATATATGGGTTATTTCTGAATTCATTATTATTATGTTCTGTTGGTCTATGTGTATATATCTATAGCAGTATCCCATAATAATCCTTACATGCCATCCTGACATTACCTACCTGCTCTGTATATACCTCTTTTACTTAATACAACTTATGGGCTTATATGGACTTAGGGGAACCTCATTGGATTATGAAGTCCATATAAGCCCATAAGTAATGCTTACCATATTTACTGAGAAATATTCAAAGAAAAACAATGTAAAATTATTTTTGAACCATAAATACAAAATTGATGATTTCTGAGAATATGATTAGTTAAATCAATATATTCTGATTTGATTTAATTTAATGTAATGCTCATTTCCTCCATCCCTGAAGTGGCCAAGACCTTTTCTTTGCAGTTTGCATGCTTTCTCTATGGCTAGGATGCTTGTTTGCTAGATATTTCATGATTGTCTTCACCTCAAGTCCAAGGTTTTCCATTTTTATCTTACATTTTTCTTATGTGTTAAGCTGTGTTCCAAACAAAATTAATTACAGAACAGAGACAGCGCCAGTTTGATTCAGTTTTTCATTATGACGTTCCCAGCTCCTAGAACATTGGATGGCCCTTAGAATATACTCATTATATATTTGGTGAGTTAATCAATAAATGAATCAATGTGTCTTTGATGTCTTCTTTTCTTATACTAACACTGTAGTACTGATTAAAAGCTATAAAGAAAGTCCCTGGTTTATGATGGTTCAAGTTCTGATTTTTCGATTCTGTGATGGTTTGAAAGTAATAAACCATACTTTGATTTTAGAATTTTGAACTTTTCCCCGTCTAGAGGTATACAGTATAATGCTCTTTCAGGATACCGGAACGTTGCAGATCCCAGTCACCTAAGCCATCACAAGGGTAAGCTGATACTCCACCTTGTACGGTGTTTCTAAATGTTTTAGCTCAACCGTAGGTCAATGTCAGTGTTCTGAGCACATTTAAGGTCCACTAGGCTAAGTTATGATGTTCAGTAGATTAGGTGCATTAAGTGAATTTTTGGCTCAGGATATTTTTAAGTTGCGATGGGTTTATTGACAAATAACTCTAATGTAAGTCAAAGAGCATCTGTAGTTCTCTATAAAGAATAAAGAATTCTGTATTTTGGAGTTGCTTTTGTAGCAGAATGCTGATTTTTGATAAAGTAATTTTTGTATAAAGATTATCAAGAAATCTTGTCTTCTCTTGCCTGCACTATTATGAAATTCATATTTAAACATCATGGACAGCAAAATATAGCCCATTGTTAAGTAATAAAAATGCAATTATTTAAACTAATAATTTAAATATTTTATTAATTTTATTTTAGAAAAGATAATCACTCCTCATATAATGCTCACATATATGGTTTACATATTTTGAAAATATATGCTAAAATAACAAAATTATGTAAAATTATTTCCTTTATCGCATAATACAAACAAAATGAACATGTATAAACACACAAACACACACACAAGGGCAGAGGAGAAGAGGTGGAAACAATCAATAATCTGTCTAATAATACAGTATAGATATAAAATGACTCTTTAAAAATGGTTTTCTATTTTTATTTTTTTCTGAAGCATGTTCATCTTAATTATGTTCAAAATATTTCCCTTTAAAATATTAATTGAACCTTTAATATTCAATTTGATTATTCATTATTATTAATTATAGCTAATTTTGAATTTCCACCATATATGTGATGCAATATGGAAAAATATGAATACTCAAAATAATAGGTAGTCAAAATATACCATTTGCAAATTTAATAATCTCTAAAAATTGATCACCATATTCTTCACAAAAATATTCATTTTCATCTTTACTGATTTCTTACAGATGTTGAAACATTTATTTTTTTGATCAATCTTTTCACCATCTATGTTTTTGTTATAAAAGTGTTCAAATTTACAAGATGAAAGCAATAAAATATGAAGAGGTTAATAATTTAATAATAATTAGTATACTTTATAATTGTATCCTGAACTTGTTTAATTATAAACTATTCAGTCATTAGCCTCCCTTATTTGCAGTTTCTAGGAATACTTGAAGAGGAAAATGTTACCCTGGAGCAACATCATTAACCACTAGGTGGCAGTATACCCTTTCTTATTTTTTAAAAAGGGTTACAATTTCTATTTATTTAAAAAAAATTAGTTGTGAAGAATGATAGTATTTTATTTGCAAAAGCAAGTTTAGTACTGTTTTCTGTTTGTGCCGTTATTGTACTTTTTGATTTTGGATTTTTCCAAGTTTCTCTTATTCTTCCTTGTAATGGAGAGTACAAGAAACTCTACAATAATTTTTATTCTTCAGTTTTATTGTTCAAATAATGTAGAAAAAAAGGTTTTTTAATTTATGAACAGAAATTTAGGAAATATTTATCATTATATATTGAAATATTACCTATATTTTAGACCTTTAACTTTTATTTTACCGAAAAATATCTCTCCAACCACAAAAAGTTATGAATAGAATTGGTTTACTGTAAATAGTATTTTTAATGACAAGCTATTCCCATTCAATATCTGAGAACTCTCAGGAGAGCAGAAGAGGCAATGATAAATAATACATTGTTTCAAAGGTGATATCACTAAGTAATTAATTGCTTATTTTCCTATGCTCTTTACCTAAATAGGCTGTTATAACCCTTGTAAAGAAGGGCAGATTAATTGCATGTTGTTTTAAATATTTATGGAAGTATCACCATAAATATTATATAGACACCTGCTTGAAAGTACTACCTCTTGTAAAATTGCTAGATTTATATATCAAATATGATTGCTTTATTATGGAATGTTGCAAAGAAAAAGAGAATTGAACCTTCTCATATGTCATTGCTGGAGGTCGAAGTTGGTCTAACATGTTAGGGGGGCAATTTTAAAATGCCTTGTAAAAAAGATAATCATTGACATGGAAATCATAATTATAGAAATGTATTCCAAATATATTTATGAAAAGGTACAACAATTTAGCTATAAAGATGTTCATGACAATATTATTCATAAAAGTGAAGATTTTGATATTGTGTACATATAAAATAATATACTATTTTAAAAATTATTAATGACAAGTCAAATAATAGGAAACTAAATAACGATTAAACATGTCTCTATATTAATTCATATGGGAGTTTATAGAATATTAATTCACATAGAAAAAAACACAAATGATATATTCTTTAGTCATTAGGCAGGTAAAAATATTATCATGATATGAGTTCACATATATAAGAAAAACTCATTACCTGTGTCTTATTCTATATAAATTTCTATATTTATATTTGTGCATATATATTATAAACCATTTTAATTATATTTTATCTTAAAAAAACATTTTGCTAAAAGCAAAATAATTCACATTTCAGCAGCATTGGGGTAGAGAATAGATCTGTATTTATAATTCTATATTTAATTTCCTTATACTAAGCATACAAACTTGTATGAGAGATAAATAATATATTCATACTGTACTTTAAAGAAGTATTCAAATATGTATCATTCACTATGAAATTAGGTAAAATGAAAAATATGTTTCAAATGTTTCTTGTCCAGTCTTAATATAAAATAAATTTAACTATATAAGTAATAAAATATTAAATGCTAGTAGTAGAACAGTTCACAAAGTCTTTTCTTGTGAATTTAATCATATGAACTTGTGTGGCATGAGATGATAATTGTCACAACTTCTCTGGACATTGAAGACCTCATGGGCCAGTGAGTAAGAATTGGCTACCCTGGGGAATACATAAAGGAATTTTCTTTCAGTTTATTGAATATGATAAAGCATTTAACAAGAACCTTCTTGAACAAATACAGTAATGCTGAAAAATTTCCTATAGTAAACCAAGTGCATATACAAATTAATTTAATTATATATAAAGAGCAATGCATTCTTGATATTCTTGCAATAATGTCGATATTAATTTGTATATCAAATTATTCAGAAAATATTAGACTATTAATCATTATAGCATGTAGCAAATCAGAATTCTAAAATGTATAAAATTAATATGAATCCATTATACAATCATATATAGAACAGTTGTTTACATGTGTATTACTGTATTATAATTGTCTTCTTTGTGATAATACCACTAAAAATTCTTATTGAGCTCCTCTTAGCTGTAAAACTAAATTCTAATTTTTGTTTATTTAATCTATTTACCATACAGTAATTATACAATTATACAATTTTCAGTTGCCTCCCTAGGAGTCATGGGAAGAAGACCATAGTTCAGGGAGGTGCATAAAATACCTTGAATTTTTGTAGATACAGGAGGAGAAGAAAGCAGAAGCGAATAGAGAAAATAATAATTCCCATTAATACTTGAAAATGTACTTTACTTCTTGTTAAATCTGATTTTATATTAGTTAACATATATATGTATATTCACTCATTTCCTTAATAATGCAAATCATATTTAATAAGCTATATACCTATATAATAAAAGTATACATATGTGTATATACTGATTCTATAGATTAATTAGAGAAGAACTAACACTTTAACAATAAGTCTTCTGATTTTGTAACATGCTATATTTCTCCATTTATTTGTATTTTCTAACCAATATCATTACTACTTTATTAAATATTTATATTTTAGTTGAAATACCTTGTTAAATTTTCTTTAAATATTTCATGCTTTGGGTTGCTATTATAAATGCTATGTACTTTCAATTTTTTGAATTTTTAATCCTTTGCTGCTAAAATGTAGAAACATAATAGATGTGGGTCATTGACCTTGTACTTTACAAAGTACTAAACCCACTTAGTAGTTCTAGTAGTGGTATTATAGCTTTACTGGATTTTTTATGTAAATGATCCTGCTACTTGCATATGAACACAGTTTTGTTTCTTTTTTTTCAGTCTCTATGTGTTTTACTTCCTTTTCTTGCTTTGTGCTAGCTGGGACTTTCAGTACAATGTTGAATTGACTGGACATCCTTATTGTCTCCCTAATCTTATGAAAAAGTGATCAGTCACTCATATTAATTTTAAATTGTGTTAATAAATATAGGTCTGCTGGCAACATACTTGCTCAGGTTTATTTGTTTGAAAACTTTTTGCTGCCTATAATTTTGAAAGACATTGTGTCTGGGTAGAAAATATTAGTTGGACTGTGGTAGTCTTTGGCTATGGTAAAAGTATCATCACATTCTCTTTTAACCTACATCATTTCAGAAAAGTAGAATGTTATTATTCTTATATTTGTGTCTCTGAGCATAATGTGTCTTTTATCTCTCTGGCTGTTTTAAAAATTTTCTCCTCTTCTTCT
>CM052436.1:16394305-16418623 GCA_028533085.1 Varecia variegata
CGAGGGTCTTGCTCTTGCTCAGGCTGGTCTCGAACTCCTGACCTCGAGCGATCCACCCGGCTCGGCCTCCTAGAGTGCTAGGATTACAGGCGTGAGCCACCGTGCCTGGCCAACATTTATGATTTTTAAAAATTCAGAAACCTAGGAATAAAAGTTGTTTTAGTTTACTAGGAGTGCCTTAACAAAGTGCCACAAACTAGAAGGCTTAGAATGTCAGAAATTTGCTGTCTCACAATTCTGGAAGACCAAAGTCAGAAATCAAGGTGTCAGCAGTACCTACTTTTCTCTAAAGATACTAAAGAAGGATCTATTTCAGGCCTTTCTCTTCGATTCTGGTGGCTTTTTTGGTATATGGCACTCTAGTCTACACATGGTATTTTCCCAGTGTGTATGTCTGTGTCTGAGTTTCTGTTTCTATAAAGACATCATTATTTGAATTAGGAGCCCACAAAACTGCAAGATGTCCTCACCTTATCTTAACTAATTGCATCTGCAATGACCCTATTTTCAAATAAGATCACATTCTGAGGTACTGGGGGTTAAGATTTATGCATTTTGGGAAGGTACAATTTAACACATTGACTGCCACACTAGAAAAAAATGTCCTTGGGAGACAGTGTTTTATTACGAAAATAGAATAAAAACTTTGAAAACAAAATGATCCTTTCTAATTTAATGAAAAAGAACATTAGCAAGTAATATTTTCATGAACCAACTGCAGTTACATATGCTTCATGAGACCCCAGGCTCAAAACTAGTGTGTGTTAAATACAACTCACATGGCAGTTAATGTGTTGACCCATAGCAGAAGTGAACCCCTCTTTCTATTAAAAAGAAGTACCTTAAGTACCTTGACAGAATAACACTTGGTGATGGTGGTGACCATGTGGGCAAGAGAGGTGAGAGGGCCGAAGTGGAGACTAATGGAATCCCTGAGTTGAAGAGAAACAGCTGAGTGTCTGGGAGAGCAAGGGAGTTAAACTCCAATGGTGTGGTAGCAGGAGAGAGCTACACATAGAGAATCCCAGAGTAATTCAGGATTTCCCCCTCAGGTATTGACCAGAGTATTTATCAATGTCTCTATGCGGAGAAAACACCTGAGGCTTAAACCACCATTCATTTTAAGGCTGTATGCATTTTAATTGGCAGCATGATTTCATTCAAAATAAGCTCATTCTCTAGGAGTTCATTATTCCTCAGATGAATAAATTGAGAGTGAGAAAGATTAAATGGCTAGTCTTAACATCGCAAGCTTGTTCTCCCATGGGAATACAAAATAAACTATATTTAATGTATTAAGATCAAATATATCGCCGCATAAAATCCCCAAATATATGGTTCAAATATAGATGCTCTAAGTCACACTAAGGGGAATGGCCTCCCACTGAAGTATGTGCTGTTTTATGTGTCAAGAGTTCAGAGTTTAGTTTTATTTTGAAATCATTTTGCAAAATGTCATAGATACTTTAATATCTTGATCATGATTTATAATACATTTATCAGCAAAGGGGAAGAAAACAGGGAAATGCGAATGGGAGGTTTGGATCAATATTTCATTATTACCTTCAACCACATTGAAGAGGTTCAGTCAGTCAACTACATTAAAGCTGTGGTTTGCTAACATCCTCCTTGAGTGATCTTTATTATTATTCATGCTCTAGTGTACCATAAAGGAATAACTCTTCAGTCAGACAAAAATTAAGAGCGGTCAGAAAAAATTTGAGCTGTCAGACAAAAATTGAGTACACAGACAATTACTCTACTTTGCTTTTCCCCACAAAACTTGTGAAACTGGATAAATACTAACATCATCAGAATAATAGTTACATGATGAGTGAGTTTATTGGAAAAGATTTATTCTGTATAGGTAATTATAAGGATAAGGATTTTATTATAAGAAATTTTTTCATAATCTTAATAGAAGTTGACATCTTGCAGAATCAGATTTTGTTTAGTTATTAAAATGTATTATTGTTTCTAATTAAGCTTTTTCATATTTTTTTATATTTTACACTTTTTGATTCTTCCCTATTTCGGAAATATTCACCACGTCTTAGCTAATGTTATTAAATTAGCCTATACATACCTAATTAAGTGAATTTCTCACCAAATTTTATCCATTATGGGTCAATACCATTTTCAAATTACCACCAGCTTCTGTAACTGTAATACTTTTTCCAAACCTATACATTTGCTTATGGAGTGATCTCTGCAGAAAAATCTCTCTTTTCCTATTATTTTCCTGGAAAAATCCTGCTCAACCTACAGAACCGGTTTAAAAAGAATTTTTACTACTGTAACCTTGAGGATATTACTACCTTTTCATTATCTTTAAATTCTGTTAGAAGTGTCAATATATTCAAGGCTACATAACTGTGGTACAAATTAGACAAGTAAGCTATTGGTAGTTAGAGATTTTGGGTTAGGAATAAAACATGCATACATGAAAACTTTTAGGTAAATGTTTTTATAGGTAACATGTAGTGTGGCATTTTACACACCTTATATGCAACAATTGGCTCTGGAATAATTATTTGAATGATAGTAGAAGCAAACAGGTATATTTTTGTCTCAATACCTCAACCACAAAACTAAAGGAATTACAAGTTCAAATCATTTTGGCCTTCTTCTTTGTGCTTAATAAAATATCTCCCATGTATTTATGAAATTAGCTTGCAAGGCTCATAGACCTTTCTTTGTCGGGAATCCCTAATCATTCTAAAAGGTTAGTAAGTATGGTAATGACTACAACAGAAAACAGAGAAGCAAAATATTATTTTAGTTTCTTAGAGACAGCCCAAAATTGTGTATTTGTGTCTATGTTTGTGTGTAATAAATAAGATAGATTAACTTTTTAAAACTACATAATTTTTTAACCCTAAAGTGTGGTACTAATGAAAATAACTGAAGTTATTAGATCCCAGGAAACATAAAGTGAAGACAGAAAGTGGGAGAGTGAGAAGATGGAAGAATGAAGATGTTCAGAAGAGATAGATGCTGCTGTTATCCTAATTAAATATTTATACTTAATAAATTAATCACCTTCATGACAGTTCTTACCTACATCTCAATTGCATGCAATAAAAACTCAATACTGTAACACGGGCATACAGTGAGAAATAACAACAATTGTGGTTCAGATAAATTTTGAACTATCATATCCCTTGTTTCTATCCTTTCTTCATGACATAGGTATGCAAATCTAATTCTCTACAGAAGAATAAAAATAAAATAGCATGTGTGTGTGTTACATGATATATATTATTTGGGAAATATAATTAAAAACAAAATACCTCCCAACCCTGACAACTTCCCCATAAAGATAAGGAGAAAAATTTATTATTGTTATTAATATATTTGTAATTATTTTAAGTATTTATTTATTACTTTATTATCAAATAAATACATTTTAATTATAAATATAAATTATTGAGAAATGACAAAAAAATATTATTGAGTAACCATAAAGCTGGATTATAATATGCACCATACAAAATTTGCTAAGAGTCTGCAAAGACAGAAAGGTATCTCGCCCTTTTATATAGCCAAGCAGATAGAACTCATCGCACACATGTTCTAAGAGAAGCGATAACTAGTCCTCAAGTAATTTTGGAAGTGACAGCATCATTTGTCATACATATCCTAAATTCACATGACAGTTAGGTTTATCTATCTGTGTTAGCCAATGATTTTATTCAAAGGAAAATAAACTTCTTATATTTTTAATGTCACGAAGTAGTTTCACAACATGGAGTGAGGTGCCTGCCCAAGTTAGGCTCCTACCCTCTCACAGAAACTGTAAGATTATTTAAGAAAAGTATAGAAAAAAATCAAAATATTGATTCGATATTTTATGTTTCTACTTTGATTTTTTTTTTTTTTTTTGGAAATATTTCTTCAGCAACTGCGGTTGGGACTCTAAAACATTAACATTTGCTAACCTCATGCCCTCTATACTCTTACATTTATATATTCATCTGCAAACATCATTCATTAATACAGAATAGAAAGCAGATTAAAAGGCAGAAAATGTGTTTAATACAAGTATAATAACTGCTTTATTGGCCACAAACAGATACAATAGGAAAAGCAGTTATTGAGAGACTTTATAATGACAAAAACATGTAACAAAAGGGAAAGAAAAGTATGCCAGATTTCTTTCTTTCTGAATTTCTGAATGCTAGAGTAAACAATACGTTTACCATGTTCTGTTGCAAAATTCAGTGTCTTTTTAATATCTCACTTTTGGATACCTCTGCTCATTTTAAATTAGAATGTACCATTGTTTATCATGGAAAAGTAATTTAAAACACTTATATTATACCGATGTTAATGCTCTCTGATATGTAGCTCCCTTACTCCTGAATTTCTACCCTGGTTTTAAAAGCTTCCCTTTAAAATCCATAAGCAACATTATTGAACTGCATCCCACTCGTGATTCTTTCCCAATTCCTTTCTCTTTTTTTATCTCCTATTCATATTTGTCTCAATCTTCTGCTTGTTATAGTCTTCTAAGACACTTTCATTTTTGCAGCATTTTGAGTCATTTGAAATGGAAATGCATATAAGTCTGAAGTTATCACTAGTCCTAAACCATCTTCTTTACACCACTGTCAGATTTTCAACTATTACTGGAGTTGTCTTTAAATGGCATGAAATGGCAGATTTTCAACTATTACTGGAGTTGTCTTTAAATGGCATGAAATGGCATAACAAACTGGAGTCATTTCTTTCTCAAAATAGTTCTCTTAATTTTATTGTGTAATTTAATGACTGTCATTTTCCAATCACCATAGCCGAAAAAATCAAGTATATTCAATCCTGTTCCTCTCCATGGTTGCTAGTGCCAGTCAGTCACCAAAAATCTTTTGAATTCATTTTTAAAATTTGTTTAATATCCCTGAATTTTGTTTTGTTAATTTTGTTTAATTATCCCTTTGTATCATATTGCTATCACCTTACATTATATCTACACATCTCAAAATTATAACAATCCATAAACTTCATTTTTCAAATTCTACTGAAACTACTGCTTCTACCTTTCCTACCACCAACTTAACTCTCTTTAAACATTGCTATTAATGCAATATTGAAAATCCAAAATCCTTTCTAAGGAATAAAACATAATCTCTGTAGTGTCACATCTTAAAGTTTCTACAATATGGCTTCCACCTTACTCTTCAACCCCATCTCTCCTAAATATTCTATACATAGACATGTTTGACAAGTATAAAATAAATGTTTTTATAAGGAATGCATTTCTCTCTTGCTATTTTCAATAACTCAATATAATTTATATTGCAATATTTCAACATTCAATTTATATTCCATTAAAGAGTTGAAACAACCTGAATTAGTTTGAGATTTCCCAATCCTAGACCCTTTCCCCGAATTGAGTTTAGTTTTAGAAAGATAATATATTTCCAAGGCAAGTGTGCAGAAGGAAGAATGGATATAGTACCTAATGGCATCTGTCAACAGAGGCATTTCTGCCGTCCTGCCTGATTCTCAGTTTTTACCTTGTCTAGATTACTGCTAAAATCTCCCTGGTTCACGTGCACATGACCCATTCTGTCCTATTGACATTTTCTGTCGCACACTTTGATGCAAGTGAAGCATAGACTAAGTGACATGCCAGCATGTGAGAATCTCTGAGGTTGCTTTAAAGATCAGTGTGCTAAGTTCCCGGCCTGGCTTCCTCCCATACTTACTCAGGACCCTACCTGTCCTCTCAGGTACATAAAACCTGTTAGGACATTGTTCCTATCCTGGAACCAGGGTCAAGAAAATTGCAAGTTTTCTCCATTTTACCCTCAATGGTATCTGTAATTTCATGACTTGTTTTTTTTTCATTGCCTTCTATCCTAGAGCAGAAAATCGTTTTCTTTTTTCTTAATGGATGAGGGAGAACCCCTAACTTAAGCAAACTCACTGTCAGCAAGCATTTTGTTAAAGCGTCTTTACTTCCCTGAATACAATTTGTTTGTGGATGGTATTCACACAATCCATTTCAAATAACTACTAAGAAATTTTATTTTATCTCTGCTTTCTTCACATATGAATCCTCCTTTGTGACCATGGGCATAGAATAGTCTTCTTCCATGAATAAAGAACAGAGAAGGCCAAAAAGAGTGACGGTAATCTGATAAGATAGCAAATAATTTAAAAATGTAGTCCAAACTCATTTTATTTTATACTGGTTTGTTTCACATAAAGAACATTTTCTTCTAACCATAGCAGGTTAATTTACTGGCCATAGTGCCTACTTTGAATTTGACTTATTCTTCACTTGCTCTCATTTGTATTCCTTTCTCTTTCAAAAAAGCCTTCAAATTTTATTTCTTCTGTGAAGTCTTCTATAAATACTTCCGATAATAGTGATCACATTTTTTCAGATCTCTTATATCATATGAGACTGCTTAAATAATCTCACAGATTTCCTTTATGACATTTACCTTCTGATATTGCTTGCAGGTGTACCTATATACAGCTGACATGACTACTCTGAATATACCCCCAATCTATAGGCACCAGAAGACAACAGGATTATTCCAAAGACAAATCAAATAGGAAGCCTATATTAAAATATATGGCTTCATCAGAGGGAATATATCTCTCTCCCAGGTACATTTATATGACTTGTTTTTGGTGAGTACTCTAGATCAGCTTCTGTTAATATTTTCCTTATTGCCTAATTTTCTGCTACATGTTTAAGTTGTACCAAGAGAACAATTAAAACAATAAAAGTGCAGTTTATTTCTGAGAGAATAAATGGTTACTGATAAGGATTAAACATTACAATGGCTCCAGATGTAGTTCTTAGAATATAAAATGATTTAAAATTAAGGCACATTTGCATTACAGTTATTATCAGGTTAAAACTGTGTTCCTAAGTCCTTGCTTATTTTCTTTCTTTAATGGGTGCAAACTGTGTAGGTCAGTGAGTCAGTTAAAATCTTCACTGCAGGAAATACAAATTTTAAATCTTTCAAAAGTCATTCCTTTTTAGTCCCTGTAATTAGACATCTAATTCTTCTGGGGTTTATGGACTGCATGTAGGGAGACAGAGAGAAGTAAAGAAAAGTTGTAAAATCAACTATTTCCATTTTACTTTAAATGTTACTGAATCATATGACCTACCTTACAAGTATTTAACTAGAAATAAAGAACTCAGGGAAACATTAGCTGAATAACTAAAATGACAAAGTATTTTAATTAGTACATACAAGATTTTCTTTTAAAAAGCTCACCAGTGTGTTTGAATAAATAATTTAAACAATTTTGTAAATACTACACACCATAACTTATCTGTCATTGTTTGTAGAAATATATGTGTACATGAGGGATTTTAATTTTCTTTTATGATGCAAAATAAATAGAATGATAGAGGGTTTCTTTTCTTTATTTTTGTGATTTCTGAAATGTGTTTCAAAAGGCATGATTAAAACCAGAGTTTTGGGTATCAAGATATTGGGGGCAGGAATGGATTTAACTGCTAAAATATAACCAATATTCATTGAAAAATGTATTCATGAATTTTATGCACAAATTAGTATTTTATACAGTGAAATAGGATTTTTAACTAATTTTCTCTAGCTCTAATGATATGGATATGGATAAAATGTTTATATTAATAGCTTAGTGATAAATGATTTTAAACCTGAAATATTTCAACAAACACTGTATTCTATATATTCTAAGCACGTCTATCAATCTTTGACATATTCTGTAATATGCATTGAATGTTGTATATAATAACCACATATGAATCATGCATTATATAAAGAGACAATATACCTTCCATCCAACCCCCTGTGGTACATATATATTTAGTATATATTAGGATATAAATAAAACTTGAATAAATTTTCATATGTAAACAAGAAACATCATCATCAACCACAGCTCATATTCTCTGATTGTGAATAAACAAAATGGGGTATTCAAATGAAAGAGTCAAGCAAATATACTTTCCCAAATAGTTATAGGTTCAGCATGTAATTATAATTAGTTAGAAGATAATTATTATTAGAAAATCATACTAGTTCTATACTGTGGCAGAAACTGGTAATTAACTGGCAGTATAAGGTATCCCCATTTCTATACTTATGTAAGTTTTGGATAGGCCCGTGGGCATTAGTTAAGTTAGTCTTCTCAGTCTCCCTTGCAAGTATTGCTGACTGTGATCTCATGTGGATTAGTGTACAAGCTATGTGTACAGCCCAAATCATGGCCTTAAATGGACAAAATGTGCCATTCCCTTCAGCAACTGCAGGCAGTTGTGATGCCCAGAACAAAAACAGCCATTTGGCACTATCTGTTTGATATTGCAGAGCAACAGGAGAGAAAAATCCTGGGTCCATGAGCCCGGGAATTTCTCTTTCCAGCATGGGACCAGCCTCCTGGGCACATAGGGAGAAATAAATTTCAACTTGTTGAAACCATGGTATATTTTCATATTCTTTTTACAACTCACTTATTTTTATACTAGATCATACATCTTTACTATTTATTCTTTGCCACACCTGAGGGATATAATTATTTCATATGACTAATAATAGCTCAAAATACCATTTTTTTACCCTCCATGCAAGAGACATGGTAGTGCCTAGTGAAACTCTAGTGAATTTTCATGCTTGTCACATGATTATAAACATTTAAGAAATAACAATAAAGTATTCAACTTTGAAAATTAATAATTTAATTGGAAAATTAGTTTCTTAAGACTATGTTCACATTTTACATCATCAATTAGCTTACCCTCCAAAACTCTTTACAAAAAAGCCAACATCTTCTTGCTACATTGTTTATGGCCCTTATCCTTCTTTATTTTTCCCAGAGTATTTATCAAAATATAATGCTTATTTATTAGTATATGTATTAGGGCTCTACTGAGGAAAAAAAAATAAGTTTTGTGTGTATATAATACATATACATATATATATATATATATATATATATATATATATATGAATTGTGTATGTGAGACACACATATAAAATGAGGAACTGGCTCAAGCAATTATGAAGGCTGAGAATTCCATGACATATCATCTGCAATCTGGAGACTCAGGAAAGCCAGTAGAGTGCAAAGCCTGAGAACCAATGGTGTAAATTCTAGTCTAAGTACAAAACCCGGGCCTGAGAACCAGGGGGCTCATGTGTAAGTTCTAGTTCCAGGACAGGAAAAAAATCAGTGTTCCAGCTCAACAGTTGGATAGAGAGAGGGAATTCTCACTTCCTTTACCTTTTTGTTCTACGCAGTTCCTCAGTTGAATGGATCATGCTCACCCATTGGGGAGGGAAATCTGCTTTACTCAGTTTACTGATTCTAATGCGAATCTTTTCCAGAAACACCTACCCAGACACACCCAGAAATAATGTTTAACCAGATATCTAAGCATTCCATGGTCAAGATGACAAATATAATTAACTGTCATGGCAGATTGTTAACTATCTGCCTTCTCCTTACTACACCCACACTCATGCTAGTAAAAACATTTTTTTTTTACTTTTCCTTATTTTACACTTAAAATAAGTAGCAAAAATACTCTCTCAATATTTAATAAATGAAGGAAAGATGGGTGGAACAAAGAAAGAAAGAAAAGGAATGAGAATCAAAGGCATCTGAATAAAAGGAATAAAAGAGGAAAAGGAATAGTAAGGATATTAGTTTCAAGATTCAAGAAGAAATTTATTTGAAATTATATCTAGGTATAAGGAGAAAAAGGATTAAAAATGTATAATATAAATGCCATTTTAACTAGATTGGCAAGAGCACAAGACCCAGGGATAGGTAAGTATGGTGCTTTGAGTTGGGGTCACAAATGGACAGAATACAGTTGACTCTTGAACAACACAGATTTGGACTGTGCAGATCCACTCATACAGGGGTTTTCTTCTGCCTCTGCCACCCCTGAGACAGAAAGAGCAACCCCTCCTCTTCCTCTTCCTCAGACTACTCAATATAAATGTGACCAGGATAAAGACTTTTATGATGATTTGCTTCCACTTAATGAATAGTAATTATAATATTTTCTTTTCCTCGTGATTTTAATAACATTTTCTTTTCTCTAGCTTACTTTTTGTTAAGAATACAGTATGTAATACATATAATATTCAAAATATGTGTTAATCAACTGTTTAAGTTATTTGTCAGGCTTCTAGTCAACAGTAAACTATTAGTAGTTAAGTTTGGGGGGGAATCAAAAGTTACACATAGATTTTTGACTGTGCAGGGAGGTCAGTGCCCTTAACCCCCATGTTGTTCTAGAGTCAACTATATATCTTCATCATTATCTGATGATGTTGATAGTCTTTTGTTAGTAGACTGGTTTTTAGTTTGTGGTGGTAGTGTTTACCAACAACAACATAATTATAAGTATGGTATAATGCTATAGTGTATAAATTTTGAAGTGCCCTACATAGAGATATTCATTGAAGATTGAGGAATAAATATAATCACCAAAAGAGAAATACAAACAGAAAAGTCAAATAACAAAACAACATTTGATAAGTGAATACAACTATGATGAGGTAAAAATGTAATCAGTGAAAAAGAAACAAATTAAAGGAAAAAAAAATTGTGATTTTATACTATGAGGAAAATGAGAAAAATTGATGGGGAAAAAATTTTGTTAATTTTGTCTCCTGGCATTATCTTTACCAGTTACCAAAGAGTTTGGCAAAAAGAATAAACTTGGTAAGTTTAAATAAATGAGTGGAGTTGAACCAATGTGAAAACTCTGTAAAAGTCTTCTAGTAGGTTAAAACTGACAAAACAAAGCACTATGTTTGTGATTCATGGTAATTTAAAAGAAAATCCATGTAAATAAAATCATGGTGGTAGTTGGTTTATGTTTCAAAAAGAGAAGTAGTACACAAAACACAAACAAAGGTGTCGGATTGGTATAAATCATTTGAAGAGTGGTTCTGAAGAGTGATAGACAAATCATACAGTATGTTCAAAGGCTCTAATTATACATCTATAATAGTTAGCAGAAGTGACATATAGAAAACAAGAGGCTATGTGTGGCTAATGACCAAATTAGAGCAATCAATTTTTATTATTGCATTGTTAATTCATGAGAAAGCTCATAAATTATTTGTTCCATAATTGCATATGAAGCAATTTTAAAATGAAAATGTTTTTCAGTCAATCCCTAATGGGTCCATTGAAACAAGTCCTTTTAAATCTTCAGGACAGCAAATTGTGTTAATTGGATGTGTGTTTTTCACAGCTGCACAGGAATTCCTAAGACTCACGAAATGTGCTTCAGCTGGGGAATTTACCTGCTTCAGATGTTCAACACAACAAGGATATATTCAATTTTAATCAAATGGTGTTTTGAGATTAAAAGCGAGATGGTAAATTCTTTTCTCTGTTTAAAGCTTCCAAGGACTAACTGCTCCTTTACAGTAATATCCAATGCCCGTAGGTCTCAACTGCTTTTTTCAATTCAAATTTTAGGAAAAGTGGACTTGTGCATAGCCTTTTGTCACCTGACATGTTGTCATAAATGATGTTCATGGCATTCTCAGAAATTCTTAGTCTTATATCTAGGTCAACAATTAAGTCAGTTTTGAAGAGTTTTAAAAATTTTTTATTCATTAATATGGCTTCTTATGTTACCACTTTTCATAGCCCATTTAAAAATAATTCTGTCTAAGATACTCTGATAATCTCAAGGTCATTGCCTTTACTGTCTAGAATAAAAGTTTTACCTATTTTTCAATACACTGAAACAAAGAGATATAGAAAATGAGAATAGTTGGAGGAGAAATGGGGGCAGCTAATGAGGTAGGGAGATGACCTTGATTTTTTACAATTAAATACACGTGGTGACACCAGAGACTGGGAAAGAGAACAAAAGGAGTGAGTGTGCTAAAGGACTGTCAGAGCAGGGAATACAATGGGTTCTGAAGAAAAGATGCACAAAATGATAGGCATTTAGCAAGGAAAGCTCTACTGGGTCCAAAGCCTCTGACAGTCTCGAGATCACAAACAACACAATTTGGAAAATTAGAAAAGCTAGATAATAATGATAGAAAGTCAAAAGGGTGATCACATTTGAGTGATAATAAATGTGTCCTTGAGATGATTGATAAGTGTTTCCATGTATGTGTAAACAAACAAAATACTTTTGAGGAAACATTCTTTAATATTTCTGTCAGATGAAATAAATATCTGTATCTTCCCTAATCATGGCCATATACTTGATGTTCTTTCATTGTTTTAGGTGAAAACTGCTTCTTAGGAATAAAGTACCAATTTAAATTAATTTCATATTTTTGCTTCTGAAAAATCTAAAGCTTGAATAAGCCAATAAACTGATAAACCTGGAAGTGTTATCAAAGTAGCTAAGTTCTGAATCTGCCCCTCTCTGTGTGATTGTGTGTATGTGTTAAGGAGGGGGGGGTGTGATTTTCCTTTATTTAGTAAACAGGAGATGGCAGTATCTGATCATTATTTAAAATATACAGTACTTGACCTTATTTAGCACTTAAGTTTCAAAATATATACACAAGCAGAATGTCCTCTATCAATTGAAGTTTAGGGTATAACATTATATGTAATTTGACAAAGGCATTAGAAAGAAAAACAATAATTTCATTCATCTTTTTTCATTGATACAAGACACTATGAACCAAACAAGGATGTATGTTTATAAACTCAGATAATGAATAAATTAAAATATTTAGAAAGTAATTAAAAACTAAAAGGTAAACCTATAAAATCCTATACTTTTAGGAAGGCTGTCCTCTTTATTGTATATAATTATAAATTTGATGAATAAAATTCTAATTTATTTACTATTATTGATGCCATTTAACACTGGTTTAAAACATAAATAAACGGTTATATCTAAGGATACTTGTTAAAAATTAGAAAAGAAGGAGCAAAAACTGGAATACAGTAGGGACAACTTTGCCAACCAACTTGCTATTTCTGTCTAAGTTAATGCATATTATTAGCCGTGGCACACATTGTTGATAGCCTCACAAAATAATTTGCCCTTGCTTTTTCTTGCTCTCTGAGTCTCCCTCTATAGAAACTAAAAATGCCAAGTCCTCAAACAATTGCCCTTTTCACTAGAACATGAATCACCTTCTAGAAGCAGAGGGTGGGGGAGTGGGAAACTTCTGAGGTTGAGTTTTCTCTCCGATATAAAAAGAACGTCACATATGGAGAAGATAGCCTTTTCCTGGGTTTGGTCTATACCGAATGAGAATATATCATCAGTACTTCCACGACTATGTTATAAACAACAGAAGAAAAAGAAACCACAGAATTTACAAGAAAGCTGGTCCAGGTATTTTATAATTTTGCAGCTGTTGAAGGCTAGCTACACAATTTTGGAGGCCCAGTACAGAATAAAAATAAAAAATTGAGCTCTTTTCTTTGTGTAGCAGGTTAAAAAGTTTATTAAAGGTAATAAAGTATTACCTTTAAAATAAAATATAAATATTTTTAAAATGTAATATTTAAAATAAAATATTTTCCCTTTATGTTTTCTCTCTTGATTTGTCATGTTTTCTATTTGCTATTTTCTGTAATTTAAAGTAAAGAAAAACTATAATAATAAATGATTAGCTTGACTTTTACCATTTATTGTTCTATAGTACAATTCCAGTTTTAATTGTAAATATTAAGAGCATTATGTGTGCAGAATTACTGAATTTATACAATTCCTGTTCCTTAGCTAGTACTTGTGTATGTATTCATTCTTACCAAAGCACTGAAAAAATCATACAAAACTAACTCAATAGCTTTCATTTATTTCATTTCTTATTATGTGACCATTCTACCAACACTGTCTCTTTATTTTACTAATTAATAAGAAATAAATGAAAGAAAACTTAAGTGTGGATACCATGTGATTATTTTTAGTGTACGTACGTGGCTAGTATAAGTAACATGACAAAGACAAGATACAATAGGTTTCCTTAGACATTCACGTTTCTTAGAATGCCTTTGCCTACTTTCCATTTTTGAAACTAGTTCTTATTTAAAAAGAAAGTGTTGGCCTCTTGAGGCTGCCTGTACCCCCTCTTAATTACAGATAGGACATGCTAACCTTGTACTTGCTTTGAGATTTGCTGACTCCCACACATTATGGATCCGCTAGAATTCTGTGTTAATGGGTAATCATAGATGTCTATGTGGATGTATGGCGAGGAATAGCAAACCTGCATATTGCATGTCTCCACTACTTGCATGCTTTTGCCCCACAGTGTATCACCTTCAATACACAAGTTCCAAGACAAAATCAGGTTTGTTAGACAGTGACAGCATGGCACTAAACCAAGCCTCGGACCCTTCACAGTGGGATATTATATGACTGTAAGTCACACACCTGTGAAACCAATTCTAATGCTGAATTTTATCCTGAAACTACGCTCAGAATTACACATGGTTGAAAAAGATCAAGCCCTTTTGTTTAAGCCACTTACAGTGTACTGGATAGAGTCATTCATCCTCCAGATCCAATCTCCACAGTCTCTACCCTTGTCCAAACTTTTATGTGTCCCGATAGTTAAATATTTGCATGCTGAATTACTTGGCAATGGTTGTATTTGTCTGCTGAAGACCTAGGCTCCTGATAGACGCAGTTCTCATATCTAGCAGTAGGTGCCAGAAATAGCTTCCTCAGCATTTCAGGACTAGAGATCATAAATGCTTCCTTGGTGTTACTATTCCTAGGTGCCTCACAATTTCTTATCTGTTCTCCTGACCCTTCCCACACATTTGCAAATGATCCTTTCGTTAACTCTTTCTAATCCTTGACTGTGCCAACCCTTTGCTTTTTGGATTCTTAGTGATACAATTGGAGATACTAAGCACTTCATAAAGCCAAAAACATCCTAACTGCTGTAATAATCTTACTCAGATACTACCAATGCCCTCCAACCAAAAGAACGCTGGGCACACACTCATATTCAAAGTTGGGTGTGGTAGCTCATTGCAAATGAGAACATGAACCATAGTCAATTATGAGGCATCTCACTGAAATGTTAGACAAAACTTATCATAGAATTTGGGCTTGTGTTAGGTGGTTTGGAGAAAGGCTCATGGAAGCAAGATTTGTTCTGGATGTCTGAAAGTAGGGGTGAAACTAAGATTGTATATCTTATCCATGTGTTCCAGAAGGAAGAAAAAAATGAAGTTTTCAGAGGAAAGAACCAGCAGTCAGTCTGGAAAATGGAATGTTTGATGCTTATGGGGTTTTGAAAAGTGGATTTCTTTTTTTAGCTTTTTTGTCTCTTTTCACTGTGCACACTGTGAACTTGTCAGATATTGGTGTTCTGTGAGATTGTTTACATTCAACAAGAGGACACTGAAGACTAACTGTGCCTGCAGGGTACTTCCTAACAGCACCAAAGTCTAGCAATCAGGGTGAGGTCTGTGTCCAGCTACAAGGAGCTACTTTTTATTTTTATTCACCACTTACCTGTTTAATAATATCCTATTAATATTTTGATGTTCAACTCAAGCACTGAAAACTCTATTAAGACATTCACAATTGATTATTCCCTTTCTCAGACATAATATTTTCTTTCTTACTCTCTTATACCGCAAATTTTCTTATATGAACATCAACTCTTTATAGTGCTTAGCTTGCTCTCCTCAACTAGATTGTAAATTTGTACAAATTAGTAACTGATTATATGTTTCTTTCTATTTTCCAAATGCAGTGTTTTGTATACAGCCTATACGTGTGTGTACATATATATGCTTGTGTGTCTTAATGAATGTCTTTTAAATGAATGCTGATCTTGCCCACAAAATTGTTGCAGATGGCTTAAAAAAACACGAGACACTGCTCTTTAGTAATAAACATATTTACACAAAACTTTCTTGATAACATGAAATATGTACATTCATTTCTCTCATATGCTAAATTGATTACTAAATTTATAGAATTAAAAAACGTGCTATTTTTTGACTACTACCTGTTCTGCTATATATGGAATTTCTGAGGGTATGATTCTCAACAGGAAAGATAAAGAACTGCAGTAGTATTGCTCAAACAATATGTTAATTCTTTAATGTTTTGATTTTAACAGGATGTAGGCTTATAGCATCTCATGGAGAATATTGTTCTGTTTGAAATTGTTAAGATAATGAGCCTGAACTAATAAAAATTATGTTTAACATTATGGTGATACTTTCTGCAAAGCTAGTGAGTTAATGTTTGCTATTTATAAATATGTACATATGGTTCACAGCATCAACACGTGGTTAAAACCCAAAGGGAAGACACAAATGCATTGCCACTCATGTCTAAATAAGTGCTTAATTATATTTACATGGGTGCCTGATAATAAAAACTATATCATTCATTCCTTCCAATTTTCATGCATAAACCATCTTGCAGGGTTATCTGCTTTTACTAAGGTTTTCTTAGAGCCAAATGGTTCCAATATGTACCATATTATTTGGATGCAAATATTTTATGCCTTTGCATATTGCCAAATGTTAGAAATAATATGTATTTATTTATATATTTAAGTTTTGACACTCCAGTTCTTTCTTTTCTTATACAAACTAACTTTATATTTAAAGCCAGCAAAAGCAGAAAGAAGTATCAGAACTCTTCCCCTTATAGACACTATGCTGAGTTGTGAAAGCAAGTAAAAAAAAGGCCATGGTAATCAGATAAATTTGCATGTTAATCACTCTGGCATAGGAGATTTAATAAGATTTGGGGGAAGAAAATAGAGCCTTATTTGCAAACACGGTATGTATGTACCCCACCCCGCAAGGAGTTCTTGCAAACCTCGTTCCCATTCCCAGGCAACAGAAAAATTAAAAAGCGACAACATTCTCCATAGTGTGTGGTTTTGAAGGTGGAAAGATAGAGAAGTTATACATGGGAAGTGTTAATGCAGCTGTACTGCATCAATGCAAATGGTGTAATAAAAATCCTGCATTACTTCAAGCGTGCCCATTCCCCAGACGGGGGTGGGGGCGGGGATGGGTGTATACCTACAGGAGGAGTGCGATGTGCACTGTCTGGGGAATGGACACGCTTGAGGCTCGGACTCGGGGGATTGGGAGGGACATGGGCAATATATCTATGCAGAACTTTTGTACCCCCATAATAAGCTGAAATAAAAAAAGAAAAAAAAAAAAAGAAAAAAAAAAAAAATCCTGCATTAAACATGAATATACTAGAAATAAATACTATGGCCACTATAGAAACTTACTATAGAACAAAAGTAAGTAAATATGAAAAAGAAGGATTAAAAATGTAATATGTTTTAAAAAGACAACTTGCAGAAAAATTTCCCTAAGTGCCTCACATGATAAAATTAGAACCTTGTGCTAACATGAGCTCAAGACCTGAATGATGTTTTAACAGAGCAGCTCAATCAGATGTAGATAGAGATTACAGGGTAATTATAAGCCACGAGGAACTCAGAATTCACTGATAAAAATATAATCAAAGGCATAGAGGGAGACTTTTATATTATTAAAATTAATGTTCAGGAAAAATTAGAAAAGAGACTAAGAAATTAGAAAAATAAAAAGTAATAGGGAGGTGAAACTAATATTTTCCAGTATAATAAATGACATAGAAATAAAATTTTTATGCATAATAGAAGGAAAACATCTAAAATGAAAAATAAAACACAATTATGTTATATAGCATATAACATTTTAAATAGAACTCTCATATTACATATATATATAATGGTTACATTATAAAAATTAATTGATAAACAAAGTATCACATAGAGAATGCCTGTCATCCAAATCATAGGCATTGGTATTACTCTAACTCTCCACAGCTATGTTCAATAGCAAAAGATAACGAAACAGAGCCTAGGATAATGTATGGTCCACTATGTCATACTCAGCTTGCCATTAAGAGATGAAAGTTCTGAAATATAAAAGAAGTGAAAGAATCTCTCCCCAGCCGTTGGGAACAGGCATGTTGTTGGCCCTGTGTGAGTCTCAAGCATTGTTCCCTCTAATCTTTTCAGGTGGTTTTTCCTGGATTTGAGTAGTTTCTTCACACACACACACATTGATTTATATTCATCTGAATATTCAGGATGGAGTCTTTAGAAATACCTGGAGTTTTCTTTCTTTACAGTTCTCTCTTCCCCTGTACTCTTCTTTCCAAAAGAGAAGACTCGAGTTGTTTTTGCTTCCCTAGACTTCCAGCTCTGTCTCCTTACTTGGAATAGATGGGCTGATTTCCTCTTTCCTGTGCCATGGCCTACAAACATTGTCTAAGAAATAAGTTGGGGAAATCATTACGCTTACCTTGTCTGTTTCCTTTCTCTCACGGTTTGAGAAAATTCATGGAAAAGTTGACAATATATTAAAAGCATGACTGCTAATGACACAAACTGGGTGGGAGTAAAAGTTGCTGTCAACTACCAGTCAAGGCATCACAATTATTTGGCATGCTTGCTGAGAGAAAAGCAGACTGTACACTGGGAAAAAAAAAATTTATAAATATCTGCTATGACCATGTAAATAGTTTAAAAATAAGAATATATAAGCATACCTTAATTGATTTGATGTGAAAAAATATTTATAAATATTAACCA
The DNA here is from genome assembly GCA_028533085.1 of Varecia variegata. Lineage (NCBI taxonomy): Eukaryota > Metazoa > Chordata > Mammalia > Primates > Lemuridae > Varecia > Varecia variegata. The sequence continues at coordinate 16,412,872 of CM052436.1, forward strand.
ATTCTTTTGCATTACCTGTCTCTATTACTGTCAAAATAAAATTTGTTAAATAAAATGTTCGTAGTATTCAATCCTATGTTTCAATATTTAATTTTAAAATATTTAAAGTTAGTATTTAACATTAAAAAGCATCATATATCAGCTAAAAGAATGACTAACATTCAAAGGTGAACTAAGTGGGAAGTTTTACTCTTTTGGAGGAGAGGGTTAGTGCGTCCTTGTCTAAGCAATAGTTGCATTATGTTTTATGGAAGCATGATATTGCTAATGTTTTTTGTTTGGAAGTTAAATAAAGGTAAATGATTAAGTACGAATGCTGACTTCTTACCTCTGCGCCATTGGTCAAGTGTAAAGCTAGGTGCATTCTCTACACTCTCATTTCTATATAGTTCATCAAAGATTTAGATTTGGTAAATGTGTTATTACTTTCAAGAGTGTTACAAAGAAGAAGTTAATCAATGGCCACCCTTCTTATTAAAGATGATGATGATGGGAAGACATAGATGGCATTTAGGGCTCAGTTTATCCTCTCTCTCTTTGCGCACTATGTTCAGGTCTCAGAGTGGTAGCTCAGCAGAAGTAGCAGCCTCCATGGAACTTTCCATGAAACCCTTCTCTTTGGAGTTAGCCTTTTTGAATACCCCTTCTCATAACCTGTGTAAAAATTTACATATTTTCATGGGAAAATCCTATGTAAAAAACCCACATTCCATAATATATATAATGTGTGTGTGTATATATACATATATAATTATATATGAGCATATGTGTATATATATATCTCATTACCTAATATGACATGTATTTTATGCATTCATTTTATTTATCTTCTGACTCTGCCACTAAAATATAACCCCTTAGGGCAGGGATTTTGGCACCCTTTGTTAACTGAACATTGTCAGTGCCTAGAACAGAGTCTGATACACAGTCATCATTCAACATATTGTTACATATATTGTTAAATATGCATATATAAGTATATATCATACATTGAATAACTGGTATTGGTTATTTAAGAAATAAATTATAATAATATATTTATTAGATAACCTATTCAAGAAAAAATAAATTTATATTGTATCTAAAACCAAATAGAAACAAAATTTTTGTTGGATGAAATATGACCGACTGAGCAGCTAAAAATCATAATGAGATCTTCTTTCAAATGTTTTATGTGTTTGACTATTTTTATGGCTTCTTTCTCCTTGCCTTCAGCCTTACATATATTTAGTGGGCCAAGTACTTTTTAATAGTTCTTGTTAAAAAAAGATCAGTAAAAAAAAAAAAAAAATAGTAAGGCAGACAAGGAACATCTCTAAGGAAAGTAACTTGATAATTTGACTATAAAAAACAGTTCCAGGTATAGTATTGTAAATACTGCTTTACAGTAGTGTAAATTATGTCTTAGAAAGGCTATGAGCTTTGCTCATATTAGACGATTCTGAATAAAGTTAACAAAGTTTGGGACAAAGTCATTTTATCTACTATTTTAGTTATTTAGTAGTTTTTAGTAATTGACACTACTAATTTATCTTTTGTCCTTCTTAATACAATTAATGCCTGAAATTCCACCAATATTATTTGTTTATGATATTATATAACTCACTTGTGGCAACATATCTAGGTAAATTTGGTTTTGTTTTTTCTTGTTTGATATTTGTTCTTTAAAATGTACCAAAATTGGACTAGAAAGCCTATAGATGGCAAATGCACATGGAAAACAACACAACATCATCTGTCATCAAGGACATTCAAATTAAAATAACAATTGAGTTTTATCTATCCACATTTTTTTTAAGAGGCTAAGGGATTCCAAGAAGAAATGCTGATGCTGACAAAAGAATCTATTCCAATATTGGAAAGAAAGTCACTGAAGGTGGTTATTGAAAAAGGTGCTGACCTAAGTGATATTGGAAGTGAGTTGAGTCTGTAAAACTAATAGCGTAAGGAATCATACATAGGCACTGTACGCGAGCTGAGAGATTTCTAGTGGTGGTACAGGTTAACAGTTCTTATACAAATATATTTATATATATACATATATATACTAAGATTTTAAAAAATTAAGTAAAAGAATGGAAGATGGAAGGATCCAGGACTGTCACTGATAGAGTGGGAACTTAGAAATAAGCAAGGGAAAAAATCTAGAATGATCCTTGTGGTAATGGAATAGATTTTGATAGATTTGGTCATATCAGTATGAATTCCTATTTAGCTTAATATAGATACAGATGTGTGTGTGTGTGTGTGTGTGTGTGTAAATAGACAGATCTATACAAATATAAATAGAGGTAGAGATAGATTTCTCTCTCTCTCTCTCCCCCTCCCACCTCTTTGTCTCTCTATCTTAAAAAGACACATGCCTAATGACTTTTGTCCAAATGATACAGCATAGAAAGGAGGGAAAATGAATAATTTTAAAGTGGTAAACCTGACAAACACTACCTCAGCCAGGCTATCAAGGTTAATATTAACAGTGACAAGTCATGCTGATAATATGAAGCCTTGTGATGTGATGAAAATGACACATTTCCTCTGTGGTCCTCTTCTCAAAAACTTATAAACCATGTCTAATCATGAAAAAAAATCATTCAAATTCCAAATCCCATTCTACAAAATATCTGACCAGTACACCTTAACACCATCAGTCATCAAAAACAAGGAGAGTCTACAAAACTGCCTCAGCCAAGAGGAGGAGTCTAGGGAGACATGACTACCAAATGTAAGGTGTGTCTTAGCCATCTGGTGCTGCTTTAACGAAGTACCATAGACTGGGGAACTTACAAACAGCACAAATTTATTTCTCACATTTCTGGAAGATGGGAAGTCCTAGATGAGTGTGTCCACATAGTCAGTGCTGGTGAGGACCCCCTTTCAATTTATACACTGCCATCTTCTCCTTGTAGCCTCACATGACAAAAAGAAGAGGAGAGAATTCTCCGGGGTCCCTTTTATAACGGTACTAATCCCTTTCATGAGGACCCCACTCTCATAAACTAATCACCTTTCAAAAAGCTCCTAATACCACTACATTGGGGGTTAAGATTTCAACATATGAATGTTGGGAGGACAAAAATATTTAGTCCATTGCAATGTAATAGTCTGTATTGAATTCTGGAATAGCCAAAACATTAAATAAAAATTGAGAAAGTAGAATAATGCATGGACTTTGGCCAATAATCTTTTTTTAATTACCAAATAAATTTCAAAGCTGAATCTAAAGAGAGGTCATCAAATGGAAAAATATTTGCCAAGGAATATTAAGAATACACAGTTTATATAACATAATCTTTTTAATTTGACATACTCTATACCTGATACAGATTTTTATGCATTATTGATTAGCATGTAATTTAATGAAAATTATTGTGATAGAAGGTAAAGTGCAACAATACCATCTAACAGTTTTTGGCTTTTATCTTTTATTTTTTTTTTTTGAAAATTCAAAAAATCCACTATCATAGCATTAGTCAAAGAAGTAGCATAAATCATAGCAAGTCAAGTGACTTCATTTAATCCTTTTATTGAAAAAGTAGAACAATTATGTTCAGACTTTTTTCTGGTAAATATAGTATCTTTGTATTCTGAGTTATAGCAAAATGTGTTTTTTTAAATACACAAAAGAACAATCGAAAAAACTTTTACATGAAAATATACAATGTTTTGTGGCAATTCATTTTAAAAATCAAGAGTTATATAGATTTTTTAGAAAGTAAAATATCACCTGTGTCTAAGGAACTGCAATTTACACATTTAATTCATTACAGATCAATAAGGATTTATGAAGTGAAAATCAATACCATTAGCAATTTAAGTTTTTAAGAGATATAAGATTTTTCATGGAACTGTTGGCAAAGCTGGATCCACTTTTTGTCATATAAATAAACACTTCTTTAACCAGAAGGGATAGCCATGGAAATTAATAATAGAAATAAAATATTACATAGTAAATCAAGCACATACACCCTGTTTCACATGTATATGCATTAATTTTTATGCCAATAATCATTGGTATATGCAGAGAAAACTCTTAAAAATGTGAGGGCTACCTCAAAAAAATATATATATATATGATATATATGGCAAAAAATCTCTCCTCTTAAAAAATTTCAATTATCTCATTATCAATGAATTAATCTAATTATTATATAATTCCATTATAATTTGTTCATTACATATATGGCATATATGTGTGTGTGTGTATTCACACACACCCTCACACATATGATGTAATTAGTTCACTAATTGCATAATGGTAGCTTTAATAAGTAAAGGCAACTTCTACATGCTGATTGTATCCTAACTGAAGTTATATGTGTGGTTAACAATGTCAGAAAAAGTCCATCTTTAACCAGCATAATAAATTATTTGAATCATGGCTGACAGATCATATTCAATTTCACTTGAGAAAATCATATTGTCTTATAAGTAAACTTAGAATAATATACCTAAAATATAATCTCTTCATATTCTCATCTTTGGTTTTTATGTTTTAATAAATATGCTTAAATGTTGGCAATAGCATCATCTAATACTTAATAGTTAGCTGAAGATACCGTTTGATTCTTTCACTTGAATTACTCAAAAATACTTCTTATTTGTTAGACCTATTTCATTGAAGCAATTTCTAAAACAACTTTAAAGTCACTTGCATACTTTATATAATTTCATCACTAAATTTCCCACTGACAAAGTTCAAAATACATTTATTTACTAGCCAAAGTTTATCTTCTTCATTGAATGTGTAAAATCCCTTAGAGCTTGTGCACTTAATCTATGAGCAGTGTTATTCGAAAACAGGAATACTTTATACCTCTTTGCTATTTCCTTGTATAGTTTAAGGATCTAAAAGTGTATATGAATCTAGAGATAAATGCAAACAAGAAAATGGGTAGTCCAATCTCAGAATTAACATGTATCCACAGAGGGTCTTCACTAATCTCTCTAATATCCCTTCAATACTTTTCTAAGTAATTGAATATGATGGGTTTTGTGAGTTAATTTTTATCCAGATAATCAATGGTATATGGAGGGGAAACTCTTAAAAATGTAAGGGATACCTCAAAATATATATGGCAAACAACACTCTCTCATAAAAAAATCAATTATTTCATTATCAATGAATTAACCTAGTTATTATCTAATTCCATTATAATTTTTTCTACTTTAGTACTACTCTGTAAAAGCAGTAATAGCCTTTGGGTGTTGCAGAGGAGACCAAGGCTATGTCTTGCATCCTTGTGGTTGTAAGGTCAGTGAATGCTTTCATTTGCAGGCTTCTTCACTTGCTCATGTCTAAAAGAGACTCTTACAGGGGTTTTCTCATATCAGCTTTGCTCAAGAGCATCCCTCGATTTTTTTAATTTAATTGTTTTAAATTTTATTTATTATGGGTGCATGATGTATATATTTATGGGATACATATGATGTTTTGATACAGGCATACAATGTGTAATAATCAAATCAGGGTAATTGGGATGTCCATTACCTCAAGCAATTATTATTTTCTTGTGTTAGGAATATTCCAATTCCACACTTAATTATTTCCTCATTTTTGTTTACTAAAATGATGCAGGTCAATGAATAACATGCCATTAACCTACTCATTTTTTTTTATTATAGCTTATTATGGGGGTACAACCGTTCTGGTTAAGTATATTGCCCATGCCCCTTCCAACCCCCCGAGACTGAGCCTCAAGGGTGTCCATTCCCCCAACAGTGCACATCGCACTCATCATGTAGATATACACCC
>CM052436.1:16419123-16447475 GCA_028533085.1 Varecia variegata
CTACATGTGGTTATCCAGTTTTCCCAGCACCATTTATTGAATAAGGAATCTTTTCCCCAGAGTATATTTTTGTCTGCTTTGTCAAAGATTAGATGACCATATGAGGATGGTTTTATATTTGGATTTTCTGTTCTGTTCCCTACTCATTTTTTTAAAATTTGTAAATATACATGAGGTATAAGCACAATTTTGTTACATTCATATATTGCATAGTGAGTGAAGCCAGGGCCTTCAGTGCATACATCACTGAAACAATGCACATTGCACCTAGCAAGCAATCACCCATCATCCACCTTCCTCCCACCTCCCCACCCTTCCAAGCTTCCATTGTCCATCCTTTCACACTCTGCTACCTATTATGTCTTGCCTGAAATATAAACACAAACAAAATATAAGCTTTCTAAAAAGAAGTAAAAATGCAACTAAAGTTATTACCACTGTGTCTAAAGCAAAAGAAGAAGTACCTATAGAGGAACAAATAACAATATAATATATCATAACACAGTAAAAATAAGTGATAAGAAATTGCTTTATTGTTTTATAAATTAGAGTCTTGTGTTGAAACCAATAGAAAGCCAATCTACCTAACTTAAAGAGAAGCAGAATTTTGAAAAGAGTGTGTCTAATACCCAAGATCTGAGTGAGATTTAGAATACATCTCTAACATCAAGAACTTTCTGTGTCAGAGGTTATTGCTGCCACTATTACTTCTGAATCTAGACATTCAGTCACCACCACTGTTGTCACTGGACACTTCCTGCTATTCTGGGTACTTCCTCCTAAAATATTGATTGTGACTCTCAGGTCAGCCACTATTTACTACTAACCTCCAATTGTCCCTGCACCTGTGAGTTCAAATATCAGATGGAGTATCCATTGCCCAAGCCCCAGACATCTGCCTGTAGCTTAAATGCCAAAGAATGAGGAGAGTAGATATATATTTTCAGCTGACATATACAGTTATAAGACTCTTTTTCTCAAGCAGCAAAAGTGTTCAGATGTGGTCTGACCAAATATTTCTGATTGATATTATAGTTCACAATTTTGGCTATTCAACATATGCATGAATACTTCTTGCCACAAAAACATTTGGAGAAACAGATGCTGATGTCAATCCTAATGCAAATATCCTAAAAGATGCTGCACAGAAAAGCATTTTATTCCTTTGTATATACTGATTTATTTCAAGGTAAAACTGATTTCTATGAATTTGATCAAACAGTAAATTAATTTAAGCTTTTATTGAATTTGTACTAGAAACTTAATCCTCCAAGGCTGCTTAGTCAGCATTCATTATTTTATTAACAGTGTGTTATTGATCAAATTGACTATAGGAACATCTAAATTTGTACCAAAATAAGATCAGCTGTAGGCATGAGATCAGTGATAATGGAATGTTTCATAGAATATTTTATTCTTAAAAGAATTTACACATTAATGAGTTCTGTGCTGTCATTATATGATGTTTATTTTTTCATGACCAAAAAATATTTTTACATATTTAGACATACATCTGTAATCTGAGACTAGATGATTTCTGAAAGATAATTCAGACATGGTGCAGAAGTCCTTATTTTAAACTTTAGCTGATTGCTTATTCTTGATAGAGTAAATATCCCCAAGAACTTCATAGAGAGTTAAAATAATTCCTCTTAAAATTTACTTGAATTCAAGAAGTAGGTTAAATATATCTTCCAGTCTATAATCTATCTAATAAATTAAGTCACAATATAATTCTGCTGAAAAAACTCCATCATTAATAGACAAAATGTATTTTAATGTTCTTATAATTAAATAGATTAAATGTATACATAAGAATGCACAAAACAAAAGGGCTCACTTCATATAGTAATTATAAAGCAGTCATTCAACTAAGGCAAAAAAAAAAAAAAAATTACCCAAATCCTGGAAGACTGCTATATACCTCTTCAAAATAAAAATCTCCTCCTCCCTAAAGATAACTACTACCCTAATTTTAGTAGGGAACACATTCTTGCATTCCTTTATGTTCATGTCATATATTGTAGTAACATATATCATAGGCTCAGATTTAAGCGTAACATAACTTTTAAAAAAGTTAAAGCTTAAGTTAATGTAATAAAATCAATACAATGAAAAGAAGAAATATGTTGAAGAAAAGAATGAAGTTCTGAAAATCACCACACAGCAATCCGAAGTTCAGCATTCTACTTGGGATTTTAAAGAAAATAAGAAAAGTGAAAAACAAGCAGAAGATTGAAGGTTTTATCCCTCCCAGTTATTAGGGATTGATAGAGAACATTTGTTTTCCTTGTTTCTTTGATTTTTAATGTTAACTGTGTCCTAAATTTTACACAATGTGCTAAGAGTCGAATTAGTACTAATATTTTAAGCCATATTCGATCCAAAGTAGCTGAAATTTTCATGAGCACAGAGGTGGGAATGGACAATTATCTGAGAAAACCTGTAAAAGGAAAATGGATCTATTAGGTCATTAAATATGAAATGTCTGATTTTCACTCAAAGTTTAGTTTATTACGTCTCAAACAAGAAGCAGTGCAATTAATCTAAGTATGTATCTAAACTATCAGCACAGTTTTGCCATCTTAATGGTAGATGTTTATGCAAGCAATGAAGAAGCCTGCCAGAGAAAGTGTGATGAAATCACAAAAGGCATTTTCCACAACTTGTTGAAAATTGCATATTTTTCATTGCAAGAAGTGATCCAAAGGCTGGGCGCAGTGGCTCATGCCTGTAATCCTAGCATTCTGGGAGGCCGAGGCGGGAGGATGGCTTGAGCTCAGGAGTTCAAGACCAGCCTGAGCAAGAGTGAGACCCCCTTCTCTACTAAAAATACAAAGAAATGATCTGGACAACTAAAAATATATATAGAAAAAAATTATCTGGTCATGGTGGCACATGCCTGTAGTCCCAGCTACTTGGGAGCTGAGGCAGGAGGATTGCTTGAGCCCAGGAGCTTGATGTTGCTGTGAGCTAGGCTGACAGGACGGCACTCTAGCTCGGGGCAACAGAGCAAGACTCTGTCTCAAAAAAAAAAAAAAAAAAAAAAGCTGTCCAAAGCCTGGAAGAAGTGGTAGTCATTTGGTGCAAGGTCTGGTGAACACAGTACATGACAGCTCCTGTAGTTTGAGCAGCATTGTTTGTGCAACACATGGTCTAGCATTGTCTTGAGAGAGGATTGACCTGTCTCTATTGGCCAATCTCAGCTACTTAATCGGAAGCAGTAGAACAGTAAAAAGATGGAGCACTGTGGCGCCGCACTCTTCTCTGCTGGCACACTGTGAACTGAACTGGAGGACGGCTCCCACCACCCCCACAGACCTCTGCCTGGTCGCACCCAGGACCTACCAGGAGTCTGTGCAGAGCCATAAGTGTTCCTTTCTGTCAGATCCATGCCAGCATTTGTTGTTTTGGGACTTTTTGGTAAGAGACATTCTCAATGGAGTTAGATGATATCTCATTGTAGTTTTGATTTGCATTTCCTTGATGATTAGAGACATTGAGCATTTGTTCATGTGTTTTAGCCATTAGTCTATCTTCTTTTGAAAAGATTCTGCTCATGTCTTTTGCACACTTTTTAATGGGGTTGTTTGATTTTTTCCACAAAAAGGTATACTGAAAGTAAAAAAACAGAAGGAAAGGAGTCAACTTTGAGATAATAAAAAGAGAAAATTATGAAATATTTTTAAATTAGTTGTATCTCTACTTTCTCAACAATCAGAACACATCTAAACTGAAACGTTTACACATCATTTTAAAGACAAAAATCTAAGGTAAGCCTATTCAAACAAATATGTTTAAAACCTCTTTCCTCCAAAAAATAATTAAATTAAGATTCAATCTAGCAAAATAAATCTTTGAAGATCTCATCTTTATGTTAAGGAAACTTAACATAAGTTTGCAATGGATATATATGTATTTGCAATGGATATATATGTATTTATTGGTGTTTAAAAATTCATTCTCTCTCTCGCTCTGGCCACAAGCAAATTATGATGCCAACCACAGAAAAAATTCTTTTCTAAATAATTGTGAAAATTCCCATTTTCATAGAGGCAAGGAGTCTGCTGAAGTGTTTAAGGAAACAGGATTTAATGGGGGGAAAATGAATGATTCTTTTCCCTTGTGAAAACAATTCCTATTTGTTCAAATTTACAGCAGCAGGGGAGGGGAAGATGTACTTAATATGCAAATAAACTATCCAGGTGCAGAGTGTGCATGCAAAAAGATAAGCTAGGTAGTGGCTGAATAATTACTGTAATTCAGGACATGTAAATATATCGCATGGACCAAAGAAACATAAATAGGTTTAATAGAAATGGAGCAATTAAGAAAATATGTCTTTAGGTTAAATAGCAGTGCACATCCTAAACAAAGGACTTAGTTACTCACAGGACAAAAATAAAGGATAATGTGTTCATTTGAGTAACAGTTTTTAACCATATTTCAAAGTCAAGTGTACACTAAAGCCAAGTGAGTCACAGCTAGGTGGAAAAATCATATCATGCTACATTGAAAGAATATCTTTTAATGGACAAATTTCCACCTATGCCAATTGTTGCATATTTTCTCTAAATTCTTTAGGATATAGTGATAAACCACTAAAGTAGACAAAACAAATTTCAGAAACAATGGAATAACATGGAAAAACATTCATTTCATGAGCACTACACTACATCCTCTGAAAATTAGTAAGCTACTTTTGTAAAGTTCATGTTAAATCGACAGGGTAAAGGGACAATTAGAGCTGCTGCTTTTCCAGACATCTTTAGTTCTGTGCCTAATTCTGAAAGTTATCGGATAGCATTCATATGTGTTTGGTTTTTTAAAAACATTTACTTTAAATTAAATGCATTCTATAAATATGCATTCTCTAGAAATAGTTCTCTTAATACTATTGTATAAAGTGTTTTAATATAATATTATGAGTTTTTTTTTTTTTCAAATCAAAGCTTAATAGTGCTGCTAGATAACCCACATTCAGGTTTTTCACAGATACAAAGTGATAGATAATACTCCTCACAGAGCACTTTAATATGGGTCTAGCAACATGAATAATGGCCAAACAACACATACATCAAGATTTCTGAAGGAGCACTCAGAAAGAAAACTCATATAGAAATAATCACTAGGAGATGCTTAGGATATCCTGTGCTCCAACACACTGGGGGGAAATACACACACACACACACACACACACACACACACACACACACACACAGTGATACAGCAGGACAGGGGCTCTGAATCAGGGAGAAACACAAAAACAATTAGACTATATGGGAGTCTGAGCTGAATGATTAACCGAGCACTGTTATCTCTCCTGATAAAATTAGTGTCTAAGTTATAATAGCAATATGATAAGGTAGAAGCTACACAGCAACCTTCTTTTACAGTTTAATATCTGTGGTTGAGGAAACATTCACTTCTGTCCTGGAATAATCAATATATTGATGGCCAAATTGTTTGGTGGATTAGAATCAATTATTATTAAGAAGTGATTTCTGGGAAGCCTCATAGGACAAGACATATGGTAAGAGTTTAGCCTATAGATTTTTCAGTCTACAATAAGTATACCCTTACTCTCATATGGTCATTATCACCATCAGCCTTTGTAATTTTACAACTCTCACTGCATGCATGCTAACAAAGATGTTGGAAAACAGTACAACAAATGTCAAGCCTATGGTCATTTCTTTCAAGAGACACCCAATATTCTATGGAAATAAAAAAAAATAGAAGAAAAATTTAGAATTAAAAATTAGAAACTTCTAGGGGAATGACCAATAGAAAAAAGAAACTGTATATATCTAAGGTAATATATAGTGGTTAGAGGAATATGCAAACTAATAAACATCAATTAAGGCAATCTCTTTTCTCTATAGAAAGAGTACAAGCAATGGTGCACCAGAGCCAGCTCATGCTGTCTCATGGTAGCTGATTGTTAAATTTTCAGGTAGTTTATAATTAGCTAGGACAGGAGTATTCACAGCATGAGACTCAACGAATCTTAAAAGTGCAGACTTCCCTTCCCCATCCCCACCCAAGACTAATTGTTAAACATTTAATAACACATTCATGAGTATAAATCAGAGGGGGAATAGTCTAATATTGATGATGTAATTTCTCAGTTCCTTCTTAATTCTCAATCTTTATTACAGAACTGAGGAAATTTTTTTAAATGATCTGTGTAAATTTCGTGAGAATGCAGAGTATTTAGGGGTTCCTTCAATGGCTCTAGGATATTATTACATTAAATTTTATGTGTATTCCAAAATGTGAAATGATGTATGATATTGTATAACATGGAAAACCGAGTGATGAATTTCCTAGACATTCCTTACCAGCACACTTAATTGAAAGAGGATGGGTGTATACCTACATGATGAGTGCGATGTGCACTGTCTGGGGAATGGACACTCTTGAAGCTCAGACTCGGGGGGTTGGGAGGGGCATGGGAAATATATTTAACCAGAACAGTTGTACCCCCATAATAAACTATAATAAATAAATAAATTAATTAAAAAAAGAAATAATTATTATTTTTAATATCAATAAATATTAACCATCATTAGATACAATGGAGTTTTTATTGTCCTTTGTATACTAATAGTATGTGATATGCTTTCCAGTCAAGACAAAGTACTGGCAAATTTGTAAGAGAGTATTTCCTGCAGGGCAGGTGTAGTCTTGGCAAATTCCCTCAGTGTTTGCTTGTCTGGAAGTGTCTTTATTTCTCCTTTATATACAAACCTTAGTTTTGCAGGATATAAAATTCTAGGCTGGCAAATATTCTGTATAAAAAGTCTGGAAACACTAAATGTTGGTGTGGGTGCAGAGACATATGAACACTCATGCACTGCTGGTGATGCTGCAAACTAGTACAACCTCTGTCGAAAGTAATATGGAGATACCTCAAAGAGCTACAAGTAGAACTACCATTTGATCCAGAAATCCCTTTACTGGGCATCTACCCAAAGGAAAAAAAGACATTCTATAAAAAAGACATCTGCACTCAACTGTTTATAGCAGCACAATTCACAATTACAAAGATGTGGAAACAACCCAAGTGTCCATCAATACATGAGTGGATTAATAAAATGTGGTATATGTATACTACGGCATTCTACTCAGTCACAAAAAACAATGGTTATCTAGCACCTCTTCTATTATTCTGGATAGAGCTGGAGCCCATTCTACTAAGTGAAGTACCACAAGAATGGAAAAAGAAGCACCACATGTACTCACCATCAAATTGGTTTTAACTGATCTACGCTTAAGTGCACATAGAGTGGTAACATTCATTGGATGTCGAGCAGATGGCAGGGGGAGGAGGAGATGGGTATATTCACACCTAATGGATGCACTGTGCACTGTCTGGGGGATGGACATGCTTGAAGCTCTGACTCAGGTGGGGCAAAGTCAATATATGTAACCTAAACACTTGTACCCTGCTAAGATGCTGAAATAATAAAAAAAAGAAAATATAAATCAATTCAAGCAATGCTTAAAGATATTGACATTAAGGCCACAGAAGACATCCATGCTTTAAATGGAAAAATTATCTCCTGAAAAATTATTTCAACATGCATATTATGCATGTTAAAATATATCCTGTATAAACCTGTCAATAAAAATGTAATGTTTGTAAAACAATGTGCAAAACACAAGTGCCAATCTTTATTCAAAGTTTTTGCAATTAAAGGGTTAATGTTTTTAAAACTCTCTAATATGGTAATGTTTTATTTTCTAATTAATAAGCCACATGTTCACTATTATTGGATATATTTATGAAATGGGTTTATAATTAATTTTTTATTATATCAGGAACAGCTTTCTTCAAAAGCTTCTATTATATTTATTTATATTATATGTCAAATTTACTGGAATAATTGCAGTAATCTATTTTTGTACATTTCACATTAAATGAATCCAGCTATACTCAGTGGCAGTCTGGTTATAAAGTCAGAGTTTAAGAGTAATAAAAATTTATGAGTAAACCAGTCAGGTTACCTTGGCAAATATTTGTTATTGTGTTTTGGCTATCTTTAAATGGGTACTATTGTATCAAAAAGCAAATATGAGTCTTGGAAGTAAGAAAGGAGAAAACTAGGGCAAATGGAATCTTATAATGCGCTAAACAGTATCCTACCAAAAGACTTTTACCTACCTTTAGAAGTTAAAAGAAATACTGAAAAAAATATTCTTTTTTATTTTCCTTCTGGTTAAAAATTGGAATGTGGCTCTCCACACCTATATTTAATACTGGCGTCTATTAATAGCAATGACAATCTCTCAGGTATCCCATAGGAAACATACTGTCTTTAATAATTGCAATTAACAACTTTTGAATGGACACTTGTTATGTACAAATGCTAGTTCAGAAAAGAGAAACAGATGTTTCTTTGAATATTATCATTTCTATGGTTACTGAAGGAGTGAGAAGACTTCTTCAAACTGCCCTACTGTCCTTCAGATACAATTTTTCCCTCAAATTCTCTTGCATGAGCTTAAACATTTTGAGAATGCTAAATATGTACATATATAATACCATGACCCTTTTATTCAGAGTATTTTTTTGAAATCAGGAGTCAAAAGAGCCCTCATTCTGGGTCTTTTTCAGAAGGGAAAGTTAACCCCTTTCCATTGAGAAGGAGCTCAGGCTAATTTACCTTGTTATGCAGTATATGATGAGTTTTCATTTTGATCTAGTGGCGTGGTGCATGTATGGCACTAAAGTTACCATCATTTTCATACATTTATTTCTGCTTTTAATTGGCCCACACTTCCGTATCTATGTATTGAGCAGGGTGTACCTGCAAATATAAAAGTATAAAGCTCAAAATAAGTGGAAGAGTTTACATGGTGATAACAAAACTTACACAAAACTGAAGACCATAAAATTTCAAGCTCTAAAGTTTATATATAGTTGTTTTAATGTGCAACTGTAGAATATGTCTGCATTTTGAAAATAATACCAGGAGTATAGAAATTAATATTATTTATGTAGTTAATTGTATTGTGTGTAATCGTTAATGGCTGATCTTTTTAATGATCTATAATTAGATCTGAATAATATTAAATATCAAATATATGAAAAAATAAAGATGTAGCATCCATAGGAAAAATGTAATAGGCTTTGGTTGTATAAGACATATTTTAAGGAAAACAAAGGGAGAAAAAGAAAAAGAACAAATCAGGAAAATACAAAAGAAAGACAAAAGACTGCATTTGTGTGTGAGAGGGTGTGAGAGAGACAGGAGAGAGAAAGAGAGAGAGATATTAACCACATGGGTGGGTGGTTGTGATAGGTCTGTATATTACAATTTTATATCCATATATATATGGATGCATATAGCTTAAGGCAGGTAGGGGGAGGGGAACTGGAGTCTATTAGTCATTTGGGATCAGTTTGAAGATTTAGTGTAAACTATCAGCAGCTATCAATGCTTTTTGAAAGTTAGCTGCCTGATGCTGGAAATTCTTCATTTAAGTTTATATTTACACTTTTAAAACCACTTTGAAAAGAGTAATTTATCTTCTAGCTTGATTCCGTGAATGTGTCAAAACCCCATCATACAGGAAATTTGAAAACATAGTTTGTAATTAAGAGAAGTGGGTATTTAGGATAGGCCATAAACAAGTGATGGAAAAATATCTCAATTGACTTTCATTACTTATAGATTCAAATCTGGATTTTAATATCTGAAAATAGATTAACCACCTTCAATTACTCCCTGCTGTCCACTTGATACAACTAAAACCTCTGCATGTTTTCTTCAGTTACCTTTAAACTGTGGCTGCATTTTACAATTTTAGTGTTAGTACTCAATGTTCATCTACCTACAACTTTAATCCAAACGGATTAGCCTACTTTTGGTACGAATGTAAATTAGTACAGCAACTATGAAAAACAGTATGGAGGTTCTTCAAAAAACTAAAAAATAGAACTACGATATAATCCAGCAATTCCATTGCTGGGTATATAACAAAAGAAAGGAAATCCATATATCAAGGATATATCTGCATTCCTATGTTTATTGCAGCACAATTCACAATAGGCAAGATACAGAATCAACCTAAGTGTCCATCAACAGATGAATAGATAAAGAAAATGTGGCACATTTTGTGGTACACAATGGAATATTATTCAGCCATAAAAGGAATGAAATTCTGTCATTTGTAACAACATGGATGGAACTGAAGGACATTATGCTAAGTGAAATATGTTAAGACACAGAAAGACAAATATCATATGTTCCCAGTCATAAGTGGGAGCTAAAAAAAATGATCTTTTGGAGATAGAGAGTAGAATGATAGTTACGAGAGGAAGGGAAGGGTAGTAGGGAAGGGACGATAAAGAGGGGTTGGTTAATGAATACAACTACACATTTAGGTAGATCGGATAATATCTAGTGTTCAGTAGCACAATAGGGTGACTTCAGTTAACAATACTTTATTGTATATTTCAAAATAACTATGGGACTTGAATCTGAATGTTCCCAACAAAAAGAAATGATAAATGTTTAAGATTACAGATGACCCAATTACCCTGATTTGATCATACCCATTGTATAGTTATTATCAATATATCATTTGTATACCATAAATATGTACAACTATTATATATCTGGAAAAATTCTTAAAACTAATTTTCAAAACTAGTCTACTGTCTATTGAAACATGGATTTCAATGGCTTTCAATTTCTATCATTGTGAAAATGTTCCCATTCTTCCATCTACACATCAATTCATCCATTTATTCATTTCATTCAGCAAACACTAAATTTGAATATATTATATACCATATCTGTATCACATAAAGGTGAATAAGACACTAGCACTCCTTTCACAGAAGTCTTCTTCCTCACATGCTCTCTACCTAAATGCTTCAATTTCATCTTTAGTAAAGTCTTCATAGACATTGAGGTCACAACTCAATGACATCATTTTTGAGTTTACTGCATGTATAGTCTATACTTTCCATATATTAGGAATAATAAATATGCAACATTTTTATTGCATTTTGGTAAATTTTGATTAAATGTCTATGTCATTTTATTTGATCGCCCTATCTAAATCACAGTTATTAAGATTAAGAATTATACATTATAACTCTTTATAATCTAAAAGCAATTATATCATAGTATCTTACATATAGCAAATTATCAAGGTTATTCTCTTAGACTGGAATTTTAATTGTAAGCTCTAAAAATGACTGTCTTATCAAAGCATAAAACAAAACTTATTAAAATAACTGTACATAGGCTGATACTTCAGTAGGTGGCTTCAGAACGAAACTTAGAAAACAGGAAGAAACAAACAGAAAGGGATAAAGAGCTGAAGTGGAAATTTATCTCAAAAACTGTTCTGAGCACCAGAAAATACAACTGCAACAGCATTTTTGACGTGGATGCTGAGTACCAACATGAAAAATGTTAAGTTGTAGCCACAGTTTGGAGGAAACTTATGGAAAGTTCTAGGATTTTTAGGTTTATCAAGTGGGCATGCCAATGGCAGTGGGCAAGGAACACCAACACTGATAGTACTACCACTGCTACTCTTATAAATCGGCTGCTGCTGCAGTTATTAAATGCATCTTTTTTTTGTTATAATAGCCGTGAATTAAAAGTATAAATTGTGCCTATTGGCTGATTGAGCCTTAATCCACTTCCAACATGTAAACTCAAAAGTTAAATGTCTAATTTTTTTTGTTTCTATAATGAGATTTGTTTCTTTCACTGACCAAAATTCACAAGATGGGAAAATATGTAAACATAGTAAAGGGATCTTGATTTAGGGACAGAAAAATGACCAAAGTCCATTACAGTTGTGGGTGGCACTGATGTCTCCTTTATCTTTCTTGAATATGCGTTACTATATAGAATTATCTTGGTTAATTGCTATTAAATACTGCTAAAATGTAAAAAAAAAATAGTAAAGCAACAACTATAACACAAAAACAAGAGTGACCAGAAATTATTCCCATACAGGTGTCTCCATTGTGAGAAGATATTCTTTCTGAATTTATTAACATAGTAATCCTAAATTAAATAATTAGGCTTTTAAATTTTAGTCTAATACAGGGAAACTTTCCCAACTTCATAAAGAGCTTCTACAAAAATCTATGGCTAATATACTTAGCGGTGTGAAACTGGATGCTTTCCTGCTAAGATCAGAAAAAAAGTAAACATGCCCTTCACTACTTCTATTCAGTGTTGTACTGAAAATTCTGACTAATCTAATAACACAAGAAAATGAAATAAAATATACTGAGAATGAGTAGAAAGAAATTGTCTTTGTTCACATATGATTATCTATGTAGAAAATTTCAAAGAAACAACAGCAGCAAAAATTGGAACAAATAATAGATTATTGCAAAGTTGTAGGATACAAGATTAATATGCAAAAATCAATTGCTTTTCCATAAAACAGCAATGAACAGAGTTCAAAATTAAAAATACAGTACCATTTACAATAGAAACCAGAATGATATATGTAGGTATAAATATAACAAAATGTGTAACATATTTATGTGAGGAAAACTATAAAACTTTGAAAGAAGTTAAAGAAAATCTAAATAAGTAGAGATTATTCCATGTTCAAGGATAGGAAGACTCAATATTGTCTAGACGTCAGCTTTTCCAGCTTAATGCATAAATTCAAAATAATCCCCATGAAAATCTTCACCAAGTTATTTTATGAATTTCACAAGCTGATTTTAAAGTTTATATGGAAAAGCAAAAGACCTAGTCAACAGGATACTGAAGAAGAACAAGGTCTGAGGACTGACACTACTGGATATATCGTATTACCTCGAAATAGCCAAAATGGTTATTATTCTTATAATAGCTTGGTTTTACATTTCCATGATATTAAATGTTTACATGCAGCTATATGTTTCTTTTATGCAACTCAAATAAAATAAGCATCTTAACAACCAATTTATTATAGATAAGTATTATCATAATTTACTCTTCAAAAGATGTTCTCCCACTATTTTATTTTAACATATGAGCAGTTAATTTGTCATAGCTTTTCCTAAAATCTCCTCAACCTATCATTTTCAAATTACATTATATATACTTACATTTTATTTATGGATAATGAAATTACTTAATTATTTTGATTGTCATATTTATTAATATTTCCCCTACTTTCTTCATATTCTTTTGGAGCAAATAGGTTATCTCCTCAACATAATTTTTTCTCTTGTGAGCGGGTTTTGTTAAGTAGTTTAGACCTGATCATAAGAAGATTTGTAAAAGATCACATTTGAAAATTCAAATTCTTATATATTTTGAATCAATTTACTAACAGTAATGCGCATTTTTAACTAAAGCATTAGTAACCTTTCTCTATTTTGTCCAGTCGTCACATAAAGTCACATATAAAATAAGCAAAAGTAGAAGACAATTACCTATAACTCTTTATATTAATATAAGCCCATTATACCTTGGTGATCATGTAAGTACTGGAGGTATAGCCTGCTCAGCCTGAATTGTGAGACATATTTATGCTAATCCTGTGGCTAAGCAGAATAAGCACTTAATGACCTTGCTCATATTTGCTAATTGACTATTAGAGTACCAATGAGAGCCTCTCCAAGTTTTCATGGATGTGGACATAATTCTTAGCACTCTCAGACTCCCACCCAATGCTATCATACCTAAAATTCCTCAAACGTTGTTATTGTTGTTAATAAAAGTTAACATCAAGTGAGAATTATAAGGTGGTATAAAAAGAAATTTAGAAATCATTTGAACAAAGCATTAATGAGGCCAGTACCTAGTATCTAGGACAGAACATCAGGGTACAGAAAAATTTGCTTATCTTCCTGTTTTCTTTTCTTTTTTAAAAATGTTTTATTGTCAGTAGGAGAATTGGTCCTTCCAATTTCTTGATCCAATTGAATACCTTCTGTTCTGCTATTCACCTGTTCTGGGCAGGGTGAGTGGATTCTTTCTTGAATGACAATGGTCTCTGTGGAAATCTAGAAATTAGTCTGCTCTGGCTGCGAGAACAAAATATCACAGAATGGGGGATTAAATAACAGATTTTTTTTTCACAATTATGGAGACTAGAAGTCCAAGATCAAGGTGCAGGAGATTTAGTTTAGTTTCTTCTGAGGATTGTTTCCTTGGCTTGCAGACAGCACCTTCTCACTGCGTGTTCATATGGTCTTCACTGTGTCCCTGTTCTCTCTCTCTTTCTGTCCTAATCTCCCCTTTTTTAAGGACATCAATCATATTGGATTAGGGCCCACCCTAATGAACTCATTTTAAATTACTTACCCCTTTAAATACCTTATCTCCAAAAATGGTCACATTCTGAAGCATTGGGTATTAGGGCTTCAACATACGAATTTTAGGGGGACATAATTAATCCCATAACAAGGGGTAACATTGAAGTTTATCAGCACTCTTATTTACTACCTTTGTTTAATGCCATCTGTCCTCTGCCTCTCCTTTGCTGCCACCTTGGATTCTGTTACTGTATCAGAAAATCAAGCAGGGTACAATTTCAGAAACACATTTTTTCGTGCATTGCTATGCTCCTGGCATTCTCCTCCTTTCCAGTAGCTTTATCAGTTTCTGCAGAGAGCCATTTCGTCCCCACTAAGGCTCATTACCAGGGTTTTAAAAAACCATCAGATAGAGTAAATCAGCCAGCAAACTGAGCCTCTTTATGAGGCAAAACAATTCATTTGAAACTTAACATGATATAATTTTTAGATGAAAAACAATCATTGAAAATTTAGGAAACACATTCATCTGTTAAATATTTTCTTGATCCCAAATCTATTTAAATTTGTTTACAGCTCTTGATCTGTAGAATATGCCCACTATCATTTCTTATAAATAAGAACAGGGTACTGTGAGATACAGGGACTCAAAAAAAGTACAATAAATTTATTAAATTTATTTAAAAATCCCAAATTCACTGTTTCAACTGGAAGTGCTCTCTCTGTGTCCAGGCTGGTTCCTGAAGTTTACAAATGTATAAACAATGCCATTTATTGCTAATATGTAATTAATCAACCGAGATGTAGTAACAGGAGGTCTCAAGGCTATCAAGGAAGTGAAAGTGGAAGAAAGAATGATTTAAAAACTCAGTAAGCTGTGATTCCAATTAGCTAAAGCTTTGTAAATGTAAGTCAGCACCTTAAGATAATGTTTTAAGTAAGTGATCTGCTGTGGTTGATGGATTCTTCTTTTTTCTATTCTTAAGTTCCTTTTCTTTTTCTTTTCTCATGTACTATTTTATTTCTAAAATCTCTTATAAAGGTCATTATTTTGATCTCTAATGAATATTTCTTCTGTTTTTTAAAGCTCACCTATTTTCTAGTAGTAAATGGGTGATTCACCTTTACAATTGGAGTAGACAATGACACTATCATTAGTGAATTTTCAGCCTGTTTCAGAAATGCTGATAAGGCATCTGGCAAGCTTTGTCATGACCTTGGAAGATAATGTGGTAGTCTCATAAACAATATTTGTACAAAAAGAAATAGGAAGTTAAAGTTAAAGGAAGTTGTTTTATTCCTTGTAGGGAAACAAACTAATCAAAATGTACACACTGAATTTCAGGTATTCTAATTAACTCATTAGTGACCACTTACACTTATGTTGTTTTTTATGAGGATTTCCTACTGGTATATATTCTCCTCTTATATTGTACAACACTCTTTATCATCTATGACTATGAATTTTCCATACTTTTGAAAAAGAATATTGCTGACTTTCCTCTATAAATATTAAATTTTCACCATATCATTGTGTTTCCAGGTAGTTATCATTAAATTTCAGCTTGTCGTCTTAGGCATACCTTCAAATACATTGATTGTTTTGTCTTGAGATTCCCAGGGAGATGTTATATTCACAGAGCATAACCAGAAAAAAACATCTTTGGAAATATTCTCTCACAAAGCAGGGACTAATTTCATAGATGTCAGGGAACATGACCTCCCTGCTATATATGACACAGGCTTGGCTGTTATATCAAAAAATGAAAGCATAATAGTAAATTAAATAGATAAGATTTTTTCCCCTTATTTCTTAGCAATCTAATATTCACCAGTCCTAGAAGACATGGTATGCCATTTTATGAGGAAGCAAGTTTTCTTCTATCTTGTTATACTGCTATCCTCAGAAGGCACTTTTGTGGCTGGTAAAATACAGCATAAAAGAAAGGACACAAGAGAAGACTAACACCAGTCTGCTTCCTGCCTTCACAGATGTATGCCAGAGCATGCATGGGATACTGTCTACTCAGAAGGGCACCTGTTTCCTTGGTCCAACAAGAGGAGATGCTATTTTTTTTTTTTTCAGTTGTGTCTAGTAAAAGGAAAGACCTTTTCCATTCCCATAGACACTGATCTATGCTATCCGTGCCTTGTTATCATGACGGTTTTATATCTCATATTATGAATCACAAGATCTTTTGTTTTCCCTATTTCAGCTATTCTCAAGGATCAGGGCCCATTTCTCTATTGTGTTCCCCAGATCTTTGAAAAGTTAATGAATCAGATATTTATAAATATTTATGAAGGCCAATGTTTGTGTAAAGGTTTATTTAAAATTTTCTTTAAAAAGTTTCCTAGTAAAATCTCAAACTTTAATTGTCTTAAAGCTAAAGAAAAGCATCTGAATGGATATATTTGAAATATCTTATGTTCTAGAACTTTGAACAGTTCTTTATTTATATAAAACCTTTTTTATTTCAGAATATTACAGGGGTACAAACATTTTGGTTATATAAATTGCTTTTGTACTGTTTACATCAGTTATAAGTGTGCCCATCCCCCAGATGGCATGCATTGTACCCATTAGGTATAAATTTACCCATCCTCTCCTCCCCCCCCCACCTGTTTGTTTTCCAATGAATGTTATCTCCATATATGCACATAAGTGTTAATCGATTAGTTCCAATTTAATGGTGAGTACATGTGGCATTTGTTTTTCTATTCTTGTGATACTTAACTTAGAAGAATGGTCTCCACTTTCATTCTGGTTAACACAAGAGGTATTAGTTCACCATTTATTTTTATGGCTGAGTAGTACTCCATGGTATACATATACCAGATTTTATTAATCCACCCATGTATTGATGGGCACTTGGGTTGTTTCCATATCTTTGCAATTGTGAATTGTGCTGCTATATACATTTGAGTGCAGGTTAATATTTTAGGGGCCATCACTTTATAATATATCTGAAAGCAAAACTCTGTTCATTTAGTCATTCCAGCCTACAATGAAACTTAGGTTAACTTTCTCACTTCAGTAAGTGTTTTTAATATTTAATATATTGTTTATACCAAAATAGTGTATTGTAAGTTTAATTTCAATTGTTTGAAATTTTCTAAACTAAATAACCTTATATATAACCTGACTCCAGATCAGGAAACAGAAAATTATAATATTCTAGAATTCTGACTTTGCCATTTACAAGTCACTACCTCCAAGTTAACCCAAAATCCTGACCTCTAAAACCTTTTAGAATGTTTTCCTGAGACCAAACTTACAATAAACATAATCATACAATATGAACTTTTATGTAAGTGGCCTTTCCTTCAGTCTTATATTTGTGAGATTCATCCATATTTTCCTTGAAAAATTACTTTATTTATTCTAACTGTTGTATAACAATCCATTGTGTGAATATATCAAAATTTGTATATCTGTTTTGTGTTGATATACATTTGTTTAGTTTCTCGGTTTGAGGGTCTTGGTAATAATGGTGGTATGTTTTCTTATACATGGTCATGGTATATACATATGCATAAATGTTCAATTTTTATTAACTTTCATTTTTTTAGGAAGGCTGTTGGACAGTAACTTTTCCTTTTTTCTGTTTGTTTGAAGCTCATTTCTTTCATCTCCATTCCTGAAGAATATTTCCATTGGCTGTAGAATCCAATATGCCTGTTACCTTGTCAAGTGTTTAGGGCATCTTTCCTTTGCCTTTGGCTTCCATTGTTTCTCTTGAAATGTTAGTTTTTAGCTTTGCCATTGTTCTTTTTATAGCAGTGGTTTTTCTCCAAAGTTAACTGCTCTTATTTATTTATTTTGTTTTTCAGTAGGATGATTGTGATGTGCCTAACAGAGTTTGTGCATGTGCATGGAGGTAAATTGGGGAGGAAGAAGAGAAAAGTGTTTAAAATTCGAACTGATTGACATTTTTATCAATAATTCTGTGAGTTAATTTGCATCAGGTTTGGAAAATTATCTGTCATTGTCTTTCCAAACATTAACACACCTCTCTCAATGTGATACTCCAATAGTACAGATATTGGATCTCTTGAGAGTATCCTATGTGTTGTTTCATTACATTTTTTTTCTATTGTGTTTCACTTTGAGTAACTTCCATTGCCATGTCTTCCACTTCACTAATCCAATAATTTTCAGTGTCCAGTATTAAACCTACCCATTGTATTCAACTCTAGTCAGTCTCCAATTCTGGAATGTTCTTTTGATTTCCTTTGTAGTGAATAATTTCCTGTAATGGAAATGTTCCATCCTTTAACTTGTTCTTCAACATTTCATCATATTTTTTAATGTGTTAGGCACAGAAGTTTTAAGACTCCTTATCTAACTATAATATTTGGATCATCTGTGAGTCAGATTTATTTTCTTTTCTCTTGGATATCAGTCATATTTTCATTCATTTTTTTAATGTCATTTTATGGGGTATTTTAGAAAGAGCCATTGAGACTGTAAATAATATATTGTACTAAAGAAAGTTTTACATTTTCTATGCTAAGTGTATAGGACAAGAGGCTGAAAACATCTATCTAATTAGAAAATGAGCTAGGTTAAGTCTGGGAAACAACCTATTAAGTTTCATTCCACCCTGTTCTTGGGACATAAACCTTTTGTTGATCTTGGCATTTATTCAGCTCCTCAGATCTCAAACTCCATAAAAGAAACCCAGCAGCCCTTAGTAGATTTAAGCCATCATTTCTCACCTTCCATCCCACACAGCTTCAAGAAACATTTTGAAATACCTTCCAGAGTAAATGTTATTTATATTAAGACCAACATTATTGATACTTTTGAAGTGAAATATAAAGCAGCTGAATATAATTATAGTAGACAGTTGAATGATAGTGGAGATAAGACACCATGACATATTTAGGGAAATGACAGTAATTAAGTATGGTTGCAACTTAGGAATTACAGACTTTGTGACCAGTGTATTTGTTCACTGGAGCTGCTGTAACAAAGTATCATCAACAGGTGGCTTAGCACAACATAAATTTGTCTCAACGTTTTGGAGGCTAGTTGAAGATTAAGGTGTTGAAAGAGTTGCTTCATTCTAATGACTGTGGAAGAGAAATCTGCTCCGTGTTTCTTGCCTGTGTTCTGGTGGTTTGCTGGCAAACTTTAGTGTTCCGTTGTTTCTGTTGCATCACCCCACTGCCTGCTTTCATTTTCACATGTTGTTCTCCCTGTGTGTGTGTGTCTGTCTCCAAATTTGTACTTTACATAAGAACACCTGTCATCTTCTATTAGAAGGCCAGTCTTCTCTAATAGGATCTCATTTTAACCTAACTGATTACATCTACAAGGAATCTATTTTCAAATTAGATTGTGTTCTGAGGAACTGGAGTTTAGAATGTTAACATATGAATTTTGAAGGGACACAATTTCAGAATTGAAAATGATCGATGACTTATAAGGTAGAGAATTATATTAAAATATCATGATGGCTGCAATTTACAAAATGGATTAGAGTGGGCAAGATTTCAGGGGAGTAAAACTGGAGGCAAGGGGAAAATATGAGAAACAAACAAGCAATTATATAGAAAGATAAAGTCATCTTGGATGAGGGAAATACCACAAATAATAAATAAAAATGCATTATATGATGTACAGAATTTGATAACTGTTTTGAATGTTCTGATGAGCAAGAGTAAGTCAAGCATAATTCTCTAGACTGACGTTAAAAGTTGATTTGATTGGTTTCCCTGATCATCACCTAAGTGCACATTTGGGAATAACACCAATTGAGTTTCGGACTAAGGTGGGGGGTAGGGGGAGGGGATGGTTGTATACCTACATGATGAGTGCGATGTGCACTGTCTGGGGAATGGACACGCTTGAAGCTCTGACTCGGGGGGATGGGCGGGACATGGGCAATATATAACCTGAACTTTTGTACCCCCATGATAAGCTGAAATAAATAACCAAAAAAATAATAAAAATAAAAAAATAGATGGAAAAAAAAGTTGATTTGAATTAAAGAGACATCCACATAAATGTTTGGTGGAAGTGGTCATAGTGGTTCATTAGTTAGCTAGTTAGTATTTTTTTATTTATTTAGGAATCACAGTTATGCAAATAAGAAAAATCTAGCCTGGAAATATGAGGAATACATGAAACTATAATTAAAATGAAGGCAATAAAAATGAGGCACTTTACTCAGACTTAAACGATAGAGTAAAAAACCTTTGAGAGAACTTTATAAAAATATAGAAAGGGAATTACCTCAAGGAACCGAAAATCAAGATATCGTGATGTTACAAAAGCAAAGGAAGATAAAGTTTCAAGGAGTGAGAGTGTTCAGTAGAATCAATTTCTGCAAAGAATCCATAAAATGTAAGAGCTACAACATGACTACTGGATTTATAAATAAGGAATGGCATCTCATTCATTGTAAATGTAGGAAAGAGAAAGAATAAAAACTGAAACAGAGAGGAACTTTTGATTTTGGAAAATTCATTTTTAATAGCTTCTATTACATCTGTGAAGAAGGAATTGAGATCATCTAATTTAAATGAATGGGGTAGCATAACAGTTTGAAAAAGAACTGACTTGGGAAGGGGGGAAAAAAAGCATGTCTTTGTAGCCTTACCAACTTAATGCAGCTATGAGAACATCAGCTTATAAAGAGCAATGCTTGAAGGGTTTGTGTCCTTTACTTTGCAGTCTAAGTTTTTCCCTTGCAGATACTGGAGGGAAATTTTAGATTGGCATAGGATTGGTGTTTCAGCAGGCAGATGTGATTAAAGGCCAATGAGGCAAATAGATTACACATATTTTGTGAAGAGTTGAAATCACTCATCTGAGATCTTAACTGAATAGAGAAGGAAATGAAAATAGACATGACAGAGACTGAATGAAAACATGTTCAGGGACTGGGCATCTTTGTGTTAGTCAAAGTGTAATTTGAGGGAAAGTGAGAGAATCAAAATGAAAGAATTAAATGGTATAAAAATGTGATCAGCCAAATGGCTATCTCAATATATTATTTGATAGGTTAAACTGTTCATGATGTTGGCTTTGTTTTTAGGTGCTGAAAATACTGGTGAACTTTCCTTTCACCAGTGTTTTATTTCTATTTCAAAGGCATGAATTTTCTGGTGGGCAGACTTTCATGAGAGTGTGCAAATTAAAGATGCTGTTTGTATAGCAACTACTTTTGAAATGTAGTATGTTCAGTTCATATTTTGGGCTTTGCAAATGATCAGGAATTATTTATGTGGATAATAGTCACATCTACTGATTTCTTTGTGTCCCTTTTTTCTCTCTTTTTATTTTATTTTGTTTTTCTTTATATATTTAAGTAAAATCATTAAAATATTTATATACTTAATAAAAATCATGAAGCTTTTATCATTTATGGTGAACTGGAAGATTGGCAGAACATATGCATATAAATAAGTTTATAAATGAACACAATAAATAAAACTGTGTCTGCTATTATGAATGTTTGGCACATTAATATTTTTATATATATACTGTTTCTACTTGTTGAGAAGATTGGCATCTTTATTTACATATCCCATGGAGGGGAACATAAGAATATGGCTAATATCCTAGAAATTACAGTCTTCAATATGATCCATTAAGAAAAAAAAAACTGAAGGGAAAAAAGTATCCACCAAAGTTGTAAACCCTTGGGAAAAAATTCAGTAACTAAGTTTATTTAAACTCTTAAACAAAACGAAAGCATAAAAGTTGATAGCCTGGGACATGTTATTTAAAGTTAATGAGAATTATAAAGTAGAGAAAAACTAGTAAAGAAGAGATTAATTAAAAACTACTACATTTTGAAACCAATTCAAGAGAACTCAAGTGAAATTCATTGCTTGGCATCAGTGAAGTGCATGAGAAATGACTGTAAGAATCTGAGAGACATGCTCTTCAATATAGTCAAAAATAATGCAGCCTTACAAATGTCATGCATTTCCAGATTTTTATTTAAGAAGTAGAATAGTAGGACAAAAATGTGACTGATAGGAAGAGCTGTCCAATAATATACTGAAATCAATGTGGTGGAAATGATAAAGAGCACAGGCCTCGCCAAGAGAGACACCTGGTTTTAAACCCCAGGTGCACTGCATGATAACTGGGTGAACCTCTGCTTCTCAGTTACTGCCTTTGCAAAAGTGCACAATAATATGTGTCTGTTGCTTAAGGTGGTTGATGCAAATTAGGTATTGTTTGTAAAGTATTTGGCAAATGATATGTTATGCCTATAAATGGTAGAAAACTTTCCTGGATAAAATATAAGAATAAAATCTACTTATAAGATATCTGATCTTCTTTCATCACCACTATCATGATGTTTATTTCATAACAACGCAATAGTCCATATGTGAAAAAAATGAGTGGGTTGATCAGGCATTCTCTAGTAATGATTTACATATTCTAATATCACTTTTAATTCTGATGTCTCCAATGAGCTCTACAACTTTAAGAATATTTTTTTTATTTCCTTGGGCCTGGTATCCCATTGTTGTTGATTGATAGTCGTACAAAAGTAAACATCAATTCTATGAACATTTCAGGAGAATATCTGCAAACAGATTTTTTGCCTAGGTAGAAAATTTAAAAATTTAATATATATTGACTCCTCACTGAATTTAGTGCATAGAATCTACAGGTTAGAATAAAAATATATAACTGACCAGAATAGGAAAGATGTCATATTGAAGAGCTCTCATTGTTACACAATTACTTTGTATTTCATTAAAAGAAAAAAATGTGAGCAGATATCAATGCAACCCAATTGAAAGATATGATAAGAGATAGAAACTGAGAAATTTACAAAGTTTGGATTTAATTACAGTTTGAACAGAAAGAGTATGATAGAGAAAACATTACTAATAATGTTTTATTAGTAACAGTAACTAATAAACAGTAACTAATAAAACTGTTAAGGATGTTTGGAATCTAAGAGGGAAGGGAAATTGAAATACTTGATTAGCAGAGTACAAAGGCTTCCAACCCACAAAAAGAGTTAATTGCTCTAGATTGAAAATGTATGACTATATCATTATGTTTTAAAGAACTTTAATTGAAAGTATAAACCATGTTTTATTTTTTGTTTCTAAAAACAGTGCTTTTTATTTTTTATTTTGTTTTATTTCAGATTATTATGGGGGTACAAATGTTTTGGTTACATGGATTGCTTTTGTACTGCTTGAGACAAAGTTTTATGTGTGCCCATCACCCAGATAGTGTACATTATATCCATTAGGTGTGATTTCACTCATCTCCCCCAGCCCCCCACCTGGTGGGGAGGGAGTACTGTCTCTCCAACTAAAATGTAAGTTCCACATAATGAGGGACCATATTCACTTTGCTCCCCTCAATATCACCTGATCTCAGAAGAGTGTCTGAATCTTAGTAATCAGAAAATTAATATTTTATGTATGAATAAATGAATGTACGAATCATTTGTAATGCTTGTATCTTGAACTAATTTTTCTTCTTTTTCCCAAACTCAGATATGGCTGTGGTGTCTCTCTTAGTGAATGGAATTCTCATTCAGCCAATTATTCAAGTCAAAAACTGTAAGCTATCGTAGACTTCTTCATTTCTACTCATAGTAATTAGTCATTCAGTACTTTGGCTTCTATTTCTTAATTAATTATTGAATTTGTCCTCTTTTGTACAAAGTCACAGCCACAGTCTCCTTTTCTCATGAAAGTATCTTTTCTTAACTGATCAGTACCTAGTCTCAAGATCCACCAGAATAAATTTTCTTACACCTGAATTATGTGCATATTTTTTTCTATTTTTTTTATTTCAGTATATTTCAGGAGTACAAATATTTAGGTTAAATATATTACCTTTGCCCCACCTGAGTCAGAGCTTCAAGTATGTCAATCCCCCAGACAGTGGGCACCGTACTCATTAGGTGCAAATGTTACTACTATATGTGCACTTAAGTGTTGGTCAGTTAACACCAATTTGATGGTGAGTACATGTGGTGCTCGTTTTTCCATTCTTGAGATACTTCACTTAGTAGAATGGGCTCCAGTTCTATCCAGGATAATATAAGAGATGCTAGATCACTGTTTTTTTTTGTGGCTGAGTAGTACTCCATTTAGTATACTACTAAATGTAGTATTCATATACTACATTTTATTAATCCACTCATGTATTGATGAGCACTTGGGTTGTTTCCACATCTTTGCAATAGCGAAATGTGCTGCTATAAACATTCTAGTGCAGATGTGTTTTTTATAGAGTGTCTTTTTTTCCTTTGGGTAGGTGCCTAGTAATGAGATTGCTGGATCAAATGGTAGTTCTACTTGTAGCATTTTGAGGTATTTCCATATGTCTTTTGACAGAAGTTGTACTAGCATGCAGTCCCACCAGCAGTGTATGAGTGTTCCCATCTCTCCATGTCCACGCCAGCACTTATTTTTGGGGACCTTTTTGATAAAAGCCATTCTCACTGGAGTTAATGTGCATATTGAAGTGATACATAAGATGCTCTTGAGATATATCTTGAAATTCAAGTTTGATTTGTCATTACATTAAACAGCTATTAGGCAGATGCAGAAATGTAAAAAACAATTGAATGCCAGGGAGACATTTATAGATTTTATGTTGTGAGTGAGCAGTTCACACCAAGATAAACCCTGTACCTATTATAGTTCATGGTATATTTAGTAATTTTTGGTCAATATTTTTGTTACCTAAAACTTTCATGGTTGCCTTCAATTATTTCATAGAAATTGTACTGGAATTTGATCTACTTCTTCTGTGTAACCTAAGTCTAAAAACTAAGTTATATAGGCAAGTCTCAAAACTTGCCTTATATATGTTTCAAGCAGAAAGTATGCACTATGAGTATATAAAGTAACAGCATATATTTTGTAACAGAATGTTGAGATTGGGATACTTTTAAATATGGGTGATTTTTTCTCCAATGAAAATCAAACCACTTTTGTAGTGTCTACACATCACCAACATATTTTACCTTAAAGTAGATTGACCCATTGCAGTATATAGTACTGATCTCTTTGGTTAATTATACTAATTTTGCCATCATTTAAAATGTCACAAATATCATATAAAATATGTTTAAACAGCAGGTTTTGAGTAATACTACTCCCTGCTCCAAAACCATTTTTCACCAGTTCTTCACCTCATCAAAAGCATTTAGACAAAATTCACTTAAGTCTCACATTCCCTTTCATATATTGTAGTAAAGCCACATAATGCTGTTTTGTTAGCAGCTCTTTTCTTTTTTAAAAAATTCTAACAAGTCATCAAATTCTTAACACTATGTCATTATTGATTCTGATAATATTGTTTAATCTTCTTTCTCCAATTAAAAAATTAGTTGATCTGCTGTTTTTGCTACCCCAATTTTGTGATATACCCTAGAGGCCAATAAGCCCCATTTTTCATTAGGAGAACAAACTCCTCTCCCTCATTTAATATGACCTGCGAAATTGACTATGCCAGCACTCCAGGAATAAAGCATAAAATTCCCACCAAGGATCATCAATGTAGAATAATGGACTAAAATGTTATAATAAAATCTAAAATATCCTGTATATCATGTGTTCTTATCATAACTGATATAGGTAAAATAATATAGTAACAAAAGATTTATTCTCATAACTTGAAGAAGAATGCATAAAGGATTCATATCAACTCCAAAAATTAGGAAATCATAATTGATTGGTTTTTTAGACCACAGTAGTAATGTAAGAATGCTCATTGACTAAAGGAAGTCTAGGTATTGCATGTTTAATGGATGGATTATATAGTAATTTTTGTTAATTTTCCTTATTAATAAAATCTATTATTAGTTTATGGTATAGATTTATAATACTCAGGAGTGCAAGAATAGATAGATTATACTAACTAAATTAATTTTCATAATCTATTACAGGAGAAATTCACATAGAAATTTAAAAATGTAAGTGCCTTACTTAAGACCTGACTATAATTATTGTCCCATAGTGCATTATCCACATATTTGAGACACTATTCAAATGTTGATGACATCTGTTGTAAAACTTCTACTTTATGGGAATGTTTAATAGCAAAAGATGTAAACCTTTTCAACAGAATTCCCATTAGAAGTTCATGCACATACAACCCCTCATCTACCATCCCTAACTCAGAATTCTTCATCATATATAACTAAAAAAATAATGACAAAATACCATTTAAATCCTTGCATTTAGAAATACTTGCCTGCCATAAACAAATTCTAAATAATTTATTCTTTCTAAATTATCACTTATAATTCATTTATTCATTTGTCATTACATTACACATTTAGAAATTACCTAAAATTGGTTAATGAAATAGGATACCATACCTCTCAATCTGTTTTTGCTGCCCCAATTTCCAATTGGTAGTATTACTTACTTTATGCAGATGCATTTTATTTGCAGAGATAAGCTCTGTGATTTTTTATTTTGAATTTATTCAACAGCTAAATTGTGGTCTTAAAGTGTTAACTTTTAGTTAGGCAAACAGTGAAAGGATTACTTCGAGTACCCTAAGTATCTAATGGAAGGAAGTATCCAGATGTAAAACATTTCATCACTTTGCCACTTTATTCCCTATAAAAATTGATTTCAAATAGGTAGTTCTTGAATAGTTTATAATAATAGTAAATAGAGTGGATAATTTTTCCACACACTTATGGTTTTCACATATAATCCAGAGGATATATGAATGCACATTAAACCTTATAGGGCTGTTTTGTTACTTTTTTTTTTCCATCTCAGAACTTGGTTATACATCCAGCAAATACTAAGATCTATCTTAATTGATTCTATAAATTTGTTCATTCTTCATGCAATGTTTAAATAGTGAACAATTATATACATTATATATAACATATAATAAGTATATATTTTTTACATGTATACACAATTTAAAAAAAAACTCATAATATAAACACAATTATCAGGCAAGGCCACTTCATCACTCTGGTGTAAAAGGATATAGACATATATATTCCATTTCATACATTATGTATTTTAAAAAGACAACTGGATGCTCTATAAACACCTAATACCTAAATATCTCACATTTTTTACTAACATAAGTGATTGTCCTTTTCAATGGAAACTAAAGCTCTATTTTAATTTTCTCACCTCCTAGATAGAAAATTATAAAGATGTTCAATCACCTAATTGCCTCTATTTTGTCATCAGCATCCCATATAGAAGCAGCCTCAATTTCTATATGACCCTCCTTATAGTCTTCTTAAACACAAGACCAGTTTAATAGTAAGCCATTTGTAACATTCTTAACATGGTGGCTCATTGTCCCTCTGGTGTAGCTCTTCCTCTCTATAAGCTAAATAAATGTAACTGTCTTTTACTCTAGATTATTATTATTAAACTTTAACAAAAGTGGAGGTTTCACCATGGTTTGACCTAGACACTCACTCTGGGGTTAAGATCCTTGACATGATAATAGTGTTTACATCTAAGACCTCTTAAATGGCCACCTAGTATAAATGTTCCTGCTTTGGATGATAAAGTCAGTATCGGCTTCTTGAGTATGTGACCTGTGTCATTTCACAGGACCTAATGCTCAGAAAGAACCATTTCTTTAAAACTTAGCTTAATGTTGTACAATAGCTATCTTGAAAATATCTCAGAATTTCATTTTTATAATGCAAAAACTGATATGACAATGTGATATATGTGTGAACAGAGGAGATAACGTGCAATATACATGTTCAGCATTCCCTTTAGTTTATTCATATGCTGCATTCGCAAAGGCCCATGAGCAATGAAATGCCAATGGATGTGTATTTCACAAAATTTAATTCAGTATAAGTTAAGAAGTAAGAGTTTAAAAGCCAAATTTGTACCAAAGTTAACCACGCAAGCAAGATTTTACTCAATACTATTTCTGTAGGAAAGAGAGACCAGAATGCAGTCTGAAAGCAACTCTTCTGAAAGAAAGAGCAAGCGAGTTTTTAAAAGCTGGGCTGGATAGCCACATGTAGAAGACTGAAACAAGACCCACAGCTTTCACCTCTCACAAAAATTAAATCACGGTGGTTAAAAGACTTAAACCTTAGGAGTGAAACTATTAGAATTCTAGAAGAAAATGTAGGAAAGACTC
>CM052436.1:16447975-16473351 GCA_028533085.1 Varecia variegata
ATTCACAATTGCTAAGATGTGGAAACAACCCAAATGTCCATCAATTCATGAATGGATTAGTAAAATGTGGTATCTGTATACCATGGAGTATTACTCAGCTATAAGAAATAACGATGATACGACATCTCTTTGGTTCTCCTGGAGAGAGTTGGAACCCATTCTATTAAGCGAAGTATCCCAAGAATGGAAAAATAAGCACAACATGTACTCACCAGAAAATTGGTTTCCCTGATCAACACCTGGGTGCACATTTAGGAATGATACCAATTGAGTATCGGACAGAGGTGGGGGGAGGGGATGGGTGAATATCTACATGATGAGTGCGATGCATACTGTCTGGGGAATGGACACTCTTGAAGCTCAGACTCGGGGGGTTTGGGTGGGGCATGGGCAATATACTTAACCAGAACGGTTGTACCCCCATGATAAGCTATAATAAATAAATAAATAAATAAATAAATAAATAAATAAATAAATAAAAAAAAAAAAAAGATTTGTATCTCCGTAAAAAAATTCACTCTTAAAGTGGAATCATCTGATATTTGTTATAATCTATGTCCTAAAAGAAAGTTTTAAATAATAAGTAAGTGGATATAAAATAAAAGTTATAGAAAAAAAGAAAAAAAACAGCTGGACTGGGAAGAATTTTGAAGGCCATTGTGTTTACTGATTGGCCTTAAACAAAGGGAAAGTACACTTTCTGATATCTTCATGACAAGAGATAGTTTTACAACTTGTAGCAAGGAGCCCACCAACATTAGGCTCCTATGGTATTACAATGCCTGAAAGATAGAGGCATTCTCTTCTTTAAGGACAACATTTCAAAGAATTGTCTGCCTCCTTCTTGAGAAAGCCAGACCTGGGCTGTAAAATTGGAAAGAAACTTTACTTTTAAAAACATTGAATAGACATTTTTTAAAAGAGAACATACAAATGGTCAACATGCATATAAAATATGCTCAACATCACTAATCATCAGAGAAATGCAAATCACAACCACAAGGAGATGTCATCTTACACAGGTCAGAATGGTTATTATTAAAAAGTCAAAAAAATAACAGCTGTTGGCAAGGACAGGGAGAAAAGGCAACATTGGTTATTTAGAAACTAATTAAGGTTTAATGTGATTATGACCATGTCGGTACCATGATCTCAGACTTCCAGCCTTTAGAACGGTGAGAAAATAAATTTTTGTTGTTTAAGCCACCTAGTCTACAGCAGTTTGTTACTGAAGCCTGAAAAGACAACATGTAAAATTGGCAGAACATAGTGTAAAGATGAATGGCAAAATTCAGGCTAATAAAGTTTTAATTTTTTATTTAATTAGAATGGCATTAAGCAACAAGTAAAAAAGCACCATAACAAGTCTAGAGAGAGAGACTGATATTAATATAGTTAGATATATTTAAAAGCACATTTTTACTTCTTTTTGAATTAGAGTCCTTGCATTTTCATTTTGCACTGGACTTTATACATTATATAGCTGACCCTGAAAAAAGTAACTTTTTGCTGACTCAGGGATCTGAATATTCCATAGAACCTATTAGTGCTAGATTTGTATTTAATTCTTAGGACTTTGAATTCTGATGGTTGTATTACTCCTTGATGAACTCTGGCTTCCAGCCTTCTAATTCTGGGTATTTATCTAGCTGCTTTTTTGATACCTATATGTTGTCTCATAAAGTATCGTCTTTAAAAGAAAAGTCTGTTGAAGAGAAATGAGCATAGGGTGAATTGAATCCATCATTTGCTTGTTGCCATGGCTGATGAATTCAAGGTGCCTCAGGATAACATGCTTGGAACAAACTTAGGACAAATTTTGTTTCAGGTCACTTTTCAATTCCTTATGAGAACTTTTCTCTATCTTATTGTTTTGTCTCTAGGAATTACATTTTATACTTCTGTGAGAACTGTGAATTTAGGGAGAAGGAGTGGATCACAATTAGTGGCAGTTTGTATTTGGTCAAGTTTCAGTGATACATGGTTGCAAAAACACCATTCTTACTGACCACTGCAGTTTTCATGGGTTCTTCTCTAATCTACATTTCTTCTAGGTCAATTGCATATGTCCTTAATATCTTCATGGACTAATTTTAATGAATATATTTATCATCTTGTTACTGCAACAAGAACACTTTACAATTGCAGTATTATGGGATTTTACACATGAACTAATGAATAAGATTTTTCACTTGACATCTACCTTCCAAGAAAAAAGAAACATGGTCCCAAATAACCAAGGTCCAGAATTTTGTATTGTATGCTGAGGCTTTAAAATACTGTTAGACTTATAAATTGCCTGAATACAAGTCTTTCAAGATTTCAGAATAAAAAATAGGTAGAAAACCAAGCACCGTCACCTCGAAATTCCAAGTCTTGCCTATACAAAGAGAAGATTATTTTGTTTAACATTAGGACATAATTATCCTTTGTTTCCCTACCTGGGGATAGAAGATTTTTAACCATAGAGTCTTTGTGGAATTGTCAAAGCTTAAAATATATATTTTTTAATATTGCTTGTAGTTATTCTTGACTTTCTGCTTGTCAAAATGAGTTTGAGTTTTTCTGCATTCAGTCTTACTCTGCTTCTTATGGGAAAGATAATCACATTTTACAGTGATCATTTCATATCTACTGGTGGCCAGCTCTTTCTCACTTCTTTTTCTTTTTTTGTTATTATTTTTATCTACCACTTGTGTTCTCTTGAATAATATTAAATATTTAATAGTTCAATCTTTTCTATTATTGTATATTCTAGGACTACGAACCAGATAGAGTCAATGATTTTCAAAAGCCAGAAAACCAAATTACAATGTTTTAAATTAAATAACCTGAGACTTCAAAAATTATTGCCCAGATTTTAACTAAAAAGAAAAAGTTCAACTGTGTAGCTGAATAATGATGTTGCTTACTTGGTTACAAACTAAAAATGAATTATCTTGATTACTAGATTGCAAGATAAGAAGAAAGGCTATTGTACATTACTTAAAGAGTCTTTATACATTTTCAACTAATATAAAGATTATATATTATATTAGAAAATAGTTATATATTATGTATTAAAATGTGATATAAAATGTGTCTTGTGGAAATAAGGTCTAGTCAATTCTTCATTTACATTCTCTAGTTTTTTTTTACCTTGGTTGACCATTTTACAATACTTCTGGATTAAATTCCATAGTTTGAAACTTGGCAATATTACAGTTGTTTGGATTAATTTCAATTTAATTCTTTATACATTATCAAAAGTTATGGCATTCTATTTTGGCAAGAACAAAACATGACAACTCTAATAAACAATAATCTTGGCATCGATTCTTTAGTATCTACTCAACAATATAGTCAGACAGTCTCCCATTTATTTATTTACTCAACATATATTTATTGAATACTTATTATATACCAGGAATATCAATGAGTAAAAGTGAGTTACTCTTGAGAAGTTATATTCTACCAGAATTAAAATACAAAAAGTAAGTTATCTAATATGTGAGGTTACAAATATTATGCATAAAAATAAATAGAATATAGCAAAATAAGGAAATTTGGAGTTCTGAGAGAAGAAAGAATTTTTTAAATAGAATTTGAGAATGGCTTTCATTGAGAAGGTGATATTTGAGAAAATATTTGAAATTATAAGACAATTAGCTTTTTTTGTATCATGGAGAAGTTTTCCAAGAAGAGAGAACAAGCACTGAAAATGCTCCAAGTTCAGAACATGCAAGGTGCATGCACAGACCTGTAAAACGACAAGTATTGCTGAGATATAGCTTAAGAGTAAAATGTCGAAGAATAGATCATAGAAACCACTGGGGCGGGGGGAAGAATTGCAGTCTGATGTGTGTACTTCTATGACACCATGCAAGGAACTCCTGCAGGGTTTTGAGATAAAATAAGATCTAACAGCTATTAAAAACAAAAGCAAGGAAGCAAGCAAGCAAACAAACAAAAAAACTGCTATGGTTTCTCTGTTGCCGATAGTCTTTAAGTGACCGGTTGTAGAAATAGGAAATAGTTCAGGAGAGTCTTGAGGTAAGCTAGATAAAATGATTTGGAGCTCATAGAAAAATGATAACAACAGAGATGGTGAAAAGCAGTTGAATTTTGAGTATATTCTGAATGTGATACACATAGAACTTCCCATCCCTTGGTCATAGTAAGAAGGATCTAATGCTCTACCTAATTTGAGAGATATATTCACTTTGCAATGACATATGTAACCATGGTAATGGTGTGTATAGAATGCCCATCAACCTCTTTTGCTCTTTATTGGATATTATCATGACCATACCCATATTTAAGCTACACTATTCCCTAGTTGTGTCCTCTTTACGTTACTCAATTTATCATAAACTTGAAAAATTGTTACTTGTCAAATCACCAACCACCTGGTTTGAAGCTCACCTTAGTCAATTTCTAAGGAAAAGTCAAGTATTTATATCAATAATAAGAACAGTAGTTTGTGGGTTTAAGATTTGATTCCTATATGTAAAAGAAAACACTATTAAAGGTTGATTAGCTTCTCATTTGATTATTTCAATTATCAAACTGAAAAAAAGTGATTTGCTTATGACTCATGCTTTATTTAATATTTATATAGGTTTAGCTGACAAAATCTAGTATTAGGATGGTCCTTGTGTATTTTCCCAGCTGAAAAGATGGTAAATGGAAATATAATTTACATTAAAAAATCTTAGACATTATTTGAATATACCTAACTTTTACAATAATATACTATGTTCCTATTTCAAATATCAGATTTATAATAATTATGATGAAATATAACAGAGAAAAAATAAGCAGTTTATGTTGATAATTTAACATTTCCTGTCTTAAACAAGAATATTGAACTACAAATTAAATGATTCTAAGTGCTGTTTCTGGCATAATGCAGTACAAATAAACTGCCATCTGTTCTATTTATAATCATTATAAAATATAAAGGCATAAAGTGAATCTGATTTCTGAATTGTATTTAAGTTACTTATAATAAATTTTTTAAGTGTTTTATGGATTGAAAAAGTATACATAAGCAGTAATAATGAGCAATAGTAGTGACTTAATACAGGAAAATCTGTTTTTATCCATTCTCTCTACAGTGTAAAGAAAAAGATTATGTGGAAATGCAACTATTTCAGATTTAATAATATATACCAGCATCTAAGAATAATATTTCTTAGCATTTTCTTAAATTATAAGTTGAACATAGTATTTCCTCTGTAGTTTCAAAATATATTTACTCTTAATGTTTTTCCAGAGTACAAAAGAACTAAAAAGCACACTAATAGCCAACTAGATAAGGAATCACACACAAAACATGCACACAAGCCTCATAATCTGCTGATAAATGCCTTCACATACTTAATTTTCACTACAGAACACTTCTGCCATCTTTGCACAAACATCTTTGGATACTATGAAATAAGATCTGAAGTCAAAATTTAGATAATTAAAGAAAAACAAATTTGAAAGTTGTATAAGAAATACAGTCACAATTCAATATCTACAAAAAAGTTCTTCATCTTGCTAGTTCATTAACTCAATGCCTATTTTGGTTTATAACCAATTACAAGAATTCTTTTTTGAAGAATTTGTTGTATATTTGTTTTTGTACCTAGACAGACACTATTATCTCTGGATATGTAATATTCTCTCTATATATGTATCTATTTCCATATAAATGTAGCACTTGTGATCACACATACCTCTTTCATGTGTATGTACTTGTGTGTATGTGTGTATGTGCAAATGTCTGCATGTTTACATTTCAAACACACTGTTTGCTTATTTTACTTGCCTGTGACAATGAGGCATTCATGAGAAAACATGAGCTAATCAAGCCCAAAGTATGAGTTTCTTCTCTGCCCAAATCCAAAGGCTTTTCAATCTAGTCTTAACTTTTTTGTTACAAACTCCTTTTTGGCAAGATACTAAACGTCTTAGGAAATAATAGCAAAGTGGAAAGACATACAGGCTGACTTTGAATGCACAGGTCACAATGTGTTTCACAAATGGATACAATTTGTAAACCAACCAGAAATGGTATGGGAAATATCATCTCATGCACTGGAGACATATTTCCCTAAGAGCACAGATGCTGGATTCCAAGGAGGTGAATGAAATTCAGGAAGGTATTATTCAGTCAGGAAGGAAGTTGTAGGAGGTGTTCTTTTATGCCATGAAGCCCTGAGCACCTCTCTATCTCCCACAGTGATTTCTCCAGGATTCTAGGCCTGGAATACCAAGACCAGAAACTGTCACAATTCAACTATTAGTTACGCCCCAAACATTCTAGTCTGACCTGATGCATTTGAAAGCCAGAATCTTGCTAAGTACAGAGCTAATATGAGAAGTTTTTAGATAAGGATATTTAGAATCACACATATCTCAAATTTTAGCTGGAATTTTGGGTTGAATTTTTTCATTAATACAAAAACCTGATGTGTCAGATATTTCCAAAGACAATAATAAGTATTCATTCATACTTAATAACATAAACTCATCATTCAGCTTTTTAAAATTAATTATATGATTACTTAGGATAATAAATGTTATATATAATTATATAAAAATCTATAATATATAATTATACTTTTACATAATATAGTATTATTTTAAAATCAAGCATAATTTAATTATATTGTTAAGGAAAATGTCTAGACTTTAATTATAAGTTTGGTTAGCATTTCTTTATAACATATTTCCTTTTTATTGCTTTGTAAATATCAGAATTTCTGGTTTAAGGAAATCTAAATTAATAAAAATTTATTATTACTTAATAGGATATATCTAAAAAATAGAAATATTTTTAAAGTATCATTAACTAGAATTCTTATGTGTCTATATTAGTTTCCTAGAGCTGCTGTAACAAAGTACCACAGAAATGTATTCTCTCACAATTCTAGGTGCTAAAAGTCATCAATTTTTTGTTATTGTATAACTGTGGCTATTTATATATTCTGTGTAAATAAAAAGTTTATATTTTTTATATATATGTGTATGTACTCCCCCCAACACACACACTGAAGGTGAGGGGAAAGGGAGAGAGAAAGAGAGACAGAGACAGCAAGAGAGAGGTTATAGGAATTGGCTTTGTCACACATGGTTATGGAAGCTGAGGAGTTCCATGATCTATCTGCAGTTAGAAAGTTGAAGACCCAAGAGAGTGGATGGTGTAGTTTTAGTCTGAGCCTGAATGCTTGAAAGCCAGAGTAGCTGGTGATGCAAGTTGATGTCTCAACTGAAATACACTCAGAGAGAAGAAGTAAATTCTCTTTTACTCTGCCTTTTTGCTCTATTCAGGCCTCCAAAAAATTGGATGAGGTCCATGCATATTGGGGAGGGAAATTTGCTGTTGATTGAAACATAATCTCATCTTGAAATACCCTCATAGACAGACCCAGAATAATATTAAACCAAATATCTAGGCACCTGATGGCCCAGTCAAAAGATATCTATCTATCTATCTATCTGTGTGTGTGTATATATATGTAGAGAGAGAGGGAGAGAGAGAGAGAGAGAGAGAGAGAATGTAAATGAATGTGCTGCTATCCTAATGGACTGATAGAATACTAGGGCAAAATGTATATTAATAATTAAGAATGATTTGGAGAAGAGAGATTTGAAATGAAGAATAAGCAAAACTTTACCCTTATTTTCCACCTCTCTCTGCACTGTTTGAATTTTAAAATGTGCCTGTGTTACATAGTATATATAGATGATGTTGGTTGGAATTATTTAATATTTATTTACTTCTTGTACATTTCTGGAGTTTTAAGGTGAATTAAATCATATTTCAAAAGTGTATTAACTTGTATCAGCTAAAATAAATGAACATTTATTTTTCCAGTACAAAATAAACATAAATGCAATAAATATCTATTTCTGAAATATACTAGATTTTATTTTTACTACAAGAAATCATAATATTAGACCAAATTAGAACAGATGAGGTGCTAACTGACCTCTGCTTGCAAGCCATAGGAACACATTATGCATAATTTTTTTTGTCTTGCATTGGTCCAATAGGAAAAGGTTAGGTCTTTTTACTATAAGTATCTTGGATAAAAATATAGAGAGTTTTATCCTGACCTGGAAGAAAAAAAATAATGAAGGAGCTAAATAAAAATGTGTTAAGCTAGTTTTATGGCTGAAAGAACATGAAATTGGTGTTGAATTGGAACCTAAGAGTAAATTTTAAATAATAAAAAGGTAAATTAAGAGACGTCAATAAAGAAGAGAACATTAATCTCTACATTGCGAAGTTTGGATATTGGCTACTTTGAAATTTTATGTCTTAGCTATGAGAACATTATTTCTACCCTTAGGTAAAGATGAGCTTTTGTTATAGAACTTTAAAAGTACTCAACATGTAGTCATACAAAAATAAAATTGATTTCCAGAGGAGAAAAATAGTCTTATAACAGATTGTGTGTTCAATATGAAAGCTTTGTGAATTTTCAAAAATTTTCTATAGCAATAGTTATGAAACCTACCTGAGAATATAAGCAGCTACATAGAGGCCACAGTGGAAAGGTCAAATGTAAGTATGTTTTGTACCAGCACCAGCAAAAAGCTGCTTAGTATTCTATTTGGTTGAGGATTCAACTCTGTGAAACAAAATCAACTAAAATATATATCCCCTTGCACGAGGGAGAAGACGAATGTCTGAATATAAAATACTACTTTTAAAATGGAGAAAAAATAAATAGGGATGGAAAAATTGCAGGATGACAAAATTCATATTAATTCTATCATTCTCAATCTAACATGTATTTTTAAAAAACACATTGTCTATTTTTTAATGTTATTCTACTCTTTTTCCTAGTCCTAAACTTCCTGCGAAAATTCTCTCCAGACTCTTTCACAAGAGCATCTGTGGCTCCTATACAGTTGGTTTCATATAGCATTTTTTATCCTCTTAATATTTTTTGTTTTGCCTGAACTATAGTTTTCTTCAGGAGATGACTTATTTGTACTTTATTTTTGTATTATAGGTACTTTGCTCTTCCCTTAACATTGGCTCAAGAAAAGCTCATTCATTAATTTATTAGGAAACTTCAATATTTAGTATTTATTCAAGTCCCAACTAAGTTCTAGTTTCCGTGATCACATGAAAGTGTGTACGATATCAAGAGTTTTATTAGTTAATCAGAGTAAA
This sequence comes from Varecia variegata, assembly GCA_028533085.1. Classification (NCBI taxonomy): domain Eukaryota; kingdom Metazoa; phylum Chordata; class Mammalia; order Primates; family Lemuridae; genus Varecia; species Varecia variegata. The sequence goes on from CM052436.1 coordinate 16,457,136, forward strand.
GGGGAAAATATGGGTGATTAACATATTCACAAATAATTATAATAAAAATATTTTGAGGACAATAGACACAGAAATGAGATCTGTAGGGAATCTAAGTTAACTTAGCGCATTGTGAGGTTTGAATAGTGCTAGTGGAGGAAGCCAAGATGGGCAACTAGAGATAAAGCTTGTTGGACTGTCCTGGCAGGAGAGTTGAGGATTGGACTGAGGAGAGCAGAGGATGACTACTGCTTGGAAGTGGACCACGGGGACAGACACCAGTGGAATCTGGGAACACCACCAGGAGGAACTGAACAACTTGCAAGAGAGGAGGATAGAAGGGAGCAACTGGCGCAAACTAACTCCAGGGAGTTCCGGAGCCCAAGGAAAGCGTTAGGAGTTTTTTTTTTCCTCCACTCACCCGGGTGCCTCAGACCAGCAACGGGGCACAGGGCTCTCATCCCATGGGGGCACTGCCATGAGTGACCACAGAGTCAGCATCCTTGCATCTGGACGCCCCCTCCTCTGCACCAACTCCACTCCTGGCATCCCAGGAAGTAATTTTGGCTCAAGCCACTTGTAGCCACATGGCCATACCCACCCCACAGCAACCACCAAAGCACCTTGCACTGAATGACTTGGCTCCCCGCAAGGAGAGTGCACTCCCCGCTGAGCCTGCCTCAGTCAGCATAGTTGCTGTAGGAGAGGAGGGCAGTCATACTACAGCAACTGGGGCTTGGAGAAAAGGGAGATGGGTTCCCGTCCCCCGCCCCCAACAACTGGAGAGTGGTGCAGGAAGTCCACAGCCCCTTCCCCAAACCATAGCAGCCAGTAGAGTTCTCTGTGCTGAGTGACTTGCTTTCACTGCTGGAGACACGTCTCCGTCGCCAGCCAGCAGGGCAACCTCAGTGTGTGGTCCACACACACCGTGGACCTCAGGCATTTGGCCTGTTCACCTGCAGACAGCACAGATGGTGGGGTGGGGCAGTGTGGGAGAGATCCCAGTTCCAGTGTCAGCCAGCAAGCAAGAGCCTGTGCCCATCTGGAGGGTGTGGAGGAGCACAAGAGAGCAGGATTCAGTGGGTAAGCCCCATCCCCGCCTCTCCTGGTGGGAGCATCCCCCTGGCGGAGACTCCTGGGGATAGAGAAGCCCACCTACCTTGTCTTGGGGTCTAGTGGCAAAAAAGGGGTGCACAAGTCAAGATCCCCCTATCCACTACTGACAGAAACACACACCTGTGGGCCAGACACATAGAACTAACGGGAAGCTTGAGAGCCTGTCTTGTGTCGACAGAAAACACAAGCAGACCGATCAGAGGGGAAAGTGCCTGGGTTTGTGGACAGGAAAGGAAAAACCCGGCCAGAGACCTCAGCAATTCCAACAGTGTGTCCCTCCCATCAGGAGCAGATCTCTAAGCTTGGAGAGATATCCCTGAACTCCATGTAAGTGGCTCCCTCTAGCGGCAGGATAAGCAACCACAGAAGCTCACACACCCAGGCTTTCTCACTCCAGTTGCACTCTATCTTGCTTCTCCACCCCCACTCAGGGGGGAGCAGAGTCCAAGCAACCCCTAGGAGCCACAAAGCCCTTCCCAAAGCAAGGCACATTCATATATCCCACCTGGGGGATGAGAGCCTTCCATGGGGGATGAGAGCCTTCCATGGGCTCAACAGACTACCTCAGTAACTGGCTTCTCCACGCAAAATACAATCAACGACAGCAGGTGCAATCCCATAGCTAAACATACTGCCTTTAATCCCAAACTATTAGGGAGCAGTGGATTACTACCCACAAGTATAATCCACCAGCTTGGAGCTTAAGCTGGGGGACCAAACTCACTACACTCCATTGGGAAGAGGTGAAGACAATAGGTCAGAGGTAACTCAAGAGGTTCATCAGACTTGCAAAAATGCCCCTAAGGCAATACAAGACCAGTGCTCCTCTCCTCAACACTGTCAAGGAATGACCCTTGGAGACCTGGAGACAGGGCCATAAACCTGCCCTAGCACCGCCAGCTTTTAACCAAGAGGCCAGATGAGAAAGAATCAGAGAAAGAAATCAGGAAACATGAAAAATCAAAGCAAAAAGTCACCCACAAAAGAAATCTTTAGCTTCTCAGCAATGGATAGCAACTTAAATAAAATGGTTACAATGACAGATGAAGAATTTTGAATATGGATTGTAAGAAAGCGTGATGAAATTCTAGAGAAAATATAAACTCAACACAAAGAAGCCACAAAAACAATGCAGGAAATGAATAAAAAAAATTCTCTAAAAAAAACAAAGCATTACGAAAAAACTAAGCAGAAATACTGGAAATGAAAGAGGCATTCAAGGAACTATAAAACACAGTGGAAAACCTTAAGAATAGGCTGGATCATGCAGAGGAAAGAATCTCAGAGCTTGAAGATAACACATATGTGCTAAACAAATCAGGTGAAGAGAAAGAACACAGAAGCAAGAGACATGAACAAAGCATACAAAAAATATGGAATTATGTAGAGACAAATGTAAGAACCATAGGCATACCTGACTGTGAAGAAGAAAACACACATGGGGCTGGCAAATTTATTTGAAGTAATAATTGAGCAAAATTTCCCTGGCTTAGCCAGAAATCTAGGTATCCAGGTACAGGACTCCAGGGAGGCTCAATGTGAAAAGGCAATCACTGTGTCACATAATTATTAGGCTGGCCAAAGTAAACACACAAAAAAACATCCAGGCAAATGGAAGCCAAAAGAAAGCAGGAGTAGCTATATTTATTTCAGATAACATAAGCTTTAAAATAGCAAAAGTAAGGAAGGACAAAGATGGTCACTATATAATTGTGAAAGGAAAAATCCAACAAGAAGACTTAATGATTCTTAATATGTATGCACCAAACACAGGAGCGCCCAGATACATAAAGCAAACCCTGTTTGATTTAAATAGCATGATAAACAGTAATCCCATAGTAGCCAGGGATTTCAACACCCCACTGACTGAAGTGGACAGATCCTACAAGCAGAAAATAAGGAAAGAAACAGTGGACTTAAACAGAGCTCTAGAACAAAAGGGTCTAGAAGACATCTACAGAACATTCCACCCAAATAAAGCCGAATATACATTCTTCTCATCAGCACTTGGAACTTTCTCCAAAATCGATCACATCCTAGGCCACAAATAAGAACTCAACAAATTTAAAAAAAATAGAAATTATACCATGTATATTCTCAGACCGTGGTGGTATAAAATTAGAGTTCAGTTCCAACAGAAACACTCACCACTTCACAAAGTCATGAAAATTAAACAATCTATTGCTGAATGACTATTGGGTCAAAGAGGAGATACAGATGGAAATAAAAGATTCTTCAAACTAAATGATAATGGGGAAACAAGTTATCAAATTCTGTGGGATACAGCAAAAGCATTCATGAGAGGAAAACTAATAGCATCCAAAAGACAGAAAAGCTCAAAAATCAACAAACTAATAAACCATCTCAAGGAACTGGAAAAGTAAGATCAAATTAATTCTAAAGCTAGCAGAAGAAAAGAAATAACTAAGATCAAAGCAGAACTAAATGAAATTGAGAATAAAAGAACTATATAGAAGATCAATAAAACCAAAAGTTGTTTTTTTCAAAAAGATAAACAAAATTGACAGCCCTCTTGCTAGATTGACAAGAACTAGAAAGGAAAGGACTCTAATAAACTCAATTAGAAATGATTGGCCAAGTGCTGTGGCTCACTCCTGTAATCCTAGCACTTGGGAGGCTGAGGCGGGTGGATCGCTTGAGGTCAGGAGTTCGAGACCAGCCTGAGCAAGAGCGAGACCCTGTCTCTACTGAAAATAGAAAGAAATTATCTGACCAACTAAAAATATATATAGAAAAAATTTAGCCAGGCATGGTGGCACATGCCTGTAGTCCCAGCTACTGGGGAGGCTGAGGCAGTAGGATCGCTTAAGCCCAGGTGTTTGAGGTTGCTGTGAGCTAGACTGATGCCACGGCACTCACTCCAGTCCAGGCAACAAAAGTGAGACTCTGTCTCAAAAAAAAAAAAAAAAAAAAAAGAAAGAAATGAAAAAGGAGAGGTCACCACAGACATCACAGAAATACAAAACATTACCTTTGAATGGTATAAAAATCTATATGGTCCAAAACTACAAAATGTGGAGGAAATGAACAAATTCTTGGAAACATACAACCTCCCTAAATTCAGTCAGGAGGAAATGGAATTCCTGAACAGATCAATATCAAGCACAGAAATTGGGGCAGCAATTAAAAACCTTCCAAGAAGAAAAAGTCCTGGACCAGTTGGGTTCACACCAGAATTTTACCAAACCTACAAATAAGAACTCATACCTATACTGCAGACATTATTCCACAACATTGAGAAAGACGATATCCTCCCCAGCTCATTCTACGGAGCCAGTATCACCTTGATACCAAAGCCAGGAAAGGACAAAACAAAAAAAGAAAACCACAGACAAATATCCCTCATGAATATAGATGCAAAAATCCTCAACAAAATCTTAGCAAATGAAATCCAACAGCACATCAAAAAAAAAAAATAATTCATCATGATCAGGTGGGCTGTATCCCAGAGATGCAAGGCTCTTTCAACATATGCAAATTTATCAATGCAATTCACCACATAAATAAAAGTAAGAACAAAGACCATATGATTCTCTCAATAGATGCAGAAAAAGCATTCTAAAAAACCCAGCACACTTTTATGATAAAAACTCTTAACAAAATAGGCATAGATGGGACATATCTTAAAATTGTTAAGGCCATATACAATAAACCCACAGCCAATATCATACTGAATGGGGGAAAATTGAAAATATCCCTGCTTAGAACTGGACCAAACAATGTTGCCCACTATCTCCACTTCTATTCAACATAGTGCTGGAAGTCTCACATGTGAGACAAATGTGACTCATTGGAAGCTAGATGGATATCTATGGTGGACAGTCTTTTAGCATGATCCCCATGATTCCAATGCTTTGGTGTTCATGCCCTTGTGTGACTCCTTCTACCAGAGTGTAGGCAGAACCTGTGATTTGCTTCTAACGTTTTCTAACAATAGAATACGTCAAAGGTGACAAGGCATTTGTGATGATGTGATTAATTTACACAAGATTGTGGCACACATTCTATTGGAGTCTCTCACTCCCTTAACTTGGTAAAGTAAGCAGATTCATTGGAAGGTACACATGGCAAGGAACTGAAGGCAGCCTCTAGTTGTTGGCCACCAAGAAACTAAAGCCATTACTTTTAAATCATTAAGGAAGTAAATGCTAGCAAAAAGTACATGAACTTAGAAGCCTATTTTTCTCCAGTAGAGCCTTTATATGATAATCTAGCATTGGGTGGCACCTTGATTGCAGCGTTCAGAGGACCTAGCTAAATCATTGAACAGACATCTTACCAACAGAAACTTTGTATTAATAAATGTGTGTTTTCTTGAAGCCTTTGAATTTTTTTTAATGCAGCAATACAAAACAAATACAGATACATACACCAGAGGGTTACCTGCTTAGGTAACATGATGATCATGGAATATAGGCGGGCAGAGAAAAGTTAAGGAAAAGGAAACTACTAGGTTTCTCTTTGTTAATATCTATGACATTTTGGACATTTTTGCAACAGGACACTTCCCAGTGTTTTTGTGCTATAAATTGAGCCATTAGATAATTATCTAAACTATTATTCCAAACTCTTTTGTTCCAAAAGTGGAAACTCTAGACCATTGAGCTATATTAACTTGCCCTATTTGGAGAACAATTTGAAAAGGAGATGGTAAACAAAGTTAAAAAGTCACATGGAAGAAAAGAGAGGAAATTTAGAGTTATAATTTTCTTAAAATAGTCATTAGGTAAAAGAAAGCACTTTTAAGAAATTATATGCACTAAATTTGAAACTGTAATAAGTTATTTTTATTAGTAACTTAAAGATATTTGAAAATGAGAATATTTTTCTATAAAACTCAAATATATTTTGCTTATAAGTCACAAATAATATCTGCATTTCCTTTATTTTATTCTTGACACTGCTTCTATACATGGCTAGAAATAAGATCTGTACTGAATTTTACAAATAGTTATATTTACCCAGATATATAATTAATTTGTTGCTTCCAAAATATATGATGAATTAAACCACTCATCCTGTATCTAGTACGAGCCACCTGCACCATTCCTATCAATTACAGTAGCATTTTCTTTCTACTCTGTCCACATATAGTGTTTTTTTCCACATAGAAGTCACAGTGATCTCTTTCTTTCCCAACATTTTATTAAAGTGAAAAAAACACAAAATTGTGTACAAATCATAGGTGCAAGAATTAATGAATTTTTGCAAATTATATATACCTATATAGCCAACTCCCACATCGTGAAACAGAATATTAGCAAGTCACGTACCCTGGGTGGGTTGCTTTGGTTTTTATCATCTCAGAAAGGTCTAATTGTCAGCCACATTACCCTTTTGAAGCCCAATGCTCAGTAGACTAGAGGATTGATTAAGCACATGCTTAATGCTACGTGCTTTTGTCTGATTTCTAGTTATCAGAGATATTTCCTTTCTCTTTTTTTACAGTCTATGATTATTAATTTATTTATCAATGTATTTGCTATTTTATGTACCTGGCTTTAGAAGAGATTATATAGTATATATAATGAGCTCATGCATTTCCTGAATGGAGATCACAATATTTGTTTTACTTGCTATGTAAATATAGGTAAATGTAAGTAAGTAGAGAGTAGCCATGTGTAACCTCTTATCTGGATCTAGAAGTGCCTGTAGAGTGCATGGGATGGTGGAGGAGAAATGTGGAAGGCAAGAGGACAAAGTTAAGATGGGAAGGAAAATAAATATTTATGAACAGGATTTTTGCCAACTACACTAGAATACTTGAATACAAAAGAAAATGTTCTTTTTTTGTATAAAATGTATACTTCAAAGATAACTTTACACATGGAGTAGTATTTATATTGCAAAGAACAAAAAATGTTTCACAGATATCATAGTTTTTTACAGAGTCCAAATTCCTCAACTGTTTTTCCTCTTTTTTTTTTTTTATTATTATGCCTTTTAGTGAAAACTCCAAAACTTCTGTAGAATTATAACTAAATGACTGAAGACCTGTGCCAATCAGGGTCCAGTAAGCAGATGGCATAGAAAAGCTTACAAATGTGAGAAAAGATTCATATAATAAAAGTTCATACCCATATGGATAAAATGTGGGGAAACTGAAACAGAGAGTAACAATATTCTAGGGCTAGTGACAGCATCACTCTATTACCAGTTCTTGGGCTGGAAAATCAAAGACAAAGAGTGGTTAATGAAGGTGAGGTGAGTGTGTGTGGAAAAATCCTCCTGACAGTAGTGATGAGGTGACATATTCATCCCCACGTAATAACATAGGCAAGACATGAAGGAAAGATGGAACAAATTCACACTCTTCTCTTGTTCTTATTTCTTGCTAGAGATCCCTGTGGGCCAAAACCAACAAAAAGCCAGAAGAGATCCCATTAATAAAGTTCATAGAGGTCAGCCTCCAGGGTGCAGTTAGGGGTGAGGAAGGAGGAGGGATGATGGGTCAAGGTGGGGATAGCAGAAGAGCCAGGACAGACCCATGAGCCAGTTATGGGTCATTTTACAAACTCAAGTGTCCGGTGGTTTTATCTGGAACTTATTTCAGACAAGACAGCCGCAACAAGCTTCATTTATTCTCAATTACCAAAATTAGTGTAAATCAACACTGTTAAACACTGTCATCATCTGCTGTCCCTTTTCCCTTCTCCTCCACACCCATCACTTCTTCAAAGTTGAGATGCAAGTGACTGGGTTTTTTTTTTTTTTTTTTTTTTTTTTTGGTTTGTTTGTTTGTTTTGTGTTCTAAAAAACATAAAGTATAGATTCCACAACACTGCCAAGCATATCTTTTATTTCCAACATATAACTATTTTTTTTTTTTTTTTTTAGAATTAGTCTTTAATTCTAAGAATTCAAATAGACCTTTGGAATTTTGATAAAACATTATTGGCTTCACTAAAACTCACTATGTGTTCATGGGTTTCTACTTACTGTTTACAATAAAAAATTTCCCTGCTTCCTGAAATTTTATAATTATACTCTTAATAGCCTCCTCCACTTTCAAGCATCAGAAACACATTCAGAATTCCTGAGTAACCGAATCTTCACATGAGAGAGAATCTAGCCTTTTGTTGCTCCCTTAAGAACACACACCAGTTTATAAGCATATATCTACTTCCTTTCCAAATACATCATAGCTTCTTCATTCTGTTTCCCCCTCGTTTTATTTGAAGCAACACTACCTACTATTTATTCTTGCTCTTTCTATGAATCTACCAGAAAGGGACATTATTAGAGAGAATGTTGGAAGCAAATCTTAACTTTTGGGCTCACCAGATTTTCAATGGCTGAATTTAGATCACATACCTATCCTGGTCCAGTTTTACATCTGAGTGATAGGATGCTGTTATAACTGTGTACCCATAGTGAAATAATTGTCAAAAAGTGTATATAATGTCACTTCTGCTTGTTTCAGAAGATAGATGAATATTAATAATGATACCTTCCTTTCCAGTGATATCATCTAAGGTCATATGTTTATATTTTATTAATAGAAATTATTTTTATTTATTGAAATAAAATAGATATTAGATAATTCAGTAAAATATTAATTTGCTAGCCTATCCCAGAAATATGGATATTTCTGGAATATTTTTTTTTTATTTTCAATGAACCTATTAATTTATCTAAATAGATCGATCTACCTAACATATGCATTGTATATAATATATGTAATATGTATATGTATATATATTATACAAATAAAGTGTGTTGAAAATGTGACTGCATAAGGTTTATGAATATAATACTCTATCAGTAAGTTTGTAAATTACATATTTATTATGAAGAAAAGGTAGAGTAACTGAGAATTGAAAGTAACATAATTAATTCACTCCCGTGTTGATACTGGGGGAAGACATAATTTCTCATTCCTGTATTAAACAATGTTCAGATTGAGAAAAATTAAATTAGCTGCTTTCTCCAAGACATACCTTATCATGGAAGATAAGACTGTGAATTCATATTACCAGTCTCCTGGGGTTGCCATAACAAATTGCCACAAACTGAGTAGCTTAATACAACAGAAATTTATTGATGGCCAGAAGTCCAAAATTAAGCAGGGCCATATTTTCTCTAAAGGCTCTAGGGGAGGATCCTTCCTTGCCTCTTGGTACCTTCTGATAGTTGTTAGAAATGTTTGGTCTTCCTTGTTTTGTAGATACATCACTCCAATTTCTTTTTCCGTTCATCACATGGTATTCTTCCTGTGGGTCTGTGTCTCTTTTCTCCCTAATATAAAGACACCAGATATTATGTACTGAATGTTTGTATACTTAAAATAGAGATAGTAATTAAAATAGTAGTTATCTGGGGAGGAAGATAAACTAAAAAAGGCTACAAAGAGACTTGAAGGGACATTCCAGAATGAAGGTAATCTGTTGTATCCTGACTGATGAATTTTTCACGTAAATGTATATATTTGTTCACATTCTGTTAGTTTTACTGTATGACATTATAACATGATGAGAAGTTAAATAATCATTATTAAGACATTAGCACTAATCCTGTAATGAGTATAAAATCATATTTTTTATATTTTTTTTCAAAAATTATTATGAGATGATTTTGTATCTATAATATTGGATTGATATGTAACATAGGGTCAATGTCAATAGCAATGTCAATGATAGCTTCACCGATCCATTTGCTTATTTGTATGTCCTTTTTCTTTTGACAATATAAATATAAGATGCTTGTGTATGCTTGTGAGTGTGTGTGTGTGTGTGTGTGTGTGTGTATGGAATTGGGATTTACAATTACAGAGGTGTAAAAGTCCAAAATCTGCAAGTTGAGTAAGCAAACTGGAAACACAGAATAGATAATGGTTTGGTTTCAGTCAAGTCTAATAATCTGAGAACCAGGAGAGACGATAGTGCAGTTTCTGTGTGAAGGCCAGAAGGCTCAAAATTCAGAAAGTACTGGTGTTTCAGTTCAAGTCCAAAAGCAGGAAAAGCAGTGATGATGTCAGTTCAAAGGCAGCTAAGCAAGAACAACAGAACGTTCTCTTACTTGAAGGAGGGTCATCCTCTTTGTTCTATTCAGCCCTTCAACTTATTGAGGCCTACCCACTTTAGGGGGGCACAATCTTCTTTACTCAATCTGCTAATTTAAATGTTCATCTCATGCATTTATTGGCCATATGTTTTTCTTCTTTTGAAAAGCTTCCATTCATGTCTCTTGCCCACTTTTTAATAGGGCTTTTTTTCTTCTTGCTGATTTGCTTGAGTTCTTTGTGAATTCTGGATATTAGCCCTTTATCAGACGCGTAGTTTGTGAATATTTTCTCCTATTCTGTAGGTTGACTATTTGCTCTGTTGATTGTTTCCTTAGCTGTGCAGAAACAAAAGTACCTTCACACAGACAATGATTCATAGCATTTGCACACACACACACACACACACACACACACACACACACATATATCTCTGTGTGTATCTAGATGTTTTTAAAGAAGACAAGAAAAAAAAGTACCTTCGCAGAAAGACCCAGAATAGTATTTGATCAATATCTGTGCACCATGTGGCCCAGTCTAGTTGACACACAAAAGGGACCATCACAGGCAGCGTATCCTCAGTTATTTGATTCTGAGATTTCACAATGGCTTTGAGAGACCTTCTTTACTTTGATTTACTCCTCAAGGCAGAGTTGAATATTTTGTTTTGCAATTTTTTTTATTTCAGAATATTGTGGGGGTCCAAAGTTTAGTTTACATATATTGCCTTTGCCCCACACGAGTCAGAGTTTCAAGCCTGTGCATCCACCAGATGGTGCACACAGCACCCATTAGTTGTGAATATACCCATCCCCCCTCGCCCCCACCTGCCCACACGTGATGAATGTTATACTATATGTGCACATAAGTGTTGGTTAGTTAATACCAATTTGATGGTGAGTACACGTGGTGCTTGTTTTTCCATTCTTGTGATACTTCACTTAGTAGAATGGGCTCCAGCTCTATCCAGGGTAATACAAGAGGTGCTAGATCACCATTGCTTTTTGTGGCTGAGTAGAGCTCCATGGTATATGTATACCACATTTTATTAATCCACTCATGTATTGATGGCACTTGGGTTGTTTCCACATCTTTGCAATGTGAATTGTCCTGCAACTATTCTAATTTCTTTAATTTCATCCTAGTTCTACAAGTGTATTAGGTAATGTATTATAAACCCAAGTTTCAGCAGGTAACATTTAAAGAATAATATGTGCTACTATGTAATATGGGTCCCTGTTATTTCAATATCTAATATATAATAGTTTATTTGGTTATCTCCATTTGAATAACAAGCCAAGTTAAGTGACTTTGCTATATTTCCTGGTCAAAAATGCTTAAAACTACTGTTTTAATTATGCATTGAGTTAAGACAGCTTGAGGTCGTATGTTTTACATAGTTTTAGACAAAATATACTGACATTTTACAAGGCTCTTTCACATACTTTCTTTTAAGTTCATTCTTAAAGTAATCTTACTAATATGCATAATTATCTTCAAAATGCAAAACTAAGTCTAAAAGATATAGAGACTTGTCAAAGGGCATAATTTGCAAAAGGCAGGGTAGTAATGTAGCCTCACAATTATGATTTTTAAAATTTATTCATTCCACTACCCAGTAACATCTTGGCTAATTATTATGGCTTGTAGCTTACCTAAAGATTAAATCTTCTTCCTGAATTCTGAGATTAACTTTTACTCATTAATATATATTTTTACATATTGAAAAAATAATGTAATTTAGAATGAATGTAATTATTTCATATGTGGAATGTATACCCGGCCAATATTAAATTTTGTCTCTTAAAATTAAAGACAAAATAGAGAAATTAATGTGTTTTAAGTTGCAGAACTCTTTAGATCATTTTACCCTTATACATTAAGCACGCTATTAGATACTGGAGATATGATAGTAAATAAATCATGATATGCACCCTGAAAGAGCCTGGTGGGGATATGCATATGCAAAAATTAAAAAATGCCATATAAAAGTATTATTGTAGAAATATGTTAATATACAGAATCCAGGGGAATATTGATCAGGACATGATGAATTTTGTGTGAGATCTGATGAGGTTTTGAGTAAGGATGAATCTGACAAATAAATAAAATTTAAAATAAGTCTTTGATGAATAATAGAACAACATATTAAGATGGGGTTGGGAATGTAGTAATGACATCCCAAACTGGAAGGGGAATTTATTCTATTAACAAACATTTACTAAGAACCCACTTGCTGCCAGTAAGCAATATTAAGCACTTGAATGTGAAGATTAAAAAAATGACCATCAAATTGATTTTAACTGATCAGCACCTAAGTGCACATATAGGAATAAGATTCATCGGGTGTTGGGCAGATGGGAGGGGGTAGAGGGGATGGGTATGTACACACATAATGAGTGGGATGAGCATCATCTGGGGGATGGGCAAGCTTGAAGCTCTGACTCGGGTGGGGCAAGGGCAATATTCATAACCTAAACATTTGTACCTTCATAATATGCTGAAATAAAAAAGAAAAAAAATGACCCTTTTTTTCAAAAAGACTATATATTTCAATATTATGGAGAATCCAATGCAATTTAAATTAATTTTAAACTGTGATGGAGAGTTTGGAAAAGTAAAGGTACCTGGAGGTTATAGCAAGTCTTATTATGTGGAAGTTCTAAGAGCAAATGTAATATGGTATTTGTGATTAGGAACCGTGCAACCTAATTACCTAGATTCAAATTTTAGTCATGTTCATTACCAGTTATATGAATTAGTACAAGTTACTTTACCTTTCTGTACTTTAGTTTTTTCATCTTTAAGTATATATATAGTATAATTTATCTCATTGATTTTTTGCAAGCATTAAAAATATTTATATGTATCTGTGTGTTGTGTATGTGTATTCTTTGCCTTCCATTTTATAAGCAACACTATAGAAGTGATTTTGATAATTATTTAATCCCCAAAGATAAGGCATTTTGGATGTGTTTTTTAATTTGTTTTGTTTTTATGTTTTCTTATTTCAATTGGCTACAACTTATTGGAGTATTATTCAGAATGGTGATGACTTGCTTCATTGAAAATTATTTCTCCAACCATTTTTTCCTACTTAGTTTCCTTAACTTGTATTTCTTTATTTTCTGAATACATAGTCATTGACTCTTATGTTTCCATCAAAAGTAACAGTCAACATAAAAAGATTTAATTGAGCAAATTGTATGGATGTGACGTTAAATAAAAAAGTTCCACTACATTACATAAAAATGTACCTGCCTTAGTGTGTTCAGGATGCTATAACAGAATACCATAAACTGGCTTATAAACTGTGAGGAATTTATTTCTCATAGTTCTGGAGGCTGGAAAATCTGTGATCAAGGTGCAGACAGATTTGGTGTCTGGTGAGGGCTGCTGCTTCCTGGATCACAGATGGTTGTCTGTATCTGTATTTCCACTCTGTATCTTCTCATGGCAAAAGAGCTCTCTGGCATCTGTTTTATAAGGGCATGAATTCCATTCATAAGGGGTGATTAATTCAAGAAGATTCTGCCTTCATGAATGGGATTAGCACACTTATAAAAGGGTTCAAGGTGGAAGAGAGCACACTCTTTCCCTTCCACCTTTCCCCTTGTGAGGACATAGAAATAAGGTTTCATCTTGGAAGTAGAAAGCAGCCCTCACCAGACACCAATGCCAGTCCTTTGTTCTTGAACTTACCAGCCTCTAGAACTGCAAGAAATATATTTCTGTTCTATATGAATTGCTCAGTCTTGGGTATTTTGCTATAGGAGCACAAACAGACTAAGACATCATTGCATTGGGGATTACATTTCAAAATATGAATTTTTAGGGGACACAAACATTCAGTCTATAATAGTATCATGACAAGGCAAATATTACTAATAGATATCAAAAGTTTAGATTCTAGAAAGTTTTGATTTTGCAGTGTGAGCTAATATGTCTTTTTAACCACATTTTTATATCCACTTAGTTCAAATACTAATGATCTGTATACTATGATTGCAGTGTTGATCACAGTAATCCAAGAGAGAGTATAGTAATTGGTTCTAACTTGCTTGACAGACATTATGTAAATCCAGAAATTTGGTTTGAAAATATAGGTATGGTAATATACTTTATTTTCAATGAGCTTTGCAGCCTACAAAATAGTCACTTGCTTTATCTCATTTTACTTGCTTCATAACAATTTGTATGTTGTGTTTCTTGCCTGTTCAGGAGAATAATAAACTTTTCTCCAAAGATTTGAAAATACTGCCATCAGAGAGAAATTGTGAAATCAGCTCATAGTAGAAGAAAATGTTCAATACTAAATGCGCTATTCTATGTAATAAATGGCAAATTTGTGAAATGTTCAATTTTTGCCAGTTAATTTTGCCTTGCTGGTTTATATTAGAACATAGTGCTTTGAAATAAAAATTTTAAAACATACATATTTAAAAAAAAGAAGCTATTCAAGGGAAGATAGAATTATTAGGGGAAAAGTTCATGCATAACTTTTTCTATGAACATCAGAGCACTATTGTGAGAAAATAGAATACCACCAAATAGATGACACTATTCCAATTTCCTATGGAAACTTTCAATATAGCAGAGAGAGTTAAACCAACTTTTCTGGCTGAAGGAATTTTTGATGAAGAAATTTGGAAGAAGTAAAACCCAACTTATCTGAAGTCAACTCATGAGATCATCTAAATTCTTTTAAATCTTAACCAAACAATTTAATTGTCAGTTGATTTACCAAGTCACCAGAATTTAGCAGGATATTGAAATAATCGTATGAACTTCAGATATCCTTGTTTCTGGTGATTTCCGATAGAAAATTAATGAATATTTTTCTGATTACATTTTTTACTTGTGAAATTTAGATATTGTGACACAAATTCTATATACTAAGGGGAACTTCTGAATCGTGCAAGCAAAAAGTAATATTATGGAAATCAATAATATAATTCAAATACTAGCTAGCATGAATACTAGCTGGCCTCATCAAGCTATTGGTGAGATAATCCTATGACTATTTTATATGCAAATATATAAATCATATTTCTCTACATTTACAGGAAAGAGATAGTCATTAATTATTTTTTATTTAAAACCTTAAAGTTTTGGATTTAGGACCCCAAGTCATTTTCAGATTCAAAAATTATCTCTTACATGCCTTACAGGCCTTGAGACAGAATGTTGTTGGAAAAAATTTTAGAATTTGAGAGATGAAAAGAAGCCTAGAAATTGTATGGATCAGTCTTGTACATTTAGAAAAGAGGAAACTAAAGTTTATAAATTTTGAGTGATTTGTATAATAATGGAAACAGGACAAAATTCTATATCATCTCATAAAATAGCTTCTAAATAAAAACTAAAATTGAGAGCAGAGTATATAAAGATATCAATTAATATAAATGAATCAATTAAAAGGAAATATAAACTGACTTGTAAATAATATTTAAGTCATTAGGTGCAGAAGAATGTTTAGGGGGTGGGCAGAAAGGGGCTAGGTAACTTAAGGACAAAAAGAAGAAGAGAAAAGATGAGTTATAGGTAGAAGGATTTCTAATAGAACTAAAATGTAGAATATATGTATATTGTAACTTCTGGGAGAGTACATGTTATGTTGTTGTTACTTTATTAATACAATTAATTTTCAAATAATGAAAATAAAGGCTCACAGAATAAGCCCTCCAAAATATGCTACTTTGGTATTCAGATTATTTTGAGCTAAAGACACTTGAAAACAACAGATAGAAGTGCATTCTAATCTTCATTTTTCTTCCTTAAAATGGGAGATGAGAACTCCCATGTGATAAATGTCCTCCTTTTAGTAAGAGAAAAGAAACATTCTTCAACAGGGAGTCATAGCCAAGACAATTCTATAAAAACAGACCTTAGATCTTGTTAAAATAATTTTTTTTTCAATTTTTTTTATTTCAGCTTACTATGGGGGTACAAAAGTTCTGGTTAGATATATTGCCCATGTCCCTCCCATTCTCCCGAGTCTGAGCCTCAAGTGTGTCCATTCCCCAGGCAATGCACATCGCACTCTTCTTGTAGGTATACACCCATCCCCTCCCCTACCCCCATCCCCCCAAGTCAGAC
>CM052436.1:16473851-16531393 GCA_028533085.1 Varecia variegata
TATACCTACAGGAGGAGTGCGATGTGCACTGTCTGGGGAATGGACACGCTTGAGGCTCGGACTCGGGGGATTGGGAGGGACATGGGCAATATATCTATGCAGAACTTTTGTACCCCCATAATAAGCTGAAATAAAAAAAAAATACAATGTTTACTACTTAAATTTCTCTTTCAAGTATGAAATTAAATAACATTAGTTTAAGATTTATAAATTTTACTGTAATATCACTATTATAGAATAAGACAAAGATTCTTGTGATAGATATTTTACATCATATCCACTGTATGTCCAACATTATTCTAAGTGCTTAGTGTGCATTAATATATTTAAATTTCACATAATCCTGTGAGATAATTATGCTGTATTTCCAATTTTATCATGGTGAAATATGAGAAATGAGAAGTTTAATAAACTTCACAGGGTCACATAACTACTAAAATTTAAAGCTCAATTAAAAAAGTAGGCATAGTATTTGCATACTTTGTACTACTCTTCTACACTGGATAGTATACTTCCATCTTTAACATTAATTTATATAATGGGAAAATGTTCTTATAATAAGTATATTTGAAAATAAAATATCCATAGTACATACTCAATAACTTAAGAATTTAGAAATTAATAAATAGTGAAATAAAATTTACATGAACATAATAACATATAAATAATTAATTTAACAATACAACCATATATAACAGTGGGCAAGTTTTATGATAAAAAGGAAAAAATATGTAATCATTGATAATTTGTATCACATTCATATTTTAGTTGCAATGGTGCAGAAATTTCTGGTCAGAAATTTGCCATCTTAGTTCTCCTTATAGAGGTCTTTCACCTCCTTAGTTATATATATTTATACATATTAATATTTTAATTTATTTGTTGTTATTGTGAAAAGTATTGTGTCTTTGATTTTATTCTCTGCTTGACTATTGTCGGCTTATATGAAAGCTACTGATTTCTGTACATTGATTTTGTAACCTTAGACTTTGTTGAATTTATTTATCAATTCCAGGAGTATCTTGGTTGAATCTTTGAGGTTTCTTAGATATAAGATCATATCATCAGCAAAGAGTGATTGACCTCTTTTGCCCCCCATTTGGATATCCTTCATTTCCTTCTCTTGACTGATTGCTCTGGCTAGGACTTCCAGCACTATGTTGAATAGAAGTGATGATAGAGGGTAACATTGTCTGGTTCTGTTTCTAAGTGGGAATTCTTTCAATTTTTCCCCTGTTCACTAGGATGTTGGCTGTGGGTTTGTGGTATATGGCTTTTATAAGTTTGAGTATGTCCCATCTATCCGTATTTTGTTAAGTGTTCTTATCATAAAAGGGTGCTGAATTTTGTCAAATGCTTTTTCTGCATCTATTGATAGAATCATATGGCCTTTGTTTTTGCTTTTATTTATGTGGTGTATTATATTTATAGATTTGCATATGTTGAACCATTCTTGCATCTCTGTGACCACGTCTATTTGATCATGGTGAATTACTTTATTGATGTGTAGCTGAATTCAGTTTGCTAAGATTTTATTGAGAATTTTTGCATCCATATTCATAAGGGATATTGATCTGTAGTTTTCTTTTCTTGTATAACACTGAGGAAAGAAATCAGAGGATCTAAACAGACGGAAAAATATAGGGCTCATGGATTGGCAGAATCAATATTGTTAAAATGGCCATACTATCCAAAGT
The DNA here is from genome assembly GCA_028533085.1 of Varecia variegata. Taxonomy (NCBI): domain Eukaryota; kingdom Metazoa; phylum Chordata; class Mammalia; order Primates; family Lemuridae; genus Varecia; species Varecia variegata. The sequence continues at coordinate 16,475,549 of CM052436.1, forward strand.
GATTTACAGATTCAATGCAATCCCCATTAAAATACCAATGTCATTTTTCACAGAGCTAGAAAAAAATAGTTATATGCTTCGTATGGAACCAGAAAAAAATCCCTGGATAACCAATGCAACTTTATGTAATAAGAACAATTCAGGAGGCATCAATTTACCAGACTTTGAGCTGCACTGCAAAGCTACCATAAACAAAACAGCATGGTATTAGCACAAAAACGGAGACAAAAACCAATGGAGCACAACAGAGAACCCAGATATGAAACCATCCTCCTATTGCCATCTGATCTTTGACAAAGTAGACAAAAACATACACTGGGGAAAAGAATCTTTATTCAATAAATGGTGCTGGGAAAATAGGATAGCCACATGTAGAAGACTGAAACAGGATCTGCAACTTTCACCTCTCACAAAAATTAATTCACAATGGATAACAGACTTAAACCTAAGGCATGACACTATACAAATTCTAGAAGTAAAGGTTGCAAAAACTTTTATAGATAGCAGGTTAAGCAAAGAATTTATGAAGAAGACCCCAAGGACAATCATAGCAACAACAAAAATAAATAAATGGGACCTGATCAAATTAAAAACCTTCTGCACGGTCAAAGACACAATCAAGAACAAATAGACAATCTACAGAATGGGAGAAAATATTTGCATGCTATGCATCTGATAACCAGAATCTACAAAGAAGTCAAGCAAATCATCAAGAAAAAAATCAAATGACCCCATTAAAAAGTGGGTAAAAGACATAAACAGAAACTTTTAAATGAAGATATACTAATGGCAAATAAACATGAAAAAACACTCAATGTCTCTAATCATCAGGTAAGTGTAAGTCAAAACCACAATGACATATCACCTAACTCCAATGAGAATACCTCTTATCAAAAAGTCCCAAAACAACAGATGCTATGTGGATGTAGAGAGAAAGGAACACTTACACACTTTTGGTGGGACTGCAAACTAGTACAACATCTATGGAAAGTAGTATGTATATACCTCAAAGGACTAAAAGTTAACCTACCATTTGATCCAGCAATCCCACTACTAGGTATTTACCCAAAGGAAAAAAAAAGATATTTTATAAAAAAGATACATGCACTGCAATGTTTGTAGCAGCTCAATTCACAATCGCAACGATGTGGAAACAACCCAAATGCCCATTAGCACATGAGTGTATTAATAAAATGTGGTATATGTATACCATGGAGTACTAGTCATCCATAAAAAAATGTTGATCTAGTATCTTTTATAACAACCTGGATGCAACTGGAGACCATTCTTCTAAGTGAAATATAACAAGAATGATAAAACAAACACCACATGTACTCAATACTAAATTGGAACTAATCGATCAACACTTATGTGCACATATGAAGTAAAACTCAATGGAAATCAAGTAGGTGGGGGAGGAGGAGGGATGGACAAATCCACACCTAATGAGTACAATGCACACTGTATGGGTGAATGGCACACTTATAAATTTGACTCAAACTGTAAAAAAGCAAATTATGTAACCAAAATATGGGTGCCCTGTAATATTCTGAAATTTTTTTTAAAAAGCTACTTTGATTCCTCTGCACTTTTTTAGCTCATCTGTGAAATGGAAATAATATAGACATTTTCTCTTAGGAAATGTCTTTATCATTATTCAACCATGTTGTTGAATACAATATAAATTCTTCTAACTGACCTATGTCTAATCACTGCCTAGGTCACTGGACACTGTCCATTACTGTTGTCCCTCAAGGTAAACAGTAGTGGCTACCAGGCCACTGCCTAGGTCACTGGACACTGTCCATTACTGTTGTCCCTCAAGGTAAACAGTAGTGGCTACCAGGCTCTCTAGTATGTCCAAGTACCTCTACTCCCACCAACTAAACTGATTCTTATTCCCCTGCAAAAAAATTTACCATCTTAGTTTATTTGAACTACTATAACAAAATACCATAAACTGGGTAGTTTATCCACAATAGAAATTTATTTCTCACAATTCTGAAGGTTAGGAAGTCCAAAATCAAGGGACCTCCAGATTCAATGTCTGATGAGGGCCTGCTTTGTGGTTCATTGATAGTGACTTCTTGCTTGTCCTCATGTGGTGTGAAGGACATATGTGCTCAATTGAATTTTTATTTATTTTTTTAATAATGGCACTAATCCCATTAATGAGGGCTCTGAGCTCATGACCTAATCGCCTGCCTAATAACGCTCAACTTTCTAAATCCTTCACCTTGGGTGTTAGGATTTGCAGGAGAGGGGGACACAAACCTTCAGATCACAGGACATAAACCCAAAAAATTGGTTATAATAAATTTTCACTTGAGCAGCTTTCAGGTTATAAAGTGCATATACTTTATTGTCATTTATCATAAATCTTATCAATATAAAAATTATAAAATATAAAGACTTGACTAAGCTTTCCCTGGGACATAGTTCCATCATAGAGCCATTTCTGTGTTTAAACTATTCATGTATTTTCATTCTCTAATCTAGAACTACAATCTGCCATACCAAAGCTCTCAAGTCAACTTCTACTCTTTGCCTGTTTCAGTAAATGATGTTTTATTGGAACACAGATACATTTATTGTGTATTGTCTATGGCTACTTTCATATTACAGTGGCAGAATTGAGTAGCTATGGCAGATACTATGTGTACTAGAAAGCATAAAATATTTACTTCTGTATCCTTTATAGAAAAACTTTTCCAAGCACTTCCCTAGAGCAAAAGATTTTGTGATTTAGAGATCCCTGCATCATGAATTCTGATAAAAATTACAAGAATTTTCTAAGTTTCTCCACTAGAATATCATTGAACAAATAAAATTACATGGTACTGGAAAAGTCGCTTTTGTCAAGAAGTATGAATGAATGTGGGTATGTGTGTGCATTGGGAAGGAGTAATCCCTCTCAGTTCTACTAAGAATTTCATAACTTCGGTATTAGGGATCAAAGCACAAGATTGGCAATAAAGATGAAGGAAAAGTATGAAATATATATAGTTGTATAGTCTAGGTAGAATATAACAAATATTTTTCCAACTTTATACAGATTTATAGCAGAAAAATCCATCTGTAATTTATAAGTATAATGATATATACCTGTATACAAACATATATATTTCATATTTATTAACCTCATGCTATCCCAGGACCTTAATTAATAAATCACTTACCAGATTCTGAACTTAAATATGTGATTTTTTGCTTTTGAGTGTTGTCACATTTAGCTATGACCATCTCAAATCCATTGTTGTGGTGTAATGCTCACACACTCTGTCATGTGTAGACAACGTCCTATTTGTTCTACTTTAATGACGTGCATTAAATTGCCCTAGTGCACCTTGACTTTTTATAATCAATACACATGATTAATATGTATAAAAAATAACAATTTGCTTTAAAAATAACACTGTAAGTTACTGCTTGGGTGGAATATATCTTACGAAATTAGCAGGTGAGTATTTTCTGTAGGCAATGATTAAGGTTGCTATTCTGGGAAAATGACAACATATAAATATATCTCAGGGAAGAAAGAATGTATTATTATTTTTTTTTTACAATTAGTATCAGCACATCTTGACCCATCTGTTTACATGACAAATGGACAACATGGGTCTCATCTGTAAGAATTACCTATTTTAAGAGAAGGTATGATTCAAAAAAAAAAAAAATGCTGATCATAGAACCAGTCCTGAAAAATTTCCTTTCATTTGCTTAAAACTGATAAAGGTGTGTCTTATTCTAAAAAAAAATGACCACCTTCCCCCACAACATTATTATTTGGTAATATTGAGTGACCTTACTGTTTTTATTTTTGTTAGTTCAAAACTAAAGTCAAACTTAAAAATTTATCCAAATATTTGCTCCCTTTTTCTCAATAATGTAAATACTCTAGCAAGCAAATAGACAGTATCTCTATGCTTTACTCCTAATTTTTATATGTGAAAGTTTTAGTAACAAACTATCAGTTTTCTTTGATATAATATAAGCAATAAACCTAAAAATCAAAACCCACCAGAAATAGCATAATTTTCTTACTGTCTTCCTTAAGATTGCATTTCTATATGATATGGGAAAATTTTTAATTATTCATGAGGGTATCAGTTTCAGCCCTAATTATATGCACTGTATTTATCCACTGGATACTATTGTAAGTTCATTAAGTCTAAATTGTACATGCATAATTTTTATTAGTATCCATTTTAAAATACCAAGTAGAGGAGACCTAAATGAATAATGTACTAAACAAAGAAATGAGCAATTAGGAAATATTTCTTGAGCATCTATTATAAGAAAAGCTTCTAAGGAAACATTTGGATGGAGAATGAGACAGGTTTTTATTTGTTCTTTTGTTTTTGTTCATTTTTATCTTCCTGATATATAATAAACTGTTCATCCAGTTTTTAGTCTAGAAATCTACAAAGCTAAAGGATTGTGAGAATTCATCGAGTTGGTTGCCAGGTGGGTAACAAATAATCTCAAAAGAAAATTTCAAAAAAGAAATTAGAAGAGTTTATGGGAAATTTACTAATTCAGAGATTCTTAAGATTTGGTCTGATAAAAAATATGTAAAGTTAAACAAAAATAAAATTTTCAAAATAAAGATGGCTGCTTATGTTATTTTTTCCTTTATAAATATTTTTCTTTGAGTATCAATAGAATTAGGAGTTTTCTGACAGGCAATGCCTAATTTAATCTTTTAAAAATTATGGAATAAAACATAGGAGTTATGTATGCTACAAGAGAGTACATAAAATAAAGATCAAGATCATGATTCAAAAAGATGTTTGATGGCAAAGTTGATAGTGCCCAGAAATGAAATTAAAATTTAGTATGTATCAAGTACAGGTCCCATCTTTCATCCAAAAAGAATGGTCTGTAACAGTATTGGCTAGCAAGTATTCAGTTCACTGCAATCTACAGTCCACAAATATAGTGGAAATCATAAAGTCAATGTTGTTTAGGCTGGATAATAGCAGTCTATCAATCATAACAATTAAAGTTTTGTTTCTGGAATCACATCTTAACTATGTGTTTACTTATGAAGATAATTTGCAAAATGGGATATTGCCAGAGAGAATAATCCAGTAGATTAGAGATATAAAGCCCTTTGTATTAGATGTAGTAGAATGAAACAACATGGATCTTTGAAAAATGGGATAGAAACATTGAAAGCTATAATTATTAAATGATGTCTTCATATATTTAAGGAACTACCCTGTAAGGAAGAAAGAATTCTACTCTATACACTTTTGGGAGCATTACTAGTACCAAGGAAAGAAAGTTGTTGAAGTAGTTTTCTGCTTAAGGTAGAAACAGTTTTTCAATAATGAGAAATACTACCAATTGAGATGGATCCTCTTGTAAGAAAATGATTTCAATTATGTAGCACAGGTTATTCTTATTATACTCATATGTTGTACTGAACGCCCTCTGACATTCATTTAAATCTAAGAATCTATGATTATTTTTTTCTGAACACCAGATTGTTTTGGTTAGTATAAATATATCTCATTAATTCCTTTGGGTACACTACCTGGTGAGAAGAAATGAAATTTTCACATTTTCTCAAAACAGCCATAGATGATAGTATTTTTAATATAAATGCAAATGATGAGTTAAAAAACTTTTTTACTTAACAAAAAACTTTTGATAATTATTCTCAGTTAAAAAATGTGTTACATTTCACAACAATCTTTCAGAATCTAGATGTTCATTATGTAACTGTTTCTCACAGTTAAATGTGTTCTAGGACGATTTTTAGAGTGCCTTTTACAGCCTCATGTTTCAAGTTGAGCAAAAAAAAAAGTCTTTGCATAATCTCATAACATGCAGTCTGCACACTCATATTTGTTGCTGTATATTGAATTTTCATCAGCCCTAACAAACATAAATGCCTACAATACTGATCAAAATCTTGACATTGATCTTGCCTGACAGTTATGATTTGTACAACTATTATTTTCATGATACTGTAGTATATCACTTGTAGATAGCTATGGTAACAGAGTTATAAAATAGAAGAACATTTACGTTTTTCTGCCTTGGTTAGCTGTTTGCTACTTTATTGTTATCAAATTGTAACTTTTCAATTGTCAAAATCACTGGAGTTGGTCATTTCATTTACTAGTCACTTAAAATTTCCCTAAAATATGTGCTTAAGTAGATGCAAATTCACAAGGAAGATAATATGGCTTTCTAACCATTGAGTCTGGTGAGACAGGTCAGGCCATAAGGCATGGTCAAGAGATATGTTTTTTTTTTTTCCTAGGGTTGTGCATTTCTGGAGATTCTTGCACTTGAATAGCAGAACTTTGGAGATCCTTTCAGAAACATTGAATTGCCAGAGTTTTAATTTAAAGTAGATACCAATTGCAGGGGAAATCCAATGTCAAAATGGAGAACAAGCAGAGATGTTGAGGAGAAATTATTTTTCCCAGAGTGTTTGTGTTTGCTTTTAGAAGTACTATTTTTTACTTGGGTAGACTCTAAAGGAAATGAAGTTGGGTTCTGTATTTTGGCAAGAAGATCTACAGATTTATGCAACTCAAGTTTGCTTCTAAAGTGACCTTCATACTGTCAGATAACTGTCAAGATTCTATTTGAAATTATAGTTGTGCATCCCTAGATGACTGAGGAAATCAAGAATGGTAAAAATTATTGATGAAACTATTCACTTTATTTGTTATTTATAGAATTTTGTTAAATTTCTCCCATTTTAATAAATCTTATGGGTTGCTTTATAACAATATTTCATGTATAAAATTTGCAGAAATAATATGAAGCAGGTAGAAAAGGAAATAATTTGTAATAATAAAAATAATTTATTATTTATTTTTTCTGCATCAGGGTATTTTAAAATATTTTAATACCTAAGAGTATGCAAGAGTAATATTTTATATTATGTTCAGTTAGTAGAAATTTGAATAAATATTTCATAAATTTTTAAATCTATGTCCTCCATGTAGGAGCAACTATTGTGTATGTGTAATTTAAGAAGAAATATCTGAACAAGGGAAATGAATCCTAGAAGTGGCCAAAGCAAGCAATGTACAAACATTTAAAATTTTCAAAACTAAATAATTATTTGGCACTTTCTTAATTATAGTCTTTATACTAGACATTAGTTTTACAAAGGTGCATAAAGTTGACTTGCCCACTTCCATCAGGAAGCATACAATCTTATCAGAACAGAGAGAAAATCAAGTATAATAATATTTTGTTCATGCTCTGATTACAAGCATAAGGGGGTGCTATAAATAAGAGCACTGAATAAGGACATCTGACCCTAAGTAAGGGAGGTAAAATGGTACTCACTAAACACATTTTGGAAACACTAATACTGAACTGTGTCCTAAAGTTCATGTCAAGGTCAACAGGAAGGCTATGAGGTTGGGGTTACAACATGGAAAGTCTAGGCCTGAGTGACTATCATGTAACAATGAGATAAATAGTGATCATAAGAGCCTTTTGCAAAAATGGAAACATTCCATGTAACTGAACAATGAGCTTTGTAGAGGTAGTTGTGGGATTACAAGGAATAGCTTAAAATCAGGTTTATAGAGGTGAGAAGGACCCCAATCCTGCAGAAATATGATGAGCTGTATCTGTGGTTTCTCTTTTTTGAAGTAACTAGAGGAACTTTTTTATTAAAGGGAGAAGTCCACTATGTCTTCTCTGTGTCCTGTCATTGTACCCCACATATTGATTCTTTTCCGATTTAACTCTGACAATTTAGATCTCAGTACTTGCATTCCAGCTCTTATTGATTCTTAATCCACAGCTTCAAGTATATATTTCAATTCTTTTTTCTTTAAAAAAGGCATCTGCAAACCAAATTAGCATACTATTCCATGGTCCACTTTATTGGAAAAAAATGGTGAACAATAGTATATGTTTGATAAGGTCTATAGAACGTTCTCATCCCTTTCAGACAAGCTAAAGAAATAATAGTGTCCATGAGCTGAAAAAGTAATAGAAACAAAAGCCATGATATCGTTTTATGGCAACATGCACAATATGCATTATTATTGACCTATATACCTGTTATTCCAGCAAACATATACAACATTTTAATCTTAAGCAAGATGGTATAAATACAAATTGTGTTATGTTGCTTCCATATTATTTAAAGGACTTCAGATTATGCTAAATTTTAGTACTGTTATGTTAGGAAAATATACATTCTTTACAAGCAGAATTGAAAAAGAACCTATGACTTGTTTTGCTGTCTTTGACAAACCATGAGTTTACTTTCTTCTGGGACTCCAGCCAGGAAGATGGTGATATTCAAATAATGTTGTTTCCCTGTGGTGATATTTATTATTCAATTAATTTTTTGATATTTTCATGTCCTATGGGCAAAGGTAGTAAGAAATCCCTTGATTACTTTCCATTTCACATAGAGCTGCTTTGGGTACTCTTAGACAATGAATTTTAATTAAGAGTTTTTTAATAACTGGATTATACCTGTGCTCTTTAGCCAGTGTTGAAAATATGGCTTAGTGAAACACTAGTTAGAGTGAAATTATTCAAGCCTTTCTATCAAATTAATTTTAGTTTTATAAGATTTTAGGCTTTTCATTTTTATACAGGTAATTTAAGACTATAATAATAAAATTTTGAATTTCTTCCAACGAATATAAGTGCTATGACATTTCCCAAGTATCCTGGGGTCAATGGTTACAGATACAGGTTAATTGCAATTTTTCTTCCTTTAAAATAAAAACAATGTTGATAACAGAATTGACTGCATATTGATTTGTAAGCATCTGATCAGACCTCTGCAAAGTTCATTTGGTTCCATTATTGGTATAATCATGATTAAATCAGAAATGCTTTACACCATTATTTCAAATGTTTTAATGTTAGGTTAAATTGTTCATTTAATAATATACGTATAAAGATTACTCAGTTTTACATATTTGAAAGGATTCATAGGACCCAACGGAACATATTCAGTTAAGGATTTAACAAAGGCTAGTAATTTGGTATAGTAAGAGAAAAAGAGTTCAGGTGTATTTGAGAAGCTACAATAAGACTTCCAGAACAACACTCTGGGATTTTTCTAATACCCATAAGGAATCTAATCTTCTTGAAATTGGACCAAAAAGATTTTTGGGATAAATCTTGACTTGGAGAGGACTCAAAGAGGCAGATGTTTCCTGTGTGAGCTTTTATATTTCTCTAGTCATGTAGCCAAGACATGCTGTCTGACCTATTACATCAGTTGGTTAGCAAAATCCAGACCAAAAGAAACTTAAAGCATAAATGACTGTGTGTTAGGAGTCCCCAAGACTACTTCCAGGCCCAATGATTAGTTAAAAGGACTCACAGGACTCACAAAAGCTGTTATATTCATGATGTAAATACAGTATTATTGTAGTAAATGTATTCACGTTAAAAATCAGCAAAAGGAAAAGTCACATGGACAAAATGTGGAAGAAACCAGGCACAAGCATCCAAGTCTTCTCTCCCAACAAAACAACCAAGATATGCTTAACTCTCCCAGCAATGATGTGTGACAACATGTGACAAGTATTCTCAACCAGGAAGGCATACCTGAGCCTTGTGCAAGGTTTGAGAGTCAGTTATTCATATATTAAATACCTTTGTGCCTGACCTCAGATACTCAGATTCCAGCTACCCAGAGCAAAAACAAGCACCTGTCACAGATTGCATTGTTAGCATAAATTATATGATCAAACTAGTGCCCTGTGCCCAAAGATGTCATATAGCAAAAATATTCTCAATAGGCAAAATATTTCAAGGGTTTAGAGCTCATCTCCCAGAATCCAGAGAAATGTCAGTTGCAAAGATTGGCCTTTCTTGGGAATGTGCAGGGTTTGAGCAACCCAGGTCTGTTAAATTAACTCTTTCCTTCACACACAGGATTTTCAACAAAAGATTTATGAGGTGCAATAAAAGACTAGAGAAGGAGTTCATACATTAAAAACAATTGGAAGGTAGGTCAGCCTATGTCAACATGTGGGTTTTATCTGAAGCATTATACAAACAATTATTTATGCATGTGTTTTTGTGTGTGCGACATTTATGAAGTAATTAACAAATAGAGCATTAACTGGATTTTTTAAATCATAAAAATATTTTGCTTATGTGACATGAGACCTTATTTTATAGTCAGGTATGTTGAAATATTTAGAAATTTAATTAAGCCAGGTATCAGATTTTCTTCAATATATTTTGAAGTTAGAGATGGTGAGAGAGTATAAGCTAAACAGTTGTGGCATGAGGTGACAATAGTTATAGCTGAGTCGCACACAAAGTTTAATTATACTCTGCTATAATAATGTGTCTAAAATTTGCATATAGAAAAATTTGTATAATTAAAAGAAATGAATTATCAAAAACAATTTTACTAATTTGAATGGGCACAGAGTATAATTATGGGTTCTTGCTAATTTTGTTAGATGCTATAGAGTTACTATGCTTTTGTAAGAAAATGCATTTTTAAGAATCATTACAAAGTATTTAGATGTAAAATAATGTAATATGTTTAAAATATTTGTCAAAATAAAAAGGGGATAGGGCTGGTTGGAAAAAGTGTTGCTAAATGTTGGTAGTCATTGGGTTCTGGAATGGAATCTATTCACAACCTAATTTTGTGTATATGTCTTTAAAAAATGAGTAAAAATCAAAGAAAATTGAAACTCAGAATAGAAAGAGCATTTTCCTAGACATGCAACATAAATATGATACACAGTAGTTTCTCAGATTTTTTTAAGGGACTGATTAATAGTTTGTATGATGTCAAGTTTTGCAATGAGTTGGCATTTTTAAAGAGCAGTGTTAATTTGAAAATGAACATTTTAGTATAACATAATAGTAGGTATAACTTTACCTTGTTCTGTTTCTAATTTTTATTTTCTATTTCTATTTCTATTTCTATTTTTAATTGCTTTTCTGGTTTGTTAAGTTGACAACCAAAAATAAGATTGTTACATTATATAATAGCTACACAGACAGGGTTATGGCTGTCAATATATTAATTAGACATCCCCAGATTTCTATGTTGCATATAATAATAAGTTAATTTTATATATCATTTATATGCTGTATGCTGATTGGAATCTCATACAGATTATAATTGTATTATAGTATTTCCCATTTAAAAGAAAATGGAATGTGAGCTAAGCGACATACCAAGGGATATTTTCATAGATATTATAAATGCATCCCAAATCACCAATGAGTAAAACTGTTTTGAAATATTTGTCAAAACACATAGATATTTTTCTTAACTTCAAATTACAATTTTTTGCTTTCTCTCACACTCTTGTGAAAGCACACTTCCAACCTTTTTTTTTTAGGTGAAAATTTTCAGAGAATTTTTTATAGGGCTAAAATAGTATTCCCACAAACTCATCTAATTAAGAGGCTTAGAAAGAAAAAATAAAAGACAAAAGAACCTACAATTATGTAAAGGTACATGAAATAAGCTGCATCATCAGAACAGAAAGACTGCTAGAGAAATTATTCTGCTTATTTGCATCTTTTTAATGACTCTGCAGTTGTCATCAATATCAAGTTCTCATTAGAATCAAAAATTTAAAAATAATGTATAAACTATCTCTTGGTCATATCAGTGGGCAAGTTGTGGAATATTGAGTAATAATTACAAGTTGTGTCTATATCTATAGTTATATACTGTATGTTCTGTTATATGTAATTACAAAGTTTGTGTGTGCTCTCGACTATTCCTAAATCATATTTCAGAAGCAAGTGGATGATACAAGAATGTTTAATTAGATTTTATGAACTATTACTCTGAACAGGATATTAATGATGTTTTCCTAGATAAAATAGAAGACTTTATTTCACACATTTGGAGAATTTGTGTAATTTAGATGAGTGTAATATTATTATATATGTATTCGATGCAAGATGAAATGTTAGTTTTTAAAATCAGATAGATAATTTTGACTACTTAATTGTCATCCTGAAGAAATGTAGAGCATAGGCTAATAACAGTAACCAAGGATGAATAAATTTGATAGTTCTGATCAAGTCAGGAAAATACACCAATTACAGGAATGAATGGGTTTAATATAGGAATAGGAGTTTACCTGAAGGTGGGAGAAGGTGGGCAAGTGAAACTCTGAAAACTAGAGTCATTTATTACATTATCCTGAAGCACTGTAGTGGGGGAGGAAGCAGAATCTATGAAAGAGTCTAGAAAGTTGAAGTCGGTGATGGTGGCCCAGCAAACTAATGCATTTAAATACTATGGCCACAAAACAGAAGTCAGAACATAAGTCTGCAAGGTCACCTTATCTGGTAACCAAAATTGTGAAATGAAACCTGAAAAGAAATCAGAGGGTCCAACACATCTGACTACTAAGATTATGAAAAAAAGGGACTGCAACATTGTATGGTAATGACTGACTGCCGCAGCTTCCCCAAAATAACAGCCTGTCATCCTGTCCTCCTTCGGAATGCTTAGCAACTTCTCTCATTAGCAAACCCTAACCCTGAACTACATGTTGTGCTACTCAAGATTATTTTTATTATCATTGTGTTTTAAGGGAAGACTTGGGCAAACAACAGGGGAAAATGCTGATGGTTTGCTAAGAACTTAATTTGTTTCTTGATTCTACTTTAATGGCAAAGATAGCAATGCTCAAGATTGTAAGAGTCAAATGTTACTTGTTTATTCAATACTTTCTTTAGTTTTCTTATAATTATAATAATAATTATCATATATTAGCCACAAAAGTTTCAAAACTCAGAACAACTCAGAAGATCCCTTTTGATGTCCTGCTTTGTGTAATTTTGCACTGAAGGGCACAGAAAAGATTTCACCTACTCACGTTGAAGTTTTATTGATAGAATTTGATCATACATTCTTCCCAGTAAGGAGATTGACAGTGTTGGCATTAATTTCATTTTCTTTTTCTAATTGCAAAAAAAAAAAAAAAATGGAAAAATTATCTTGCTATAGAGTGGTATATAAACAATGAAAATAACAACTTATGTATTTGTTGCCTCCTAATTTGTTATTTAGATACATTATATCTTGGATCAAGTCTTGTTGTCCAGTGATTTCCTAATGAAACATGTATTTTTCCTCCGTTTCTGGAAGAAATAAGTATTGTTACATGACAAAGAACAAGAAGTCTTGACCTGAGGACAAGATTTTCTATGAATGCCCTGGTATGCACTACAGTTGCTGTGTTAATTTGTAATAATAATAATATTATTATTAATAATAACTCACCCACAAATTTCTTTTTTTCTTTATTTTATTCCTTCTTTTCAAATCTACAATTGTGTGGTCACTGTCAACATACATGAAATGAGTAAAACCCAGTAAGTTTAAAGAAAAATTCTACTTGATTTTTTGTGTATGTGTTTATATTTCCTTGTGACTCACTTAAAATGTGATCATTATTATGGATTTTGAAAACTTCCTGTGTATATTTACTAAATATTAATATCCCAACTATATATTTAATTTTCTGAGTTTTGGTAGAATTATTCGAATGAGATAAAAAGGATTTTACACATTTAGTATGTTTATAAAATAGAATTGAAGATTGTCTGATATGAAGAGCATATATGTAGAATATGTATGGTGTATAGCAAAGAAAGAAATAACCTCAAATAGTTTATATTTTACTGCAGAAGAGGTAAAAAAGAAATATCATTATACTAGTTCATTATTAACATGTAAATATGTGAACAAAATAAGAATTTATAAGTACTATTGGTACAGAGTGACCAGTAAACACAATAATTTGGCAAAGAATTACTTTAATGGGTGTGGTAGAGTTAATTTTTCTGTACAACATACTCTTAGCATGTTAATGTTTTAACATATTCATGTGGTATAAAGTAAATATAGGACTATCCAATAATACATCAGTCTATATAGACACAGGAAGGGCCATTATTTTCTCTTTTACAATTTGAAGCATTTTATATGAAGGCAATTAATAGAACTTTCCACCATATACTATGCATACAGTGTTAGAGGTAGTTTTTTGTTTGTCTGTTTTATTTATTTCTATTTGTTTTCTATTTATTTCTAAGAAAAGTGTTCAATTGATCTTTACTATATGAACTTTGTGACTTTTTTCTTTTCAAATACATAGTGATATTTAAATAGATAACATGCATATGTTGAAACTCATATTTAAACTGTATGCATTAAATATGTACATTTTTTAGTACTTAAATTAAATATCAGTAAAACACTAAGTGTTCTTATTAAGTAACCAGAAAAAAACACAAAATAAAACAAAGAGATTTTTGATGATGATGGATATTTTTAGCAACTTAGTTGTGATGATTGTATCATGAGCATATACCTCTATCCAAACATCAAGATGTATAAGTTAAATGTGTGAAATTTTGTGCATATAAATTGTATCCTTATTAAATCTTTAAAAAAAGAAAAAAAAAACAGACCATTGATGTGAAAAGATATATCATTTGAAAATAAGGATAACATTAACTTGTATTATATTATGAGTCTTATGTTAAATACATGGACCTAATAGTAGAGTATGTATGCTCCAAGGAAGTAAAATGTTAATATAACATTATGCGCTAGAAATATTTTCCAGTTTTGTTTTCAAATATAAGACAAGAGATCTTATTAAGACATGTTACAAAAGAATAATCTAAGTGAGCTTACTGGTTTTTTTGTCCAACATTGCTATCAAACTATATGATTCAGACACTTTAATTTTCAAACAACTGAAAATATTCACTGAAAATATTTTGCTGCAGATTTTAATAACTTTCGTTTATTAGTATATGCATTGTTTAGTGTCTGTATGTTTTTAAGGATTTGTCTTATTGTATTTGAGATTGTATTTAATTATAGCTAATGAGATATTCTCAACTTCCAAAAGAATACCAAGAAAACTTGTCTAAATAAAACATTTGGGAAATATCACTATTTATCATAGGGTAAATTATGCATTCCAGTTTTTTCAGGTTATAGATGAGAGAGATTGATTCCTAGAGACGTTTAACAATTTGTTTAGGTCAGATAACTTAGTGTTAAGCTGGATCTAATTTCAAAGCCACCTTATTTTTAAAGTTAGTACTCTTTCTATAACAACTATAACAATAAAATACTAATAAAACAACAATATAACACAACCACACAAATAAGCCATGTCTAGCATTTATTAAATGTTTGGCTTGAGTAGATCTGTTTTTTGAGCATTCACATTAGCTCATATAAACCATTTACAAGACTATTATGTAAGTATTATTAGCATCTTAATTTCAATGATAAGGTGAATCAAAGTGCTTAAATTTACATGTATATGCATCTGGTTTTGTTTCTTATATAAAGGTTTTAAAAAGTTTTCTTAGCCAAATGAGTACACCATTTAGAGCTAAGAGTTTATTACATAAATCATAAGCAATACAAGGTTTAAAATGAACTAGAGGAAAAAAAGTTATTTTTTCACAAATAATTGTAAGAAATAGTATAAAATAAAAATATAAAATAAAAACAACCTGTTACTAGTCTCGACATAACTAGCTGTATACAACAGGCAAGTTATTTGAGATATTTTTGTTTTCCTCTCTTCTAAAAATGTCTAATTCTATGAAAACTATTTCTACAATATAATTACATATTCCTATCTCTGAAAAAAAAAACATGTCTTTGAACAAAAATATTTATTAGTAAAAGAGGAATATATCCAGTGTAGTGTATAAAACTAATAAAATAGATGTTTGATTTGGTGTGTTTTTCTATTACCCATCTTAAATTCAATATCACAAAAATAGAATGTAATGTACTGTTTTCAAAGATTAGTTGAGTAAAACATCCTTATGAGCATACCTAGAATTAGAAAAAGTCTGTGTTTTTAATAGTGTTCAGCATGACATTTAAAGAAGAATTCCTTTTGTCAAAAAGAACTCTCAGAGAAATAGATTCAACAAAATATGCCTATATGGAATTAGGACTCCTCTTCTCTTTCATTAATCTAATTCGTTTTATTGTACAAAGTTCTCTTACAAATGCATCTGTGCACTGTGGAAATGTCAGTGAATGTAATAGAGGAACTTCCTGGGAGATTTATCATGGGATGTAATTTTTAAATTACCCACATTGTTGTGCTGGGCAGGATCACAGATGAAACTTATTTGAAATTACTCTTTCTTAGGTGATCTTGAAAAGCTTAAAAGGTCATCAGTCTCCCCATTGTAACTGAAAGTTAAAACAAAAGTTAAAGTGTTACAGAAAAAAATTTTACCAAGACATATAGCCATCTCCTGTTTTTGGATGCATAATACCTTTGGCTTCGATTGAGGCATTTTCAAGTGCAAGGCAAAGTTGAATTAATTTTTTATTTAATAATATGTACTATAGAATTGAAGTGTGTGTGGGTGGTTTAATATTGACATATTTAATTAAAACTACAAGTACTTGGTCAAAAATGTTGAGTTACTGAATATGGGGTCCTATACAAAACAGTGAGGAGTCAGTGTCCCTGCTGTATGAGATATTAAATGAAGACAATGGATAAAAGCATGTGAATGTTATATAAAATAATTGAGTATAATAAAAAATATCTGTGACAATTTAAATAAGCTGTAAGATTATAAACATATAGGCTGATGAAATAGGAATTGGAGATTATACATATGTGTAATATACACACATGTATAGACAACATGGACAGATGCTCTTTGACTAACAATGAGGTTACCTTGATAAACTCATCTTAAATTGAAAATATTGTAAGTCAAAATGATATTTAATACATCTAGTCTATCTTACACCTGCTCAGAATGCTCCCATTAGCCTACAGTCTGGAAAAATCATCTAATGCTAAAGATCTAATATAAATCCTATTTTCATTGAATATCTTACATAATTTATTGAATACTATACATTACATCAAAATTGTGACAGTTTTCCACTATTGTAAAGTTAGAAAGTTAAACCTTTATAATTGGGGGACTGTCTGTATATACACATATACACTCATATATATTTGGAAACATTGATTTACTCTGGGAAACCTTAAAAATCCAGTCTTTCACTTCCTTGAGCAAGAATGCAAATCAAGATAACTAGTGGCCTGGGGCAGTGGCTCAAGCCTGTAATCCTAGCACAGTTGGAAGTTGAGACAAGAGGACTGCTTGAGGCCAGGTATTTGAGACAAACCTGGGCAACCTAGTGAGGAGATCCTTTCTCTACAAAAATATTAAAATATTATCCATGCATGGTGGTGCGTGCCTGTAGTCTCAGCTATAATACTTGGGAGACTGAGTCAGGAGGATCTTTTGAGCCCAGGAGTTTGGAGTTGCAGTGAGCTAAGATGACGCTATTGCACTCTAGTCTCTGTAACAACATCAACAAAAAGATAATTGGTAATACAAAGGTAGCCCAAGAAATAGTGAAAACAAATGACACTCCTTGCATGAATGAAAGAGAATCTTTTGAAGTTTAGTTTAAAATTTTGAGAGTTTTATTAAATAAATTTCATAAATTTTATTTATCTAAAGTGTTTTCAAGCATGATATATTTATAAGCACTTAAAGATTTATTTTGTTATGTTTTCAAATTTTATTAACAAATCACTAAAATTTGGAAATTTATCAGAAACTTACTGAGTTGAGATAAGAAATAGCAGAAATTCAAATGGATAAAAATTATATTTTAAAATAAAGTAGAGACAGTATCATTTAACAAAAGTGGGCTTGTATAATGCAGACTTGTATTCTTCTTTCCCTAGAAAAAGCTGAGACTGTTTAAAACCTATTTGGCTCTAGCAGAGTATTGTTTAAATAGATGACATACAGTATCTAGTGTCAAGAGAGACAATATAATCCATTATTTTATTCTATTTAAGATAGGTCAGATGTTGAGTAAATTAAGTACATTTACAGCTACTAAGTTCATATTTACTTTTACATTCAGTTAAACCTTGTAGGGCAATGTGCCAATGGAGACCCCATAGAAATCCAATGGCAAGTGCAAATTTAAAATAAATAAATAAATAAATATCAAGAAAGAATTCACTACTCATATTTTACCAGAATGCAGATATTTTCATAAAAATATCGTGATATAACTAAGATTTAATTTTTATGCATTTTTAAGAAGTCAAATTGTCTGAGAGCAGCAAGGTCAGAAAAGAACAATAAAGATATATGAAAATTTACAGATAATATGCAGAGTTGCATTAGTAAATGAAATAAAAATATGTCAATACTAAGTAATGTGGTGGGTATAAAATATTAGAATGGATAAATGAGTTCAGCAAATTTGGAGGATACAAAATCAACATACAAAAATCACTAATTTCTATATGCCAACAGGAAACCATCTGAAAAAGAAATCAAGAGAGAAATCCCATTTATAATAGCTACAAAAAGTAAAACATCCTGAAATAAACTTAACCAAAGAATTGAAAGATCTTCATAATAAAAACTATAAAACATTGATGAAATAGAAGAGGAAACAAAACAAAAAATGAAAAGAATTGGATTGGAAGAATCTCTATTGTCAAATTGTCCATGCTACCAAATGAAACCTAGAAATTTAATGTAATCCCAACAAAATAGCAATGAAATTCTTCACAGAAATAGAAAAAAAAAATCCTAAAATTTGTATGGAACCACAAATGACTGTGAATAGCCAAAGCAATCTTGAGCAAAAAGAACAAAGCTAGAGGCAACAAGTTACCTGACTTCAAAATATACCACAAAAATGGACAAACAAGTACCATATGTACTCACCATCAAATTGGTATTAACTGTCTTAACTGACCAACACTTAAGTGCACATATAGTAGTAACATTCATCGGGTGTTGGGCAGGTGTTAGCGGGGAGGAGGGGATGGGTACATTCACACCTAATGGGTGCAGTGTGCACTGTCTGGGGGATGGACATACTTGAAGCTCTGACTCGGGTGGGACAAAGGCAATATATGTAACCTAAACATTTGTACTCCCGTAATAAGCTGAATAATATATATATATACATACACACACACCACAAGGCTATAGTAAGGCAAATAATATAGGACTGGCATAAAAATAGACACATAGACCAATGGAACAGACTATAGAACACAGAAATCAATCTACACATTTACAGCCAACTCATTTTCAACAAAGTCACCAAGATCATAGGTTGAGGAAAAGACAGTTTCTTCAACAAATGATGCTGGGAAAACTGGACATCCATATTCAAAAGAATGAAACTAGAACCCCATCTCTCTGCATATAAAAACCCAAATAATAATGGGCCAAAAACTTACATGTAAAACTTGAAACTATGAAACTAATAGAAGAGAACATTTGTGGTATGCAGCAGGACATTTGTCTAGGCCAAGATTTCTTGAGTAAAACCTCAAAATCACAGGAAATCAAAGCAAGAATTGACAAATAAGATAACATCAAGCTATGAAGCTTCTGCACAGCAAAGGAAACAGTCACAAAATGAAGAGGCAATATACAGAATGGGACAAAATATTTGCAAACTATTTATCTGACAGAGGTCTAGTATTCAGAATAAATAAGGAACTCAAGCAACCCAATAACTAGAAAGCAAGTTATCCAATTTAAAAACAGGTAAAATTCTGTATAGACATTTCTCAAAGAAAGGCATACAAATGGCCAACAGGTATATAGAAAATGTTCGACATCATTAATCATCCGGGAAATGAAAATTAAAAATACAGTGAGATATTATCACACCCCAGGTATTATAAAATATCTTTAATCATAAAGACGGCTCAAAACAGATGCGGGCAAAAATGTGGAGAAAGGGGAAAAACTCGAACACTGTTGGTGGGAATGTATATTAGTACAGCCACTATGAAAACAATATGGAGGCTTCTCAATAGGCTAAACATAGAACTACCATATGGTCCAGCAATCCCTGCTAGGTATATATCAAAAAGAAGAAATAATTATATTGAAGAGATATCTTCACTCTCATGTTTATTGCAGCACTATTCACAATACTTAAGATATGGAATCAACCTAAGTGTACATCAATAAATGAATAGATGAAACAATTTGGTACATTTACATAAGTGTATGTACATCCCAATCACCCATATTTGATGATTATACATTGCATGCTTGTATTAAAATATTACATGTACTCCATAAATATGTAAAATTATTATATATCATAGAACTTTTAAAATGTAGAGTAAATGCATTTATAAATCAATCAATTAAAATACAACTAAACAATCATTAAACATTTCTGAGAATGGTCATTATTATAATGTATTGGAGGACAAAGCCTGGCTAGTCTACTCTTTCTTGAAGAGGATAGAGCAGAAGGATTTATGTTATTTGGTAGTGTCTATTAAAATTTTCATTACAGTATCTAATTCTTTTAATTTCCTTATAGAAGAAATATTAAAATTATAAAAATGACTTCATGTTTTGAAATTTAAATCATTTTCTTCACTCAAAGATCCTTGCAATGCTCTATAAAAGCATAGTTGTGTAAGACCTGACTTGCAACCCAATAGTAGAAAATAACCATATAAGTTCTGATGAAAGCATTTTAGAGAGATATACCAATGTTCCTTGTCAGGTTGAGATAGGTCATCAGGTCAACTGGTCTACTCTGTCTTTATTTATTTATTTTTATTAATCTTGTGAGGCAATGATGCTCTGTTTTATCTTGAAACATAGTAGATATGACTATACTTGTCCCTTTTAATTGCAAGGATTTATAGTCTGTATTATATATTTGAAATATTCTCAGTAAACTTTTTGTACTCAGTGCCCCATTTGAAAGTGAATTTCCCTAGATTTACTACTTCTTCATTTCCCTCTTTGGCTTATGATTGAACTGAAAAATAACTAATGCCAAGAACTACCAAAAACTTGGAGAGAATTTCATCTGCCAAATTTATTTTTAAGTTTGGGATCTCAGGCAGGATTAAGAGCAGCTGGTATATCTGAGTCATGGTTGTTAGGGCAAATGAAACCAAATAACACCACCCAAGTACAGCATGTGTAAATATATCTAAAACTTTTTCTGTTGCTAATATAGCTAAGAAATTGTTCATGCTCAGTCTCAAAGAAGATTTGTTCTTACATATCTATAGCTATGTCTATCGATCTATGATAAAGGTTTAATTCTGTTTTTGGCTTAGATTTCTGACAGCAAACTTAGACACATGAACAAAAAGAACTTTGAAAGTGTAAACCTATGAGAAAGTTAAGATTTTATACACTATGTGTGATAAAACCAATCCCGATAGAGTTATATATTTCCACAGGGATAAAATTATTGTTTGTGCTTGAAATAAAGCAAAAATTTCTTAACTCCCTTTCTAGGGTCCATTCCTTTAAGCCATAAACCTTCTTTTCTAAATATTGAGTACTTCTAGTGTGCTATGTAATATTTTAAATTCTTAGAGTGATTAATATATTTACTTCTTATAAAAACACTGTACTGATCAATCCATTTATTGAATGAAGAGTCTGTAAGACTAGATGATATTATTTTTTTCAAGATCACACAAGAAGTGATGATCTGGACCCAAGACCATATAGACAATAATGATGCTAGGTTACCTCTGTTTTGCTAGTAATGTTTGCAACAGAAAGCTATATTTTTGTATAGAAAATAATATAACCTCAAATGTAGTAGCAGAATGACTGCATAATCTCTTTCTAAAGACAATAGCTTCTCGTAAGCATTATAGGATTGGGAGGGCATAAGATATCCTGAGGGAGTAAATATACAGACAGACAGTGGCATCATATATAAAAATAGAACACTGACCCACAATCTGGGCAGCAACCAGCCAAAGAAACTAACCCATTATCTACAGTAAACAACCCAGGAAAACATTCTATCTGTAAGTCAGACTTGTAGTTTGATTGCTATCTCTAGTTACTGGTCCAGAAAGCTAGTCATAAGCTTTGTAACAATCAGCCCAAAATTTTCAGAACTTTATTAATAAGTAACAGATTTCTTAACTTTTTCCCCACTTCCAATTGAGAATCAACTGGAGAAAGGCAGTTAGGCACCCCTAACCAATCATATGGTATGCCAGGCTTATTAGCCCATGCATAGCTCCTCCATGCCAACATCCTCCAATCAGGAATACATGAAGTCTTCCCTGTTTCTACTATCAAGCTTGATTCTCTGCCAGAATGCAAGTGACTGTGGCTAACTCACTTCCAAGAGCAAGCTTTGAAAATACAGTCTTTGCTTATTGTCATTTGGTTGGTCTTTGCTTATTTCCACAATCCTATAGTATTTTAAATCTGAATTCACCTTACTTGCTTTGAATAATGTTGATACATATTATACTACAATTAATGCTATGCTTAATGTCTTAGCTTGTTTTCTGTTGCTATAACAGAATATC
The DNA here is from genome assembly GCA_028533085.1 of Varecia variegata. NCBI lineage: Eukaryota > Metazoa > Chordata > Mammalia > Primates > Lemuridae > Varecia > Varecia variegata. Next base: position 16,497,910 of record CM052436.1, read on the forward strand.
ACAGATGAAGTAATTTTATTATAAAGGAAAATGTTTATGACAGTGATGTTTAGACAATTAAAAATTTGATGAAATAGAGGTACATCACAACAGTTGTTCACTATTATTGTCTGTGATACTTAATTTCCATGTGTAGTCTCTTTTAAATTTAATTCACATATTCCTTTTTTGGTTACCAACATAATTCCTATTAATAATAATACAATGCAGCAAATCTGATTTTCTATGGTACATGACAATAAAACATAACCAAAATGTATCTTTGTTGTCTTTTTATTTTCTTGATTAACCTTTTCCCTGTTCTCTGCTATTCAATTGTTTTTTTTTTTTTTGTTTTTTTTTTTGAGACAGAGTCTTGCTCTGTTGCCCAGGCTAGAGTGAGTGCCGTGGCATCAGCCTAGCTCACAGCAACCTCAAACTCCTGCGCTTAAGTGACCCTACTGCCTCAGCCTCCCCAGTAGCTGGGACTACAGGCATGCGCCACGATGCCCGGCTAATTTTTTCTATATATATTTTTAGTTGGCCAGATAATTTCTTTCTATTTTTAGTAGAGACGGGGTCTTGTTCTTGCTCAGGCTGATCTCGAACTCCTGACCTCGAGCGATCCACCCACCTCGGCCTCCCAGAGTGCTAGGATTACAGGCTTGAGTCACCGCACCCGGCCTTATTCAATTGTTTTAAAACCAAACTCTAGTCAGCCTAAAATACCCACCAAAATGGTTTGTTTCCTAGTTCAAGAGTTACCTCTGCTTTCTTTTTGTAAAAGAGAATCACATCTCTTGAGTGCTGCCTTAGCACTTTCTTCCAGTCACAGTGAGATAGATTATCAGGCTCATGTTAGATGATCTGTCAGGAGTATTGAGCCTGCATTGTGCAAATTGGTCTTAGGTAACAAAATGACAAAGCTTGCTCAGAAAAAAAACTCACAGATCTCATAAATTTTAAGCACAAATTAATTATACTATAAAATGAAAACTACAGTTATCTAGAAAAACACAAAGTTTAGTGCATTCAGTTATTTACAAATGAGAGCTGTATCTTGATATGGAAAAATATGTTGGAGAATTTTTATAATGTTAATGATTTTTTTTCTGATAAAACTGCAATTATTTCTATATAACATGCATTTTACTCCAGAGTCTGCAAACCCAAAAAGTATTTTGAATTTTGGGAAAATGAATTTAAATTATCCTTCCTTAATAGTCTTAAATAGTTTTCATCAGGTTGTATTTATAAAAATAAATCCTTATTAATAATAGAGAGTTCTTACAAACTAATATCTTCCCTGAGTCATAATATAAAAATCAAAATCTCTAATTGATTTGTCAATGCAAAAGTGATTCCACTTGCTTTGTTGAAGATACTTATAGATAAAATTAATGGTAGTAATAAGTTTAATTTTAGCATTGAACAGAAATGTATACTTTTCACTATTGCAATGGAAAGAAACCTACAGTTAATGTATAAAAATCTAGGTAATCAGGATAGAGATGCCATTGTTGTCTCCAAGTCTAGTAATTGAACTCAATGGAAATAATCCCTTTGTAATCAACCACTCCATATGCATACCACATTTATGGAATTTCAGCTTAGCTCTGCATTTAAAACAGGCAATCTAAACATGTTCTCAGAGGATAAGAATAAGCCCTGAAGAGCTACTCTTTAAACTTTATATTTTTCACAGAAACTAGACTTCAAAGATATTCTGAAAACACCATAAAGTTTCAAACTACAGTGCCCGCAAACTTCGCACATGGCTCCCATTACATCAATCAGTATCCTATGTGCATGGACTCAGGGCAAAGTATAACCTTTTATACGGTCGACAATATGTTTGAAATGACTACAAAAATGTCTGAAACTTCAAACACTGTGCTGAATTTACACTTTCAAAGGACACTTAGTTTTAGGACTCCAACAAATGCTAAATATGTTACATTTTACTAGTTTAATTTCAGATTTTAAAAACTTCAAAGAATTTTTTTTTTTTTTTTTTTTTGCTGTTTGATGGTCAAAATTACATTAACTAAAAACATCAAAAATGTTAGAGTAATATGCTGGCTTTTAAATATCTTTTTAATAATCAGTTATTTCTTCTTATGCAAATTACTGATTTATTAAGTAATTGATAATAGTAAAAGCAACTTGAAACATAATATTGTGGGGAAAAACATCAAATGCCCTTTAATGGCAATTATAAACTGTAAAACAAAATCAAAACAAAAACTATGTAAGGAGATATTTACAAAATAGATGGGACATTTTAAGTAACATTTGCTGATCACATTTGTGATTAAGCTTCCTGAAGTTTTAATGCCTTGGATCCCTATATTGTAGATTGGTGATTTTTCATCAGATGTAATAACCTCACAGATTGAGCTTTCTCTTCTATAAAGAGATTTCTAGTGTTTTTCTGTTCCCTGGAATATATAAAATATTTTTTGTATTTAATTGAAATGATTTAAGTTACATCTGCAAGAGTGAATTTTTAAACTCCTTTCTGTTTCTCATTGTTCATGGAATGCAACATTCAATATTTTATATAGGTCCAATGAACTTTCTCACATCAAAACCTACTGTTGGAATGAAAGTATTACTTAGAGACATAAGCTGCTGTCAGCAAACCTGTTACTAATATTTAGTGGTCAAAAAGAAAAAAAAATTGAAATAAAATATTTGATGTATTCTAAAATAGGATATAACAGAGGAATAGGAAATTTAGAAAATTTAAAAAGTAGGAAAAAGAAGAGGAAGTAGAAATAAGGGGGCTCCAAAATGAACTCTAACTACTTGATTATGTCTTACACTAATTTTACTGTCATGTTAAAATTTGACCATAAAATAGTGGCATGAGTTGTCCTGTTATTTGTCCTGTTATTTACAGTTCTCTAACAATTACTGAATTTTTATATCAGGCTGGATTTCATTAGCAACTCAACATGTCATCATGACATAAGATTCATGTAACGGGTTAAATAGTCAAATCTGGAGGAAAGTTTCATTTAGTAGAAAGGTTTATTGGAAAACCTTTGTTTTCTAGAGGAAGAAGTATTTATTTAAAAGAGTTCCTATTTCAGTTACTCCAGGAGTTGGGGAATAAGATAACAAAGAAACATTATCTTGGGGCCATAGGAAACTATTTAGCACTAAGTATGGTACAGTCGTGCTAATTTGGAAAGATTTATGGACCCAGACAGAGATAAAGAAGCCTTCTGGAATCTCTATTATGCACGATTTTTTAACACCTTTTAGTATTTGAAATTGGGAGATCCTGGGACAGATGCTCAGCAGCTAGGTCAGCAGGGTATATGGGGGAAGATTGATGAAGCAGCTATTTGCCGACAGGACTGAAGTGTTTCAAATTCTTACAAATTGGTTTCATCTTTGTTGTGTACTGTGGTAAATATCAGGCTCTATCACATATTTAACAATTTTATTTCGTATAAGATTCCTACCTACAAAACCAAGGATATATAAGAAAAGAGATCCCCTGTCCTTACCATCTGTTCTTACACTACAACTCATGTCAGCAATGTGCTATCATATATTAGTTAGAAGTTTCTCTAATATTATTTCAAATTTTGTGTTTTAGTATCAAGACATGATGTCCTATGAATTGCCACATTTGGCCAAGTTAACATAGAGGTCACCAGATTTACTTTCCCAGCTGAAAAGAAAACCAAATATATATATAAAGAAAAAAAATAAAACAATAATCTTCAGATATTTAAACAACAGGTGGGATAGCTGAAAGAAGAGAAATGAATAAGCCGTACCCTAAATTATTTCAATGTACGACCTGAAGGTTTCCAGATTGCAGTTCAGGGAGGGGAAAATCAAGCAGACCCTAGATAAGTCCTGAACTGTGAAGGCAAAGCTGATAGGGGAATCCAACTCACCAAGAATTCACAGGACAAAGTAGTAGAGAAGAAAGATCTGTACAGATAGAGCTCTAGAAGACTCAGTTTTCCTCCAGTGTTCATTAGAGTACTGATTGGCACATGTGCTTGAAGAAAATGTGAGAGGCAGGGGAAAGAAACAAGTGGAAATATTAGAGGAAACAGGACCCGTTGCTCACATAGGGATGAAAATTCACCTGTTCACATCAGCCTGTTGAAAAACATCATGATTCACAGGGTCTGGGTGTAGTATTCAGAAGGTTCTTGTCTCAGGTATATGTAATAACAAGTTATAGATTAAACACTGCTCTGTTCACACCTAACAAATCTTAAAGGTAAGGCCCCAAAGAATTAAAGTATTTCCAAGTAAATTAACTGTATCTTTTAATAAAATTTAAGAAAATGTATAAAAATACACATATATTCAGCAACTACCAAGGTAAAATTAACAAGCTCAAGCATCTAACAAAACTTACCAGGCAAGCCAAGAAGAAGGAAAATGTGAAGCAAACAAACCAATTGAAACCAAACTGGATATGACACAGATGCATATGTGTAATATTTAAAAGAAAAGATCAGTGAACTTGAAGAAAAACAAATTGAAATTATATAAAACAAAAAGCAGGGAAAACTGTTACAATAATTGAATACAGAATCAAAGATCTTAAGAACAAATTGTAGTGGACTACTATATATGGAATTGGAGCTCCTAAATGAAAGAGGGAGCAGAATTTTTTTTAAATTTGAAAAAAATATTAAAAAGCCACAGATTCAATAAGTTAAATGAAACCCAAGAAAAAGACACATTAATTAAACTACAGTCAGGTATACCATGAAAAAATTGCTCAAAACTAGTAAGAAAGACAAAAATCTTAGAAGCAACCAAAGAAAAATTCTGTGCATAAGCAGAGGAACAAAGACAAGGATTACAGCCAATTTCTCATCAGGAAAAAAAAAAAAAATGAAAGCAAGAAGAGAGTGAGTGAGTCAGTACCTTTAAGGTAAGGAAAGGAAAAAATCTGTCACATTCTATCCCTAGCAAAATATTGTTTAATGTCAAAGGTAAAATTTTGTATGGTTTCAGATGTACAAAATTAAAAAAATCATCACAAGCATGACTGAATTGATTGAATTACAGAAAATAGAAAGAACTTTCTTCAAGAGGAAAGAAAATTAAACCAGATGAAAATGCATTAATACAAAAATAAATGGAGAGCAGTAATATAATAGTTGGTAACTGTTTAAGATTTTTTTGTTATTATTTAAATATTAAACAACAAAAGGACTGAACAAAACATATATCAATGTAGTATGGACTTTATAACGCATGTAGAAATAAAATGTGTAAAAATACAGCACAAAGGCTGGTAAGAGATAAATGGAAGCATGCAATTTTAAGGATCTTATACAGTAAGTCATATAATATTGTATGGAGTTTGACTGTGATAAGGAGTGATGTATGCTATTATATAAACCTTAAAGCAAGAATAAAAATAATACAACTTAGGGTTATAGGTAATAAGCCAGCAAGGGAGAAAAAATGGAATCAGAAAAAATTCTCAAGTAATCCAAAAATTGCTATGACCAGTAAAAGGGAAGAAAGAACTGAAGGGATGACTCAAAAACAATTATCAGGATGATAGATTTAAAACTAACCATATTAATAATTTTATTAAATGTGCACACTCTAAATATGACAAACTGCAGAGACTGAAAGATCAAATAAAAAAAAGGCACCACTTTAATGCTTCCTACAAGAAACTCAATTTAAATAGAAATTCCCAAGTAGGATAAAAGTAAAAAAAAATAGAATATGTTACCATTTCAAACAAAGTAGATTTCAGAGAATATCATATGATAAAGAAAGCCCTTTCAAATTGATACGGAAGTCAGTTCTTAAAGAAGACATAATGATCCTAAATATGTATGTACCTAATAACCAAACTTCAGAATACCTGAAACAGAATTATTTGGGTTTGAAGGAGAAATTTCCAAATCAAAAATTATAGTTAGAAATTACAATACCGTCTATCTGTAATTGACTGAAAAAGTAGACATGAAATAAATAAGAACTCTTTAAGAAATCTATCAACTAATGTGAGGGAAGTATTTTAAAATCTCATGAGAAAAATTTAGGTGCAGATAGGTATGATGACTTTTTTGATTATGGCAATAACTTCACACAGGTGTATTTAAGTCAAAATTTACTGAATTGTTCATCTTCACTCTGCATGATTTACTGTATGTTAATTATAGTTGAATAAAGCTGAAAAAGATGCAATGCTTTTTCTTCATTTAGATGTGGAATCTTTTAAACTACCTATTTTGGGGTAATGAACACTCAATATTTAGCTATCTTAATATCATATAATTATATAATAGTTATGTATAATTGTCTAGTACATTAATTATTAAATTATTATAACCATTAGTTATGATTATTATAATATACCACATGCATAATCATGATCATAATTATTTTGATAATTAATTGTAATTATTTATAATAATTATACAATACTTAAATAGCTACATATTTTGAATGTTCCTTAGTTGACAAATGCTGTGCGTAGTGTTTTCCATATGTTAGTTCATTTAATATTGCAACAACCTTATGGTGTAATTACTGCTATTGTATCCTCCTTTTATATAAGTGAAAACTGATATTAAATAATTTTGCTAAAATCCAATAGACAAAACATGGCAATGCCAAGTTTTGAGCTTAGGCAGGATCACTCCAGAATGTGTGCCTTTTTTAATGTTTATTTTTATGTTTTTTTATTTTGGCATATTACGGCGGTACAAATGTTTAGGTTACATATATTGCCTTTGCCCTACCCAAGTCAGAGCTTCAAGGGTGTCCATCCTCAAGACGTGCACACTGTACCAATTAGGTGTGACTATAACCATCCCCTCCTCCCCCTTCCCACCTACCCGACACCCAATGAATGTTACTACTATATGTGCACGTAAGCATTGATCAGTTAATACCAATTTGATGATAAGTACATATGGTGCTTGTTTTTCCATTTTCATGATACTACACTTACTAGAATGGGCTCCAGCTCTATCCAGGATAATACAAGAGGTGCTAGATCACCACTGTTTTTTGTGGCTGAATAGAACTCTATGGTATACATATACCACATTTTATTAATCCACTCATGTATTGATGGGCACTTGGGTTGTTTCCACTCTCATCGCTACACAGAGTCATGGAAATGAAACAACCTTCTGCTGATTTATTTTCAATCTCAGATACAGAGTTTTGATTCAATCATACTCCTCAACTCATGACATTTTATCTTCATTGTCCGTGGTAGTAGGAGTTAGAGGGACTTTGAATATTTGCATCTACCCTGGGTTACTTCAGTTGTCTTCTAATTGTTATTTCTGCTTCCATTCTTAGTTGCCTAAACTCAATATTTACAAACATCCAGAGTTACCTGTTTAAAACTTAAATCAGAGCACATCATTCTGCTGCTTAAGATGCTCCCGTCATTTCTCATTACACTCAGTCTGAAATTCAAACCTTTTTACATAGCCTGAAAGTATTTGCACAGCTTGTCTCTACATATATCCTGAGTTTAACCTGGATCTTTATCTTCTTGCTTTGTACAAGCTTCAGCAAAACTGTTGTTCTGTTTATTCCTAGAGCATCCTGGGCTCTGTCCAATTTTCTTTCAATTGCTGATGCTGCGCTAAGCACTCTTTCCTCAAATTTCATGTCTATCACAGTCTCATTTCTTACATGTCATGTGAAATAATCACATCTTCAGAAGTGTACCTTGACCACCCAATCAGATAACCACCAAATTTGTTTTCAGCAAGAATCTTTGTGCTAAGCTGTAATAACGTTTTATTTATTTACTCATTTTGTCTCTTTAAACTAGGATGACTTTTTTGAGAACATGAATCCTAAGTCTGTACCCTGAGGAATACAGAATTCTTGATACATAGTAAATTCAATAAGTATTAACTGATTAAATCAAATAAATAATAATCTGAGATAAGGTAACCTATTGAAAAATCATGTGATTTATATTGCCAAAGATAAAGCCAGACACTAGTTAGAGTGGTAAGGATAGGTTTTATTCAATATCTATAGTAATAGAGAAAAGACTTCAGTGTAAACTAAACTCAACTTGGATTGTGCAGAAGTGAATGGGTGTTTTCAAGGGAAAATGAGAGAATAGAGAAAGAGTAAGGCAGGGGCTTACGCTGACTCAGGGAAATGGGAATTTTCAAAAAAGCAGGAAGAGGCATTATTTAATATAATTAGACCTTTTGGGCTCTCTAACTAGCATTTACTGAAGTTAGGCTTCTACTCTCCCACAAAGACTAGGAGACAGGGCCATATCTTCAAATGTTTCATGGAATAATTTAGCAACCATGAGCTTTCCCAGAGAGGAACTTAAAGTGGCTGCAGTCATTGTCTTAGGGATACAGTCTTAAATTGTTAGAAATTCTGTTTGAGTCTATAAGTGGTGGAAACTGGTTGGGGGGTCATTTATGTGAGACTCTCTAGTTTTTGACTAGTCCAAAGTCAAGGACTAGTCAATAAGTGGGCTCAGAGGAGACTGACCAGGGTTTGACCTAAGACAGTCTTTGTTCACAGGTACTGCACTCAATGCTACCATTGTTCTTACTCTTATACAGTGAATTTAAATCTTAATTTTCTCAAATCTTATCAACACATATTGCTGCTAAAATTCTAACAGTACCTACCCTAAGTGAATAACAAATAAGACAGGACATAGGATAATGAGAATTTTTCTTTTGTCTTTCATGAAGTATCATTGTCTTTATGTGAGTTTTATAATTTATTTTTTATAATTTTGTTTGTTTATATTAATATGAACTGAGTTTTCAATATGATCCTTTGTGTTTTGCAGTATATATAAGTTTCTGTGAATAGATGAATAAGTTAATGGTCACAAAATGCTTTAAAACTGTGTACTTTGTATTTTGAAATAATCCTATTCAAATACAATTGTATCATAAAATTTTTAATAGTTATGACATTTTGTATCAATGCATTGTAGTACAGTCTTATTTTATATTTCCCTAAAGGCAGACCTTGAGACAAGCTGTGCATTTGTAAGATAATCCCAGTAAACACAGGTCTGACAGCAGAGTGGGAAAGTAAAGCAAGGAGGAGATCGAAGGAAGCCAACGACAGATGCACACCTGAGTACATCTTCCCAAAGCGCTATCAGGGCTCAATTTTGCTGAGAACATTCTGAGATATCAAGAGAACACACCTTAAAATTGTGTCTTGGTGGAGGATGCTGAAGTATTTATTTACTAACTCTTTTTCCTCAGTTTGTGGATTCATCCTGGAATCATTGCCTCTCTGGTATATCCAGCCCACAGAGTGTAGGTGCCAAAGAACACATTGTGGCCAAAAATGCTCTTAGTCTGAGAGATTGTTATGAGATGTATTTGTATGTATAGGGAATTTTTGCAAGAGACCTCCAGGATTGGGCTAAGTGTGTATGGACTGGGTACTGGTAGCATCTTTTTCAAGAACACGAAAATATGGCCTCAAGAGAGGCCATATTCCATTCATATTATAGGTGGGGCACTATTTTATTATGCAAAGTTTATAATAAGAAAAGTTGATAAAAAAGGGATAAAATGTTTAGGAAATTATCAGATTTATGGGCTAATTTTAAGAGAGATGAAGAGGAATCTACTAAAAGATCTTATCCTTTTATTTTCTACCTTCCTCAGAGGAATAAAGTGGCATACATACAAATTAAGAAAATTTTTGATATAAAAAGTAAAGCTTACAACATTTTGGTGTATTCTCCTTAAACAAAAATCTTAGATGCTTAGAAATAAAAATGCATTTGAAAAGGAAAATGAAATATTGAAACTGGTAAATGCAATTAGGTGATGATTACTGGAATAAAAAGCTAGTGCCTTTGTGATTGAGTGTTACCTGGCAGCAAGAAACAGATAATGCCACTACAAAAATGGACCCGTTAACCTTCAAAATCTATTTAAGTGGAAGCTGCCATATCTCTACATGAGCAGAAATAAAAACAAAACTAGCTTTCAATAAATTCATTGATATCATAATACTATTGCTGATTTTGTCCCTGTGTATTTTATTAATTATTTTATATGCATACCTGGCAACTATTTTGAATAGTCATCATAAGGTAATCAATGTGGAAAACCTCGTCTTTTTCTTCAGCCAAATTTTTTTTTGTTTATTTATTATAGCTTATTATGGGGGTACAACAGTTCTGGTTAAGTACATTGCCCATGCCCCTCCCAACCCCCCGAGTCTGAGCCTCAAGGGTGTCCATTCCCCCGACAGTGCACATCGCACTCATCATGTAGGTATACACCCGTCCCCTCCCCCACCCCCAACACCCCGAGTCAGATCTTCAAGTATGTCCATTCCCCAGACAGTGCGCTTCGCTCTCATCATGTAGATATACACCCATCCCCTCCCCCCAACTCTGTCCGACACCCAATTGGTATCATTCCCAAATTTTTATTAATTTATTTTTTATTACTACATACTACAGAGGTACAAATGTTTAGGTTACATATATTGTCTTTGCCCCACCCAGTCAAAGCTTCAAGCGTGTCCATCCCCCAGACAGTGTACACCGCACCTATTAGGTGTGAATATACCCATCCCCTCCTCCTCCCTCCCATCTCTCCGACACCTGATGAATGTTACTACTATATGTGCACACAAGTGTTGATCATTTAATAGCAATTTGATGGTGAGTACATGTGGTGCTTGTTTTTCCATTCTTGTGATACTTCACTTAGTAAAATGGGCTCCAGCTCTATACAGGATAATACAAGAGGTGCTAGATTACCATTGTTTTTGTGGCTGAGTAGAACTCCATGGTATACATATACCACATTTTATTAATCCACTCATGTAGCAATATGGAGATGCCTCAAAGAGCTAAAAGTAGAACTCCCATTTGATCTAGTCAAATTTTTAAAAATGCCTTTTTATGATATTCAATCACATAGTAATGCCATTTCCAGGTTAATTTTTTGAATTGTTAATACTTACTACAGGTTTTATTCCATTGTGTAAATACCTGGGTCAATATCTTAAATCAGGCTGGGCGCGGTGGCTCACGTCTGTAATCCTAGCACTCTGGGAGGCTGAGGCGGGTGGATCGCTCAAGGTCAGGAGTTCGAGACCAGCCTGAGCAAGAGCAAGACCCTCGTCTCTACTAAAAATAGAAAGAAATTATCCAACTAAAATATATATAGAAAAAATTAGCCAGGCATGGTGGCACATGCCTGTAGTCCCAGCTACTCGGGAGGCTGAGGCAGTAGAATCACTTAAGCCCAGGAGTTTGAGGTTGCTGTGAGCTAGGCTGACGCCACGGCACTCACTCTAGCCTGGGCAACAAAGCGAGGCTCTGTCTCAAACAAACAAACAAAAAAAAAAATCCTAAATCAATTTAAAGAAAGCTATTTATGCATACAATGTATGTTCATTTGCTCAAGATTTTGTTTTTTGCCTTTTTGTTTCACTGATGAATACTTAAAGCCCACACTATGGTCATAAATTTTAAAAATGTATGTAAAGATCATTTGTTGCTATAAAATAGTACACCTTATACCAAGGCTAGATCTCATTGATAGGCTCCAAAAGTAACTCTGCTTTATATAATAAACCCAATGCTATAAAGAATGTAATTACAGTAAAATGTAAATCATTTAATATTTCAAACTATTTTTCTACATAATATAAAAATATTTATAAAAACTTAGAAGATTAACAATATAAGTATTTAAAACATGAATACATAGAATATCTTTCTTACCTTTTTGCAGTGTTGAATTCATACCTGGTAAAATTCAAAAAATTATTTTTGAAATGAAACATGTCATAGATATCTTTGTATTCCCTTTAACTTCAGATTAAAAGACAATATTTTTATGTACTTTTTCTATAACTTTGATTTAGAGCCATTAAGTGGTATATGACACCATACGAATGGCCTTTACTTTTAAATAATAACTTCTGATTATTAAATTACTTATTTAAAAAAAAATTAAAGGTCATTTATCATTTTTGGCTCATTTAAAATATGTATATATGTGTTTAAAGACAGCTTTAGTTTTTTTCTTTCCAATTTGGTTGCCTATTTTTTTCTTGCCCTTTTTCCTGGATAGAGTGGAAAATGTTGAATTAAAATGGTGAATGTGAGCACTACAGTTGATAAACGTCCTTGTGAGAAAGAGTTTAACTACAAATTTAGTATATTTAATAGATACAGGGCTGTGCATGTTATATATGATTTTTTTCTTCTTCTTGAGGTAGCTTCTCTAGTTTGTGTTTTATAAGAATTTTTTTCCTTTCATATGAGCTGTCAAATTCATTGACATAAAGTTGTTTGTAATATTCCATTGTTATCCTTTTGATATTTGTATATCTATAATAAATCATCTCTTTCATTTCTAATATTAGTCATTTTCACATTTTCTCTTTTTATTTATTTTTTTTTTTGATTAGTATAGTTAGATGTTTATCAACTGTAGTGACCTATTCAAACCAAGCGAAAAAGAAAGTAATAATCATTCATTTATTCCTTTTATTGGTACAGTGTAAGCAACAGAATAAAGTGGAGAAAGTTCTGCTCCAAACTGTACCATTTTCCCCATTTGAAAAGCATTTGCTGATGGGGGTCAGGTATATCAGTACACATGTGAAAGTCCTCTCACTGCTGAGACAGCCCCAGACTAAAGGCTCTTGAAGTTTTGTGGAATTTGGGGTAGAGGGAGTAGAAAGGGAAATTCTAGAGGTGAGAAGTTCTAAGGCCCCAAACAGAGAGACCTCTAGAAATACAGCAGACATACATAAGAGTATGTCTGGCCAAGGGGCCTGAGTTCTTGACTGCAACTCCCTTCAGACTGCAGTGCACCGACTGTGCACCAAGCCAGGGATGGGGTGGCTGCACAGCTTCTTCCTGTGAGATCCTCCAGGGAAAGCTTTTGTGATTCTCTATAGTCAGGCCTGAAAAATCACACATAGATTTTTAACAAAAAGCTAGACTATTTAGTTTAGTTTTTTGCCCTCATTTTTTTCTTTTCTTTTCCTTTCTTTTCTTTTCTTTTCTTTCCTTTTTCTTTTCTTTTCTTCTTTCCTTTTCTTTTCCTTTCCATTCCTTTCTCTCTCTCTCTTTCTTTCTTTCTTTCTTCTTTTTTGGTAGAAGTTGATTTTTTTCTTTCTAATGTGAATATTTAATGCTATGAAGTTCCCCCAAATTACAGCTTTAGTGGCATTCCACAAATTTCAATATTCTGTGTTTACATTTTAATTCACTACAAAATACTCTCTTATTTTCCTTTTGATTTCTTCTTTGAGCAGATGTATTTATTGTACTGATTGCTAGTTTAACTCCACATGAACAGAGAACAAAATTTGAATGACTCGAATTGTCTTAAACTTAAACTTATGAGACCTGTTATGGCCAAGAACACAATCTAGCTTTGTAAATGTTCTGTAATCATTTGAAACAAACCTGTAGTCAACCTTTGTTAGTTGCATGTTCTATAGAAGTCTCAATAAGGTCTGGTTGGTTGACAATTTTTTTTACATTCTCTATATCCTTGCTAATTTTTCATCTACTTATGCTATCAATTATTGAAAGCATGTATTGAAATCTCCAACTTTTTCATGATTTTGTCAATTTCTCTGGTCACTTCTATCAGGTTTTGTTTCTTTTATTAGGAAACTTTGTAATCAGGTGCATTCACATTAAGAGTTATTAATTACACATGAAATGATTGCTTTTATAGATGCAATTTCCAATTTATAATCTCTTTAATTTAACTGCCTTATTTTAAAATATGTTTAAATAATATTTAAAAATATCTAAACAATGCCAAACTGAAGAGTACTGAATGCTTGAAAAAAAACATATATATATTTTTTGGCAGTCAGGGCGGGGGAACTAAATAAAGCACAATGTGTCCTTTGATTTTAAATTTTTTCTTTTAAGAAGATTTTAATTTTAAGAAAATATTCTTCTTGTAGATAACTAAAAGCATATGTGTTTCTATTAGTTTATTCTTCTGTTTTGTGTTGGATTATCTTTGACTTTCTTCTATTTTTGCTTAAATGTCATTTCTTCAAGCTCCTTTAGTTTCTTATTGCTCTCATTCTAACACCATCCTTTTCTGTGCATCTGAATTTTGATATTCAGTAATGATTATTCTCTACATCAGGGCTTCAAGTTTATTAACTACTTCTCTAAATATGTTTGATTTTAAAATTTATTTCTTTAGGTCTAGAGTTTCACTTTAATCTTATTATTTTGTTTATTTTTTTTTAACCTTTAATGTTTTTTACCATATTAATGCTTTTATTTTAATATTTTTCAAAAGTTAAAACCACTTTAAAATTCCCTTTAAGGTTTTTTTTAAATCCTAAATTTGATTCTTATTTTAAACTTAAATTTTCTTTTTATTCTTTTATATATTTCTCATATGTGGTGGTAGACATTTTATCTGAGATTGATTTGTTTCTTCTCCTACTTAATGTTTGAGAGCTGAATATTTTTTGCCGGGTACTTTTCTTTTTTTCCTTTTGGTAAAATGAGCTGAAGCGTTAATAAAAAAAAAAAAAAAAAAAAAAAAAAAACTGTAATAGGGCAAAATGCTATTTTTCTTAGGAAACTGAAGTCTTTGCTCCACTTCTGAAATTTGATCAAGTGTTCTTAAGATAACTAATAAGGTAACAGACAGAGATTTAGATATTTTTCTTGAATTCATTGTATGGTCATGGATCCTTTACATATGTCATTTGGAGTCAGATGTATTATTTATTTCTTTAATTCACTGATTTCTCCCTATAAGCTATTTCCATTACTTTTTTATTAGACAAAGAAAATAATAGATAGTCATTCTTTTTTATTGTTACAAAATCTGAGATCATCACTGAGTACTCTCTGAATTATGCTGACCTGCTAGTCCAGCTTTTATGGGATAAGCAATGGTTGGATGTGAGACCTCTCTACTCCGTGTTCCTCCTCTCTGAGTACCCACTACCTGTTTTTTCATTTCTGTGAATTTTCAAAGAACATTCTATAAAATTACACCCCTTCATTTGTTTAGTTGCTGGTGGTAGTTTGTCACTGCTTCATTATTGGTTCACTTATAATTTTTGATATCAAAGTAAAAAAATGTTTTGTTGCAATTTCCTTCTGTTAACATGAATTTTTTTCAGATACAATTGTATTTATTTATTATCTGTTTTACTTTATTTTTAGAGAAAAATTGATGATAAAACCAACTGGGATATTTTTTCCCACCAAAATTATTAAATACTTTACCTATTCCTAAACCCAGCATATGCACATAAGAGTTGAAAAAAGAGCTTATTTAATTAATATCAGAGTAGTGGTCAGAGGAGGTGATCTTTACTATTTGAGAATTTCCATTAATAAACATTGTTAGCTGAAAAAAATATTGTTTCACTTGTACTATTAATAGAAATGGAAATAACCAATATTCATTTAGTTATGTATTAAGATAATAACATTAGAAAAGTTAATTAGAATCTTCTTTTATCAAAATAACATTTGTTAAGTATATCAGTTTCAAATTCTGAATTTCAAACATTCAATTTCAATCTGAGATGTAACTTCTCAATGCTTCAAATATAATGACAATATTCCTAAGTATTAATAGCAATAAATTCAATACATGTAAGGATTATAGTTAAGCTTTCATATCTATATATTAGTTTAGTAAATGAAAAATTCAGTTATGCCACAGAAAGATCTTTCAGTAAACATAAATCCAGGAATAACGTTTACAAATTATGACCCTGTTCTTCTAACCTTAACATTTAATACAAATACTGGTTTACTTACTTATATAATAAATCTTTATTTGTTACTCATCAGAAACAAATACAATATTATTTAGTTTGACCTCTCAAAGGAAAGGAAATACTTTGCAATACACAAATCTTCAATGTTTATTTTTAATATCATCATAGCACTAATATGTATTCACCAAAAAATTTAATCTCAAACTGTATATGTGAATATAACATGATTTATATATCCTTTTTTGCTTTTTTATTGTATAAATTTAAGGTGTACAACGTGATTTTTTTGATATACATATACATTGTGAAGTGATTACTACAGAGAAGCAGATTAAGATAACCATCATTTCATATAGCTACCTTTCTCTTTTTATGTGGTAAAAATACCTAAAATCTATCCTCTTGGCAAATTTGCAGAATACAATACAATATTATTAACTATAGTCCTCATGAAGTACCTTAGATCTCAATACTTTTTGTATCCTTTGACCTACATCTCCCTCTTTCCGTCCATAGTAACATCACCATTCTACACTCTATTTCTATGTATTCTTTTTTCTTTTTAGATTCCACATATAATCCTTTATTTTAATACATAAAAGTTTAAACCAAATAATGATTGCATTTCAACAAAATGAAATTCTTTTTCACTTTCTCAAACATTCTATTCACCATATATGAGAGGTTTCATACTCATACATTATCTTTTTACATGGAAAAAATAAGGAACTCATCATGGTTGGTCGAGAAGAGAATAACCTGGGAGGAGACAATGTTGTTCTAGCCATATGGTCGGTGACTGTTATGTTCTGCAATGGGCTTTGAGATGTACCCACGTTGGAGTATGAGGCTGCTGACAGCTGGTTGCCTGTTTTATATGCCAGCCACGTGTAATTCCTGCTGCTTCTGAAATCTCAGTTCCAGAGGATTAGTGTGACCCCAAGGAAGAGCTCAGCTTGTAGGAGTCAATGTTTTCCTCCACTTTTGTACCCAGGAGGATGGAGTACTGATGTATTTCTGGCTCTAAAAAAGGTGAGTCACAATGATTAAAATTCACCCTTGATATTTACTTTCTAATTTAAACACAGAACTCATTAAATTGTAGAAAAGGCAGTGTGTTATGTAAAAAATTGGAAATTTTAAACTCAAGTTTTGAAAGTTCAAGTAAGAGAATATAACAATTTATACAAACTGAAAGAAAAAATCATCTTTTACTTGGGGAGAATACAACAAAACAGATACAAACACAATTACAGTGGTCTAATCAATTAAACTATGTACAATTAATCAGTTGTGAAACATGAGGATATGAAATAAGAATTAAATTAATTTAGACAACATAATAGTGTGTAGTAAAGATTTAATTTTTATGTATAGCGTGAGGTAGGGATCCATATATTTTTGGAAGTCTGTAACTATGGAAACACCATTTTCCTCTCATCTGAAATGTCAGCTTGGATACACAGAAGCACTCACATATTTTTGTATATATATTAATCTGTTTCTATACTCTTTTTTATACACCATTTATTTGTTTCTATTTCTCCAAATCTTCACTAATACCATACTTGTTAGCTATTATGCAAAGGCCTAATGCTACTGTTTCCTCGTGAACAATTATACTGTTTGTTTTTGTGTTCTCTTTATTAATAAGACTTGACTTTGGAAGTTAACTTAAGATTCTATAGAGATTTTGATAGGCATATTTAGATCAATTTTGAAAGTATTTGATATGTTTATAATATTGATTCATTCTATCTAAGAACAGTACCTTTTCATTTTCTATAGTAAGGGATTTCACATACTTTGTAGATTTCTTCCTACATCTTTTGCATTATTAATTGCTATTATATCTTTAAATTATGTATTCTAATATCTTGTTACCAATGTAAACAAAATTAATTGACTTTTTCATATCATTGAGTATGTGTTTGTTACTGTGTTTGCAAGTGTGTTTTATTCAATTCACAGCTGAACTGTCTTACAAATTCTGTTCCTTTATTATAAATGAGGTGATGGTATTAATCTTTATGCAGAAAAGTATTATTATAAGATAATCTTTCTAAGTATACATATATATATATGGGTTTTTTTAGTGTAAAATAGAATAAGTCAGAATATGGTGTTTTTTTTTTTCTCTTGACATACAAAGGCAGTCATTTCAATATTTCATAATGAAAAAATCTTATTACATAAAATGAAAAGATACTGTTCTTGGATAGAATGAATCAATTTTATAACTGTTTTGGAAAACTTTTATCATATAAAGGCCTTAAAAATTAAATATGTTGGGTCATTATATTTTTGTAACTTAATCTCTTAATGTGATAAATTACATAAATGAAGTATCTAACATTAAAAACAACTTTGTATACGAGAGATAAACTAGTTTAGTCTGATGTATTATTCTGTTTGTAAGTTGCTGAATTGTTTTTATAAGGTTTTCTTTAAAATCATTTAGTGAACATCAACATGCAAAGTTAGACTATAATTTTCTTATCTAGTTTTTGTAAGAAAGTTATGTTCAGTTCATAAATTGGTATGGTGATACACTTACACATGAGTCTGTTATTATTTTTTATGTTCCATAGAAAATAATTAAAATAAATTGACATTAATACCCCTTAAATGTTTGATAATACTTTAACATCAATCTGACCTGGATGAAAGTTTGTTTTTTTTTCTATTTTCTTTACTATTTATTTAGTAAATAAGCATATTGACATTCTTTTTTCCTAATCTTTTCTGAGTTCAGTTTTGCTACTGATAATTTTTCATAACTTCTCTAAATTATTTTTGATATGATCTTCTCATTGTTGAATCACTGCAACTACAATAAATACATATTTATATGGTTTCCTAATACATATCGCTATGGTTTGAATGTCCCTACCAAAACTCCTGTTGAAATCTTAATTCTCAGTGTAGCAATGTTGGAAGGTGGAAACTTCAAGAGTTAGGGCCTGATACGAGGCATTTTGTTCATGGGAGCACCACTTTCTTGGGCAGTTTGGTGCCATTCTCACAGTAGTGAGTTCTCTTTCTCCCCCCAGGATTGAATTAGTTACCGTCAGAGTGGTTGTTATAAAACAAAGGCCCTGCACCTTGCATTTGCTCTCTGGTGTACACTCCCATTTCCCCTTCTGTTTATCCATCATGTTGTGTTGCAGCACAGAAGCCCAAATTAGAAGCCAAGCAGGTGCCAGTACCATGCTTTTGGACTTTCCAGTTCACTCGCCTAAGTACACCTGCCTAGTTCCTTGACATGTACTGAATTCTGCAAGTTGCATTTTCCACCAGAACTCAAGAGGGGATCTACAGAGGTTAAAAGGGTGCCTAACCTTTTAACATTTTCTTTCCAGATATCATTTTTTTACTTGATTTTAAGTGAAATAATACTATCTTCTGAAAATATGTTTTGCATGATTTCAGTTCCTTTAAATATATTGAGGTTTGTTTTAGGGATCAGAACGTAGTCTTTGTACTGCTCTATAAATTGCTGAGAGAAGAGTTAAAATATCAAAAAAAGTCTATTCTATTTTGAGTCCTCTCCATTATTGCTTTATGCATTTTGCACCTTCATTGCTAAGCAGATACCCATTTAGTGCTTTTTATAAAGACACCATTGTATGTTGTATTCGTTTTGGAAGGTATCAAGAGCTTTAAAAATGCTTACTCCTTTTATCTTAGTCATTTCAATTCTAAGAATCAAGTGTAAAGGAATTTTTTTTTAATTTATAAATTTTTAAAATTTATTCATCACTTATTTATTTATTTATTTATTTTCCAGTGAGAATGGCTTTTAGCAAAAAGTCCCAAAACAACAAATGTTGGCGTGTATGCAGAGATATAACAACACTCATACACCGCTGGTGACTTCAAACTAGTACAACCTTTATGAAAAGTAATATGGAGATACCTCGAAAAGCGAAAAATAGAACTACCATTTGATCCAGCAATCCCACTACTGGACATCTACCCAAAGGAAAAAAAGTCATTCCATACTAAAGACATCTGCACTCGAATGTTTATACCAGCACAGTTCACAATTGCAAAGATGTGTAAAGGAATAATTAAATCTATAATTGCATTTATATGCAAAGATGTTCGTGAGCATCATTATTTATAGTTGTAAAACACTGAAATAAAATGTTTCAGCTGATATAAATGGTTATGTAAAAATTTTTCAGAAATAAAAATATAAAGATATTGCTTTCAAGGCATTCTCCTTGAATTTTTATATGTCTTGTTGTCCTTTATTTTTGTCTATTTTTTTCTTCTTTTCTTTTGTTATCCTGATTGAGGTTTTTAGGTATACTTGACCTGTGGTTTGTTTTCATTAATTTTGAAATATTTTCAGTTATTAATTTTTTTTATACTTTTTTACTTGTTAAATGCTAAGGCTAACTTTCTTTATGATAAGTCAGTTTTTGATGGTCTTTGGCTGATTTGTTCTCTAACCTTTCTTCTATTAATATCTTCTCTGATAATCTTATTTTAAAAAGTGCATTATAAAATTACAGGTAACTTTTGCTCTATTAAAGAGGGCTCTTCCATTGTTTATATTCATATGCAGAATTGTTTCAATTATAAATCTCTTTGTACAATCCAAATCTCTATTTATACCTATTGTCCCTAGATTTTTTTTATAATTGTTATTTTATATGTGAATTGTATTATAAAAAGAACTATGAAAAAAGTGGAACTCATGGAAAAAGAAAAATAAACTACCAGCATGACAGAATGATGATTACAGGCATTCAGATAAATCTAAGCATCACTATTCAGTTCTTTCAATATTCTAGGTTTTTTTATGTTTGTTTTTCTCTCTTTCAATGGTAAATCATGCATCAATTTCTCATTGTATCTATTAATTTAATGCATGAGATTAATCAGTGGAACTTTCCCAAATGTTGCATAAAAATTTGACTTGTAGTGTTCCATTTTATGAAAATGTTCCAGCTTTTTATCTGTCTCCAAAGATATTTTGGTGAGGACAAAATATATCTTTTAAAAAACATAAGCAAAATTTCTTTGAAATTGGAAGTCCCTCATAATGTTGAATTCATCTTGAGCCTAGTTTCTCCAAATTGAGTACATTTATTTGTTCTTGGCTTTTTATACTTTAAATTTTATAAAGCTCAACTTTTTTTTATTGTTGCTATCCATGGAGATAATAACAAATCAAACTTGTCTTTACTAAAGAGTGGTGAAAGCCAAAATATAGATCTCTTTACTTGAGAACATGAATGGAAATATGCTATATGTGTGCATGCATGGTTACTATATTAACCCCTTCCAATTGCCTTTATTTTAAATGTTTGTGTTTCCTCACCTGAGTTTCTATTCATCTCAAATTTGTTCAATCATTTTCTTAACTATTAGATAAATAATCATTTTCAAAATAAGAATTTACATTTACATACAAATGGCACATTTATAGTTATTGCTACAGTCCAGCAGAAGAGGACATTTACATTTTCATTTCCATATGAAAATAGCCAATTCTGTAACTTCATATTCTTACTTGTTTCTATTATCCTTAGATTATTTCAATCCCAAATGACCATGTTTTGTGCCCTATTTCATCAGGTGATTCATCTCTCCTAAAGAAAATCAACTAAATAAATTCATGTAGCTGTGTTTTGGTGATAATAGAATAATGTGTTTCTCCAATAACAAATTAATAAGTTGATAAAGCCAACAAAGCCTATAATATAGTGATAATATTTGAGAATTTAATATTTTGTCAATAGTTTTGAACTTCTCAAATTACTTTACATATTCTAACGGTCCACTGTCCTATTCTTTTGTACACTTCCTAGCTTAAGCCTATGATTTGTGTTAATATTGATGGTGATGATGCACTTTCAGACATAAACATTTACTTGCAAGGCTGTCTTATGGTAGATATTCAAGAGATGATAGTTACTTTTCTTCAGCTCAGCTAGCTTATCTTCAATTTTGATTCTAATTTCAAGAAATACTTAACTCTTCATTTTTCTGCAAAGCTTCCTTTGTACTTCCAATTTCCTTTTATTTCCCTACATTAGACTCTATACAATTTGTTTTAGACTAATTTTGTTCTATTTTTGTTTCCCTTTAGAAATTTCAAAGTGACTAAAGGGCACAGAAATCAGAGGATAGTTTTATGGATCTGCACTGAAGTTGCTGCTCCAGGTAATGGAGAAGGTCTTTAATTGCTAAAAACTCTGAATGAATTTGTTTAGATTTTTAAGTGAGATGTTTGTATTTTCAAAACGCACTCTATGATTTCTAAGAAGATTTAATCTAATTTTTTTATTTTTGATTTAATATGCATATATTTGACAGCAACTTTAGAGAAAGGCCTTGGTTTAGTATACTAGAATGTGTGATAATAAACTATGAAAATGAGTAAATATATGAGAGGATTTGGGTCCAAAGTTGAACTCCGAATATTAGAAGTGATTTTTATATATTTTTGAGGTAAAAAAAAAATCCCTTAATTAGTGTTTCCTGGCTATTTGATCAGGAACTGAGACAAAAATAAAGTGATAAAACAATAAAACATAGATTTTAGGAAATAATACAAACCATCTGATCTTTTGGGACTCTTGCCAAACCAAACCATTTGAATTTTCTTTGCCATATTATCTCACAATTAACATGCTAATGATAGGATAATATTGGCAGCAATAACTATATACTTTAGGATTTAGTGGGCTCTACCTGCTCATTTTGTGTCCAGACAGATGTGTAAACAGCTGAAAATTGTACTATCGGAAAAGCAACACTAAAAATGGATGTAATTTGTCGGATACAAATCTATTGAAAGAAAGACTGTTTTTTTCTTCTAATATAAAAAGATGAGTTTAGAAACAAAATTTATAACCAAAGAATATTTTTCTATTTAGGGAACTTTTTACTTGGGGTCTCTTTTGTTCAATGTTATGCCCATAGTGCCTAGAATGATATTTAACATACTACGAGTATTCAGTTAGTATTCTGAAAATAAGAATAGCAAAATTCAGAAAATGTGACTACAATATTATTTATTGGAAAAGAGAAAATGCTAAAATTCACTTATACATGTTAAAATACTCATATGTATGTGGTAATGCTTTATATTATAAGAAATATCATACAATCAGCTATGTGATAGTAACAGGAAATTATGATGATAGAATGTGAATAGGTTAATAACATGGTACTCTGTTTTCTGTTATATATTTTTGTGGCATGTGTATATATGTGTTTGTGGTGTGTGTGTGTGTGTGTGTGTGTGCTGAGCGATATGTCTAAGAGTTGGATAAGACTTCATGATGGTAGAAACAGAAGTGAATTAAACAAAACCCTAACAAAACATAAAATAACTATCTGTTAAAACTAACATGCATTCTGTTATTCAAGTTGTGTACATGTAAATGTCTTGAGAGTTATATATATATGCTTATTATTTTATGTGTGTATATAAAAGTGTGTATGTGTGTCAGGTAGGTATTTGTATTCATTCAGACAAATTGTCATGCAGGGAAAGATTGAGTCATAAAGTAATAATGTATAGATAAGTGTAAAACAAGTAAGATGACAGAGAGTAAGGAATGAGGAGTATTCATGACAGAAAGGTCAGGATGTTCCAGTCAGGGACAAAGACACAAAAAGCAGAGGGACCATCTAAAATCATATAAATCAATGAAGGGCAGACATGGGGTCTACTGGGATGACTTACATGAAAATACAATGACTGAAAATGTTTGAGCAATGCCCTTGTGCCCAGTGCAGCTTATGTCTCAGTTGCCTCAATGTGGATATTTGTGTTTCAATCACCAAATCAAGGTAGAATGTTAATCTAATAATTTAGAAAAGAATAACATTTTAAAATATTACTTACCTAGCTAATCACTCCAATTATTCATTTTGCCAATGGCAATATAGCTTCATGAGCTTTCCTAATTGTAGTTAAGAATAAAGGTATAATGACCTTTTTTTCACCGTGAATATCTCAGATTATATTGTAAGTCAATATCCATGCAAAGAAGTAAAGTGACTTTAAGGTAAATACTCTTCTTAATTCTACCAAGAAAAATATAAACAAACAAAAAGTGTATATATGTGAAAACCTAAGTTTTTGAGATAGATTTCTCAGTTGAATGCATTTATGGAATAATGTTCTATTTGTTTAGTTTACTTGGATCATTTACCTGGGCATAAAAAGCAAAACTCTTGTTTAAAAACTAAAATTTATAAATTTTTTATAAAATAAAATTGGATATCCCTCCGTGTCCTGATCAGCTTCCTCAGACTCATCTTTAGCCTGCACAATTCGTAAGAATCTGATTGAAGACATCTGCTGAAAATTTATAAATTCACGGCTGCCTGCCAAACAATATGACCAAGGAGGGATGCACCTGCTGTAGAAAACTAGAAGCAGCGAAAATGTGTGAACCCTGGCCAGACTGCTAGAAATTTTAAATCCCAGGCACATAGTGTTAAAAAAAAATATTGGCTGAAATCACAACTTTGTAACATGCAGTTTTTCAGTTGATGGGCATATTTAATGTTTTAATATTCATGACCAATGCCAAGTAGCAACTTATTTTAACTTATTTTATGTGAGAATTTACAAGGGAAAAAAGTGCATGCATATCCCCTTCTAAATATATATAGAAATGATGACTCAAATATGAAAGAAGATACAGATTATTTATGATGCCCTACACAGCTTCTGACGCTTCTCTGTCCACACTAGCAAGGGTACGATTAGCAAGCTCATGGTTTCACACAAGCAAATGTGCATGTGTTTACCTAGATTTGTGAGATGAAGTCCTGTAGTGTAATGAACGCTTCTCTGAGCTGAACATTCATAAGCAACTAAAATTTATCAGGCTCTTTGGGACGTGTATTAATGCCAATTTTCTCATTTTATATTTAATAATTAATTGAGCAACATGTTATAGTCCTTATAGGACATATTACCTAAACACACAGAGACACAAATAAAAATATATGCATGAACACATGTGCACACTCATAGGAATAGATTTACACAAAGTGGTCAAATTAAATTTTTCTATTAGAGAATCAGAAAAAAAGAATAGCTTTGACTTGCTTTTTCCCACAGTTCAACATGACCTGGTTTTTATTAAGCAATACTTGGTAAAATTTTCCTGTTGCATTATGAGCCACATGGAAAGGATTGATCTTCACTACTATACAAGTAGTTGTGGTGTTGTCTGGTGGTTGTATAATTGAAGTAAAAGAAAATTCCATTGAAGAAGGCAATAGAAAAGTGAATGCAAAAGTTCCTATTCACAATCAAAAACATTTTCAGTCACTTATGAGTGCAGCAGTTAAGACATAAAAAGTTGGTCCACTGCTTCCTAGGTAATTATTAAATGGAGAAATAAAACTTATCATTTTGAAGAAAAGAAGAAATTGCTAGTGGATGAGAATTTTAGCCATGAAATCAATCTTTACACAAGGAATTGGTTTTGCAGTGTTAAAGTAAAATTGAGAAAGCACCTTGTAAAGGGGAATGAAAATGGGTGGAAAGGGGAAAAAAAAAAAAAACAGCAATAGAAAAAAGTTACTTAGGAAAATATAATAATAATAATAGTAATAATAATACAACTCTTCTCAAAATTGTACTTTCTTTTCATAAATATCTGGCTATAATTGCATTATTTAAAAAACTATTTCCCTTGGGTTATACCTGGGCAAATGTTTTTTAAGAATATAAATATTTTCCTCACACCACAAGCAAAGAAATAAAGCAAAAAAATAACTCTATGAACATATTTGACAATAGGTTAATTAAAGAAATAATGTCTTTTTATATTCTTTTAACCCAAGCTTCAAATATATTATCAATAATTAATATTAATTGTTATTAAATATTCTACTCCTCAAGTAGGAGGTGGCCTGTAAAATTAAAAAAAAAAAAAAAAAACAAAACAAAAAAAAAAAACTAAAAAACTGTGTCCTTACAATTATTCCTGAATCCAATTTCTGAGTGCTTGGCCCCACAAAATGAAATTTTGAATCACTTAATCACTCAATTCCAAGAAAGTCTCAGTTTAGTAATTATTATGTCCAAATTAGAGCAATAAACAAAATTCCAAACTTTAAGTGTAGAATTTCCCTCCTCTCCCTCAGTTCAAAGAGATTGATCCTATGGTTTTCTTCTTTTGTCTTAACTCGGCAGGCCCTCTCTATTTATTAAATGTTGGAACTTAGAGAGGGTGGAGAACTAAGAAGCCAAGAACAAAAATTAAAAACTTACAACACTGGAATGGATTGGACACTGGGTTTCCCTGGAATTGGCAGATATTTAAAGCTGACTCTAGTGGAAGCATTCGTGGATTTTCTTAAGTATCCCATATCCAAGGACTTCGTAGTTTTTTCATTTAAAAAAAAAATGTTTTCAAGAATTTAGTGTCAACGCTATTCAAGACTCTAGAGATATTGCTGTAAAAAAAAAAAAAAGGAACAAAGAACAAAATATTAATACCACAGTCTAACGTGTGCTTAGGGGTTACAAGCACAGCAAGAAAGCCAATGTGGTTGCAGCAGAGTGATATTGAGTGAGATGAGGTGAGAGATTACTGGTATCATATGGCATATCGGAGTGCATAGAAAAAAAATGCACATTCTTCAGATATTCTGATATTACTACAGATGGGACTGTGTATTTGAAAATGGTTAAAATCCCTAATTATTATTAACATTTTACTGTACAGCTAAACCTATGTACTACAGTTGAAGGATGCTGCCAGCTGTTTTGAGCAAATTGGAGTACACTAGTGTGATCCCATTTAAATTGTATTTTTGAAGTAGCCCTCCTGTTACTGTCTGGATGATAGATATTAGAGGGTCAGAGAGACCAATGAGACAAGTTAAGTGGCCATAAAATTCCACATGGAGATGATGATGCCTTGAATGACAATGACAGCAGGGAAGTGGAGAGAATTTGTTGAATATGTTCTAACCAGAGACTTGACAGGGTATTCTGGAGAATCAGGTGTGAGCTATGAGCAAACTGAAAGAAGTCAAGGATAGTTTTTGCACCTGAGCAACTGGAAGTATGAAGTTGCTATTTACTAAGATGTGGAAATTTTGAAGGGGCAGGCATATAGAGACTAGTCCTGATGTTTTCAGGTCAGACAGGGATAGGTACTGAGGTAGTGGGCAGGATTTTAGAAGGAACAAAAAGATTCTTAAAGTTCTTAATTTCTGCAACCATGGATGCAAAGGACAACACAGGGAATCTCCCTGGGCACACCCAGAGTTTTGTGGCTCTGCTTGAATCTTGCCGAGGAGGACAGGAAGACTAGAAGAGGAACAATTGCATTGGAACTCTCTTTTGACTATTGGTGATGGAATGATAAAGGGCAAAGTAGCTGTGGATAGATCAATTTTTTTAGTTTCTTTATCTCACAAAAATCTCAGAAAAACCTAGATATGGTAATTGTGAACAAATAACTCTAGATCATTCCTTGGGGGAGAGTTACTTCCTAAGCAGAAATATCTATTCGTATTCTGCCACATGCAGGATTTTCTATTCACAATGTTTGGATTTAGTCCTCTCAAGAATGATCCAGACAACTGGAACTTTTTTCCTCCTACAATCTTCAGAAGAGGCAACTAAAAGTCTCTACATAGTCTCATTGAAGTCTGATTCAATTTTGTAAGGTAAGGATAAAAACTCCCACTGTCACCAACCTTCTTAGAGGGTGGCGGGTACACACCCTCCACTCATAGAAAAAAAATTTGGGCACACCATTTATGAGGACCCTTTTATACACTCTTTATGGTGAGGGTAATAGTCAGAAAACATGTTTTCATTCACATTTTTGACCTTCAAATGGGATAGTGTCATGACTAACTTTGGAAGCTGGGAGAAGTTGTCATAGATTGATTTGGGAGCTCTGCCAAAACTAAAATTGCCATAGATTTATTTTAACATATTGTTACATGCACCTAGTTCTTTTATTTTACTTATGTCACTTGACCTTCATAATAGCTTGTAAGTCAAACGTGACAGATATTTATTATTCTCATTTACAAAGATGAAAAATGGTCTCAGAAGTTCAATGATTTGCTTCAGGTGACAGAACCAGAAAATGAAGTAATCAATATTTGAACCCAAAATTTTGTGATTTCAAAAAATGTCCTAGTATAACAACACAAGAATGCTTCTATTTCTTTTTTCCCCTCAAAAGTTATTCATATAATCATTCCTTTCAAAAGAAAAATAATCTCACATTCTCTTAGTATCATTGTATATCTTTCTTTTAGTGTGATGCTACTCAAACATATGTACATATCCTATGAGACGTAAATTTCTAAAACTTGACAATTAAGATCAAATAGACAATTTCTTTAAAAATCATGGCACAAACTAATTATATCATTATAAACCTATCAAATAGATATTATTCATTAGAATCTTCCTATACAGAAATTTCCAGTCCTATGTGGCTTCATTGATATATTATACCTGCCTTTATAAAGGAATAACCTAATCTTACATCTCATTTCCAAGGATGTCCTTGCCAGCACACAAAGGCAAATATAATTTAAAAAGTCATAATGATTGGAAAAATAAAACTGTGTCTATTTGTAGATTACATGATTATCTTTCTGTAAAATTCTAAATATATAAAATCTATTAAATGTTTAAGTATATTTACAAAGTTTGCAAAATAAAAAGATCAACATAATCTAATCAATTGCATTTCTATGCATGAGCAACAAGAAATTGAAAATGAAACTTAAAAAAATTATTTTATTATACCATGAACAAACAAAATTTTAGGAATAAATTTAATCCTAAATTTCCTCTATATTAAAAAATGAAAAATGTTTCTGACAAAAATTAAAGACAATTTTACTAAATGGAAAGAAATACAATGATTATGGATTAAATGATTCAATAGTATTGAAATTTAATTCTCTCAAACTTGTACAGATTCAAAGTAATCCCCCAAGATTTCTGTTGGCATTTTTGGTAAAAATTAAAGTGATCCTAAATTTAGAATTTTATTAACAAATTCTTAATTTCAGATATTTTATTTACAATTTTAGAATATTTGTCTCACTTTATTATATCATAAAATCTTTACATTTTCCCTTTTTCCTTCTATTTTCTTTATTTCAGAGTTTCACAACTTCAGAGCTACTGAGATTTTTGAATGGGTGCTTCTTTATTAGGGTGGGGGGCTATCCTGTGTATTGTAGGATATTTAAAAGGATTCAAAGGTTTTGGTCACTAAATGACAATTGAACCTCTTTCTCCAATTGTAACAACAAAATATATCTCCAGAAATTTCCAAATATCCCTTGAAGTGGAAAATCAACCATTATTGAACACCACTGCCTTATTTAATATATCAATGCTACGTATTTTTAAAATTGTATGTGTCTCTGTGTATGTGTGAGCATTTATTCCAACATTTATTTAGATCACTGATGATTTGATTTGTCTTGTTAGTCTCATTTTTCTCTTGGTTTTTGGTCAGAAATTCTTGTCTCTCATCTTGCCTTGAGTTTGCTTTATGTTTCATTGAATTTACTATATTATATATTTGAAAAATGATATTATAAGTTTTTTTTAATGTTACGTTCCTCCAATAGGGTTTAATCTTTGCCACCTCTGTAGTAGTTTCTTCTCTGTAATGTTAGCCTCTCCAGTCCCTATTGCTTCCAGAGGTCCCTTATACATTTAAACAAACATTTTTAAAATTATATTATTTTGTGTTTAATCTCAGCAAAGAGGGTAATCCGTATATTTCATCTTAGAAGCAGAAATAATTATTTTATATTCTTGATTTATTTGTGCTTAATTCTGGGTAAGTTCCTGGTATACACACACACACACACACACACACACACACATATATACACACACGTAAATACCACCTAGTTCATAAATAAATTCTTCAGCTATATCTAATATGTTTATGGTATCCATTCATGTTTTCCCCAACCAATCTCTATGTTATTTCCAAATTTTTTAAATCATTTTTTTTTCCTTACTTGGTTTCATTTTTGTTTCTCAAGTACTTCCTATTTCTTTCTTTATCTTTAACTCTCTTCGAATCATTTAATAGGCACTTTTAGCTTTTTTTCTTGAGTTGCTAAACTAATGCTTATTATTAATTCTTGTTGGGGCTCCCCTGCCAGTTTTTTTTCAACAGGGTTCAGGATGAATTTCACTCTGTCACACATGGGAAAATTACAAATCCACAAGAGAAGAGAAGCCATGTACCTTTTACCCTCTCTTCAGCCCACGAGGAAGTATATCGAAATCTGTATAACCTAAATAGGAGTTTTGTTATACGATCCCTGTGGAGAGAACATAAACTGCCAGTGAGTATCCTGAGTTTTTTTAAATGAAAAAATACTTGGAGCACAGTCTTGTCAGTAATAGCCTTGCTGTGCTTTGGGATTGGGTTATATTTAATATTGTGCATTATAAAGCAATCTCCTTATGGATCTTCATTTCTCTGGATTCACCTCAGAAAAATGAGGGAAAAAAGTAGAATTATTCAAACAAAGCATTTATGTCATATAAATTTTTGTATATTTAGTACTGGAATTCCTGAAGCAACTCAATATTTTTTCTGATAATGAAAAATGTGTATGATAGAATGTTAAAGTTTAAATTTTTAATTAAGCACATCAAATTTTATTTATTTACAATGTTTACAACTTCATCTTGCACTTATACTCTCATTATCTGTAAGGAGGAAGCTGTTTTGTCATTTCTCATCCTGACCTAGATATTGAGACTTGCTTGTTGCCTTCTTATACAGAGTCATAGAATATGACAAATTATCAAAGATATGACAGACTTATTAGAATCACAATGGCTAGTTTTCTGATTTATGTCATCAAAAAGCTATTGTCAGTGTTCTTTTTTATTGATTTTATGGTCAATGCTTGACCATTTGTTTCTTTTCAGGTAACAAAGAGAATTAAACTATGTACCTGTGGGTTGTTTTTCTTTTGTTGCTGTTGTTGGTTTAAATGATTCAATCACAAATATTTTATCATTAACACATAGCTCTGTTTATCTAGGCATCTTTAGGAATCAGAGCTCTGCAAATACTTTGGGTATTTCCTTCAAGTTCTGAAAGCCATTCTCTCAACAAATATTTGATTATGGAGTACATATATGTCCCTAGGAATACTGAAACAGTTATAATAGGACAAAACTCTGACTTAATTGGTCTTACAGTATGTAAATTGAAAAGGTAAAAATGAATAAGTAATATAGAAATAAAGGAAATACAGAATACAAATTAAGAAGATAGATATCATGAATGGCAGGATTTTTGTTTCAAAAATGTATAATCAATGAATATTTTCATACGGTGTAAATATTGATATTTGAATTGTGACAAAGGATATAAAAAGACATATTTTATTTGAGATTTTTAAATTTCCTAAGAATTAGTTGAGTGACATGATTTTTACACGGGTATTACATAGTTACACCCTTGTCATCAAAATATGACACTGTTTCACAATTCTTTTTCTGTTTATAGAGAACTGTGTTGCTTTTCATTAATTCTAGCTTTTAAGGAAGTAATACCAATGAAAAAAATAAAATTGTAACTTAAATGTAGGAATGGAAAACCAAATAGTGCATGTTCCCAGTTATATGTGGGAGCTCAGCTATAGGTAAATGGAGGCACACAGAGTGGTAAAATGGACATTGGAAACTCAGAAAGGAGTGCGTAGGAAGAGGGTGAGGGAAGAAAAACTACCTATTGGGTGCAATGCACACTATTTGGGTGTTGGGTACACTAAAAACCCAGATATCACTACTATACAATTCATCCATGTAGCCGAAAACCACTTGTATCCCTAAATCCATCAATACATAGATGAGAAAAAGAAAATGAAATTGTAACAAAAAATAAAATTATCTAATTTTCTTGATAATGTTTTAACCAAATGTTATGTAAATTTTATAATTCTCTTATGAAAAAGGTAATTCACTTATTCATTTCATGTATTGATGTTTAATAAAATCTTAGTCATATACATACAACAAATAGCTATAATTCCTAAATGGCTATCTTTAATACTTCATAATATGTGCAAATTCATTCTATAGGATGAACGTAACTTAATCTGTCTCCTATGAAAGAGTCTAACATTTCTGATCCACATTAACTCATTAAAGTTCATTCAGATTAGATCTAATCTGACTTTTCATAACTATTTTAAAAGTTTCAATAAAATACAAATCCTAGTTTTGCACTACAAACTTCCTTTTAAGAGAAATGTTTTCTTACATCAATATTCTGTTCAGTTATGCTTGTCTTATAGATGTTTAATAGTCAAAGTGTTTGGAATGTCATCAAAAAGTGTATGATCAATCAGTGTGATATTTTTGTAAGTTTAAAGAAGACATAGCTAGTGACTTAATCAAGTTTATTTATCTAATTGCTGGAAAAGGCTGACAATTCTCTTGATGATGATTGAGTACTCCATATAAAGCTTCCAGAGGATAAAAGAAGAAAAAAACTAATAGTACTTAATATTACAATGCTGGGGAAAATTATTAGAAATAAGTAAAACTAATTGCATCACAGAATGTTAACTGTCCTTCATACCCATTACTCTCTTTAGTAGGAGAACATCTCCCACCTAAATTATTTTTAAGTGAATATTTTTTAAAAATTTTTATACGTTTAAGATGTACAAATGTAGTTTTGTTACATGGTTATATCGCATAGTGTTGAAGTCTTGGCTTTTAGTGTAACTATAACCTGAATAATGTACATTGTACCTGTTAAGTAATTTCTCATCTCTGACTCCCCTCCCACCCTCCCACTCAGACTTCTTGATGAGCATGAGGCCACATTAAGATAAATTACATTGCAGTCCCTTTTCAATACTTTTGAGTGGCTAGGACAATAAATTCTGGACATTATCATGTGATTCTAAATCATGATAAAATGTTTTCACTCTACATTAAAAAAAAAAAAAAAAAAAAAAAAACTTTCCCTGAAAAAATTTTTTCCCTATTTTCTATTAGCAGGGATAGGACAAAGATTGGAAAGTAAGATTTTAGGATGGCAGGGAGTAGCCTTATAATTCTTGCCTCTGTGACAGAAAAACAAAAACAAAAACAAACAAACAAAACCACAAACCCCTAACTTAACCTGCTGCATGTTGGGTTTTTTTTTAATTAGAAACTTAGCATATAATGTGAACCCTAAGTGTTGGAGATCAAAATGGTAAGTGCCCAAAAGGGTAAGTGCCCATATCACTCCTATTACGCACACACACACATTCTAATGTGTTTTCTTTGGTATAATTATTAGAAAATTATTCTTCAAACAGATTCCTAATTTTCTCTCTTACCTAAATACAATGTAAAATTATGTGCTTCTCATTTCCCCTTAAGAAAATCTACATCTTTTTTTTTTTTTATTTCAGCTTACTATGGGGGTACAAAAGTTCTGGTTAAATATATTGCCCATGTCCCTCCCATTCCCCCGAGTCTGAGCTTCAAGCGTGCCCATTCCCCAGACAGTGCACATCGCACTCATCATGTAGGTATACACCCATCCCCATCCCCCCACCCCCACCTCTGTCCGATACACAATTGGTGTCATTCCCAAATGTGCACTTAGGTGATGATCAGGGAAATCAATTTTCTGGTGAGTACATGTGGTGCTTATTTTTCCATTCTTGGGATACTTCACTTAATAGAATGGGTTCCAACTCTATCCAGGAGAACCAAAGA
>CM052436.1:16531893-16548334 GCA_028533085.1 Varecia variegata
ATTCTCGTGATTGTTTCTTTGGCTGTGCAGAATCTTTTTAATTTAATCAGGTCCCATTTGTTTATTTTTGTTGTTACTGTGATTGCCTTAGGGGTCTTCTTCAAAAATTCTTTGCCTAGGCCAATGTCTGTAAGAGTCTTTCCTACATTTTCTTCTAGGATTCTAATAGTTTCATTCCTAAGTGATGAATCTATTCTGTTAACCACCGTGATTTAATTTTTGTGAGAGGTGAAACTGTGGGTACTGTTTCAGTCTGAAAGAAGACTGAAACAGAAAATCTACATCTTAGCATATTTTTGGTCTAATATATAGTCTATATGAGTTGGCACAAAAAAATTAAAAAGCTTTAGGGAGTGTGCTTAACAACTTCTTTGGCACCTGTAGTGTGTCCTCAGACTCCCGTCTGAATCAAACACACGAGGC
Organism: Varecia variegata; assembly: GCA_028533085.1. Classification (NCBI taxonomy): domain Eukaryota; kingdom Metazoa; phylum Chordata; class Mammalia; order Primates; family Lemuridae; genus Varecia; species Varecia variegata. Next base: position 16,532,317 of record CM052436.1, read on the forward strand.
ACTTTCAGAAAAGTGGGAAGATAAAGAGTTTACATGTATAGTAACAAGGAGAAAATAACAAAAACAGGGAAAAGCACATATTTTATATATATATAAATTCACAGTGCTTACAATTATGATTGCAGATGTTTCTATCATATTTGCTTTCTGATATTACTATAAAGTGTTGTACCACTTTAAAAAGTTACAGACATACAGTTATAATTGTGTATGAATCACTAAAGTAATGAGCTCACCAGAATTTTCTTACACTTGTTGATAAACAGTCTTGCACATTGTTCATGATTTTACAGTCTCACAATCTCAAAGACCCAAAATCAAAGTAGTTCACATCCTACAAGACTCACAGTCTTGTAATCTTGAAGTATCTTGGTTTCACAGGCTCAAACTTCCAGAAGTCCTTAGGTTTAGCAATTTAAGGTCTTCAAGTTACAAGGAGTAATGGTCTGATGGAATTTGGTACCACGAATATTTTGGAAGTAGAGGTCAAATCAAAATCAAGACCATGAACTTGCCTTCTATGGAAATTTAAAGACTCTGAAATTGTGTAATCTCTTTATAATTTCCAGCTCCATTCTAACTGCCACTTAACAAAATTTTCATGTGGGGGAATTTATAGAGGGAGAGAAGTTTCTTTTTCTCTCTTGTCCTGTGTTTGTGTGTGTGTGTGTGTGTGTGTTTTGTAGCCTTTAGTTATATATGATTTTTTGTATGATGGAAGCATATCAATTTTACTTTGTTTTTGTATGTGTGACATCATTTTTCTCACTGAGTTTTTTGTAATACAACTTCAACTTGATATATGATGACACTTTTAAGTGATGCCAAATTGCTATATCATCATCATTTTATTTCCAAATTGTTGTGCTGTTACTTTCATGTATATATTTCTTTTTGTGTGTCAATACCACAATGTCTGAAATTACTCTAGAATAAAAATATCTTGGTAAGTCATAGGGGAATACTACTTTCTTGGTCTCTTCTAACTGATTATCTTATTACAGGAGATTCAGTCTTCAAAATACATTTTATGGTTGAGTTGTAAAGTTGGAATCCTTGAAATTGAATTGGATTTACAAATCAATTTGGGGCTATTATCAGACAGCACATCTTTATTAGCCTTCCCACTTAGAAACATCATATATATTTCTATTTCTATGAATGTTACTTTATGTACTGAAATGGACTTTTATTATATTTTCCATAAAATTCTTGATATTTTTAAAATTTTATACTTTGTAGAGTTACCTGCATGGTAACCTCTCCTTTTGTGTTGAAAAAATTGCTATTTGACTGTATGTTATTAATTTTCTTACATTATTTTATATCCTAATACTTTAGATTCTGATATGTTTTGTACCTCTCTGTTAAACATCTTGTGTTTATGATGAAGATAATCATATTTTTTAAAAAGTTGTGAAATTTTCGTATTTTTATTTTGAAAACCTTTTTTATTGTGCCTTATTTATTAATTTATTGGCTTGGACCTTCAGGAGAAGGTTGGTAAAATTAATACTTGAATTTAATGACATAGTTCCCAACATTCTCACTTCATTTAACATGTTTATTAAGCTATTTAATAGATACGCTTTGAAAAGATGAATATATATTATTAATGGTTATATTTTACAAAAATATTTTCTATATGTTATAAATATCATATGGTATATGTTTCTTTTTATTTTTAATTGGTACATTATGTTATTGACCTTTTCTAGGTTGAACATCCTGTTGGTTTTCATGAAATTTCCATTACTTATTACCAAGAGGTTTTCAGGTTTTTAAAATAGATTTCCTAAACCTCCTCCCATTGTGTTCTTTGTAGTGTAAAGTTTGTTTGTTTGTTTTTTTACTATGGCTTGAATATATTCATTGTATATTTCAGAGTGTGTCATATCTAAAATTATAATAGTCTCTTTTTAATTATTTAAGACTCAAATATAAGATCCATTATATCTATTTTTTCTGGATTGTTAATTTACTTATGTTTTCTGTGATATTTTTAACATCAACTTCTGATCTCAGTTTTTGCACTACATTGGTGAATGTAGTTGAGTCACAATTTACAAGGAGGCTGGGGGGGGGAGGAGTTCTAAAATCCAGGAATCAGAATATTCATTAAATTACAATACCTAGTGAAGTGGAGGGATCCAGCACATATCACTTGTTTAGAACAGGAATGAAAGATTAATAAAAACATAGCCTTTGGTTTTCCCTTGAAGTATTCTATTTCTGTTTCAGGTGGTTTTATAGCCCAGTGTCAAAAACCTACTCCAGCTTGAGTGATACATTCCGAGAAGCCGCAGGGATTTGGAAAACACAGATAGAATACTTCACTTTAGAGTAGGAGCTCAGAATAGGGCTCCCATATAAATTAAAATTAAGCTCAGCACACATTAGCTGTCTTTTGCCTTATATATTTCAAGCATATGGGAATAAATAATCTAAAATTGGTAAATTGAAATTTTTGGCCTCAAATGCATGTGAGCAAAAGATTACATCAACTGCAAATTGCCTCAGAGATTAGAAACTATTGACTCAGCCTACATCTTAAATTTGATAAATGGCAGGACTGCAACCTCTGGGACAATGATAAAAGTAGAAAACAAACTCAGCAATAGACTCCTAGGTTCAAGAAATCCTGACAGAATTTACCTGAAGTATGTGCATCTTTCGTTTCTCAGTCCTCGTTTCTGGAAGTCATTTACAAGAGATTCAATGATGTATGCCATATATGGATTACAGGATCTTTTACTTTATACTGATTCTGATTAAAGTTTGCTGGCGATGAGAAAGATTGACTGCATTCAGAAAATCTCTCACATATACAGACTTTATTCACCCCCTTTGTACCCATGCCATGTTCATCCCTTCCAGCCTTTATGCTTGTTCTGTGAGGCAAACTGCTATAAAATTCCTCCACATACCTTTCAGCAAGATACTGCTAGCTGATTTGAGTTTCTTCTAATTCATGTTTAATCTCCTATGCATTCAATACCAGCACTGTAATTTGAAGTTCCTATCACCAGGAAAATTGAAATTGGAATATGAACAGTTACAGCTTTGGCTTGTACACTTCTCTCCAACTAGTCAGAATAAGATAATTTTGACTGCATTGATACCTGTGATGAGAGTAATATAAATTATCACTAACTCATACTAGATTTCTTGTTTAGTCTCCTTTCTTTGGTGAGGTCTAGGTTCTCCAGACTTTCTTTTCTTTTCTTTTTTTTTTTTTTTTTTTTTTTGAGACAGAGTCTCACTCTGTTGCCCGGGCTAGAGTGAGTGCCATGGCGTCAGCCTAGCTCACAGCAACCTCAAACTCCTGGGCTCAATCGATCCTCCTGCCTCAGCCTCCTAAGTAGCTGGGACTACAGACATGTGCCACCATGCCCGGCTAATTTTTCTATATATATATTTTTAGCTGGCCAGATAATTTCTTTCTATTTTTAGTAGAGACAGGGTCTCACTCTTGCTCAGGCTGGTCTTGAACTCCTGAGCTCAAACAATCCACCCGCCTTGGCCTCCCAGAGTGCTAGGATTACAGGCATGAGCCACTGCACCCGGCCCTGACTTTCTTTTTAATTTAATAATTGAGCTTGTATTTCAACTAGCCAACATTGCTGCCTTGCCCTCCTCCTATTAAATAGGTACATATTTTGTTCCAGATTAAACTCCATAACAATTTCCCAGTCTTAGAGTTTTTTTTACACATACTGTTTTTACAGTCAATTATGAAACTCAAAGTTTGTTTCAGTAGTTCAGAAAGGAGTGTGCAGGATAAATGCACATTTAGAAGTTGTAGAGAAAAATAGGAAAGACGTAATCTGTTTCTTTTTCTTCAGTTTTCAATTTGAGGTTTCTAAAGTTACAGGGTCTAATTTATTCAGTGTAAGTGAATAAAATTGATTGAATAGTTTTATTAGAATTAAAAGGATAGTGGAAGAGTCTCTTACCTTTAACAACTGGTCTTATAAAGCTCTTCTTTATAGTGAAGTTAGTTAAAAGTGGGGGTGATCAACGCGCATTGCACAGCCAGGCATGGTGGCTCATGCCTGTAATCCTAGCAATCTGGGAGGATGAGGTGGGAGGATCGCTTGAGCTCAGGAGTTAGAGAGACCAGCCTGAGCAAGAGAGACAGCTCATCTCTACTAAAAATAGAAGAAAATAGCCGGGTGTGATGGTGCATGCCTGTAGTTCCAGGTATTTGGGAGACTGAGGCAGGAGGATCCCTTGAGCACAGGAGACTGAGGTTGCTGTGAGCTAGGCTGACGCCATGGCACCCTAGCCTGGGTGACAGAGTGAAACTCTGTCTCAAAAAAAAAAAAAAAAAAAAAAATGCACTGCATGTATGGCTTAGCAAAGGAATATTTACAAGTCTCCTTTTATAATTTTTTTTACCACATTTATAGAGTTTACAGATTATGGAACAATTACAGACTTTAGCCTTCTATTAGGAATTTATCTAGTAAGACTCGGTTCTGCTAATGTCTGAATTTTCCTGCAGGAAAAGAAATGCAAAAATCCATTTTTAGTTTTCAGTATACCCTCATTTTTTCAATATAAAATCAGAATAATATTAGTTCCTCCAGGGAGAGAGAGTGACAGAAAATTGATAACATATTCTGTGAATAGTGCTGAAGAAGGAGAAGAAATATATTGTCCATGATCATTCAAAATCTGATTGTTAGCAGTTTGAATCAGTAAGTTCTAGTGAGTCTGGTAAATAAATTTTTTTAATCCTTTGGATGATAAGGCACTCATACCTACATTATGTCCTATACAATTTGTTGTAAAATATTAATAATCAATTAAATAATTCCAAAGGGTTTTAAGCCCTTCTAAATTATGATATACAATGATACTACAAATCCTTAATGTATATTTTCTTGGATAAGATTTATCTTAACTAAGAAGGTAGACTACGCATGTAGTAAGAAGGAAACCTACAGATAATACTGTAATTACTATGTGTATAATCAGATCTTAGAAGCTTATACTTAAAACAATTTCCAGAAAAATACAACTCTTGCATAATACAAAAGAAGAGCAAGAATGGATATGGTTCTTTTATATTTTGTGTAAGCTTCTTACACATTGCTATAATTATATTTTAAGTTTAGGTTTTTTAAAAATGTGTATCATTGTGGAAAATTAAAAAGACAAATTCATTACCATATTATGAGAATGTATGAATATATGCTTATGTGATTATCGTTGAATTAAATACAGTGGTGGTTTCAAATTCCACCGACAACAAAGTGATCTCTAGAGATAAAAGATGTTTCAGTCATCTTGTTGCTGAAGGGCACGTCCCAGAATTTAGTGGTTAAAACATTAACCATTTAATCAGCTCACAACATGTTATATGAGTCCACCACCTGATTCTTCAGTCTGGGAGAGATCAGATTACAGATGCTGGATTTATCCATATATTTGTTGTCAACTGGTAGGTCAGCTTGCATCCAGATAATCAACGATGTCTTCATTCACAAGTGAGGCTTTCGTAGACTGTTGTGTAGGGTGACAGAGACACCTGAGTTTCTCTTATCATTCGACAAGTTAGCCTGAATTCCTTCAACTACTGATCACAGGTTTACAAAAGCTGCACAAGAAGCCACCCCCAATATACAAACATACAAGCATTTGTCAAGCCTTTGTGTCACTTTATTATAAAGTTGCATTACCAAAGAAAGTCACATGACCATTCCAGGTTCAAGAGATGGAACAGTATACCCACCTTCCTAGAAAAGAAAAATTTGTTAGTATTTGGTAATAAATAATAATCCTCCTTTGGCTTTGGTTCCAATTTATATATATTTTCTCATATGGAAAAAAATATGCTGAATCTTATTATCCAAGGGATCCAAAATATCTCATATAATTCTGCCCTCAGGTTGTAAATCCAAAATTTTATCTAAAATTATGTCTATAAGGCAGAATTGGAAATGATTCTTTTGATCTAAAGAGACAAGTTACCTATACCGTTCCTACACACACACTCCCAAAATTCAGTGATGTGCTAGGCATGTACATTAGACACATATAGAAACCCTCCAAGTTAGAGCAGGTCATAATTTTGCCAGCTGTTTTACTACAAAATGAGAACAGTCATTTTTTACTATAAAATGACAAGAGTCACCATTTTTCCATCTCATCATAGTGATTTCCTCATCTGTTTTTCCAGGCTCCACTCGCAGATTGTGCATGTTTTTTTCAGCTTCATTTAATAATTTCTTTACTTCTTTTTCCAGTCATCATTATCTCCCATTCCCAAAGTAAACAACGCTTTTAAGCATAATATATTTTTGAATTATCTATTGCTGTATATAAGTACCCCTCAAATGTCAACAGTTTAAAACAGTAATCACGTATATGACTCCTAATTACATGGGTTAGTTGGAAAGTCCTTTTTTACTGAGCCAACCTAGTTGTTCTCTGCTGTCAATGAATAGCTGGATGATTGTGACTAACTCATATGACTGACAGTTGGCAGGCTCCTGGCAAATTGGAAGGTACTGGTTCACCTGTCTCTTGACAACAAGGAGGATAATCTGGGCTTCTTTATATGGTAGTTGAAAGGTCAGGACATTGTAAGATAGAGTAAACACTCAAGCACTTCCCAAGTCTCTGCTTTTATCATGTTTACTAATGTCACTTTGGCCAAAACAATTCATATAATCATCACAGATTTAAAAGTTTGGAGAAATAGACTTCACTTCTTGAAAAGAGTTAAAGAATTTGTAGTCATTTCTGCTATCTATCATAGTGGGTTTAATAAAGAAGGAAGCCTCTCTTCTGATTTACATTAAATATAAGACTTTTATTTTTTTCTGTGAGAACAAACAGCTACAAAGAAGGTAGGAAATGCAACATATACAGTCTCCTTCACATATATGCCATCTATTCAACTCTCTGGCCTTTCAATTCCTTGACCTTTTCATCAATAATAAAACTTTCTTCATTCATACCCCATACTCTAGTGTTCTCATGCTTAGGTGTTGATCATCACCAATTACTGCTAACCTCCAGAAATTTAGATTGATGCATTCTCTGCTATAAATTACAATTTGTATCTTTTCAGCTTATTTCCTTTAATTCCCCCCACTTAAAACAAAAATATTCGTGTTATTTTCGAATATGAGTTCTGTCATGGAACAAATGCAGTACATACAGTTCGAAATATCAAGAAAGTGTTTGGGAATGATGTGGCTAATGAACACACAGTACTTAGATGGTCTGAGAAGTTCTACTGAAATACAACACACAGATAAAATCAGTTCCTTTTTACCCAGTAAACAGGATGTTTTTCCTTTAGCTGCAGTGACATAAAGTTACATGTTAGATAAGCATATGTTATCTACCTTTTTATTAAACATTCCTTGAAAAACAAACAAAAACAAAGACAAACAAAAAGAATTCTCTCCATGAACCTTTGGAGAGAGCATGGGCCTTCTGGGATCTTGATTTTGGACTTCTGGCCTCCAAAACTGTGTTAGAGTAAATTTCTGTTTTTAAACAAACAAACAAAAAGTTTGATGTCATCTGGAATTCCAGTCCATTAACTCTTGTCACTTTCCCTATGTTCATATTCCCCTTATTGACCAGTTTAGATCTTATAGTATGTTAATATAATTACTACCTTGAAGATAATCTTGATTTTACTATCAGGTTTCACTTGAACAAATCTCTAACCTGGACAAATCCATTTCTGTATAAACTGGTAACTGCACCAGTGACTTTGAACAGGAGTAACACACATATATGCACATGCAATGGTGTGTATTGGTCTAACAATAAATCTTTGAACACAAACATCAGGTGTACCCTCAGGATTTCCTGGTAAGCCTACTGCATTTCCTGGCCAATTCACATAACTACTCAGTGAGGAAACTTCTCACATCTCTTTATTTCCCCACTCACTTTAAGTTAAGATTATTATTTTCCTGAGAATAAACAATTGGAAGTGAATTCCTGATCTTGTTATCACCCAATGTGTCAATTTACTGAATTACTGAATATCTGTAGGCTAATCCATTCTTTCCCTTTCCTTACAATGGATGCATTGCCATTGTTTATAGCTAAAGTCAGGTCCTCTGTTTGTACACTGCATACTATACAACTTGCCTAATCAATGCATTTCCCTTGGTAGTTATCTCTCCTCTCTCCTGCCATCACATATTTAAATTATTTATTGGGTCACTTCTATCACTCTTTAATTTGAGGCATACTAATCAAATTTAAAATAATATGAACTCTGCATTTAGTGGTCCCTGTGTATTATTAAAGAAAAACTTTAAAGGTGTTTGTATGTATATATAAACACACATATATAAGCAAATATAGTCACAATTTGTTGAATCTCATTCTATCAACCTTTGCAATTAAATATTCATCAAGGTCAAACCACTGAAACCATTCTTGTCAATCTCACCATTTTTAAATTCCTACAGTAAAGTTGGTACCTTTCAACAATATCTGAAAAAGTTGATAGGTGGCTCCCTCATTAAGCACTTGTTTCATTTGATTTATGAGATATACATGTCTCCTGGTTTTCCACAGAATTTACTGGCTGTTCTCTCTCCCATCATTCTCTTCAATCTCTAAATATTAGTATTCTTTTTTAAATCAGTAAACATTAGAATTCTTCAAGAATCAGTCCTCAGAGCTTCCTTTTCTTCTTACAACTCCCCACCTTCTTCCTGATCTCATATTCCTATGGTTTCAAGTAATATTTATTTACTGATTATGCCTGGAATTATACAGCCAATCTCCATTTCTCCCCAAGCCTTACTTTTGTATTCAACTTTCCGCCTAACATTTGCACTTGGATGACAATCAAATAAGCATCCTTCACATGTCCAAAACAAAAGTTCAACTTCAACATTCCCATATGCCTGCCAGTCTTCTCCGTACCAGTAAATGACTTCAAAAATCACCCAGTTAATCAAAAGGGAAAAAAAAAATCCAAGAAGCCTCAGAATCACCTTAATGGTTTTACTTTCTCTTCATATCACATGCTGACCTTACTTCCAAAATTCATTCCACGTTAGGTGGATTTTTCACTAGCTCCATTGCTACTATTACTACCTTCGTGTTGGGACTATGCAGGCGTCTGTTCATCAACTTATCAATACCCTTTCTTCCCCACATAGCATCAAGAGTCATCTTTAACAAATATAAATGAGATCGTGTGATTTTTCTTCTATTATCACCCCAATAAGAACTTTCCATCAAACTCAAATAAAATCCAAAGTCCAAGGTATCATATGATGTCAACCATGTTTGCCTTTCTAAACTCAAATCCTGCTACTTTCTGCTTCTTCAGTTTGTTCTAAACATACTCGCTCTATTGAACCCCTATTTCATTTGCAGCTAGCTGCATGCAAAGATACTCTGTCAGCCATTTGTGTCAACTTTATCGTGTATCTCTAATTTTATTAAACTCCTCAAATGTTAGTAACAGGTTTATGTGTCACTTTCCCTCTGATTACTACTCCAGAGGCATGGAAACCCTTTAATCAGGCCATTTTTTCAGGGTAAGACAGACTAATATAATTATTAGCATCACTGGCACTTATTGGCTTTGGTGGCTGATGTTATTCCAGAATCCCCCAATAGGCTTCCCATTGCCCATAATAAGTGGAGTGCTGATAACTATTAGCACGTAGTAGTAGAATTATAATTGCTAAGGTTGTTACAGGGGGTGGATTGGAATTTGGTACAGACAGAACATGAAGCATTGGTTTGTACACTAACTGCACATATTATCAATATGAAAGTAATAGTAAGATTAAGTGCTGTGCAATTAGTTTTCCTTAATTAACCATTTTAGAAGTAGAGGAAAAAGAAAGTGGCAGACTTAAATTATCCATCTATCAACTAAAGGCATACTGTGAGTCATCCTGTCAGAACAGAGAATATATTGATGAAAATCAGGCTCAGGATTTAAAAGTGAGTGTGCTGGAGCTACAATGGTCATTAAATGAACAACACCCATGGGTCTCCTATGCTGAAGAAGAACCCAGATTTGTAGATAAGAAAGACCTAAAGACCTAGGATGTCGGCAATTACGTGAAAAAGCCTGAAGATATTGAATTTCAACAGTCATCTTCAATATCTTGTTTGGAAGAAACAGCTACTTTCTTTATACTAAATTATTTCCTCATATAGAGTCCTGATAAAGGCCCCATCTGGTTCCACGCCTTGCAAGATGATATTTGTATTATCTAATATATGACCCTAACTCCCCTCACAGTTTTCTAATATCTAAGTAGAGACAGTTGAAGCAGAGCAAAGGGAAGATAATACAGCAGTTTCTTCAGGAGGAAAAAGACAAACACATTTAAATAACTGAAAAATATGACTAATAATTATTTAAAACAGTAGGGAGCACATGTCAGAGTGTATCAGGAAGTGGGATTTGTACCAGGCAGGACTACAAAATATATGGCTTATTATTTACATAGGGGCACCCTATTGTGATTCAGTGTTTAATGTTCTGGCAGAGACCTAAGGAAACAATGCTTAGAAGTACTTTTTAAATTTTAGAAGTATCTATGATCTGGGGTGAATGAAATAGAATATTCAGAACAAAGTCAGAAGAAGCAGGGGGATGAACAATATAGAAATAATCTAATATTTGATACTAGAAAATCTACCACTGAAGTGTAATATGTTCTATGGCAAATGTCAAAAGATATAGTAGTCCCCTCTTATCCTAGGGGAATATATTCCAAGATTCCTGGTGGATGCCTTAAACCATGGATAGTACTGAACTTTACTTATTATATACTGTTTTCTTTTTTTTTTTTTTAATCTGATAAACAAGATGGCTACTCAGTGACTAATGGGTGGGTATTATCTACAGCATGGATACTCTGGAAAAAGGGATGATTCACATCCCAGGTGGGATCATGCTACTCAGAACCTCACAAAATTTAAAACTTATAAATTGTTTATTTCTGGAATTTTCCATTAATATTTTCAGACTGTGGATGACTGTGAGTAACTGAAACTGTGCAAAGTAAAACAATGGATAAAGGAGGACCACTGTGTTTCTTTCACTAGAAGTAAAAACTAAACTGGTAATACACTGACATCTCTGAGCAACCCAGGTGTGTCTTCTTTTCTAGGCCAGGGTTGACCTTAGAAGCTACTGCCATGGAACTGGGCTCTCTAGTACCACTAGGCATGGGTTCTGGAGTTGAAGAGGTCAGCAGGTCAACATTTATCATCAGAAATAATCTCAATGTAACTGTCATAATGAACATCAATCTTAGAGAGTCAACCAGGTGCATTTCTTTACTCAAAAGGCTCATGATATTACTAATGTTGAGACAGATGGGAAGCTAATCTAAGCGTTAATTGATTTCTATAAACAGAAAAAAAAAAATTGAGAACTTCTTAGCAGATGTCTAACTCACCTGCCATAATAGAAATTGAAATCTATACTAAGTTTTCAAATCAAAGCCAGACAATCCTACCACTAAGAAAGAGACTTAATCATATTCAGAAGATACTGAGATCACTACTACACAGTGGTGGCAAGGAGGAGTACGTCTGGATTCCAAAGCATCACCTAGGGTGTGTGTGAGTGCCTCGTGCCCAGTGATAATCAAACCTTTACAAGTATAATGCAACTAAAGATTCTCAGATTTTGATTAAGAGGGTCAGAGTTACCCTCAGTGAGCCAGAAATCTAAGCACCTTGAAGAGCTAATCAAAAAAAAAAAATTAGAAAAATCTAAAAAGGATGAATATTAAATACAGTCTCTGAAACCACTTGCATCAGTTCATTCATTTAACTTTATTCATCAAATATTTCTAAGAAAAGGAGGCAAGCCACAATGCTGAATGATCTGGAATGTATCAGAATTCACACACAGGCAGACTGAAGCTGATTAGTGCAAGGGATGAAGTGTACTGAATACTTCTTACATCCTATCCCATCTTCTAACTCACCTTTATTCTCTTGTCATCACTTCAACAAAAAGATGTACCTACAGAAACCAAAAAAATAATTCAGGACATGAAAGAAAAATTCACTCAAGTGATAGATAACATTAGAAAAGAGATAGCAGAACATAAAAAAAATGAAAGAGTCATTTAGGATATTTCAAAATACATCACAAAGCTTTAACAATAGGATAGAACAAGAGGAACAAAGAATTTCAGAGATTGAATACAAGTATTTAAAAGTTACCCAGTCAGTAAAAAATGTAGAAAGAACAAAGAAGAATAAACAATCACTGTGAGAAATATGGGATTATGCAAAATGAACAAATATAAGAATTATAGGTATCCCTGAGAGAGAAGAAGACAAAGCAATAAGCATGAAAAACCCATTGGAGAATATAATAAAGGAAAACTTTCCTGATATTGCTAGAGGTTTAGATATCCAGATACAAGGTGGTAATTGAACACATGGAAGATTCATAGCAAATGGACATCACTAAGATATATGGTAATCAGCCTGATGAAAGTCAAAATGAAGAAGAAAATCCTACAAGCTGCAAGACAAAAGCAACAAGTTACTTACAAAGGAAAACCCATCAGACTAATAGCAGACCTCTCAGCAGAGACCTTTCAAGCCAGAAGGTATTGGGGTCCCATTTTTAGTCTTCTTAAACAGAGTAACTCCCAGCCAATAATTTTGTATCCTGCAAAAGTAAGTTTCATTAATGAAGGAGAAATAATGTTTTTTTCCCAGACAAGCAAACACTAAGGGAATATGTCACCACTAGACCTGCCCTGGAAAAATGCTTAAGTGTTCTATACATGGAAAAGAACAATCCATACCCGCCAACATAAAAACACCCAAAAGTTAAATCTCATGACACTTATAAAACAGTAGCACAAGGGAGAAAACAAAGCAACTAGATATCATTCAACATGATGAACAAAACATATCAAGACTAACACTGAATGTAGATGATCTTAATCCTCCATTAAAAAGATATAGACTAGTTGAATGGATGAATAAACACACCCCATGTATCTGCTGTCTCCAAGAAACCCATCTAACTCAGAAGGATACTAAGAGACTCAAGATAAATGTATGGAAAAATATTCCATGCGAATGCAAACTGAAAGCAAGCAGGAGTAGATATTCTCATATCAGACAAAATAGACTTGAAATCAACAATGGTAAAAAAAAAAAAAAGACAAAGACAGTCATTATATAATGATAACGGGAACAATTCAGCAAGATATAACAACCCTTAATATATAGGCACCTAACACAGAAGCTCCCTGATTTATAGATCAAATACTACTAAATCGAAGCAAAGAAATAAAGAGCAACATTATAATTGCTAGGGACTTCAACATTCCACTGACTGAACTAGACAGATCGTTGAGGAAGAAGATAAAAAAGAAACACTGGACTTAAACAGGAATATAGAACAAATGGATCTAAGAGACACCCACAGAATTTTCTACCTCAAAACTGCATAATATACATTCCTTTCATCAGCACATGTGACATTTTCCAAGACAGATCATATGTTAGATCGAATCTCAGCAAATTCAGAAAAATCAAAGTCATTCCATGTATCTTCCCATATTACAGTGGAATAAAACTGGAAATCAACTCCCAGAGGAACTCTCAAATCTACACAAAGTCATGGAAACTAAACAGCCTGCTGCTGAAAGATCCGTGGGTCAATGACAAAATTAAGATGGAAATAAAAAGATTTTTCACACTCTAGGACAATTGCAATACAAGCATATAAAATTTATGTGATACAGAAGAAGTAGTGTTAAAAGGGAAGTACATAGCCTTAAATACTTACATCAAAAAGACAGACACATCACAAATTAAAACAAACTAATATCACACCTCAAAAAAACTGGAAAAGGAAGAATCTAACCGAAAGATAGCAAAAGAAAAGAAATAACAAAGCTCAGAGCAGAACTAAAGAAAGTGGAAACAACACCAAAAAAATAAAACCACAAAGGATCAACAAAAATTTGGTTCTTTGAAAAAATAAACAAAATTAATAGACCCCTAGTTGTATATTAACCAAAAATAGAAAACATGGACCCAAATTAGCTCAATCAGAAATGAAAAAGGAGACATTATCACTGATACCACAGAAATACAAAATAACATCCATGACTGCTATGAAAACATTTGCACGTACAAACTGGAAAATCTAGAGGAAATGGATAAGTTTTGGAAACACATGACTTCCCAAACTTCAATCAAAAAGAACTATAAATCATGAGCATACCAATAAGAAGTAATGAGATTGAAACTAATAAAAATGCTCCCAACCCCAAAAAAGCCTGAGATCAGAGGCATTCACAGCAGAATTTCCCCAGACCTACAAAGAATTGGCACACATTCAACTGAAACTGCTTCATAACATTGAGAAGGAGAAAATCTTCCCTAAGGGATTCAATAAAGCCAGTATCACTCTGATACCAAAGCCAAGAAAGGACACAACAACAAAAGAAAACTACAGACTAATATCCCTTATGAACATAGATGCAAAAATCCTCAACAAAATACTAACAAACCAGATTCAACAGCCCATCCAAAAGATAATGCACCATGATCAAGTAAGTTTCATTCCAGGAATGTAAGGATGTCTCAATATATACAAATCAATAAATGTGATTCACCACATGAACAAAATTAAAAACAAAGACCCTGTGATCATCTAAATAGATGCAGAAAAAGCACTTGATAAAATCCAGCACCCTTTCATGATTTTTTGAATATGACCTTGAAAACACAGGTAACAAAAGCAAAATAGATAAATGAGATTCCATAAAACTAAAAAGCTTCTGTATAGCAAAGAAGCAAATTAACAGAGTGAAAAGACAAACCATAGATCAGTAAAAAATATTTGCAAACCATACATGTGATAAAGGTTAATATCCAAGGTATATAAAGAACCTAAACAACTCAATAGTATGAAAACAAATAACTCAGTTAAAAAAATGAACAAGGGCCAGGAATGGATATTTCTAAAGAGAAGACATACAAATGGCCAACGGGTTTATGAAAAAATTATTACCATCACTAAATCATTAGGAAAATGCAAATCAAAACCACAATGAAATATCACTTTGAACTGCTAGAATGGCCATTAGGGAAGTGATATGTGTTGACAAGCATGTAGAAAATTTAAATCCCTTGTACACTGTTGGTGAGAATGTAAATTAGTGCAGACATTGTGGAAAATAGTATAGAAGTTCCTCAAAATCTGCAAATAGAATTACCATATGATCTAGCAATTCCTCTTCTGGGTATATGTGCAAAGGAGTTGAAATTAGCATGTTGAAGAGATATCTGCACTCCCATGTTCATTGCAGCATTATTCACAATAATGAAGATATGGAATCCACCTAAGTGCAAATCAATGGATTCATGAATAAAGAAGATGAGGTGTATATACACAATGGGATACTATTCTGCCTTGAAAATAAGGAAATGCTGTCACCTCAGACAACATGGATTAATTTGGAAGACATTATACTAAGTGAAATAAGCCAGGTACAGAAAGACAAATACTCCATGATCTCACTAATACATGGTATGTAAAAAATTCAAAATTATATAAATAATGAGTAGAATGTTTTAACCAATGTTTAAGGTGGGGTGGGCAGGGAAGGAGGAGATGTTGACGAAAAGGTACGAAGTATAAGAGGACTACATTTTTGAGGTCTGGTTGCAAATCATGGTGACCACAGTTAGTAATAATGTATTATATATTTCAAAATTACTGAAAGAGAAGATTTTAAATGCTCTCATTACAAAATAATAAATATGTGAGGTGATGGATATGATAATAAATTAATATAATCATTCCACAATGTATACATATATGAAAACATCACATTTTTACACCATAAATATATAGTTATTATTTGTCACTTAAAACACTTTTTAAAAGATTTTAAATGGCAGCATTCCATTTACATACAGACCCGCCAAAAAAATTAAGATTGTAGCCTTCCAAACTTACAGCTTCAAGAGCAATATCATTAATTTAAAGAAGGAATCA
>CM052436.1:16548434-16562157 GCA_028533085.1 Varecia variegata
AAAAAAAAAAAAAAAAAAAAAAAAAAAAAAAAAAAAAAGAAGGAATCAAAGGAATGGAGATGAATTTAGACCTATCTATGGCTAGGAAATAACAAGGTTATAGATATGTGCAACTAACTAGAATAAATTTATCAGAAACTTACTATATTTTAACAGACTTATGCTGCTAAAAATAATTTAAAATACAAGATTAAAAAAAAAAACTGTTGGAAACTTAAAACATCCTTTCAATCCACAAACTTACATAAGGATAAAATATAACTAGTATTCGTTGAAAAAATTACATTTTCAAAATTTCTTCTTTTAAAATTCAAGAATCTATTGTGTTTCTATTAATAATACACAATGTAGTTTTTTATAATCCACTATATGAATCTTATATTTCCTGCCAATTTAAACCAAACTCTTCTCTATTTTGGTTAGTTCTATCACATATTTTTAACCACTTAATCTGCTTTCTTTCCCTATATTATTCTCTGATTTTAAAATATTCAATGCATTTAACTGAATGATTTTTAGTTCTGAGTAGAACTCTTAAGCTTGAAACTTCCAGAAGTTTCTGAAAATTTGTTTTCTTCTTTAACACAACAGTTACTTAAACTTCTTTTATATATATTTCACACATATTAACCACATTTTTGTTGCTTACAACTTTGTTAATTGTTTTTCCCTTTCATAATATTAAAATCTGATAATTCAAATACTGTATGGTTTTATTTTCCTGATGTTTAAGATTATCAATAGTCTTTCATGTGACATTTGATTTTAGGTTTTTATTAACTGACTGAAAGAGTGCATTTTGTCTTTGTGGGAGATTTCTACCGATAGCACTTAAATCAATTTTATAGACAACATCATTCAATTTATGTATATAATTATTGATTAAATTTAAATTATGTGACAAATACTTAATGGCAATGTGTCTGGAAATTCTTCCTTGTTTATCTCGGGGTTTGCTAAGTTAGCTGATATATATTTTTTTTTTTAATGAAACTTGCTTATGACTATATTCTGATGGCTATACGCAGTCCACTTTTGATATTTGGTTAAAATACTACTTTGGATTCTTTTAATGTTGTTACCTCTATTTGCATTTGCAAATGTTTGCCAGGTGCATATTTGCAAATATTTAGTTTTAAAGTGTATGTGTCTTTTTTATCCAGAGGCTGATATTTAAAAAATCACACAGGCAGTCCTTACTTAACATATTATCATGTCATCATATTTGGAAGATACATTGCCAATATGTTTAAGTTTTAGTTAATATGATTCTGTGCAAAACAGGGACTGTCTGCAATTGAATTTTGCACTTCCCATCTCACATCAAACATGTAATTATTTTATTAGGAGAGATAGATATATTTTATTTTTATATTTTATATATATGCAAATTAATTCCTCTTATCTGTATGTTCACTACGTTATACTTTCATTTCCTTTTTTTTTTCTTTTATATTTTTTACATGCTTCGTATCTTGTCATAGGAATAGGTCCTTTGTTGGCTTGAAAGATGCTTGTAATATTTCTAGTTCTACTAGAGGCTATAGTTAAATTTATAGTCATTTCAGAGTTATACATATCTATATGTAACCCACAACAATTTGAAGTATTTTTCCTTTCTTCAAATTCCATGAAGGATTTAGTCATATTTTCACTTCATACTATTTCTGGTTCCTTTCAAAGTTTTAATGGCAGCTACTCTGATAAGGGATAGTTGAATTAAATCAGCTTTTCCAATATTTATTGGATTAACAGTGATGCATTTATTCAGATACTGAGCAATTATGTGCCTATTTAAAAATGGAAAGATGAGGATTATTTGTGACACCTTGACCTAAAAGCAAACTGTAAATAAACATATACAAACTTTTTTAGCTACTAGATCATTCTGAAGCAAAAGCCTGAGGAAAATTTAAATTTGATAATTATGCATTGTATGCATGTACCAAAATATCACATGCACTCTCAAAATATGTACAACTAAGATATATCAGTAAAATAATACAAATAAATAAACAAATCTGATGACACTTATTATTTAAAAAACATTTCTGAAGTCAGCATTTACGCATTTGGAATGCAAATATCTGACCTATAAACTGAACATTTATAAAATATGTTTTAAAGACTTACACAAACAGTAATACATAATTATTATCAGAAAGTGTGATACTTTACACGTTTGTCCACTTTCATATACATCTAATTTTATAAAATTCCCCACCCCCTTTTAAAAAAGTATTTAGCCTAGAATATTTCTCTGTGTATAATTTATACATTTCCCCCAATTTTGTTATACACTTTCATCTCCATTACATTCCCTTGCTGAAAGTGAAGTGAAGGTGCAAAGTAAATCAGATTTTTTCTGCAATGTGATATCTTGGCGTCTTGTCACTTGTTTGTCAGCAAAAGGATTATGCATGAACTACTGACAGATTTTATCAGTACTAATGCAAGAATGTTGTTTTCTGTAAGTATGATCTTTCATATGGAACTTCTAATATGTTCCAGTATGATTTTGTTTTAAATCAACTTTTCCTAACAAAATGTGAAAGCTAGGGCACAGTGTATAGCAAAAGTTAAAGAGGCCAAAACATCCATTATTATTTCCTTCATATACATAGAGAATGATCAAGAAACAAAAGGAAAGAGGTTGTTCTCCCTTCAGATAAAGTCTTTGGATGAATTAAGGAGTGAAAGAAAAAAAAAGAGAGAGAGAGAATGATCTACTTGGGAATTCTTGATAGTCAAAAATAATTCAGTTTGAGGGTAGTGTATGTGAGAGTTGAGTTATAATGCCTCCTGGGGGAATTGTAAAATTATTTGTGGACTGCAATAGAGTCTCCTAAGTCTTCTAATGGGATCCCATGGGCCAACCCTGCCAGCTCTCCTCAAAAGAAATTCATTCCCTTGAGAATAAAATCATAAATAGATTTAATGTTCCACAAGTGACAGGATGTCATCAGGGCTGATTCTCTTGATGTATTTTCCTCGTGGACCTTGTGTATGTAAATTCCTAATCAGCCAACCCGAGGTCATCATATCTTAGCCTCTGCCAATTCAAACTTGTGTTGGACTTTACTGAAATTATCTTAATTCCTCTGTACTATCCAGATATTTTGAAATTATGACAAATGTCCAAAAGGAGGAATTGCTATGTGTGCTGATGTTAAAACTGTGGGTTATATCTCAGAAAATCACATGCTTTAAGTTATCAGGTACAAAACATAAGTTTTGTAAGGGAGGGAATCATATGTAAAGTGGTCCCTATATCTGGGCTCATGCTAATTGCATTTCTGGAACTTAGTGAGGTACAGCACAGGAGGAAGCCCTGCTAATGTACTCATGCCACAGCTTGACATAACTTTGGAACAGGGCAAATTGTTTATTTATGATCAAACACTCAGAAGGACTAGAGAAAACTTTAAGCATAAGTGGTAGCCATTAATAATGAAGAAACAGTATGCTCCCAGAAGAGAGCCATTTTGTAATCCCTTGTTTATATAAGAAACTATAATAATTATTTATCATACACCATTTACTTTACTAAGGATTATATTCTTGCATGACATACACCCTTTAGTGAAACGTTTTCTTAATTGAGGTTTTTAGGGTAAACACTCTGAGGATTTATCTCCTCAATATAAATGGATACCTACAAATATGGTATATTTCCATTATTTTCTCCAAAGATGCAGACTTCTTAAGAGTTTGAAAAAAATTTAAGACATGGTATGCATAAAGAGTTCTAACACTTCCCATCATGATAGCTTTTAATTTTGAAATAGATATGGATTTTATAAGTGAGCCCAAGTATAGAAGTAGTAAATTATAGCATAATCAATGTGATATCCAATTGATTGGTTTGGGGTTGAGAAATAAATATTCACATAAATTGGAATGGCAATACTAAAGCATCTCAGAAGAATAAAACACCAACTCAAACATCTGGGATTCTTTGGGGCTGTCATTCAAATTTATGTGCAGGTCTTATGTATCCACCTACTCCACACTACTCAATCAAATGAGCATCTGGTCAGCCAAAATTATCTTCCCCAAAACCCTACTTCATCCTCTGTTTTCCTCAAGAGAATTGACATAAAAATATTTATAAAGAAGTAGTATGTATATGCTATCATTTGCTATTTGTCTTCTCCAAATCTCATGTTGAAATTTAATCCCCAATGTGGCAGTATTGAGAGGACCAATGTAGGTTTTGTGAGTAGATCGATCCATTCATGGATTAATGGGTAATCGTGGAAGGGGAACTGGTGCCTTTATAAGAAGAGAAAAATAGAGCCGAGCTGTCAGGCTAGCAAACTCAGCCCCCTTATTTTACAGTACCCTGAACAGCCTTGGGTTTCTTCAGATAGTCCTGCCAGAAAGAAGGCTCTCACCAGATACAGCCCTTTGCCTTTGGACTTCTCAGCCTTAGTAACTGTAAGAAATAAATTCCTTTCCTTTATAAATTACTCAGTCTCTGGTATCCTGTTATAAGCAACAAAAATTGACTAATACAGTACAGGTATGTATAAATAAATATGTATGTGTTTTATATACACATATGTGTATGTGTGTGTGTGTGTGTGTGTGTGTGTATCTATCTCACACTCAAACTGAATTATTCTGGACTATTGGGATTCCTAAACAGAGCAGTCCTAAGTTTTTTAATCCTTAATTCATTTATATACACACACATACATATACACACACACACATATACACACACATGAGTATGCACATGAATATATGTGTATATATAAATATTTACACTCATATATACACAGATATATTGTGTTTATATGTACATTAGTTTACATAGATCATTTCCACATTATAATAATTATGTGTTTGGTAAGCTTCCACTGGCTTTATTGGGCAAGTTTTATTACTCAGCAACTCAAGCATTATAGCTCTGGAATATTTTCTCTTATGTTCAGTCAAAAGAGTCCTGTCACTCTCTTATGTTAGTTTAGCTTTCTTCATTAGATAGTTTGCTTTCAATACCATCAATAGGATCCCACCTGTATTGCTCTGTTAAGAAAACTCTCTGGCCAGGGGGAATGTCATATCTTTCTAATAATTTCCATAAAACTCAAAATACCTGAAAGGTATAATTTTAAAAACCCCTACAATTCAAGGTGAAACTTAAAATTGCTAGACTCAAAAGATATTCTACAGACAGATTGCTCTTGACTTAAGAATGTAGATGTACCCCAAAGTCAGGAAACTTAAAATAATGACTAAAATTGTAGTGACAATCCCAATAACAACCCTATTTTTACCCTACCTCTTAAAAGATGCTCTATGTGTTTTCTCTAAAAATGCTTGTAGATCAGAGGTTAATATATACAAGCTTGAAGAAACCAAATAACCAAACAATCAAAACAACAACAAAAAAGAAAGAGCAGCTGGGTATTTGAGAATAAACAAGCATTCAAGCATTAAAAATCCCACTGAGATTTCTCTTAAGCCATGTTACCTGAATTTGGGTCTAATTTACTTACTAAGATTCTAGGACAATTAACATACATACACCTGTACGAGTTAGCAAATATAAAAGTTACTTTGCCTTGTTAGTGTAATGGCTGCATTGATTGTTAATATAATGAAGGGAAGACTTCTGAAATAAATCCTTGGATTTAGAGAATCAGATTTTCAAAACCTAGAAAGATAATGTAGAAACTGTGGAGGTACAAGACGAGGACAAGATCCCCCAAAAGTTTGAGGCCTAAAGCCTTTTCTAACTCTGTGAAGGCAAGGTTTAAATTATCAACAGATGTGTAAAACCATCCTAAAACTTAGTGGCTTAAAATAACCACCATTTATTTACCCACGATTCTGTACTATGTGCTGAGTTCAGGTATGGGAATATTCTGTTGGTACATCCTTTACATCAGGAGTCTAAGGAGATTTGTTTACTTTTCAGCCTCAGCTGAGGCCCCAACTTTCTATTGTCATTGGGCTCATATCTTTAATCTTATCAATAGATTTTATCAGTCTTTAAATTGGATGGAGATACCTTTGCATCTATATTTAGGCTTATTTCCCCTCATATTTCCATTACTTTTAAAATATGGTCAGTTATCTTTTCTAGGAGGATTTAGGACCAAACATCTGAGCCTGGTAGACCTGATATCCCCAAATTTTTGAGGGTATTAGACCTTGGCTTTCTTAAGTTATGAGACTATTAAATCTAGAGACTACTGGACTTGAAGACAGCAATTTCTTTGAGTCTTTTTGATCAAATGACTGAGATTTTGATACTATGTAAGCATGACATGATGAAACTTTGTCTTTGTCAGACTGTGAGCCTGAAGCCATGAAACTGAGAAACAATTAAACTGCAAGATTGTACAAGCCCATCACTGCGAGGCTATGAGACTGTTATAACTCTTGGTTGTTTTTATCCCCATCCCTCATCATCTGCTTGCTCAATAATATTTCTGTATAAGAGATTACTTGTTGAAAATTATCTTTTTTTGTTACTGTCACCTCTAAAATCAAATTGGATGCTTCGGTACATGAGATTATCTAAGTTTCACTGGATTTTCCTCAGCTGAAAGAAGACCATCCTTCTCTGCTTGGCTTATTCCACTGCCTGACTTGCCTGAGATCTCAGCAACTGGCACCAGGTAGTAAAATGTTCTCCATAACCAGGAATTTCCATAACTTCCTTAAATTGCATCTTGGAGGCTAGTTTTTTGATCACTTCGTGTCCATTGTACTTTGAAAGATTTAAAGAATAATATGATATTTTTGTTTATCTCATGATTTTTATGCATTTTTTTAGGAAGAGTGGAGGTTTTTCACATTTTTCTCTATCATAATTAGAAATAGAACTCAATTCTGTGAACTGAAATAAAATACCGCCCTCCACCATGCCCAGGGATGGGCTGACTGAATGGACCTCCTGGTGGCCAAAGGATTATCCTAAAATTAAATTGCCTGCCAGGAGGAGGGAGGTCAGACATGCCTCATCATGCCCCCTCCCTTCTTGGGAACATCCTTTGTAACCCATTAACAGGCCTAATGGTATGCAAGACAAACCTTCAGGTCCTCAATTTACACAACAAATATATGTCCCTTGGCTTATCTCTGGTTTATCTTTGATAAACAGATCCTTATGTTAAAACATTCCAAGCCTTTAGACAAAGCTTCATGTCTTTAACCAATTATAAGCCAAAGAATCTTTAAACCCACCTATAACCTGTTAAGCACCCTGCTCCCTTCGAGATGGCTCACCTTTTCAGGCCAAACCAATGTGTGCCTCTCATGTGTTGATTTATGACTTTACTTGTAACCCCCGTCTCCCTGAAATGTGTAAAACCAAACTGTAATCCAGCCACAGTGAGTCCAGTTGCTTAAGACTTCTTGAGCATGGCTCTGGGTTATGGTCTTCAAATTTGGCTCAGAGTAAATGTCTTTAAAATTATTTTACAGAGTTTTTTTTTTTTTTTTTTCCTGTTAACAATTCCATAGTATGTGTGCATGTGTTTGTGTGTGTCTCTCTCTCCATCTATTCAATTCTAGAAATTATTTTTATTTCTTTCAAATATTCTTGGTCTATTTTATTCAGTTCTCATTTCTCCCTCATTTTTAAATTCCTTGATTTTAGTAAGCAAACTTAAAATCTCTATCAAATTCTGTGTGATTTTCACATTTCATCAATGTTGCCTTGCTTTCTCATATTTTTTTTTTTTTTTCCAGTGATATGTAGGCGTGAGTTCAAATTTCTTAGAACTTTACCTATGGCTTTTATTTAAGAGGAATTTTTAAAATTAATTTCTTTAGTGGGAATTTGCACGATTCTGCCAGGAGTCTGGTGGCATAACCAATGTCGGATCTTCATACATAAAATAATTAATTTTTTGATACCACACAGACTGGTGGATGCAGGCCTCCAAGGGTGACCCAAAATCAAGACTAGGAATTTAAAATAGGATTTATGAGGGGAGCTTTTTTTTATTTGTTTGCCTTTTTCTACTCAAAGCAAATGAGTCATTTTTTGTTGGTCGCTTTGTTTGTTTGTTTGCTTGTTGGCTTTGTCTTTCATGCCTTTAGTTGCCTTTTGATGTTGTTTTACTCCAGGCATATTTTCTTCTTCTTATAAAATTCTCTGATTCTGCCTTCTGACTTGCCCACCCAATATCAATGCATCTTCCAAACCCCAGGAATTATGCTTTTTTGTTTGTCTGTTTTTCTTTTTACTTTTCTAGTATCTGATCAGTTATTTTATTCTACCATAAACCTTGCCTATGCTTAAAATATGTTCTGCTTTAACATTCAATCCTGTATTTTTATTTGTACTTTACTATAAAAGATGCTTCTCTGTAAATATCAGTTATTAACAAAAACAGATTAAATTTCTCATAGTTGTAAAAACATACAAAAATGCATTTAAAATGTCTCCCACTAATTAAGTAACAAATACCATCCTACATTAAAAAAATAAGAGTCTCAATAACTGTAAAATAGTATTCCTTGATGTACACAAGTCCTCTTATTAAATTCACTTCTTTCTATGCCTCTTGATGGCAAAATACATTTTGAATAGGCCCCTCCTTCTATAGACTTGATTTCATGTTACATTGATATTTTACTATAATAAATATATCTTAGACATATTTAAGTGATTTGGCAATTTTACTGACCTTGGTGGGGTATAAACTGGAAAATGCTGCATTTTATTTTAACATTGCTCTCAAGCATGCTCTGTTCTCCCCATCTCCACAGTTAATGCCATCTAAAACAAAGTTAGATATGAAAAAATCAAATCTGGTTCAGTTACAATCTTTCATCTCTCATCTAATTTAAACTTTATTTCTTTGCTCAAGCTTAGGTTGGGTTAATAACTCAGCTCACAACCTGCAGTAGGAAAAACACTGAGTCTGTCTTCTAATCTTCTCCCACCTTGTAGGTCTATATTTCTTCTTCCCTGTCTGATTCTTCTATAGTCAGGACATAGGGAGAGAGGATGAGTACAAGGTACAAAATTCGGGTATCACTTGGTGCTGTGAAATGAATGGCAAATACATTTCTTCAACTGAATAGATCCAAAGCTGAGCTTCTGATAGCCCCACTCCAAAATAACGCACAAACACTGACATTTGATCAACCCACACGTTTTTCCCTCTTAGTTGATGATAACTTCACCTTTCTAGTTGCCAAAGTTCAAATTCTAGAATTAGAAGTATCCTTGACTTTCTCTCTGCCTCTCTCTGTTTCTCTCTCACACTCTCTCACTGACAAACATACATAGGTGCTTACACCTGTGCGCGCACACACACACACACACACACACACACGCACACACACAATCTTCTCCTTCTCACTGTATATCTAACCTATGAGAAAATCGTGCCAAACCTATCTTCAAAATGTAACTGGAAACCTATTGCTTCTCACCACCTATTCTGGTGGCTTTCTAGGATCATTTCAATAGCATCCAACAGGTATCTTGTTTTTCCATTGCCCTCTACAATCTGTCATTACAGATACCAGAATTAGATGTTTTAAGCAAGAAACAAGACATGATACCACCCCACACTCACCAGTGGCTTTTCAAAGTTATAGTCACGGGTCTAGAAGACTCTACATAACCTGGTTCTTGATCATCTTTCTGATATTTTCTTTTACTTCTCTCCCATTGCCTTTTTTCTCGTAGGCCCTTTGGTCTCCTTTATGACTACCAGGAACTCTTGCTGTAGGACATTTATTCTGGCTGGTCCCTCAGCCTGGAAGTTCTTGCCTTGGATGTCAATTTGGTCAATTGCCTAACCTTCTTCATACCTTTGCTTAAATTTTATCTTCACAGTCAGGTCTTCCCTGTTTACCCTACTTAATATTCTCACTTACTCCTACCCTCTTTAATACTTCAAATTCCCCTTTATCTTGCTCTTATTCTTTTATTGAGTTCATGGTTAAGTAAGTCACACATTTTGGGTCATGGCTGTATTTTAACATAGTCTAAGACAATACCCACCATTCAAATTAAGATTGGCTATGAGTCTATTTTTCTTAGCCAATACATTCTAAGAGAAATCCTTCACTTTATTAATAAATTACGTTCTTCAGAAAGGTACCTTTTTTGGTGAACCCCATATCAATTTCTGCTGTTAATATGATATAACCAAATAATTGAAATGGAGAAGTATATTAATTATAAATTATTATTAAATTAGTCTCATGTTGGAAAACAATCAACTTCAACAATATAAGAGCATTTTTTTCCTTTTATTCATCAATTATATTGAAAGCCTGAAAATGTATAAGTCTCATTTGTCATTAGAAAATTAACTATAAAATGGTAAATAGATGTGGTTGCTTCTCTTGCTGTCATGTCACCTTCCACCTTCCGTGTGGTTGGTGACATTTTTGGATATTCTTTAAAACTTCTGTTGATATGCAAAACAAGAAGTAATAGTATTGCAGTCACTGTGGCCTCTTGTTTAAAATTTAGTTTTTCTCATCATCCATCAAAGACACAAGGAGACATGAAAGCACAGATTACAAAAACCTGTTTCTTCCTAAGGCATTAGTTTTCTCAATCAGAGTTTGTTTTTCAGTTCAATGGAGTGTTTTACTTTTTAATGGTTCACTTCACTATTGCTTCAAAGGACACAATATATCAAAGCAGAGAGAATGTTTTGTTATTTTTCCCAACAAAAATGGATGGAAAGGGCCAGAGTGTTAGTTTCTATAATACTTAATATAATGCAACTTATATACTTTGCAATTTAATAAACTACTTATTTTGGAATCATGTTTTTAAGAATTTTTTTCTGCCTATAATAATTACACTGTGTGCTACAAAATGAATAAAGTAGAAGACATTCTACATGATACTACAGTGGTAAATTTAGTATTTCTATAATTGTTTGGAGACTTATTTTTAAAACAGAGGGCAGCAGGTGTAGAAGTTGTGGAGAGAAATATTGCAATATTGGTTGAGATTGAAATATGTTTCTTGAAATAAAATATTACGAGTTGACTTGAGTCTCCCCCCCAAAAAAATAGACTTAAGTCCTAATTCCTAGTATCTGTAAATGTGACATTATTTGAAAATAGAGTATTTACAACTGTGATCAAGGTAAGATGATGGCATTAGTGTGAGCACCAATACAATATGTCTGGTGCTCTTACAAGAGAGGAAAAGACCATGTGAAAACACAAAGATGCATGCAGGCACAGAGGGAAAGCTACCATGTGAAGACCCAAGTAGAGATGCAATTAACGTAGCTGCAAGCTAAAGAATGCCGTGGATCTCCAGTGACATTAGAAGCTAAGAGAAAGGCATTAAAGGCATTCTCCCCTGGAAGCTCTGAAAGTTCAGGCCCCTGTCAATATCTTGATTTCAGACTTCTAGCCTCCAGAACGATAAAAGAATACATTTCTATTGTTTTAATTTACTCAGTTTGTGGTACTTTCTTATGTCAACCTAGCAAACCAATACAGAAAAATAAATAAATTTTCACTTCTTTGTAAGTGATAGAAGGAAGCATATGTCTATTCATATTTAGAAAATATGAAGTAAAGTGACATTTATTTAAAGCATTCTAAATAATAAGATTTTAATGTATATTTAATTTAATTCCCATAATTTAGTGAGCAAAATAAAGTTGCATTTTACAATTGAGTAAAGTAGTAACTGTATCACAGGGTTAATAAATGACAAAGATAATATATAAACATATATTTGTCAAACTGAAAAACCCATATGCCTTCCTATACCAAATTTATTATAAGTTCTTAGCACACCAAACTGGCTTTCTATGATATCTATGGCATCATGGTAGACATACATTATTTTCCTCACCTCAAAAAAGCATTTCTTAACAATTAGTAAGTATTACTTAAACAGCAATCATTTGGCCTCATACTACAAGTTTAATTACCAACCTAAAATATTTAAAATTTGATAGTAAAACATGCTTCTTATTACTTATCTTCTTATTAAGATAAGTAATCTAAAATAAGAGCATAAGTGATCACTAGTGATGGAATTTTTAGCAACTGTATAAAGTGCAGGTACTTTCTTTTACATGATTTATAAAGGCATTTGAATGATTTATGAGAATAGCATTTACCTGGAGTCAGCAGAATAGTGAATTTTATTTGAATTCTAAAGATTGCTTAAAAGCTGACTCCATTTGGCAAGTAAAAATGCACTACAGTACTGTCTGAACATCATTAGTGATTAAAAGAACTTGAAATGGTTGAAAAAAAGTCTTGGAAGAAAGGAAAGAAGAAACACTACAGAAGGAAAAGAAATTCACATTATGGCTTCTTTTCAATGTTTTAAAGGTTTCATGATATTTTTTGAATGGCCGTGAAATTACTAAACTTTTCCATAGAGATTCTGCTAATAATACTTTCTCTTAAAAGAATATGACTACATTTTGGACCTTGTTTGTTTGCGATCTTATTTGATGAAACAGTCTGTGCACATGTATGTGCCTCTGTTTTTAGCAATTATGTTTTGTTGATATACCTTGTTTGTTTGGCTTTTCAACCATCCAGTAAGTATATGTTGAAAATTTAATACGGGGCTATAGTAGATGAAGTCATAGTAATAGAAATATGAGACCTGATTGATCTTCATAAAAATCTGGCCATCTAGTGAAGGGTTAAATTTAGGATGCCCTAAATCTTTTAAAGGTCCAGAAACTCTAAAGTTCATGTCAAAAAAAAAGAAACAAAAAAAGAAAAAGTCTAATGAGCCCAGAAGTTTAAAATAGGAATTACTGGATACATATAAATTATTTATATGTTAATTATAAATAGTATAGTTATAGTTACAAATGGTAGTATAATTTTAGAAAACCAGAGACAAGAATGACCAGAAAATTTACTGTATACAACAAAAATATTTTGAGATTAATAGATTTTCAAAATAAATATAGCAATGACTTCAACAAAATACATTCGTATAAGTATTGTATGCTGTTCCCACAGATTACATACCTCTATGAGACTTCTCAACTACTGATAATGCCATTTACTCAACAAAGGAAAACTATCTGAAATCTGAAGAGAATAAAATAAACATTTTAAGTAAGAGTTCAAGACATAGTCAATAAGTAATTTGTAAGAGATTACTTCAGTATTTTAAGTGGCATTTCCAAACTAAAATTCATTTCACTTCCGGTATATCAAATAACTTACGCACATGATTGCAGAATGCCTCTTTGAAATATATTGGTAATTGAGAAGTATTGCATAGCTAGCCAAAATATAGAGAAGAAAATGTTCCACAGAGAGAACACAGCAAATTCTTCAAATTATAGCTAAATGTGATGGATGGTTAACTATATATTTCAAAATATATCATTTAAATACTTAGAGGAGGTCACTAGGATCCAGCATAGACTCACTAAAATATACATGTAGTTTTATACATACTGCTACAAAATGACTACATTCATGAAATTATATACATGAATATATGTGTGTATATAAATTTCTATCTTAATTATGAAAGATACTTCAAATGCTTAATATTCTAATATGAATAAAAAGGGGTTAAAGTTGCACTTAGTTCATTGTAATGTAGCTGATAACATTTATTTTTTTTTATTTATTTTTTTTTTTATTTTTTTTATTTCAGCTTATTATGGGGGTACAAAAGTTCTGCATAGATATATTGCCCATGTCCCTCCCAATCCCCCGAGTCCGAGCCTCAAGCGTGTCCATTCCCCAGACAGTGCACATCGCACTCCTC
>CM052436.1:16562657-16601436 GCA_028533085.1 Varecia variegata
ATAGGGATTGCATTGAATTTGTAGATCACTTTGGGAAGTATAGACATTTTAACAATGTTGATTCTTCCGATCCACGAGCATGGTATGGATTTCCACCTATTTACATGCTCTGCGATTTCCTTCCTCAGTGTTTCGTAGTTCTCCCTATAGACGTCCTTTACCTCCTTGGTTAAATTTATTCCTAGGTATTTTATTTTCTTTGTTGCTATTTTGAAGGGTATTGAGTCCTTGATTTGGTTCTCCATTTGACTGTTATTGGCATATATGAATGAATGCCTCTGATTTGTGTGTATTGATTTTGTATCCTGAGACTTTACTGAATTCATTGATCAGTTCCAGGAGTCGCTTAGTTGAATTCTTGTGGTTTTCCAGATATAACATCATATCATCATCAAAGAGTGTAAGTTTGATCTCTTCTTTCCCTATTTGGACTCCCTTGATTCTGCTCTCTTGCCTGATAGCTCTCGCAAGGACTTCCAGTACTATGTTGAAAAGTAATGGAGACAGTGGGCAGCCTTGTCTGGTTCCAGTTCAAAATGTGAATGCTTTCAATTTTTCCCCATTCAGTATGATGTTGGCTGTGGGTTTGTCGTATATGGCTTGTATCATTTTTAGATAGGCCCCATCTATGCCTATTTTGTTAAGCGTTCTTATCATAAAAGGGTGAAAATAAATAGATCATAAGAAAATGATGAAAGGATAATATTGAAAATAAATGAAGATGTAAAAACCTCAGAAGATTTGAGTAATGGATTCAGTTACAATAAATTTGTGCAAAATTTTTATTTCAGAAAAATATGTCTAATATTAACACTATGTAGATCTAGATTGACAATATTTTATGTAATAAAAATAAATGACATATTTTGACATATAAAGAAATTTGCTAATTTAATTCAACTTTAAGAATAATAACTGATATGACTACAAAGATAACTGAAAATTCAAGCTATGAAAACAAAAAAATATAGTGTCAGTACAGAGGTAATAGATTCATTCTTCCAATTGAATTCATTTTTGTTTTCCATAGCTAGAGGATTTTGTTCAATCTCTGGCATCAATTTTAATGGATACAATATCAAGCCAGAGTGCATTCAGGAGGAAAATAAGCAGGATGTTGAAGTGTAGATGCAAGGACAAAAAAATCATGGTGCGTAATGTGTAATACATTTTCAAATGCTTGAAGACACATTACGTGTAATGTATTGCCTGGCATAGCTCCAGAGTTCAGAGCTAAGACCAACTGATATTTTTTTTGCTTAAAATTAAGATGTACTTAATTCTTATAACATTTTGAACTTTTCAAAAATGAAATGAGTTGGCCTTAATAGTAAACAGTAATGGAAGACGGTGACATTGTTCTTTGATCACACCCCTTTTCTTATCAGAAAAACACTTTGCTTTTCTACAAACAGGTGGTGTAAATGGGATCTACCACGTTCTTAACCACACAACTTTAGCAACATTCAGCATGACCCTGGAGTAGACCATGAACCTAATCTCTACTCATGTTTGCTTACAGAGTCTGCCATGAATATTTTTACTGAGAATGATATCATGAATCCTTCTGTGATGGTAGGAATTGAATGATTGAATTTGGCACCTACTGGTGCTCACATTCCCCAAGATACTTAGCAAGCAAATGTGCAGTGGGAAAGAATGAAGTAAGGTCTACATACTCTAGCTGAGAGATAGAAATCAACACCCCTGAAGCAAATACTTCTCTGAAGTCTGGCTTGTTTCCCAATTATCTCATTCTTTGAATCCACTGGCTATACTTCTAATATTCCATGTCACTAAGCTGCTTTGAATTGATTTTCTGTGTTTGTCTTCCAAAGGGTGTTATCTAAAATACATCTCTATCAAGGCAGAACTAGAGTAATATTTCTCAGCCACAATATTGCAAATGAAGGATGCTCTGGGAGAGAGAATTGGACTTTTGGAGGATATTATTACTCTGTAACAAAACTTTTATTACTGTGAAGTCCATCCATGATTAAATCTCAGAAAATGGCTCTAAACATAAAACCACACAATTTTTAGTGTGGCTGAAATCCTTTGTACAATATTTTTTTCTGTATATTTAACAATACTATACATCATTTGATGTATGTTGCATATTGTTAAAGTTACTGTTTTCAAGTTATTTTGAGAATATTAACTGTTATCACTTGCAATTATAAAATAAAATTGTTTCTTGATTTGTAGACAATTTGAAATGCTGCATTTTTACATGCTTGGCTTTTAGAAATTATATTCATCTTTTGATATTTAAATGTTTGAGCCCCATAAGCATATACAAAAATATGTGCATATATGTAGTTTTGAGAGATATACAATCGACAATATACTTGTATTTTATATGGGTGCATGATGATCAACACTGGGGCTGCAACTGATCTCAGCCTTCTTTAAGGTTTCCAGGTATTTCCAACAGTTTCTAAACAGATGACCTGTAAGTGTAAATACTCTGGCAACCAAATTCAAAACAGTTGACATCCAATGACTAGGTCACCCGTGCCCTTTTATTTTAAGAAGGTCGAGCTGCAGTGGGGAAGAGTCTGCTGGAACATAGACCCACACAAGATGACCACCAGTGCATAAAGCCTAGCTCTCCCATCCACAGGAGGCCAAGGAAGAAGTGGTCCTTGTATCTTCTGACCTTACTGTCCTTGAGTTCTAAGACTGAGTATAAAATTTAAAAGGAACTAAATGATTTAAGAAAGAAGGTGTCTTAGAAATCATCTAATCTAATATCATTCCCAGTGCAGAAATTCTCCTTTCACTAAACTGTTTGTTTGTTTCATTTTTCCCTTTTCTAAGTTTTCTATGTGAAGCGCATTATCACAAGACTCTTGTGAGATTAAAAAAGAATTGTTAGCCAGCCTGAGCAAGAGCAAGACCCCGTCTCTAATAAAAATAGAAAGAAATTAGCTGAACAACTAAAAAAATATATAGAAAAAATTAGCTGGGCATGGTGGCGCATGCCTGTAATCCCAGCTACTTGGGAGGCTGAGGCAGAAGGATTGCTTAAGCCCAGGAGTTTGAGGTTGCTGTGAGCTAAGCTGATGCCACAGCACTCTAGCCCGGGCAACAGAGTGAGACTCTGTCTCAAAAAAAAAAAAAAAAAAAAAAAAAAAGAATTGTTAGGAAAGAAACTTGCTCCATGTACTTCATCTCCAGTTAATTAATTTGCTTTATTTCACAAGTCTTTCTACCAGTTCAAGAGGAAGAAATTTCAACTACAATTGAAAATGAAAATATAACCTCTAGCCTCAAAGCATTTATCTTCATCCTGGATGGACATCTAGGGCCCTATTATATATGCAACAAATGATCCAGAGTTGTTTTATTTTCAAGTCATGTTGGCAAGTAGGTAGCAGTTGATGAATCTGACAACTTGGCTTAATCCACGTTAGAATTTGGAAAGGCATTCCGAGAAGTTTGAGTGTCCTGATTGGTCATGTTATATTGAAACAAAGTCCATGGCATAATTATTTCCATTAACAAATGGTACAATTAAAGTGGTGATACCTTATAAAGGAAATAATTCATTTTTCTGCTCAGACACCACCTCCTCTGAGGAGTCTTTCATAAACTATATGAAGCGGCACCCCAAATGTTTCCTTATACTGCTTGATTTTTCTTTATAGAATTTATGTACCAGCTGACATGTCATATAATGTTCCTTATCTGTCTCCTTACTAAATATAAGCTCCACTGAAGCAGGGACTTGTTCAATTTCAGTCATCTCTATGTCTTCAGTGTCTAGAACAAAGCCTGATACATAGAAGGCACTCAGTAAACAATGTTAGAGGAAAGGATGTTGTTACACTTTTATTAAAAAAAAAAAAAAAAAAATTCTGGAAATAATAGAACAAAACTGCAGTTTCAAATTATTTGCCTTAAAAGGAAATCCACTGAATTTAGAAAGAATAATTTTGAGCAACTATAGAAAGTGTTCAGTATTATTGTCTTATGAAAATAAATAGGCACCTCAATATTTTATCCCATTTATTCACAGTTAGTGCTTCAACATTTTATATTGCAATGTGAGAGTACTCTATTTCCACCTAAAAATATCATGCCAATGTTAATTAAATATGACTGGTTGAACTTTAAAATTTTGAAAATCACGTGATTTGTGATAAATTCCATTATCAGTGTATTAGTTTACAAGGGATGTCATGATAACATAGGACAGACTGTGATTTAAACAACAGAAGATTCCAGTGGACTTAGGTGGAGATAAAAAGAAAAAAATAAAAATAAAAATAAATAAATAAATAAATAAATAACAGAAGTTTATTTTTTCGCAGCTCCTGAGGCTAGAAGCTCAAAATCAAGGTGTCAGCACATTTAGTTTCTCCTGAGGTCTCTCTCCTTGGCTTGAGGATTCCCACCTTCTTTCTGTATTCTCACACAGCCCTTCTCTGTGTATGAACATCCCCAGACTCTCTCCCTCCTCCTATGAGGACACCAGACATACTGGATTAGGACCCCACCTTTATGACCTCATTCAACCTTAATTACCTTTTTAAAGACCCTATAACCAAATGCAATCTCATTAGAGATTAAGGATCCAACATATGAATTTTGGGGAGGGGCACAATTCAGCCTATAACAATCAGTTTTCTGAAAATATAGCATAATAAAACACATTTTAGCATGGAATAATAAAACTGTTTAAAATAAGAAATTGGAGTTGAATATTTAAATTGTATCAGATATACTAAAAAAGTGAAATATAGACAAACTTTGATGCTTGGGAGAACCATTTTTGTGAATATACAATAACATTTTATAGTGTATTTGTCAGTTAATGTTGTGGCCTGTTACTTTACCTAGACCATTCTATATTTGAATTCTTTACCAAGATTCCATTTGTTATTTTCTATTTTTCTAGAATTTTATCCATTTTATACTGATCCTTAAATTTATTGAATAGTAATGACCAAATGAATCATCTGATTACTAACTTGTATGTGTTGTGATTTCCTAATAGTTATCTCTTCTATTTTGAGTGTTTGCATTTTCTATGTATTTGTTGGTTGTTAGCTAATATTGTATTTTTATTATCAGATAATTGCATTTATATTTATATATTTTTCCATTATATTCTTGTCTTAGTGTTTGCTTTTTCTACCTTTATCTATGATTGCCCCCTTACGCTTTCTTATAGTTTTGTTTGTTGCTTTTCTTTGTTAAATATTTAAATCCATGATTATTGTCCTTTTTAATTTTTAAAGTAACAAAAGTATTTAATACTGTTACTGTTTTTCTTTGTTCAATTTTAGCAATATCCCTCTAGGATTGATATGTAATATTTAATTATACATATGTGTGTTTTTGTGTTCATTCTAAAACTTCTAAAATTTATTTGATTCATTAATGATTAATATGGTTTTCAATGCTATCATGTAATTGTTATTCTTTAGTTACATTTTTGTGTGTGGTTATGTTTTTGATATTTTATTTTAATGTAATATAATAACATAGTCTTGTCTGCAATATTTCTGCATTTTTTAAAAATTGTGCCTAATGAGACCACCTAAGATGTGTATTTCTTTTTCATGAACATTTGAAATAAATATTGATTTTATCTTTTGGGAGGTACAGTTTATTTATTTATTTTTTATTATAGCTTATTATGGGGGTACAACCGTTCTGGTTTTTTTCTCTATGGAGATTAGAGAAAACTATCTGCTCCACTCACTTCTATGAATGGAGGACAGTTCAATTCTTTCTTTTTTTAATTTTTTTTTTTAAATTTCAGAACTTTACGGGGTTACAAATGTTTAGGTTATGTATATTGTCTTTGCCCCACCTGAGTCAGAGCTTCAAGCATGTCCATCCCCCAGACGGTGTGCATTGCATCCATTAAGTGTATATATACCCATCCTCCCCGCCCCCATCTGCCCAACACTGGATGTATTTCATTACTATATGTGCACTTTAGTGTTGATCAGTTAATCTTATTTAAACTGCAGAATTGATTGCATTCATTCTTCCTTTTCCCACTATCTTCCTTAGCTTACCCTCTGGACACCTTTTTCTCCATAAATCACCTAGAAATGTGTTTTTATAAATTAATGATTAAATATACTCTTCCAATTTGTATCTATACCTGAAAAAAAAGAAAAGAAAAGAGATTGCCTAGAAGTTCAATTCTTAGCTCAAAATAACAAATTAAACATAATGTAATTTGAGGTACCAATATCTTTAACTAGGATGGTTCCTCCTGATGCTAAATAAGTTTTTGCTATAGAATATTCTTCTAAATTTGCATGAAAGTTTGTCATTTTGGGATGTGTAAACAAGAAACTAAGAAATTACCATTTTCCAGGAAGGAGAAAAGGTAAAAGAGGGAAACCTGTTTTACTGATATTTATTTCCAGATCTATATATAATTTAATGGTAATAATTCCATTATTTGCTTGGCATATCTAAGTTATTGTGCTGACAAACTCAAAACTAATGAGCCTTATTTAATTAAAAACAATGTTCAAGTTTTAGTTTCCATCTAACATTTTCCACATACATTGAACTCTGTTGCAGTTAACATATTCTTTGTAAAACCAATTTCATACAAGCTGATTTTTCTTTTATGATTGGTATAAACATTCTAGATGGAAGAAACAGCATTTTTTTTTCTTTTTGCTGATTTAAACGAAGCTTCTTACAGAATCCATTAACTGAAATGGACAGCGCCATCTTCAAAAGCTTTGTGATAAGCATGAAAGTATTCACAAGAAACTAATTTTATGTAGTAAATAATTTGCAAAACATGTTGTTTTGAGATAAGAAAAAATAGAAAATGACTACTAAAATTAATATTTTACTTTAACAGTGACATAATATGTTGTTGATATATTTTTATAAAATATAAATAGGTAACTAGAAAATTTACAAAGATAAATGTAAAATTCACTAATTGATTAAATGTTATGACTTCTTTTAAATTTAGGGAAATACAATTATAATTCTTAAAACACTACAGAATAAAGGGAAAGTATAGAAAACATTTTTTATTTATAATTCTACCTTGGCTGACTTTATGATAAAACAATAAAAATACAAAAGTGAAAATAAACTTCCTATTTAGGAAATAGAAAAAAAATTGCATAAAATCTAGTTTCAAAAGGTGAGGTTTTTTTCACTGAGTTGATGTCTGTGAAAAAAACAAAAGAAAAAAAAATAAATAAAAAAAAAAAGGTGAGGTTTTAATCATTATGCCCTTCCAGAAAGCAATGGCAATTTTTTTTGACACATATTTGGTCTTCTGTCATAAATCTATGCTCAGATCTTTTCAGTTGTGGTTATTATTGCCTCTCTTTTATAGCATGTTTATTTTTCTCTTCTTACTATGGATTTAGCTGTCTTCACATTCTAGAAGTGACATTTTCTGAAATCAGTAACAAAAGACAAAGTTACATTGGAAACTAGAGTTGGCTTAACACTAAGCCTAACGTCTGTAAGCAACTAATATGTGCTGATTACCAATCAAAGAAAACTATGTGATTTATTAGTGCTAACTGACAATATATGGGTGTTAAGATTATAAATCAGAAACAATGATGCTATTGAATTTTGATAATTTCCTCTGCAGCCCCAATGCCCCGAAACTCTCCCTTTCCTCAAGGTTATCCAACTACTCTTAGTTTGGTAAACATATCAAGTGCTCCCTGGGCTCCATTCCAATGCCTGCAACACTCCACTTCTCTGTCTTTACCTAAATACCTCTGTCTCATCCTTCAGGTTGTAGTTTCAACATCACCTATTTTTTAAAGCTTTCCTTACCTGGAAACCTTTGTCAGGTGCCATTCTTTACAAATTCTAAGTTAGATATCAGCTAGCAGCCTTAATCCAGAAAACATGTGAATAGTCAAAGTTAAGATCATATAGAATATTTCATGGAAAATAGCTGCTAGGAATGGAGGACCCATCATAATATTTTCTCATTCCAGAAACCCAGTAGGAGCTAAGGCAGAAATCACTGAGTTAACTTGGTCTCCTCAGTAACAATTTCTTTTCTATTGTGCTCAAATTTTAAATCATTTGGCCCTACCCATAAAATCAAGTAATGGATTAAAATAAAGTTCAAAAGAGAAAAAAGAAAGTCATAACTGTCTTATAATTATGGATTTTTTATTCTAGATCTCCCTATTTCAACATATGGTCTGTGCTAATTAGCCATTCTTGACACCTGTGCTTTTAAAATAAAAGTTTATTTATTCAGGAAGAGGTAGAGATAAAACATAGGATAATTTAGCTTCCTCATATCTTCTTTCCCCCCGCATCACTCCACAGTCCAAAAATGTGTTCAAAGTTTATAGCTGCAGTTGCAAAGGCCTGTGGATCTTCTGATGAAATATCACGTACCCATCTAAGTATTAATCGTGTGTGCTTCACTTTAAACTGGGTCCCTCACACTGCTCTTGGGAAGTATGTCTCGTAAAAAGATAGATGTTATCCTTTGCAATGCTCTTTGCCTGCAACCATGGCAAAAGAAATACATGTGTTCATATATATTTCTTTAGTGTTGGAGATGGGAGTAATTCTGCACTTAACCAGCAAATTTTCAAGGTATTTCATAGAAACAAATACTAATTAGTCATTTCAAAGACTAATTTCTGACTAAAGGGTATGATGAAGAATCAGATATTACTGGTTCATATTTTTCCAGGACCACAGAAATAATATAAGTTTCTATTAATCCACCTCTTGCCTTTGGGGCTTCCCAAAAAAATGCTAAGTGGGGAAATACTAACAACTACTGAACTCATGCTAAAATTACCAAAGTAATGCTTACATGGAAACTAGGCTTGGACAGCAATTCATGCTGATAAATCAACACAACTTCTCTTTCTTAACCCCCAACCACAACTTAAAATCAATCAGTAAATGGAGGGAATTCCGAAAAGTTAGAGTGAGTCAACTTTTGAAGATCTGGCATTAACTATATATCAGAAATACACTATATTTGGAGAATGAACTGTTACAGGTTGAATGGTGCCCCCTAAAAGATATTGAAGTTGTAACCCTAGTGATACTATTAGAGTCTTTGCATCTTAACTTGTAAAGATGAGATCATCCAATATATAATTGTTGCTCTTATAAAAAGGGGAAAATTAGACACTGACACACAGAGAGTATGCCTTGTGAAGACAGAAGTTAATTGTTCCACATGCCAAAGAATGCCAAAAATTGCTGGTAAACCACGAGAAGCAAGAAGACAGACACAGAACAGAGTCTCCCTCATGACCTATAGAAGGAACCAATCTCACTGACACCTTAATATCAAACTTCTAGTTATCATACCTGTGAGATAATAATATCTGTTGCTTAAAGCAACTTGTTTATGAGGCTTTTTATGGCAGCCCTAACAAACTAATACAGGAAATATCCCTAGTTGTAGTTAATAAATTGACCTACTAATGGGTATTACTTTATCCAAAATGAATAATTGACTCTTCTAGGTTAAATAATGTATTCAAGGTTCAAGACTATAGAAGTATTCTATGATATACATATGCTGCCTCTATTGTATTTATATGATAAATCAGCATAAAATCAATCTGCCTTGATTTGAACATGTATTATACAGAATTATTTTTTCTGCACAGCATTCTAATAGTTTGGTTTCATTTCAGTACATGAGAGTTCAACACATTAACCTTTGCTTCATTTCAAAATAAGCACAATAAAAGTGAAAACAAATACAAGTAGCAAATGATATTGTTTGCTGTTGGCATAGCAGAACAAAAATAGAGTGAAGCACAGAAAAATAAATATACAAACTTGTTACCCTGAGGTTAAAAATTGTTTGTCTAACGTGTCATGGGGAATCATTCAAAAATAGGTTTATATCTTTTATAAAGTGATTATATGAATCTGCCATAATGTCACTAAGCATTTGCATTCAGGAGTTTAAAATTTATTATAAAACAGTAACAATGTTTTAGGTAATTATACAAAAATAAGACATTATTCCTTCATAGAAGACATTTAAAATCGTTTTAATATATTAGCATTCTCCTATTCATACTGACATGAATAATCATTTACTTTTAAAGCATAGGTTTTTATGGACAAAAACACAGATGCCATTGTAGTGAGTATACTATTTTTAAAATAAAAAAATCAAATGTATATAGAAAGGAGTCATTTTTCTATACCTCAAATTAATGAACGTATTTACACTCATTTCACCAAGAAGAAAATATAATTATAAAATCTCCAAAAGACTTGGCCATTTTAAGCATTTTTCCTACCTTCCCCCTAGGGTAATTCTGAACACGGAAGGCTTACCAAGCTCCGGCTCATCACTGGAAAGGAGGCACCTGCTTCTGCTCATTGTAGCCACATCTTGTGTCCTAAAGTGGAAACTAGTGAGACAACCATGTATTCCTCTCATTCTCAGGTACGATCTACGTTGGAAACTGTTCAAGGACCTACTGCAACTGAGGCTTCCCATCCACTAAAAGTGAAAGACCTCTGCAGGTATTACATGCACTCACCTAGATCTCACACCACTTTATGGGCATGGAAAGCTTAACTTGCCTTACATTTTTCCTTGGTTTTATGGGAGAGTTTGAGAATCACTCCATTTTTATTATCACACAAAGCCAACTCTACCACTTTGTTAATTTTATGGCTTAGAGACCATGTGTTTCAATGTGGCCTCTTAGATGGGAACCATGACTTTGGTCTCTTCCACACTCATTTCATCAAATTTATCTGCTGCCCTTATGTCATTCTCCTCAAAGCTAATGTTGATTTTGTTCAGGACAAGGTATTTTGCATAGAGATTCTCACCAGTACCAATCTTGTTTCTTTTCCACTCCAATTTTTTTCCCACCTTTTCTACAATGAGGAATCTTTATCTGATCTGGATAATTGGAGGAAGTGATAGCTAAAGTCAGGGCAGAGGTTTAGCAGTAAAATTTCTAGATTTGTCCCTTTACTTATCTCTGTTTCTACCATTCTTCCATGGTAACTTTATCTCTAAACAGAAGAGACAATTGTTAGATGTGTGGGCTAGAGACATAAGCCTTTGTATCCAAAAAAGAAACTCACTGAAGCATCAAGGTAAAAAAAAAATAAAACAAACAAACAAAAAAAAAAAAAACAATCATTAAAGGATATTTTAAATATTTATCTTGGTGTCAAGGCTGGCTTTATGGGCATTCCATTTGTGTAGCTGCACAGAGCTCATGGTCAGAAAACATCCACACTTGGTTTAATGCTCTACTGTCACTGTCTTGACATTCTTAATAATTTTGAACAAAGGGCCCCACATTTTCACTTGGACTGGGCCCCACAAATTATGTAGCTCCTCCTGTTTCGCATACTAGGGATTACAAACTACAGAGGAAAAATAATAAATCAATCTTCAGGCCAAATGAGGATAAACTATAGAAAATTATTAGTATAAATAAAATAACTTTTCCATCAAATGTGCAGTTATTTTTCAGGAACTATAAATGAGCCCAACTAATACATTAGAAGTGAAAAAGAGAGTTGAAGATTTTGTTTAGTGATACAAATCAAACTATATTCAAAGCCAATAATGACTCCTTTAGGTTTAGTTGGTCAGGTTTACTGCATTCAGCTGCTCAAGATCCCTCACCTGTATTTTTCTTCTTTTTTTTTTTTTTTTTTTTTTGAGACAGAGTCTCACTCTGTTGCCCGGGCTAGAGTGAGTGCCATGGCGTCAGCCTAGCTCAGCAACCTCAAACTCCTGGGCTCAAGCAATCCTTCTGCCTCAGCCTCCTGAGTAGCTGGGACTACAGGCATGTGCCACCATGCCCAGCTAATTTTTCTATATATATTTTAGCTGTCCATATAATTTCTTTCTATTTTTAGTAGAGATGGGGTCTCGCTCTTGCTCAGGCTGGTCTCGAACTCCTGAGCTCAAACAATCCACCCGCCTCGGCCTCCCAAGTGCTAGGATTACAGGCATGAGCCACCGCGCCCGGCCTTATTTTTCTTCTTTTTCAGCTGAATTTATCTCAAGAGTTTTTGTTTCTATATTCACTGTTTCATTATCCATGATTTAATGCCCATGTAGATAGACAAACCATCACCTCAGTTTCTTGAGCTCCTTATGTACAGTGATATTTTTCTCTGTGTTATCCTAGTCATGCACTTAAAACTACACACTAGATCTTTTCATTCCCTGACACTTGTATTACTGGTAAAATAATTCAGAAACTCAATTTGATATTTGAAGTACCTTTTGTTCCACTTTGCTTGCTCAGTTACCATCTAAACATCTTAAAATAATTGATGAAGAAATAAAAACATATTCATTATTAAACTGCGTGCCCTCTAATTAAAATCTAATGCATCTCACCCTAGTTAAAATGGCTTTTATCTAAAAGACAGGCAATATGAACGCTGGTAAAGATGTGGAGAAAGAGGAACCCTCTTGCATTCTTGACGGGAATGTAAATTATTGCAACCACAGTGGAGAACAGTATGGAGGTTCCTCATAAAACTAAAAATAGAACTACTATATAATACACCAATCCCACGGTTGGGTATATATCCAAAATAAGATAATTCAGTATATTGAAAAAAAAATCTGCACTCCCATGTTTATTGCAGCATTACTAACAATAGCCAACAATAGCCAAGATTTGGAATTAAATGTCTATCAATGAATGAATGGATAAAGAAATTGTGGTCCATATAGACAATAAAATATTATACAGCAACAACAAAGAATGAAATTCTACCGTTATCAACAATATGGATAGAACTGGTAAACATCATGTTAAGTGAAATAAGCAAAACATAGAAAGACAAATCTTGCATGTTCTCACTCATATGTGGAAGCTAAATATTAAAACAATTGATCTCATGGAGACAGAGAATAGAATGATGGTTACTGGGGGTTGGGAAGAGTAGTGGAGGGGAATAAAGTGGGGATGGTTAATGGGTGAAAAAATACAGTTAGATAGAATGAACAATATTTGATAGATAGAACAAAAAAGTAACTATAATCAACAATAAATCAGGGTATACTTAAAATAACTAACAAAGTGAGATTGGAATATTCCCAACACAAAGAAATGATACATGACTGAGATAATAAA
Source organism: Varecia variegata (assembly GCA_028533085.1). Lineage (NCBI taxonomy): Eukaryota > Metazoa > Chordata > Mammalia > Primates > Lemuridae > Varecia > Varecia variegata. The sequence goes on from CM052436.1 coordinate 16,575,761, forward strand.
CACACCATTTTCCTTGATTTGATTAATTCATGTTATATGCCTATAAATATACAGAACTATTATGTATCTATAATAATTAAAAATAAAAAAAAATAAAAATGTTTCATTATGCTGTTTGTTCAAATTATATAGAAACATAAAACACAAAATCCCTTGGCTCACATGGGTATGATGTTCATTGATAAGGAAGGAATATTTAAATAGCTTTTAAAGATAATTGTGAATGTTCTACTTTAATACTGTTTCAAAAACTTCTATAGTTGTGGTTTCTTAAGGGTTTGTCACAATGTAGAATCTAAAACCATATCAGAGAACATTGTCTATTTTGTTTCTTTAAAATCTATTGCTCTCTCTTCCTCTTTTATTGTATCTATACATGATTTTGTAGTATTTTGTATTATCCTTTGAATCGTCTTGGTTCAATGATTCTACAGATCTTCCAAATATTAAAATATTGCATTAAACAACATCAAGATCATACTCATTGTTAATATCATGACCAGTGTCATCAGAAATTCTTTGTGTTGAGAACATGTCAAATATAGGATGGCAGATACAAGTTTTCTGCAACACTAATTTATACTTGAAAGCTCAAATTTTTCATTGGCAACAAATGTGTTGTTTTTCTTGAAGTGAAAAGCTCAAGATTTTCAAGAAAATGTCTGCCAAATACTCAAGTCTGAATAATCACTGTCTCTTAGTAATTCTTTCCAAAAGTGATTTTTTATGTAACTGTCATACACTGGTTTGGAAGAGAAGTTCTTCGTATATATTTCTCATTTCATCGCATAGATAATTAATAAGCATTGAGAGTTAAGAAAATTTATATTCCTTATTTTATCAAGGTCATTGAAGTTATTGACACTGGCTTTTAAATCTTCTTTTTCTCTGTGAGTATGTAGTGTTACAGAACAAGGCTACTAGGTCAATTTTTGTCATTGCCTTAATTTGGGATAAGGCACCAGCAATTTTGTCTCATTTTGCTTTTGTATCATCAAGCCAAATGTCAACATAGAGACAGAGATAAAGACAAATTTTGTGTGTGTGTGTGTGTGTGTGTGTATAAAACATCTTAGTTTTACTACAAAATAGTTTTGGACCCACAGACTCCTGCTGATCTGGATATCAAAGGATAATAGTAACTGCTTTTTTTTTTTTTTTTTTAATTCTCCCTGCTCCATTATATGCCTGACCATAGTCTCACAACTTGTACTTCATCAAACCTTGGTGTTTATCCTATAGGCCTGCCTTTATCAACAATATCCCAAAGCATTTATAAAATGCACAATCTGTTTTCCAAATATAATTGGGACAAGGAGGAACCTGCCAAGCTAAGCTGTAATTCCTCAGGCAAAGTACAGCAGTAGAGCTCTAACTACGGAGCAGACAGAACAATTTGTCCCTTCATTTGCAGGAGGTTGCGTTCACAAAGAGCATCATGAACACAATGAAACAGAAAGCTGAGTAAGCACCTGTAGTAACAGGTGACACAGGTATCCTAGGGAAGAGCCACTGTGACACAGTACACAAGTGCTTAAGTAGGTGTTAATCATGGATGATGTATTTTTCATTTCTGACAATGGACATTAAAAAATACATTCTACATTATTCCTAAAGAAATTTGCCTTTATCATGATATTTGATCTCTGATGTAATCTTTTATGTGTTCTTTAGAGTTTCTCAAGGATAATGGCCAACTTGCTTAATCATTTTAATCTTCAATTTGCTATCTAAAAATTAGGACAGTAACATTGTGAAATTAGTACTGTGGAATAGTATAAATATTAAATACTATTAATTTACATAGTCAACAATATTTTATATCACAGAGCAACATTTTTGGAAGGATTTTATAACAGCTTTATTATCCAATTTTGATGTATTTCAGAGAAGTCATCTTCATCTTAGCACATTTCTCACAAAGAATATATTCCTGAAATGTCCATTTTTTGAGGATAAACTATTTCACCATATGTTCACATAGTTCTTTAGACTTAAAATACCAAATTGGGTACAGTATTATTTTTTTCTTTTCTAACCTAATAAGAAACATATTTATTAATGAATAATAGCATAGTTTTTACTTTTATTAAAAGTTATACTTTAGACCAATATATCTTTCTTGAATTTCTATTTTCTTGAAATCAACTTTTAATTTGATTTTTTAAAATTAACTAGTCTTTATTCTGTAAGTAGCTAATTTTAAAGCGTTTAAGCTGATTAAATATGTTCTACCCCTTTTGCTGTATAATTATCATATATTTTCCATTTATCCAACTCTGCATGAAAAACAAAGACAGTATTCTAGAATATAAACTTCCTGTTGCAATTTAATTTACACATTATTGCCATGTTTTGAAAGAAAACAGCAGGCTTCACAATAGCAATCACTTTTCATAGCTACTAAAACTTTCAAATACCTTTAATTTTTCTACATCTATCCACAGGGGTTCAAATATTCATTTTGTACACATTCCTTTAAGATTCAAGATCTACTTTCACTTCACCCAAGGCATCAGCAATGTGATGCCATATTCAGACATTAATTTTTTTGTTTGTTTTGCGTCTTTGAAATTCCCTCCCCTCAAAAAAATCTTTCCCAAAAGAGTAAAGTGAAAGTACAGTTTTCAATGAGGAAAGAAGCTATTGCCATTTGTTAAAATGATTGCCACAAATTCAAATTCTTAACATTGTAAACAATGGCTATCAATATGCAAGTATTTTAACCTAGATAAGTCTTATTCCCAATGGGAACTACCTTCATATAATTCTTTTATGCTTTTGCACTCAATCTGCCATAAATGCATTTACATAGTGGTAAATCTATAAACAATATGTAATGTTTTTTTTTGTTTTTATGTGTACAGGCTGTAAGATATACTGATGAATTGTGCCAAAAAATTGTTCTGCTTTTCATTTAGTTTATTCATTTTTTAGACCTATTAACATTGCTCTGTGAAAAACGAATCAATTCATTTTGAAAGGTATAATATTACATGGTATACACTTGTCACATTTCATCTACCCTTTCAAGAACTGATAAGCATTTATGTTCTTGCAAGTCTTTGCTATCACATGCAATATTGTAATGAATATTCCTACACATGTCCTTTTTCATGACTATGCTAGAGTTTTATGGAGTATATTCCTAGGAGTGAAATTTTGGCGTTAAGATTCACTAAATAATGACAAAGTGCTAGGGCTCTCTAAAATGGCTATATCATTTTATGGTCTTAGCATCAAAACCCGAACTTTAGCACTTTATCATTTCTTCTCTCTCTCTCTCTCACTCTCTCTCTCTCTCTCTATATATATATATTTATAACACATATAATATATCTATTTTTTGAAGTAACATGGTATCATGTTTAATTTTCTTTTTTGCTGAATCATAAAATGTTTTACTTTCATATGAACATCTTAGTTTATATATAACTAAAAAGCTACTTCACATGATTTTCCAAATTTATTTTTTTCTATTTAGTTGTATATATGTTTGGACTTTCAATTTTCCCAATTTTATTCATATTAAATTAATAGCACAAACTTTTTGTCAATCCATACATTACTTGATTTTTTCCAGCATCAGCCAGCCATATTCTAAACAACTGCTTAGGAAATTATGTATTCAGAAATATTACTAGTTACTGTCTGCTTTTCATATTTTTTAAAACAGTATATTTAAACCATTTCTCCAAATACAGTTCACATTTTGGACATAGTCCTTCAAGTCATCAGTTTGGAAAGTTTATCTGGTTCTTGAGTCTTGCATATCTCTTTCTGTCTAGGGAACCCAAATCACTTTTCCAGAATTCAGAGATGTTGCTACATTTTCTTTTATCCAGTGAAGATTCTGCTCCATATTGTTTTCTTGAATGTTCTTTTAACTGCAGGGAATTTTAGGTATTTTTTTTTTTTTGGTTACATCACTTTTGTTTCTAACATATTATAGCATCCAATTTTTAAATATAAACTAGTAAACTTTTATCATTTTATTTCTTTTGTTATATATATTTTTCTAATTCTTATTAGTCATTGATTGGATCTACTGATTTTGTTTCTGCATCTCACTTTATTCTGCCTCTACATTTTAACAGAGTTTTAAAATATCTTCTACTTCATTTTTCAGTGGAATGGTTATTTAGAAGATAATGTATTTTACTATGAAAGGAAGAGCTTCAGGTTTCAAAAATATAGTTAAAATGAGTAAAGTCACTATATCCAGAAATCTCTGTTTAAATCACCAAGACCTTGGGAGAAAGCACAACAACAAATAACAAATATAGCAAATAGGAGACATTAAAAACAAACTTCAGAATCTTGTATTCTGTCAACAAAGAAAATAGAGGCATAAGAGAATATGGGTACTTTAAAGAATAATGAGGAGGCCCCTTTTAATGTGATAATTAATTCATAATTAAACAAAACAATGCAAATAAACAATTTTTAAAGAGAGCAAAAGATGGTTGATTTATCTCCACAGTATAAAAATCTGGGGAAGAGGTTTTAGGGAAAAGGTTTGTGCCAATTAAAGGATATGAGGAATACTTTAGGTTATATATAAAATAGTTTCTAAGAAAAACATAGCATTAGGATTTTTTAATACAGATTTGATCAACACTGTGCCATTAAATACTTTCACATCCACATTATCTCAAAGCTACTACTCATTGTTCTCACTCACTGCAGAAACTGTAGATAGTAACTAGAAGGCCACTCTAGAATCCTTGGCCTTAGAATGGTACCCAATGGTCCTTGGCTGTTGTAATTTGCATATGACTCACTGTGAAACTTGCAGAAAAGAAGGAGAAAGACGAGCTTTGATTCTGCGGAGTGGGGTCCAAGATTTTGCTTTTCTAAGTCCTTCCTGGAGAGAACGAATTCTACTATTTCAGAACAACACTTGGATCAGCAGGGCTTAAATCACTCATACCCCCGAGTGTATCATTACTAGTTCAAGGTTTGCAGTTACAACTTTTTGTTCACTACCTAACCATAATTTGAAATCAGAAATGATGTGTTCTTTTTTTCCTATTCCTGTGTATGCATTTCTAATTTGACTTTTTTTCCTATAAATGCTTGCTTTCATTTAAATGGACACTCTTGAAGCTCAGTCTCTGGGGGTTGGGAGGGGCATGGGCAATATGTTTAACCAGAACTGTTGTACCCCCATAATAAGCTATAATAAATAAAAAAAAATGTACAGTATCTTCCTGAATCCTATTGAAAGTATGACTCAAAAATTTTCAAAAGTAGTTATTTTTGTTACCATTAAATTAATGTTGTAATGAATTGTCTATGTCTTTCACTGTTAATGAAATATATTTGATTATATTTGACACCACTTGTTTGTTTTCTATTTGCTTAACTGTTTTTGAAGCAGTCATATACATTCACAATCTTTTCTGTATTCATTAAAATTAGATGTAAGTTAGACAGAATTCAGTATAGAGTCTACTTGAAAGTATTGAAGTTTTTTTATACATTCTATTTAAGGAAAAAGAGTCTCACTTATACACACAATACCTTTATTTTACATTTCAGAATTTAATGGCAGAATGGAGGAGGGAACTTTTATAGCATATTTTCACAAAATAAGATATTTAGGTCATAGATATTTATTTATTACCCATAATGTATGATGTTTTTCTGCTTCTTTTCAATATTACCTAATCAGCTGCTTACTTTTATATCACAGTCTTACTAGTGAATTTAAATTTTGTGATAGGTATGAGATAATTCAGTTCCCCAGATCCTCATAGTGTGTCTTGCATGGGAATCCTCAAAAATTCACATGAAAGATTTAACTCGAATTCAAGGTCACTTTCATTTCTTTGATTGGACAGTGAACTTGTGCAAGGTTCTTAAATGTGATTCCACTCTCATCGTTAACAGTGACGATTTCTTCAAATTCCTCATACATGAAATGTTGCTAAATCTTATAAAATATTTCAGTATGCGTGTGGATTTTCCCAGATTTGTATATTAAATTTTTAATTTCAAAAATATGTGATAGGGAGAGGATGCTAGATATGTGTTACCTTACTCAGCCATATCCTGTCCAATATTAATCTGATTAGAATAATTTTGAAGAAAGCCAAATCTCTAGAGTTAATTTTAATAAAATTTTATTATTATATTGAACCTATGCATTGGCTGTCTAAACTGTGAACCACAGATACTTCCATTTAAAATCTCAGAAATAACTTACTCTATTACTCTATGATGCACATATAATGATGAGTAGCTCTTCTTAAATATTTCAATTGTGCCTTTTAAATTTTTCTTACTGCATTATTCTACTGATAGTAGACCATTACTGGCCATGCTTTATAGGCTATTTCACTGAGAGTCTTTGCAGAGACTTGCATTTCATACTGCCATCATGATAAATTAAACAGCTAGCCTAAGGAGGTGATTACTACTGTGTGGCTTTTCTTGAGCTATCCATGGATGCTAGTGTGATTAGGATATAATTGTTTGATTTATTTACTTACCTAGACAGCCTGTGGGAAATGCTGTGCATTTGGCCATAACATCTTTCTTAATTCATTCATGTGAAAATGTTGAATATAGCATAATTAAATAATCTCTCCAAGTATGACAGTGGGTAACTATAATCATTATATGTCATTTGTCATACACAATGTAAAACAAATCTGCAGGTTAAGAGAATTACAGAGTTTTATCATTATCCTGTTAGTGACTGTATTTCAGTTGCTTTCTTTTTTGTTTGTTTATATTTTCCTATGGATATTGTAACCATGTGAAAAAGGTTTCTGTAATTGTAATTTACAGAGCAGGTTCATGAGAAGTTATGAAATAAAGTGAACGTTCTTATATTTGTATGAAGTAAATTCATGTATACATAAAAATACATGATTGATAGAACATCATGAATTACTAAAAAGTTTAATAAAAGATACATTAAGTTACTATAGTCAAATTTTCCTTATATATTACTGCCATAACTGTTTTTAAATGATTCAAATTAACTATTCATTTTTCTTTCTTAGACTTGGACATTGATTAATATTACTATAAACCAATACAGTATTTCCTTCTTTATCTGTGATTTCACTTTCTGCAGTTTCAGTTACCCACAGTCAATCCTGGTTAAAATATATTACAGTATCTTGAGAGAGAGAGGAGGAAAGAAAGAGAGATCACAGTCACATAACTTTCAGTACAGTATATTGTAATAATTGTTCTATTTTATTGTTAGTAATTGTTGCTAATCTCTCAGTGTTCTTAATTTATAAGTTAAACTGGGATTTTGGAACTTATCCCCCATTGATAAGTGGAGACTATTGTATTGCCATGTTAGAGAACTAAACTGGAAACATAAAGATACTTATTTGATCTGTATTGTTTTTATTTGCAACTTGTATGAAACACCTTTTTCATTCTGTTTCATTTCTCTCAAATCTCATATATCCTTCATTAATGCATAATTTAAACAGTCTTTAAATGTAATTGTTTTCTGTTTCTGTCATATTTTTCTAGGGTAATTTGGCATGTTTCAAACATGAATTACCTTGAATGCTATGATTGCACTTAGGTTATCTATTTACAAAACAGTTTATATCAATGTTTTCAAATAATCAGTAAGAAAAGCTATAAATGGTTGATATAAACCAGAATTAAAGAAATGTACTTAAGGTTTTCTTTCAACTTACCAGATTTACAGTTTGAAAATCAATCATAATTAATTAGTACCAAAGCGTGAAGCAGTTGTCACTGATCCACTGCTGATAGAAATACAAATTGGTTCAGATTATCTACATTGCAATTCAGAAAAATTTATTTTAAATTAGAAAACATTAATAAACTTAATATTCATATCTGTGATGGATAGACATTTACTTCTCACATTCTAGGTAATCTTTAAAATGAACAATAACAAAAATACCACATCACTACAGAAAACACGTAGCAAGGTAAAATATACACACTGAACATATTTGAGGATATTCTGGTAGATAAAACGTAGAGTAGTATTGAAAAATATATTTTTTATAAATTTTTCATAAAGTGTCAAACAAAAGGAGAGTCATGATGTGAAAAAAAAACCTGAAGTCATTGACGAAAATCACAGTTTTCCCTAATTTCAATTATATTATATACACTAATGCCCCCTCTAATCATGATCATCATCACCACTAACATCGTTTTATTAGAAATGTGTTATTTTCTGTATACCAGAACTCTGAGATAGGTCTCAATAGGTTAAAATCAAGGTGTTAGTAAGACTGCATTTCTTTCTGGGGTCTTTAAAGGAAGATCTGTTTCCTTTCCGTTTCCAGCTTCTAGAGGTCAACCACCTTCCTTGGTTCTGGTCCCTTCCTCCATCTTCTAAGCTAGCAAAGTCGCATTCTCGGACTCTTCTTTCTTAGTCACATGCCTCTGACCATTGCTGGGAAAGTTCCTCTGCTGCTAAGGACTCATGTTAGATTGGGCACACTTGGATAATCTGGAAAAATCAAGGGTTTTTTTTTGGGTGGGGGTGCGAATAAATGTTTTATTTTTATTTTTTCATCTTGTATGACTTTCTTTTTCTTTTAATTTCAGAATATTATGGGGGTACAAACAATTTGGTTACCTAAATTTCCTTTGCACCTCCCGAGTCAGAGTTACAAGAGTGCCCATCCTCCAGACAGTGCGTACCTCACCCGTTAGGTGTGTATTTACCCTTAGAACTTAATCACATCTACAAAATCCCTTTTGCCATGGAGGGAACATACGCACAGTTTCCAGAGATTTGAACACGAATATATTAGGGTGGAGGGAGTGCTGAATTTTTTTGTCCACTGCAAATTATGTAAGCATTTTTCTTTTTGTTTTCTTTTTTCTTTTTTTTGGCTTGGATATCAGCTGCTTCTCACTACACAGGTATGTGAATAAATTGCTCCCTCATCTGGAAACAGTCCCAGAACTAAACCACTGAGTTACTGAGTGGAAAATATTTTATTCATAAATATTCTTATAAATTGTTATTTTTAAAAAATTACTTTCTACATCCACCGTTGCCTTTTGTTTGGGTTAGGATTACACATGGTGTTTTATTTACTTTCAGCCATGACCAAAAAAAAAAAAAATCCTTTAAATGGGGATACAGAACTCTACCCCAGCTAATGACCATGGAAGGGAACAGAGGATTGCTACCCCTAGGCTTGAAAGGACAGGGGTGAGGGTGGGTACTGGTACCAGAACCTAGAAGCTTACAGAGCTGTAGCCATTTTTTTTAAGACACCCTGCTCCTCCTGGGTGATCCTTTCTTTGTCAGAGCCCCATCTGGAGTTTCCAAGTATAGTTACAGCTATAAACTCTAAGGGCTCAGAGTGTCAGGGGAGAAATAATCTGGGGAAGCAAACAGAATATATTTAGTTCCTTTGACATAGGCATAGAGTTTTCTCCACCATGCTTTCATATGCCAATCACTTTTTCTAAAAGTGCTTCCCCCTCATACACTCATCAACTGATCAGTCACCTCATTTAGAACTTTGACAGCATTGCATAAGGATATTATTTCTTTGATTATCCAAGACAAAAAGATATCCCTCGTCACTATTTTAGTATCTTGTAAATTCTTCTGTTTCAATTTTATATTGGATTGTAGAAATATGTTAACATTTGTGCTTATTTTGCCTTCTTGCTATTTTTTAATGTTTCCAGAGTTGGTACAGTGCATAAAAATTATTTTGATATCCTATCAAAATGCTAATTGATGTCAGACTTAATTTTATTTTTTAAAAATGTATGTTAAAAGTCCTTTTAAAATTAGCATAACAAACACTGGGTAGAATATAGACATCACAGAAAACTAAAGTTACACAGTTGTCCTTTGAATGTGGAACTAGGAGAAATAAGAGCCATTATCACGGAGAAAAAAAAAAAAAATGGCGGACTAGAAGCAGCCTGCTAGCACACTGCTCCCAACAAAAATAAGTGGAAAATACAGGCAGTTGCCTACATACAGATTGTTTTTCTCTGAAGCAACATTGGGAAATTACAGAGAAGCAATGCGGGACACTCAGTGTCCAAAAAAAAAAAAAAAAAAAAAGTGATGGGGTGATATGCATAACAATATCAGAAAACAAGACTAGGAAGATAGAGAGCTGGAGCACCGTGCTCACCCTGCTGGTGCTGTGCAAGTTGTGAGATGCCTCCTCCACCACCACAGTCTATCTGGTCAGATTGGGGACCTGCCTGAAGTCTGTGTAGAGCCATTGCACCTGACAACAGGCATAGTGTGGATTGGGCAGCAGCTAAAGTCATCCTGAGCTCTTGGATACATGGCACCAGGTCCACACTGGGCTGGGGAGGGAGTGGACTAACTGACAGTTCCCTTAATCATACCTTGTGACTGGAAACCAAGCACTTCGCCCCTACAGTGCAACAAGATCTGAATGCAGGAATTGACTGGAGTGCAAAAGGTGCTGATCTGAGATACTTTGGGCAACTTCTTCAGCAGGTCCTGAGTGAGGCAAGGAGAACACTGTGGTCCCTAGGCCACTGGAACTGACCTCTGCCTGTCTGACTTGGCATCCATGCCATTCCTGAGGCTGGGGAAGAGCAAGCCACTTGCTTGGCCCAACTCCAACCTCCAAGGCCCAACTGCCTCTCACCTGCTCAGACTTGGCCCAGCCCTCCAGGTCAGATCAGGCCCACCACCTACACAGTCCTGCTTCTGGCTCAGAGGCCCTGCTCAGAAGCCCCGCTTGGGTTCCTCCAAAGGCTCTACCTCTGTGCCCCCGTAACTCCCTTCAGGCCCCTAGAAACCATCCCCCAAAGTCCAGAGCTATACCTGGACCCCAAGACCTCATGCCAGAGCCTCCAACACCACTATAGGGCTTGAGGAAATGCTCCAAATTCCAACACTCCAAAAGGGATGCACCTGTCTTGAGCCTCCAGTACACTGCAACCTGTTTCAAGCAAATGCCCACAGCCTGGGAACCCACCACAACTGCCTAGATAGCTTCATAGAGCTGCTGCTGTCCCCTCTGCCGGGAGACCTTGGGTAGAGCAATCTTCACAACACCAGCCTTAGTGAAGATGGTCTAGCCCAGCTCCCAACTCAAACATCCTACAACTATTTGGTGAATAACCTAATACCCAACACAAACAGCATTCAGCACAGGCTTGAGCAGAGGCAATTGCAGGCAAACAGAACATATTGGAACAGCTTCATTACTGGCTTCTAGTACACACTCCCCACCTCTGCTGGTCAAGATTCCAAAGTAGGGGGACAAAAAGTGCCACCTAAGGACCTCCCCTTACTCTAACCAAGCAGGAGAGTTCCCAGCAAGGAACAGGTAGGTGCCCTGCAAACCTGTTAGCCCTGAGTTGATAAAAGAGGTTTCATATGAGAAGAAACCAGCAAGAGAACCCTGGCAACATGAAAAATCAAAACTAGATGGACACTCCCAAGGGATCATAATGGATCTATAGTAATGAACTCCAACTACAAGGAAATTGTTGAAATGACAGAAATGGAATTCAAAATATGTATGGCAAATAAAATGAACGGAATAGAAGAAAAAGTTGAAAACCAACAAAAAGAAGCCAAAAAAAAAATTCAGAAAATTAATGAAAAAGTCACTTAAGAACTAGATAACATAAAGAAGGATATGATTAAACTTAAAGAAATGAAAGAGTCATTTAGGAAATTTCAAAACACAAAAGAAAGTTTCAGCAACAGATTAAACCAAGGGGAAGAAAGAATCTCAGAGCTTGAAGACAAGGCTCTTGCGCTAACCTAAGCATTTAGAGAGGTAGAAAAGAGAACAAAAAAGGCAGAGCAATCACTTAGATATGGGGCTATGTGAAGCAAAACTAACATATGAATTATAGTTATTGCTGAGAGAGAATAAAAATGCTAAAAAGCAGGGAAAATCTGTTTGAGGGAATTATTAAGAAAAAATTCCCTGGTATCACTAGAGCTCCAGACATCCAGATGTAAGATGGTCATCAAATGCTGGCAAGATTCATAGCAAATAAGGCATCTCAAAGACACACAGTAATCAAACTGGCTGAAGTTAAAATGAAAGAGAAAATACTGCAAGCAGCTATATGTAAGCAAAAACTGTCCTTCAAGTGAAAACCAATCAGGCCAACTGAAGACTTCTCAGCAGAAACCTTACAAGCCAGAAGGAAGTGGGCCTCCATCTTCAATCTTTTTTTAAGCAGAATAACTGCCAGCCTAGGATTTTGTATATTGCAAAACTAAGTTGCACAATAAATGGAGAAATTACATATTTTCTAGAAAAGCAAATATTGAGGAAATTTGTCAAGATCAGACCTGCCCTGCAGGAAATACTTAGAACAGAATTATACACAAATCAGCACAGTAGATACACCAGTGTAAAATCACCGAAAATAGCCAAAGCTCACAATTTCTACAAAACAGTAGCATAAGAAGAAAAACAAAGCAACTGGGTACTATCCATTATGATGAACAGAACAGAATCACACACATCAATTCTATCCCTTAGTGTGAATGACTTGAATGCTACACTCAAAAGGCATAGGCTGGCCAAATGGAGAAAAAAACACAACCCAAGTATCCGCTGCCTCCAGGAGTCACATTTAAGTGACAAGGATGTAAACAGGCTCAAAGTGCAAGGATAGAAAAAATATTCCACACAAATGGAAACCAAAACAGAGGAAGTGTAGCCATTCTCAAATCAGACAAAACTGACTCCAAATCAACAATGGTAAAGAAAGAAGACGATGGTCATTATATAATAGTAAAGGGAGCAATTCGACAACAAGACATAACAATCCTAAATATATATGCACCTCACACAGGGAATTCAAGATAAATAAACAAATTCTACTAGGTCTAATCAAGGAAATACATAATAGCATCACAATTGACAGGGACTTTAACACCTCACTATTAGAACTGGACAGATCATCAAAGTAGAAAATAAATAAAAAATGGACTTAAATGGGACCTTCAAACAAACAGACTTAATATATATTTATAGAACATTCTACACAAAAACTACTGAATGTACATTCTTCTCATCAGCATATGATCATATCTTAGGCCTCAAAACATGTCTCAAAAATTTAGAAAAAAATCAAAATCATACCATGTATCTTCCCAGACCATAATGGTTTAAAATTACAAATCAGTTCCAAGAATGATACTCAACAGTATACAAAGTCATGGAAATTAAACAACCTGCTACTAAAAAATTATTGAGTAAAGAATGAAATTAAGAAGGAAATCAAAGATTCCTTAAATTGAATGACAATGGAAACACAAGCTATCAAAATCTATGGGAGTCATATAAAGCATTCCTAAGGGGAAAATTCATAGCCATAAATGCCAACATTGAAAAGTCAGAAAGATCACAAATTAATGACCTAATATCACATCTCAAGAAAATAGAAAAGGATGAGCAAAACAAAACCCAAAACCAGCAGTAAAAAGCAATAGGTCAGAGCAGAACTAAATGAAATGGAAAATAAAAAAATAATAATAATAATATAAAAGGTCTGTGAAACAAAAATCAGTTCTTTGAAAATGTAAATAAGATTGATAGAACTCTTCCTAGATTAACCAGGAGTAGAAGAGAAAGGACACAAATAAACTCAATCAGAAATGAAAAAGGAGATATCACAACTTCCAGAGCAGAAATAAAAACTGTTCATAAACACTATGAAAATCTCTATGCACATTAACTAGAAAATATAGAGGAATGGACAAATTCCTAGAAACCCACAACCTCCTAAGATTCAATCAGGAAGAAATAGAACTCATTAACAGACCAATAATGAGCAGTGAGATAGAAACAGTAATAAAAAGTTTTCCAACAACAACAAAAAGCCCCATACCAGATGGATTCACAGCCGAATTTTACCAGACTTACAAAGAAGAACTGGTACCCAAACTACAGAAAGTATTGCATAATATTGAGAAGGAAGAACTCCTCCCCAACTCATTCTACAAAGCCAGTATCACCTTGATATCAAAACCAAATTTCAAAGACACAACAAAAACAGAAAACTGCAGACCAATATCCCTTATAAATGTGGATGTAAAAATCCTCTACAAAATAATAGTAATCTGAATTCAACAGTGCATCAGTGAAATAATTCACCAGGATGAAGTGAGCTTCATCCTAGGGATGCAAGGATGATTCAACATACATACATCAATAAATGTGATTTACCACATAAACAAAAGCAAAAACAAAGACCATATGATCATCTCAATGGATTTGGATTTCAACAAAAATCCAACACCATTTCATGATAAAAACCCTCAAAAAACTAGGCATAGACAGACCATATCTCAGAATTATAAAAGCGATATATGACAGACCCACAGACAATATCATACAGAATGGAGGAAAGTTGAAAGCATTCCCCCTAAGAGGGGAACAAGACAAGAATGCCCACCATCACCACTCCTATTCAACATGGTGCTGGACATCCTAGACAGGGCAATTAGGCAAGAGAAGAATATTAAGGGTATCCAAATATGGAAAGAGGAGGTCAAGCTATCACTCTTCACTGATGATATGATCTTATATTTAGAAAACCCCAAAGATTCCACCAAGAGTCTCCCGGAACTGATAAGTGAATTCAGCAAAATCTCAGGATATAAAATCAATGTAAATAAATCAGTGCATTGTTATATACTAAAAACAGTCAAGCTGAGAGTCAAATCAAAGACTCAATACCATTCACAATGGCTACTAAGAAAACAAAATACCTAGGAATATACCTAACCAAGGAGGTGTAAATCTCTACCAGGAGAACTATGAAACTCTGAGGAAAGGAATCACAGAGGACACAAATAGAAAAACATATTATACTCATGGATAAGTATAATCAACATTGTTAAAAGGTCCATGCTACCCAAAGTGGTTTACAAATTCAATGCAATCCCCATTAGTATCAGAGTCAGACTTCACAGATCTAGAAAAAATAATTCTACTCTTTATTTGGAACCAGCAAACAAAACTAGAGGCATCACATTGCCAGACTTCAAACTATACTACAAGTCTATAGTAATCAAAACAGCATGGTATTGGCACAAAAACAGAGACATAGACCAATGGAACAGAACTGAGAACCTGGACATAAAACCATCTACCTAAAATCAACTGATATTTGACAAAGCAGACAACAATGTACACTGGGAAAAAGAAGGCCTATTCAATAAATGGTATTGGGACAAATGGAGAGTCACACACAGAGGAATGAAACAGGATCTCTACCTCTCACCACTCACAAAAATTAATTCACAGTGGATAAAATACTTAGATTTAAGGCATGAAACAATAAGAATTCTAGAGGAAAAACTCTTCTAAATATCAGCACAGGCAAAGAATTTAGGAAAAAGGCCTAAATGGCAATCATGGCAACAACAAAAATTAATAAATGGGATTTCATTAAACTAAAAAGCTTCTGCACAGCTAAGGAAACAAGCAATGGAGCAAATAGACAACCTACAGATGGGAGAAAATATTCACAAGCTACACATTAGATAAATGGCTAATAACTAGAATTTACAAGAACTCTAACAAATCAGCAAGAAAAAAAAACATTAAAAAGTGGGCAAAAGACATGAACAGAATCTTCTCAAAGAAAAAGAGACAAATGGCTAATAAACATATGAAAAAATGCTCAAGATCCCTAATCATCAGGGAAATGCAAATTAAAACCACAATGAGATATAACCTTACCCCAGTTAGAATGGCATTTATTAAAAAGTCCATAAATAATAGATATTTGCGTTGATGAAAAGAGATAGAAACACTTATACACTGTTGGTGGGATGCAAATTAGTACAACTTTATGGAAAATTCTATGGCGATCCCTCAAATAACTAAAAGTAGACCTATCATTTGATCCAGCAATTCCACTACTAAATTTTACCCAAATAAGTCATTTTATCAAAAAGACATCTCTACTCAAATGTTTATTGCAGCACAATTTACAATTGCAAAGATGTGGAATTAACCTTAGTGCCTATCAGTTCATGAGTGGAGTAATAAAATGTGGTATATTTACATCATGGAGTAATACTCAGTGATAAAAGAAAGATGAAATAATACCATTTGCAACAATCTGGATGGAACTGTAGACCATTCTGCTAAGTGAAGTATCTCAAGAATGGAAAAACAAACACCACATGTCCTCACTATTAACTTGGAACTAACTGACAAGCACACGTGCACAGAGGGAAGTAAAACTCAGTGGAAAGCAATGGGAGGGGAGGGAAGGAAATAAGCCAACCTAATAGATACAATGAACACTATTTGGGTGATGGGCACACCTATAACCAGGGTTCAAGCATTACAAAAATGATCCATGTAATCTAAAATATTTGTACCCCCTTAATATTTTGAAATAAAAAGTACAGTATCTTAAAAAAAGAATCATTAACAGTTTAAAACTATTAAAATTTTCAAACATGAATACATTATCATGTTAAAAATTGATTACTTCAAAGTTCTGAAGCAAAAAGCAAAATAAAATAGATTATAAAATTCAGACACGTAGTCAATGCAAAGTGTTTACCACGTACCACTGAAAGTCTTCATTTTGAATGAATTTCAATATATCTTCCTCAAAGGAAAACAAAATGATAATTCAGATGAAAATAATTCAGGATGTATATAGATTTTAACTTACTTGATTGGAGAAATATGCCACTCTATTTCTTGATTGTGAAAATGAGCAAGATCTGGAGAGACAGTAACAGAAAAGGATAATGTGATTAAGGAAATGAAAAGATGTAAAATAATATATTCTGATTACAATCAACCTTGTAGTATAATAAATCTTTTCAAATGATGTAAAATATGGTGTATGTAATAAAAATGAGTAACAATTACATTACAAAATCTTTAATGCATAGTATTACATATAGGATAGTGCTTGCTAATATTGTTTCTTAAGGAAGAACATTTGGAATATACAAAAATTGTCTAGGCTACACTATTCTGTTGGAGCAGGATTGAGAAAAGCAGGAAACAGGTGATACAAAAGATGATATTTATGAAATATATGTAATTTATGAAATAAATTATTTATGAAATAATATGTAATATTATGAAATATATTTGTGAAAATAATGAATATTCTTTGAATATTATATGGTCAATATTACATAAATTCTCTATCATTTATAAAAATAATAGTTTTGAGAGATTCATGTTTGAATGTCTCAATACGTATTTCATATCCATACCCTCTCACACATGTTATATATCTCTTTATCTCCTATGCAAAAAATCTAATTAACCTTATGTAAAAACTTGATATTATCATATATTTGTATATAATGCTATTGAGTTTTAAAATTTATTTTCCATGATTGCATTCACTGCATAGATTAATACCTTCAAATTATAATGTTGACTCTTTATAATGAAACCCATTTTAAGTGATTTTTAAATTCACATCAGTAAAATACATGAATCTTTGCCTATCACAAATAAGAAATTGGAGCATTTAAATAAAATCACTTTTATTAACAAATATAAATTGATTAAAACTTCATAAAATTCAATTTAGTGACTATTATTCCAAAGAAATCAGCAAGTCAAACAATGGAATTTGTGATTTTTGGTGTACTTTTAAAACTGTTCCTAAGTATTATAAAATACTCATTTTACCTTGAAAGAATACCTAGTCTTATTCTATGCTATAATTTGATGTATAATCACATCCTCTGACTAAACTCGTAAGGACTTCTGTAAAATGTTAAATAGAATAACAGCTACCTTTTTTCCCCCAGGATATTATGGTGCTACAAACGTTTTGGTTACATAAATTGATTTTCTACAGTTTGAAGCAAAGTTACAAACGTGTCCATTACCCAGATAGTGTGCGTTGTACCCGTTAGGAGTGAATTTACCCATCCCCTCCTCCCCCTCCCACCTGCTTGATTGACGTTGAATTTTACTATCATATGTGCACAAGTGTCGATCAATTAGTTCCAATTTAATAGTGAGTATATACGGTGTTTGTTTTTCCATTCTTGTGATACTTGACTTAGATGGATGGTCTCCAGCTCCATCCAGGAGAGAAAGGAACACTTATACACTGTTGGTGGGACTGCAAACTAGTACAACCTCTATGGAAAGTGGTATGGAGATACCTCAAGGAACAAAAAGTAGACCTACCATTTGATCCAACAATCTCACTACTGGATATTTACCCAAGGGGAAAAAAGAGACATTTTATTAAAAAAAAAAAAAAAAAGAAAAAAGCTACCTTTTTCAACTTTTCTTATGTCAAAGGAAATGGCTTCTATGCTTCAACAGTATCTATGGTGCTTAAAATGCGGAGATTTTCTCCTTTCATAAGTTATCTGGATAAGTTTAGGTCAGAATAGTTTCTTTCTTGAGTGTTTGGAGGAATTAACATTTATAACCTTGTGAGCTGAGTATATAAATAAATCAATCACTGATAGTGTTCTTAATGTTTTTATACAATTCCAATTTTCTGTTTGCTAAAATTACTTTGAGTAATTTGTATATTTTCTACTACTACTGAATATTAAAATATACTTGTATAATATTGTTCACAGTGCTTCCTTGTTGTCTTGTGACACTCTGCTCTAACTCTGTTTATCACAAATCAACTCCCAACTCCCTACCTCCCACTCTCTTCTAATATTATGTATTTGTGACTATGTCCTTTAAAAAAAAAAAAATCTTTCCAATTTTTTTGTATTCATCATTTTAAAATTATTCTCTTTTTCAATATTCTATTTTCTCTTCTCTATAATTAGATATTTCTCTACCATTTTTTTGTTTAGTCTCTTTTGTTTATTTTTCCTAACTAGGTTAAATGCTTTTAAAATTTGCTCTTTTTGTTCATAAATTTTATTCTCCTTTCCATTTTTTGCCTTTATCCATTACACTGTTTAAGAAGTGTCTCTTCTAAAAGAGAATGAAATTGTAATGTTTTCTATCCCGTCTCAATCTTTATTATTTAAAAAAAAAAAAAAACATTTAGCCCAATTACATTGATCATGATTACATATGTACATGAACAATTTTATCATTTTAATTTATGTTTTTTATTTTGCTTTCTGTCATGTTGGTTCCTTTTTATGCTGTACTTCCTTTGTAATCCCTAAGCTTATTTTTATTATTTAGTGACCCTTTTAATATTTTAACATCTAAACTTAACAAACTACAAATTTAGCAAATATATTTACTCATCTTCCAAACAACACAGGAACATGACTTTCTCACTCACCTACCTTCTCCTTGCACCCAGTTTATTTGTTTGTATAGTGTGATAATTGAAACTGGTCCTTGAGAGTATCCTCATAATTTAGAAATTATGTTGTGTGTTTTATACCAGTAATCAATGTTTTGATTTATTCACAGGTTAATCTATTTCTTTGTTAAATAGTCTATGTTAACATTCATTTTGGAAAACTTTTCTTTCATTTTGAAATTTATTGAAACTTTTAACAAGCTTATAGTTCTAAATTCTTTCTTTTGTTTCTTGTGAAAATGTTTGTTTTGCCCTAGTTCAAAATTTTTAATTAAATTTTGTACTGTGGTGTACTAACTAGGTGCTATTAGGCTTAGTAAACCTTAAAAACAATAGAGAGATCTAATTCTGATCAACTGCACTTACAAGTGTACAACTGTGCAATAGTAACATCATATATAATGACCCAGAATACCTGGAGCTGATGCTGTCATTCTGTAAGTATGATATTTATATTCTTGTGCACAGTCTTACTGGTTAATAAATGTCTCGAAGTAATTTTCAAAGAGAATCCTGTCTTCAGTACCTCTACAGAGCATGTCCTGGCAAACTTTTACTGGAACAAGAGAAGAAACTTTCATGGTAACCCCAGACAAGCCATGATTCTTTCTATAATAAGTAAAACATTTTCTATCAAATAAAACATGTTCTATGGAGATCTCTGGAATTAGTTATTGGTTCTGCAATAAGTATATGATTCAATTGGATGAGCATTTTCTTTCAGCATCTTGAAGATATTTTCTCATTGACTTCTCTTTTCATTGTTGAGAAATTGCCTGTTAGTTTCATTATCATTTTTTTAGGTAATTATAGGTAATCTAACATATCTTGCTTGCTTCATATGTTATTCTCTAATCTTGCTATTATGTGTGTGTGTGTGTGTGTATATAGCTGTATATATATATATATATATAGCTATATATATATAAATTATTGCCTCTATCCCATATGATATCCTCTCATCTTCAAGTTGATTAGTTTATTTAAAAAGCATACTTTAAAAAATATTTCAGATAAATTATTCTTCAGCTCTTGTTCTCTCTGTTTGCAATATGTGGCACAATCTAATATCCTTACATCTCAACTTCTCTCTTTCTGTCTCTTTGTCTCTCTCATTTTGTTTTGGACTTCATCTATTTAATTTGCTGCTTAATTCTGCTATTTGATATCCCCAATAGCAGTAGAGAACTATTTATTTTTATATTGCTTCTTATTCATTATGTTATACCCCTAGCTCCATACATTGCACTTAGCTGACTCATAATTTCCCATAGAAGCTGTGATGGCTAATTTTATGTGTCAACTTGACTGGGTTAAGGAATACCCACATAACTAGTTAAACATTACTTATTATTATCTGACCCACCAAATCATACAGATGCGCATGTACAGACACACTCCTTCACCAAAAGGAAGTGAAGATATCAGGAAAAGAGTAAACATCGCTTAGGACTTTATTTCCTTTTCTGAGATAATATTTATCAAATTGATGCTGAATAAACAGGGTTGTTTTATGGTATGATTTCTTGTTTGTTTGCAAACATATTCATTTGAACTTTATCTGATACGATTTTAACAGGCCTGTTTTAGGATTTATTCCTCCAGAGAGCATTTTAATTTACTCTCTGAATAGGATTGTGGACAATCTGGGACACTCTAAACACATTTATTGTATCATAGTTCTTTGCATGTGCATGTAGTGTGAATGTTAACCTCAAACTTATATGGATACAAACTACTATTTAAAGATTCTCAAATAAATCCTGCTTATTCACTCATAAAAAAGAGAGATTACATACGTTCATGTACATATGTAATCATGATCAATGTAATTGGGCTAAATGTTTTTTTTTTTCCTTTGTATATGAGCTATTTTGTTGTTTTTTTGTTCCTGGTAGATTATCTTTCATTGAGGAATTTTTTCTGTATAGGTTCTTCATTTTTGATAATTTGGCCTTATACCCCATCTCTTGTTACCAGTGCAGCCATGAAAAATCTTTCCGTTATGATAAATGACTGTTAGCCTCTGGCTTCCGCAGCCACTTTTGATACATATTAACACTTCATTTTTGATATTTAAAGATTTCTGATACTTTCTTGCAATCTTGTGAGTGCTTTATACATAACCTTTTTAAAGAATTATTTCTTAGCATTAGGTTGTTTGCATTAATATATTTTTTTAATTTTTTATTTTAGCATATTATGGGGGTACAAAAGTTTAGGTTACATATATTGTCTTTGCCCTGCCCGAGTCAGAGCTTCAATATGTTTTCACGGTAAATAACTTTGAATATTATTGGGATTGTTTAAAAAATTTTCAAGAAAAAATCAAATTAAAGATTAAAATAATAAAAAACATGAAAATATTGAAAAATCAGTAAGGGTCATTCTGGTAACTACCTCTGCTCTTATCTACATTTTTTATTCTCATTATCCTAGAGATACAGCACCCAATTGAGAGAGCTAGTTTTCCATTCCTCCCATCATTTTCTCTGATGTGGGAAACTACTTACATTTTTCATAGTTTAAAACATATGAATTATGCATAATAATGGTAACATCTACTAATCATTAAAAAAGAATAAATGCTCTTCCCTGGCAGGAGATTGTGCCCTACTTTTCCTTGCCTCTTCTAGAATAGTGTTTAAATACTTGTACACTTTGAAACTCTCTTGAGGGATTGATGTGATACCATCGTTAATACTTGACCTATGATGTATGACATGAATTGACTCTTTCATTTGATGTGAATTTATGAGATTTGTTATGTTTCTATCATGGAAATCTTATAAATCTTTGTAAGCAAAGGCAAAGAACCATCATTTTACATTATTTTGTGGTTAAAACTATAGTTCAATTTTTCAAATGAGATAAAGAATGTTAGATTTACTATGAAAAATGTTAAAAAGTTCCTTATGAGGGCCATTGAATTATTGAATGGATTATATTTATTTACTTTCTAAAAATAATCAATAGTAAATTATAGACAAATATATTTTATGAATCTTACATTTAAAATATTTTCATTGAGAAATGCATAGTCCACTTTGACATTTTTGAAAGACATTTTATTCTCTGTTATAAATAAGCTCCTGTTAGTATTAGGACATAAAAATAAACTTGCCTTTTCCCCCCTATTTCATGAAATGAGTAAAGCAATGGAAGAGAATAGATCACCAGAAATTTGAAGTATATACTTCCTAAACATGAACATATTTATTGAAATTTAAATAAAAATCCTATTAATTGTCCATTCAATAATTGTCTGCAAATTAGATGTCATTTTATAACTTTAAAAGAGAAAGCTTTGTGGTCATATTCTACTTAAGATGATTAAAAAAATCTTCACCAATTTGAAAAAAATTACCTGGCTGTAACATTAAAGGCAAAGATGTGATTGGTGGTAATTTTTTCTTTATTGGGATTTCAGCAAGAGACCATGGGTTAAATTACCTACTTGTCACCTCTTTCTTCAATGTTGATTAGTTTATTTTCTTCTCATCCTTTCCCTGATACTATTGATTTTTAAATCAAATAATAAAATAAAAATACTGAAACAAACAAAAAATCAAAGCTGTCTGTAGTATAGCATTCTAGGTTCTGAAGAAAAGAATTCCAGAATAACAGAAATAATACGCTCTATAGAGAGTTTCACTTTATATTGGCATGGCGTCTTTGTAACAAACATTGTAGATTGTATGCTTCATTTTTGCTCATTTAAAAATTTTAATGGACAAAGGATGGATTTTGCTACCTATTTGTCATCTTATTTCATTTAATGCTTTTATAAAAGATACCACAAACTGAGTAAATTGGAAAGCCCAAGATCAAGCGATCACATCTGGTGAGGGCATTCTCACCGCATCATAACGTGACAGTAAGGCAAGTGAGCAGTCAAAGCCCTCATGACCTAATCGTTTCTTTTATGGTCCTACCTGTTAATACTGTTACAAGATAAATTAAATTTCAACATGAGTTTTGGAAAGGACATTCAAACAGTAGCATTTTTACTATTTGATTTGGACAAAATTTTCTGCCTAGTAATAAATTGTTGCGGGCAAAAAGCAAAATAAAAGTAACTTTATTTTTTCCATACGACTCTCTCAAAAGTGAATAGGAACGTTTTTTTTTTTTTTTTTTGATAAGTGTTTGTGATTATGTTTACATTTTTTCTTCCAACTATCTTCTTAATTTTCCCTTCTTCACTTTTCTCTTTAATAATTTCTCATAGAAATATTGTAAAAATCATACAGGGGGTTTTTCCCTCAATAGAGTTTTGCTATATATTTTAATATTAGGGACCTGCACCCTGGTTTTATGAAATATGTATAAGGAAAGTGAATATTTCTTTAACACATATGTGTGTATAAAAAAGTAAAGATTATGAATCTACTTAAAAGAAAAACAGGCCAGGTGTGGTGGCTCACGCCTGTAATCCTAGCACTCTGGGAGACCAAGGTGGGAGGATTGCTCTAGGTCAGGAGTTCGAGACCAGCCTGAGCAAAAGCGAGACCCTGACTCTACTAAAAATAGAAAGAAATGATCTGGACAGCTAAAAATATATATAGAAAAAAATTAGCCAGGCATGGTGGCACATGCCTGTAGTTCCAGCTACTTGGGAGACTGAGGCAGAAAGATTGCTTAAGCCCAGGAGTTTGAGGTTGCTGTGAGCTAGGCTGACTACACAGCACTCTAGCCAGGGCAAAACAGCAAGACTTTGTCTCCAAAAAAATAAAAAAAGAAAAGAAAAAATCCTAAAGTGTGATTTCTCATATTTTAGAAAAACTACTAGAATGATGCATTGCTTATGGCAGAGAAAAAGACCAATAAAACTTTATTTTGAACAGCCAATGGACATGGATTGGAACACTCGTATTGTCATGACTATGAAATACAAGAAATTATTATTAGGAAAGTTTTTAAAATATAAATTTTAAAGGATTAATAATCTGAGCAGAATATCTGACAAGAATATTTTAGATCGGGGAGGGATACGAGGCAGGTGCCTGAATTGAACATCCCTCCTAAGTCTAGTTGATGTTCACTTGGAAATGATTTTACATGCTAACTGGTCTTTAAAAGAACTACTTTTAACACCTACAAAGGGAAAACACTGAATTCAAAAGGTTAAAAGGAAAACCAAACAATTTTACTCAGTTTGAAAGGCCTTTTGTCAAAATCACTAACCATGATAGCTGCTAGTAAAAATGAAGACAAAGAGTTTGTTTGACATATTTAATCCATTTTTTGTTTGTTTCTACTTTTGTGAAACAAACTGTAATAAAATCACCACTTTACTTTTTGTTCTTTTCCTTCAAGTGTGTAACAAGATGGTTTTATTTAGCAACTGTCTATTGTAGAAATAGCATGATTATGACTGTTTCTGAAGTTTGAGATACTATTCATTTTACATGGACCCACGCTCATAAAACTTCTGCTGTTGTTAGAAAGAAAGCACTTCAGGGGTATAGGAAGAAAGATGGAAAGAATGAGAGATAAGGTGAGCATAAGAGTGAGACAGAAGACAGACTGATTCATAGTTAGGTAAATCAACCATAATAGATACAACAATATAAAAACTCAAACATTTTAAAAATAATGGTAACATATATGTTTAAAAATATGAATAGAACATCTGCCAAGAACTATTTGGATTTGGAGAATGATTTAAGGCAAGTGTCTAGATATCTGTATATTTCTTTTAAGTTACTAAAATTACAAATGTGTAGTTTTTAAAATATTACCTCTACATAGACATTACTAGGAAAAATCTAGCTGCAAAAGATTGCAAGTGCTGTTGGCATTAATCTGCATTTTGTTAAGCCCACTTTTAAATATCATATTTACTGTAAATGACTTAATCTAGGATAAGTAGAAATCTGCAGCTGTTTTCCTAGGAATTAACCCAAAATATAATAAGACATTATTAGATGCCAGTGAAACTCTTAATGGATAGATAATCATTAGATATACATTTTCAATAACTATTTTTTGTAGGTAAATTAGCTTAAGTGTAAAAGTAGAATCACAACAACTGTTAATACAAAATTTTCCTCTAGCCTTGGCTCAATCCTTTGTTTTTCAACCACAGAGTCACTATCGCTACCCAAATGGATTTAATTTCCTTAGATTTATCATCATTTCCTGTGGTATCTTTCTTTTTAGGATATATTAACTTACAATAAGATTATTAATTTCCTGTTAAAAATATATACACTTTTGTTATCTTTCATAAAAAACTTTGAGAATGTTTTATATCCATGGAAATGTTTTTTTTTTTTTTATTTCAGCTTATTATGGGGGTACAAAAGTTCTGCATAGATATATTGCCCATGTCCCTCCCAATCCCCCGAGTCCGAGCCTCAAGCGTGTCCATTCCCCAGACAGTGCACATCGCACTCTTCCTGTCGGTA